>CM062804.1:797961934-798641540 GCA_031772625.1 Pinus tabuliformis
AAGTTTGATGGCAAGGATCTCGCAACATGGACATTATAGATGGAGCAATTTTTCGATCTCAATAATGTACAAAACACACAAAAGGTATGTATTGCAACTTTATATTTGGAACCAAATCAGTTTGTATGGTATCAATGGCTTTGATCTCATAAAAAAATTATCACTTGGGCAATTTTTACAGAAGAATTGACAGCACATTATGAGGATACAAAAAACAACACTTTTTTTAGCCAATTGATAAGTCTCAAACAAAAGGGTTCAATAATGGAGCACATTTAGGAGTTCCAAAATTTGAACATAAGGGTAAAAAATATTCCAGAGGAGCATAGGATTGATGTGTTCATAGGGACTTTAAAGGATAATATCCAACATGATGTTCGCCTTTGGGAACTTGATTTATTAGAGAAGGCATTCAGGTTAGCAAGAAAAATGGAAAGCAAAATTATGGAAACCAGGAAGCATACCACTCACAACTATAAAGATGGAAGTGTTGTTTCCCCTAGTCTTCCACAACCTATAAGGTTGACACCACAACAATTGGAAGAAAAAAGAGCAAAAGGCTTTGTTACAATTGTGATAGCAAATACACTAAAGGTCATAAGTGTGCTGAGAAGAAATTATTCTACATAGATTGTGAAGAGGAAGAAGAAAAGGAGCAAGAAAGGTCAAAAGAAGAGGATGTACTCCAGGAACAAAGCCTAGAAAAAGAAGAAATGAATCCGACCATATCTTGTAATGCATTGGCTGGAATTACCACTCCTCAAACCATCAAGATAGAAGAAAAAATGTATAGCGTTGATTGATTCAAGAAGTACCCACAATTTTATTCATTGTAAGATAGCAAAAGAATTGAATTGCTTCCTATATCCAACACCAGAGTGTCAAGTGATGGTTGCAGATGGATGAACAATAAATTGCTTTGGAAAGTGCCATAATATCAAGCTATCCATTGGAGAATATGTATTGACTAGCCCAATGCTTTCCATTCCAATGGGAGGTGCTGATGTTGTACTAGGAGTCCAATGGCTACAATCCTTGGGTACAATAGCTTTTAATTTTCAAGAACTTTTCATGAAATTTTCTGCGGAAGGAAAGGAAGTTGAATTAATGGGTATTTCAGGGGAATCGAGAAAGATAATCAGCCCTAACATTATGACAAAGCTTATAAAAAAGGAACAAAGAGGTGTAATTGCACAATTCTGTTCGCTAGATGTTTCCACATCGAAATCATATATTTCTCCAGATCTCCAAAAAGTCTTGGACAATCATTCCAAGGTATTTGAGACGCCCAAAGGTCTCCCACCTATTCGTGATCGTGATCATGCTATTCATCTAATTCCAGGAAGTGTTCCTCCAAACATCAGGGCGTACAGATATCCCTATGCCCAAAAGAGTGAAATTGAATGTATGGTTGCAGAAATGCTAGAGGCTGGTATAATTCAACTTAGTCAAAGTTATTTCTATGCTCCAGTACTATTGGTGCACAAGAAGGATGGATCATGGCGCATGTGTCCGGATTATAGGGAGCTCAACAAGCTCACTATTAAAGATAAGTTTCCCATTCCTGTCATTGATGAATTATTGGATCAATTGCATGGATCAATTTACTTCACCAAGTTGGATCTTCGTTCAGGATATCATCAAATCATAATGAAGATTGAAGACATTCCAAAAACAACATTTAGAACTCATGAGGGTCATTATGAATTTTTGGTCATGCCTTTTGGCCTTACCAATGCACCTTCTACATTTCAAGGTTTGATGAATTCCATTTTCAAACCCTTCCTTAGAAAATTTGTGTTAGTATTTTTTGATGATATACTAATCTACAGCAAGTCTTGGAAGGATCATGTTGAACATGTTGACAGGGTGCTACAATTATTGGAGGAGAAACAATTATATGCAAAAAGATACAAATGTTTCTTTGGAGTAAAAGAGGTGGAATATTTATTGTATCTCATGAAGGAGTTAAGGTAGACCCTAACAAAATTAAAGCCATTAAGGAATGGAAAATCCCCACATCCATAAAGCATCTGCGAGGATTTCTTGGGTTGACAGGGTATTATCGCAAGTTTGTTAAGAATTATGGGAGAATAGCAGCACCTCTAACAACATTATTGAAGAAAGATGCATTTTCATGGACTCCAGAAGCAACAAAGGCCTTCGAACATCTTAAAGAGGCAATGTGCCAAGCACCCGTCTTAGCAACACCAGACTTCAAAAAAACCTTTATTGTGGAATGTGATGCTTCAGGAAATGGAATTGGTGCTGTTTTTTTTTTCTAAGTAAGGCTAAACTATTATATTACAGCAAGAGCAAAATTACATCATCAAAATTACAACAGGGCCGCGGCCCTGTAAGACTTGTCCTGGGACAGACAGTAGACTCAGGAGTATTCATTCCAGGATTACATAGGATGGAAACTTAGAGCAACACTCATGTAGCTGACACATGGACAAAAACAACATAAACACGTGAAGAACACCAACACAGAACAGAGATAACAGATAACCGACACAATTACATAGTGACAGAGTGACAGACACATATATGACCGCGAAGGGAGCTGACAGAGAAAAATTCTTGCTGTAAAACCTGGAGCGCGAGCTGGGCATGCTAGTCTTCATCAGTTGTCTGCGGTCCATCCTCCGTCTTGCAGCAGGGAGGCTGGAGGATAGCCTTACCAGGATTGCGCGTTCCACGGTCACTTGGGCCAGCACCATAGTCACGAACAGGTTCACTCGGGCCTGCTCCCGGGTCATGTATGGGCCTCAGCATCTCAACAGCAGGGAATTCCATTTCCAAAGTGGGAACAATCCCAGGAACACGCGGAGGGTTGGCACGGGGATTGCCTTCATCATCTTCCCAAGGATTGCTGCAGTGCTCCACTGAAACAGTCACGAAAAAAGTGGAATTGGCCAAGGTACAAGGAAGGCGGTATCTAACCATTGGGTGCTCCGTGTGCCCACAATCCATTCTCGCTGGAGGTTCCACCATTCTGCCTCTGCCCGGGGGCCTTCCTCTCGGTCTTCTGCGCTCAGAGGTTTCTTCAATTGAGGAAGAAGTCGAAGGGGCTCTTCCACTGTAGCCGCCCCTTCCACTGTTACCCCTTCCACGATTACGCTGCATACTGTTCCTCTGTACAGGACGTTCAATTCCCCAACGAAACTGCGGATGACTGGTTTGCAACACCACTATTTGCACAGGTTCACTGCCTGACCGAATTCTAGCCCTCCAATTGCCCAATTCTGTAGCTGCAGAACCTTGACCGTCACTCTCAAGGCCTGAATGAGAGCCGAGACAATGAACCTCCACCACTTCCTTCGAAACAAGAACAGGAGCCGACGAGAGATGCGGGTTTGTAACACCACCAGTCTCCCAAGTACGCAGCACCACCAAACTCTCGGGTTCGCAACTAGCTTGCTCGTAAGCCCGCCAATTGCCTAACTCTGTGGCTGCTAAACTGGCACAATCGCTCTCAGAGCCTGAGTGGGAGCCGAAGCGATGAACCTCCGTCACCTCCTTCAGGACCAGAACAGGAGCAGACGGGAAATGCGGGAGAATGTCCGAGAGTTTACAGCTATGATGCGCCATGTTTCGCTTCTCAAGACGCGCAATGAATGTCGACGGGACGCCACTGCCATCAACCTTAACTGCCCTCCTTAAATGCTGCGTGCTGGTGTAGTTAGGGTGTGTCCTCCTGGCATGCGTGGCTTGTCCGGGTGGACACCTGCCCTGCGGACGAGCCTTAGTCTCTATGTGTCTAGCAACCACCCGCATCCGGGGGGAATTGGTGCTGTTTTAATGCAAGATGAAAGACCCATTTCTTTTGAAAGTCATCCAATCAAGGGAAAGTTTTTACACAAAGCTATTTATGAGAAGGAAATGTAGGCAATACTACATGCACTTAAGAAATGGCGACCCTACCTAATGGGAAGACACTTCAAGGTAAAAACGGATCATGATAGCCTTAAATACTTTTTAGAACAAAGATTATCCTCTGAAGAGCAACAAAAGTGAGTCACAAAGATGTTGGGTTATGACTTTGAAATCATCTACAAAAAAGGGAAGCAAAATGTGGTGGCAGATGCACCCTCAAGAAAGGATGAGGATGTGGAAGCATTGTTGTGTGCCATTTCTATTATCCAACCAGATTGGATAAATGAAGCAAGGGAGGAATGGAAGAATGATGAAGAAGTGTGGGCACTTATTCAAAAGTTACAACAAGATTCTAGTACATCTAATACATTTAGCTGGCAAAATGATTTGTTATGGTACAATGATCGCTTATACCTCTGTAAGAATTCCCAACTCAAACAAAAGATTCTTATGGAATTGCACACTTCTCCCTTAGGAGGGCACTTAGGATTTTTAAAAACTTACCACAGGGTTAAGAATGAATTTTTTTGGGATGGCCTTAAATTGGATATTCAAAAGTTTGTGGCAGAATGTTTGGTTTGCCAACAAAATAAAGTTGAAACAATTAATACCCCGGGTCTATTACAACCTTTATCCATTCCAAGCCAACGTTGGGAGGAGGTTTCAATGGATTTTATCACAGGTTTACCCAAGTCTGAGGGAAAGAGTGTCATCATGGTGGTAGTTGACAGACTTACCAAGTATGCACACTTTTGTGCATTATCACATCCATTTAAAGCCAGTACAGTTTCTACTGCATTTATGGAAACAATTCAAAAGCTACATGGAAACCCAAAGATTATTGTAAGTGACAGAGATACCATTTTCACTGGAAATTTTTGGACAGAATTATTTTCTTGTCTCGGTAATTAGTTAGCTCATAGCTCATCTTATCATCCTCAATCTGATGGGCAAACTGAGATAGTAAACAAATGTTTGGAAGGATATCTTCGTTGCTTTGTATCTGATAAACAGACACAATAGGTCAAATGGTTGCCTCTGGCTGAATGGTGGTATAACACTTCCTTCCATATAGCAATAAAAATGACCCCATTTATGGCACTTTATGGATATCAGCCACCATCCATCACATCATATTTAAGAGAAAATTCTAAGGTTCAAGCAGTGGAACATCACATCGAGCATCAACAACAAGTCCTCCAACTCTTAAAGGATAACCTCGTGTTGGCACAGAATAGAATGAAACAACAGGCAGCTCAACATCGCAGCGAAAGAAGTTTTGATTTAGGTGATTGGGTATTCCTATGGCTACAACCATATAAACAAATGTCCCTCAAGCAAGCTAAGAAGGATAATAAATTATCACCAAAGTATTATGGTTTGTACAAGGTGTTGCAAAAGATTGGTACTATGGAATACAAATTGGAGCTTCCTGCAGCTTCTCGAGTGCACCCAATTTTCCATGTTTCATGTTTAAAGAAGGTTATAGGCGACAAGCTCCCAATTCAAACAATATTGCCAGAACTTGACGAGGAAGGAAAAATTATATCGGAACTGGAAGCAGTCACAGAAACAAGAACTCGATAGCTACGAAATCGATCAAATTTGGAGTATCTCATCAAGTGGAAGAACTAATCCGCTAAAGATTCCACATGGGAGGATGAAAATTTTATACAGAAGCATCCAGAACTACTCAAGCGTTGAGGACAACACTTTTTTGAAGGAGAGGGGTATGTTAGGTCCCTATAATACTAGTGATTACCCCATTACTATTGTATTTGTATCCCTTATTAATATTGTTGTGCCCCTATTATCCCCATATTGTTATTACCATGCCCCATAGAATCCCTCTATTGTTATTTTTGTGCCTTTATAATATTATTGTTAGGTCGGTTAGGTTATATTGTGACTCCTTAGACTCCTATATATAGAAAGGAGGTTTTGTCATTTGAATCATCAATGAATCATTCATTTGTGTAATGTAAAGGAGGTTTCCCCCTCGAAGAGGCTGAATTCTAAGGCGTTGATCTATCTTTTCTATTTTTTTGTGAGTTGGTTTCATAACACCCCCAATTGCCGATCCCTAACATATCAGGTAGGAGGCAGGCATGTGTAAATAACATAAGGAAAGGACTCGAGCCGATGCGACATTGTGATTGCCGATATCGGCGATCGGCGTCGGTGATGCCATGAGGCAAGGGAAGGACCCTCGGGGCTATGTGACATGCGATTGTGATATATCGCATCGCAACGTCACATCGCAGCGATATAAAGGGGAAATAACATGCCAGACCCAACGGATTTTATAAGCACGGTTCGATAGATTTTGAGCTCCAATATATGTTGGGCGTTCTGTGTATTGATGCATTTCTGGATAAAAACCAAAATACAAAGGAAAGACGCCCAAAGCCATAAAGCCTGACCCAAAGGGGAATTATAGGCGCAATTCATAAAATTTGAGTTCCGTAAAGGCAGGATTTCGGGCTGGCCTTAGGCGGAAAGTGGTATTGCGTTGGCTCTGCCCGATCCCACACACTGGTCGACAGATGGCTGGTGGAGGAGAGAGGAAAACTGCCTTTTCGGGAGGGTAACCTCCGTGCTCCTAAGCCACCTAAAAATGGATATCGACCGTTAGATCGAAGATCCCATAGATCAATGGTGGGGATTGCGATAGCGGCCAAAGGCGGACCTGATGCGATATTAGGGCGGATGCGATAATATTTGAAGTCCGATAGAAGGCATTTTAATGGGGTTTTCAATATATTTCCCGTGTTTTTGGGATTTTTCCCAATATGCCTACGTGATGTGATATGCTGCCTAATGGCAGACCGAATAGGGTTTTTAGGGGTGATTTAATGGAATTTCACATCCGTAATTCACGTCCGATAGTGTATTTTCCAGGAAAAGCTCTATGTAATGGATTTTCTCTAATTTCAGGTTTTGCCTAAGGAAAAGCTCTGAAACCTATGTAATCGCTCTAGATCATCATGCCACGCTACAAGCGGGTGTTTTTACCAGCAATGATGCATTTTGAAGTCATAGAGCCACAGAGCCAGATGTCTAGTTGAACTGACAAGGAGCAGGGAAGCCGTAGAGGTGCAGAGAGATGATGATACATAGAGAAACGACTGGGGTAGCAGAAAATCCGGAAAAGTAACTCAAAGGAGGCAGAGAGCTCAATTGAGAAAGGAGAGCAGAGAGAGAAAAAGCTAATGCATAGAGCAGTTGAGCGAGTCAAGGTCAAGCGAACCATTGATGCATGCAGAGGGTGAGAAAGAGCTCAAAGAGTCGAGAGCTTCAAAGCCAGGGATGAGATGGTGTTCTAAACCCATTATTTCTGTGTAAAACAGTGGAGTTGAGCATGGAGCTTGTAAAAGAACTATTTTCATAATCCCAGAGATCCTAGTCGAGTTGATTAGAGCTCAAGGAGATGTAGCCCAAGAGTTTTGGGTGAAATCCATATTAAACTTGGTGTCTTATGTGTGATGCTCATTTGATACATTGTTCCACTGTTATATGCTTTATATCAGTTTAAGCAAATTAATTTACAACACATAAACAGTTTTAAAACTAAACATAAGCATACACCTTATTGTCAAGCACATTATTAATTTTGCACTGGTTAATCATAACATCTTGGGAATAATTAAGCTTTGGAAGTGGGAGAGGTTCTTGTAATCTCACAAGAAGCCTTTAGTGCCCCATTTTCAGATCAGGTGGTATCAGAGCTTGAGATTGATTAACCCCACCTTCAAAGAAGGTTATATCAGAATGCTTGATTAACAAAACAAAGATTGCTTGTTTGAAAGGTGTTTGGGTAGTCAAGGATTGATTGCCTGATTGATTATATGCTTGTTGTAGACTAACTATTTCTGAGTTTGCAGAGGTGAAGGGAAAGCTATTGATAGCTCAATCCAGGAAGGACCAAAAAGGAAGAAGGGTTGAAGGCATTCTTCTTATCCCAAAGGACCTCAAAGCAATCCTTGAAGCACAAGAGGTTTGTTGCAAAAGGTTGTTAAATAAGCTCTTTATTAATCTTGTTTGAAGTTCTTTGCTCATTGGCATAATGACAACTTCTACAAGTGTATCCTCAAATTCCTCCTTCATCACAAGATTCTTTGATGGAGACATGAAGCAAGACTTGTTCATCATGATGGACAAGGTGAGAGAAATGTATGAGGATGGAAGGAAGAGAAGCATACTTAGAGAGCAGTTGAATTCCGTGGAGGAAGAGAAGTAGATGATTTCTGACAAATTGCAGGAAATGGAGAGGCAAATTCATATTGCAAATATGAACCTGAAAAGAATGCATGAGTTGGAGTCATAGCTCTTTGTTGCCAAAGAAGACTTAGTCAAGTATCAGCTTGAAGAAGAGGTAAACCATTCCAGTTTATCTTCAAATTCTTCTAAGAATTCTTATATTGGTTCTTTTGAAAAACATACTAGAGACATAGGTTCCAAGCTAATGTCCAAGATGGGCTATGAAAGAAAAGGCTTGGGTAAACATACACAAGGTGTTGTTGAGCCAATAATAGTCGAGGAAAGGCCTAAGTATGTGGGTCTTGGTTATGGAGAGCCTTATGGAGAAAGTGCCAAAGCTGCCATGAAGGCCATTGAAACAGCTCCAAGAAGGAGTTGCATTGCAGGTCTTCTACCTCAAGAGTGTGAAGATTGTATTGAGGAGGAATGCAATAGCTTGAAGCATCATTTTCAGGATGCAAGTGTTCAGAAGCACACACTTGAACCAGAGAGTTGTGGAAACTCTGATAACCTTGAAGAGATTGATGGTGTTCCAAAGGAAGCCACTTCTTCATTCAACTCACCTCCTCACAAAGGAAATAAAGGTGAAAGAGAAAGGTATAAATCTAGTTCTAAACATCTTCCTTTTGACTATGTAAAGCATGGTAAATTTCCACATAGATATGGGAAAAGAATCGCATGTTCCTTTTATGGTTTGTATAACCATCATGTTTCTAGATGTTGGAAGAGAATGGCCACATACAGGAAACTTTTGAAGGAAAGGAAGCAAGGAGCCAAAGGTCCATTGAACAAGACAAATCATGTTGTCAAGAGGATGCACATTTGTTGCACTTACTGCCATAAGCAAGGGCATCTTGCTGAAAGATGTTGGATTCTGAATCTAGCAATGCTTCCACAAAAGCTGAAGAATGTGGAAGGAGAAGATGGCAGGCATGGAAAGGAAAATTCCATGAATGACGTGTCTCAGGATGATTCACATGTTGACGCTGATGTGCAGCCAAAGGAGGGACCTTTGAAATGGATTGGCAAGAAATGGTTGGAGTTCTTATCCAATTAAGATTGCATGTCTATTGATGCATCTATTTGCATTTCTTTGTTAATGGAATGCGAGTTGCAAGATTTTACCAAGAAGGTGAATGGAAAGGCTGAGTAAGAGACTCACTTTATTGTTGCAACATCATATTTCATTTCATATTTAAAGGTACAATGTGCTTAAGCGAACGTTGGAGGATGAAATGCATGCATGAGCATGAGATGCATGAACACAGGGATGTTGATGTTTTCCTTGTATTTTAACATGCTTGACTTGAAGGGTCATTTGTTTTAAAGGCATGTTTTGTGGGCTTGTTATCTAGTCCATGATTTGTATGTAGATGTAAGACATGGAGGTGTTCACAAGATGTGAAATCTATTTCTTTTGTGAAGCAGGAGTTTAGTCCATCTAGTTGTTGTTTGTGTTTTTGTTGTTGTTAACAGTTGTTGTTGATAGCTTTTCAAAATAGGTACAAATGAAAATTTTTGTGGAGCAGATGTACTTCACAGTTGTTTGAGCCACCTTGGATCAATGATCAAGGAAAAGAACTTCAAACTACCTCCTATGACCACCTCAGCAGGAATTCTCCAGGAAAGCAAGGAGGAAGGCAGTTATTTCCAGGAGGACCAGCACATCCAGGAAGGAAAGTGGTCAGAGGCTTTGATTCAGAGGAACTATGCAAAGGCAAGCGTGTGGAGGCTGAAAGAAGAGGGTGCTATTACTCTCATTTACTATTCAGATTATTATATCAGTCTTTTGGAGACCAAAAGTTCTTTAGTGGGAAGGCGTGATCCAAAATGGATTTTGGATAGACTCCTAAGTCTAAGTGTTCCTCACAGAGGAGAATGAAAGTATAAGGATGTTCCTGGAAATAGCCCCATTGCATAGATCCTTTCCTTCTGAATCTACTGCAACTTGAATGGGCTAAAATGGACTTAGGATGCAGAAGTTATCGCAGAAAGAAGTTGCCCTTTGCTCTTTGGAAAAAGAGGCAAAATCCCCTAAAAATGGAAAAAAAAACCCTAATAAAGGGAAATCACATCGAATATGGTCCAAGAGGCAGACTTAAGCGGAAAAAGGAAGAGACCCTTGATTGCCAATCCCCGACATATCGGTTTGGAGGTAGGCATGTACAAATAACATAAGGAAAGGACCCGGGCTGATGCGGCATTGCGATCGCCGATATCAGCAATCGACGCATTGGCGTCGGCTATGCCATAAGGCAAGGGAAGGACCCCCGAGGCTATGTGACATGTGATTGTGATATATCGCATTGCAACTTCGCATCACAATGATATAAAGGGGTGATAACATGCTGGACCCGACAGATTTTATAAGCGCGGTTCGATAAATTTTGAGTTCCGATATATGTCGGGTTTTCTGTGTATTGATGCATTTTGGGATAAAAACCAAAATACAAAGGAAAAACGCTCGAAGTGATAAAGCCGGACCCGAAGGGGAATTATAGGCGCAATTCATAAAATTTGAGTTCCATAAAGGCGGGATTTCGGGCGGGCCTTAGGCGGAAAGCGGTATTGGGCTGGCTCCGCCCGATCCCACACACTGGTCGACACGTGGCTAGCGGAGGAGAGAGGAAAACCACCTTTTCGGGCTGGTAACCTCCGTGCTCCTAAGTCGCTCGAAAATGGATATCAACTGTTGGATCAGAGATCCCACAGATCAACAGTGGGGATTGCGATAGCGGCCAAAGGCGGACCCGATGCGATATTAGGGCGGATGCGATAATATTTGAAGTCCAATAGAAGGCATTTTAACGGGTTTTCCAATATATTTCCCGTGTATTTGGGATTTTGCCCAATATGCCTACACGATGCGATATGCTGCCTAATGATAGACTCAATAGGGTTTTTAGGGGCGATTTAATGGAATTTCACATCCAGAATTCATGCTCGATAGTGTATTTTCCAGGAAAACCTCTGTGCAATGGATTTTCTCTAATTTCAAGTTTTGCCCAAGGAAAAGCTCTGGAACCTTGTAACCACTCCAGATCATCATGGCACGCTGCAAGCAGGCGTTTTTACCAGCAATGATCCATTTTGAAGCCACAGAGCCACAGATCTAGATGGATAGTCAAACTAACAAGGAGTAGGGAAGCCGTAGAGGTGTAGAGAGATGATGATACGTAGAGAAACGGCTGGGGTAGCTGAAAAGCCAGAAAAGTACCTCAAAGGAGGCAGAGAGCTCAATTGAGAAAGGAGAGCAGAGAGAGAAAAAGCTAATTTGCAGAGCAGCTGAGGGAGTTGCTTGGAGGTCAAGCAAACCATTGATGCACGCAGAGGCTGAGAGAGATCTCAGAGAGTCGAGAGCTTCAGAGCCAGGGATGAGATGGTGTTCTAAACCCATTATTTCTGTTAAAACAGTGGAGTTGAGTGTGGAGCTTGTAAAAGAACTATTGCCATAATCCCAAAGAGCCTAGTCGAGTTGACTAGAGCTCAAGGGGACGTAGCCCAAGAGTTTTGGGTGGGCTACATATTAAACTTGTTGTCTTATGTGTGATGCTCATTTGTTGCATTGTTTCATTGTTATATGCTTTATATCAGCATAAGCAAATCAATTTACAACAGATAAACAATTTTAAAAATAAACATAAGAATACACCTTATTGTCAAGCACATTATTAATTCCGCATTGGTTAATCATAATATCTTGGGAATAATTAAGCTTTGGAAGTGGGAGAGGTTCTTGTAATCTCACAAGAAGCCTTTAGTGCCCCATTTTCAGATCAGGTAGGAAAGCCTATTTTGAGCCCGAATTGAGAAAAATCATCATTGAAGTTGGGATTAGGCCTCTACTTGACCTCCATGCCATCAAGACCGTTTTAACCGTCTTTCTCGACACTTGTCTCCCCTACCAAAGATCAATGGAAGATTAGCATTTACATTTTTAAAGAAAAAAGATTTTAAAAAATGAGTTCTTTGATATTTACACATGCACACATCAATTAGTACTCTCTAGATCAGATTTCATGTTCAGTTAGTTTAAATCATCACATGTGATAAATAGGGTTAAGCTAGGTTTCTTTTACATTTAGTTCATAATCTTTATGCAATTAGAATAGGTTTCTTTCCTTGTACTTTTTTTCTTGCAATAGGTTAAGGTTCCATTTTGAACATTTCATTTTTTGCAATTAGTTTAGGACTTGACTTCAGTACATGCACTCCATTACATCATGACAACAAAGGAAGGACACATTGTATGCTTCACATATAGTGCTGATACCTCTTAAGTTTGTATGAACCTTTGGTTGATAATTAAAGTTGGTAGCCTTGGGAGTTGCAACATTCTTGTTGCAATACTGAGGCTCATCACACCCCCCTTGCTTTAGCTAGGAGAGAACCTAAACATAGAGAGTTGGGAATAACTGACAACCTCTTCTCTGAGTGCTTCGCCTTAAGGCCACACCTAGTGGGATTAGGGATTTTCCCACATTAATCTTGGTGTGCATCTTAGGTGACAACAAGTTTCGAGCGAGGCTCTCACACTAGTTTCAGTGGAAATAATTGGCACCCTAGCTGGTACTCACCAATTTTAGTGGACATCATTTCCACCCCTAGTTGGCACTGTGGGAAAATCAAAGAAGTTTTCCATTTGTGCTTCAATTACAAGTTATTTGGGAGACATTTCTTCAATGGGACGAATTGATTATTCTTTCTCTAGTTCGAGATTGGATTGTTGTTGATGGAATTTTTCGAAATTGAAGCTTACTAGTTGAGGTTGAGGGTTGAATTCAAATTATATAGAGGATGAATTTATTTGTTGGGGCCGAGTTTATTAGCTAGAGCCCAGTTTAGTTGTTAGGTCTGAATTTATCTATTGGGGTCAAATTTATCTATTGTGGATGAGTTTATTTATTGGGCTGAGTTTATTTGCCAGAGGCCAGTTTATTTGTCGGGGCCAAGATTATTTGTTGGAGAGCTTTATTTATTGGAGTCAAGATTATTACTAAAGATCTTTATTTATTAGGGCTGAATTTGTCTACTAGGGTCGACTTTATTTGTTGGGTAGAGTTTATTTTCCAAAGCCTAGTTTATTTGTTGGGGCCGAATTTATCTACTAGGGTTGAGTTTATTTGCTAGAGGCTGGTTTATTTGTTGAGGCCGAATATATTTGCTAGGCCGAGATTATTTGTCGAAGATCTTTATTTGTTGGGGCCAAGATTATTTATTGGAGATATTTATTTGTTGGGATTGTGATTATTTGCTAGACCTGAGCTTATTTGTTGAGGTTGAATTCATCATTATAGGAGGGTCAAGTTTCTGACTATAGGAGTGTTGCATTGATTGAGTTATTTGTTGGAGTTGTATTATGGGTTCTCAGATTAATATTCTCCATGTAAATCTCTTGATCAAATTAATAAAAGTCTAGTTGTGCCTTAAAATGTTTTTGTTATAAGTGTTTATTTGTTTTTGCATACAAAGTGTTCAAACAAAAGATTGCACCCAAAGTGCTTATAAAATTTCCTAAAAGAGAAAATTTAATATTTTTGCAAGTTGTGCTAGTATATTTCAGATACGGGATATTACATTCCCCTCTTCTTAAGTGTTCAATGTGGGCCTCCTTCGACCATACTTTCCACCATTATTGGACACATTAAATATATTAGAGCAATTAAAACTAACAGATCTCAACCTTGACTACATGGAATAGGAAATCATTGATCATATTTTGAAAACACGAGTTAAGTCCAATCACCAACAAAGGATCCAAATTTATGGGTTTGTTAAAGCAAGGCAACTCCTGCACCAAGGCAGGTGACTTATCTAGGGCCAAGTTATATAGAAGTTTCCCCATCTGATGGGGGCCCTCAATGTAATGGATGCCATTACTTCCTAAGGTAGGAGGATTGATCCAGATGGATATTGGTGACCACCCATGTATGCCACTACCTCAATGTGCATTTCTCCATCTTAATAGTTTTTCTACAGTTTTTCCAGGGTCGTTTTGAGGCCCTCTTTTTTTTTTTTTTTATGTGGAGCAACCTAAGAAACATCGATAAGCATAGCTTGGGCTGATTTGAATGTGATATACTCAATTAGACCTTTCCAATGAGTTACTGAGGGCACCAAACAAGGATCATATGCAAAATTCACGACCCATGTAAATTGGTGTACCAACTAACCCCATCGGGATCACAAACCTTTTGATGTTTCATCTCCCGAGGGTTAGGTTTTTAAATGTTTATGGTTTGCTCATTGCTTCTTTATGTTAAAAAAGGGCCTTCTAGCCTCATTATAAGGTGCTTTGGGGAATGCACGTAACCGTCACATCTCTTCTCAGAGATAATCTACCACCATTCAAATGAATTTTTTTCATTCTGCATTATTTATAGTTTCATCATATTCTAGTTATTAATAAAATTCAAGTTTTATTGTATCTCTGTGTTTTTGTTATAAATCTATATTTTATTCTTTTTCCCGTCATAAATCCAGACTAGTCATATAAAAGTGATATGCTCTTTATCTATTTTGCTTTATAAATCCCCAACAATGTCAAGGGATAAGGGGTTGGGACTCGAACTACTTGAGCCTTTGCAAGACTATCCTCACTGAACTTGACAACCTCCCATGTGGGAAGAAAGAAAGATTAGGGAATATGATATCCTATTAAACTGTTGCTCGAGGAATCCCTCTCACGATAAAGGAACGAGATGATGAATAATTTTTCCCAGATTATTCAATGAATGCCGACATTTGACACATGTATGCCAAGCGACAACTTTGGAGGCATCGTCCCCTTCAAGGTACAAATTAGTTTTGATATTCCTATATTTTCTATCCAAAAATATTCGATAGAGAAAATATTACCTTTGGCTCCTTAAGGCTATCCCAATTTCAAGGATTAGTGGGAGACTTATTGTGAGAAAAAGGCCATAGAGGAATTTGCAATGTTTGTGGTCACGCCCACTTGGGGATATTTCAAGGATGTTTATTGGAAGCTACAATGACCAATACATGAGATGGACCACATTGTAGTAGGAGAGGGACCAAACGATTCTATAGTTCATAAATATCTTCCATACCTTATACACCAATTTGGGTGTCAAAGACTCTGAGCAACATCTAGTGCTTAAGTACCTCATTGGTCTACATAGATAAAACCATATAGAGATGGAGTTGTGGGGCATCTCCTAATTGGGCACATAGTGCCAATATGCTGTAAAAATCAAGCAGAAATTTAAACAGAAGAAGCGAGAGTTTGGATATGTAAATTCCTCACAACAAAAGTAGGGCAAAGGAATGTCCAACCCATTAAAAAGGGACAAAGCTAGGATGGACCATCCTAGGACAACCCATCTGAGCCAAAAACCAAAAAGGGTAATAGGAATAAAAATAAAGACATGGGAAAGTAGTATGAGTTCCATAAGAGCCCATAGCATAACACCAATGAATGTCGCTCAAAGTAGGCGTTGATGGCTAAGTTGAAAGCCTCAAAGTCAAATGTAGGTTATGACTTTGAATTAGATCTTAAACAAGGGGAATCAGATAATTGATGAAAAACTTGAGCCACCATCGCTACCACCAAGGTCCATCTAAGTGAACCTGAAGAACTGAAGGAAGGTGAGTGCAGTTTTCACTTGTAGATGTGGGTAAAGGGTGCTCCGCTACACTTCATTGTCTATAGTGGAAGTAAAAATAACCTCAACTCTGCAACGGTCGTCAAGCAATTGGACCTGTTGAAAGCACCACACTTATATCCATACACGATGGGGTGGCACCCCCAAAGGGAGTATCTCCATGTTAGCAAACAATGTCACACACCCTATGGCATCAAGCCCTTGAAGGATGAGGTATCATGTGATATTTCCCCCCTTGAAGTTTGCAATATTATTTTAGGCCAATTGTACTTGTGGAAGCGTTATGCCATATATAATTCTAGACTTCACAATTTTAGTATTACTTTAGGTAGGAAACTATATGGGATACCAAAGGTAGCTCCACCTACTGTCATTTCATTGACCTCTGTTAAACAATGCATGAAGGTCATCTACAAAACCGATAAATTTGTCTTATTCTTGATTCGCTCTCAAAGTGAGAAGAAGGTCACAACCACATCCATGGCCTCCACACAAGACCTCTCCAAGGTTGTGGAAGAATAAAAAGACATCTTCTCCTCACCCACTAGGGTACTTCTACACTATCAGGTCAAACATTCAATTGATCTAACCCACAACACACCTCTGACTAATGGGCTAGTCTATCATAGTTGCCTTTTGAAAAATGAGGAAAAAAAGTGCCAGATCCAAGAACTACTCCAAAAAGGGCTCATCCAAATGAACTCCTCGCCTTATGGTATCCCAATTAAACTCAAGTAAAATAAAGATGGGACTTGGTGACTCTACATTGATTACAAGAACAAGTACCCAATTCCCTGAATTGATGGCCTTCTTAACCAGCTCAAGGGGGGAAAGTACTTCAATATGATTGATCTGAAGTTCGACTTCTGACATGTCCTAGTAGAACAAACTGATGTATGGAAAATTTCATTCAAGATTAAATAAGGTCTTTTTGAATGGCTGGTCATGCCCTTTGTTTTGAAAAATTCTTCAGTAACTTTCATGAGGCTGGTGGATGATATCTTGCAGCCTTTCACCAATTATTTTGTGGTGGTATATATAGATGATATCCTCATCTTCATCAAGAGTTGGGAAGAACACTTGTAGCATATTCAACAGTTCCTTCACACTTGGTGGCAATACAAGCTATATGCTAACTTGTAAAAATGCCCTTTTGGCCTGAACAAGGTCTAACACCTAGGTTATATTACGGATGAGATAGGCGTGCATGTGGATCTAGCCAAGATTCAGATAACCTATGACTTGCCAGTGCCAACCATAGTAACTAATATTTGGAGTTTCTTAGGTCTTTCCAACTTATATCGTAAGTTCGTGTTGGGATTCTCCCATATTGCATGGGCCCTTAGCCAAGTGACCAAGGATGGTGGTAAAGAAAAATTCATGTGGGGCCAATTGCAACACAAATCTTTTGATGATCTAAAACACTGCTCATGATTAACTCTAGTTCTCTCCTTACCTGATTTTAAAAAACCTTTTGAGATCAAAACATATGCTCTATACTATGTTATGGACACATTTCTCACTCAACATGGTCATCCAGTGGCATGCCATAGTGAGACACTATCAAATGATGTTCGTAAATACCCCACATATGACGAATAAATGCATTTAATTGTACAAGTCTATAATCAATGGAAGCATTACATTCTCAGGATGGAGATAAACATCCACACTTATCTAAGCCTCTACATTTCATGTAGACGCAAGAGAAATTGCATAACAACCACCATAAAAAGTGGTCCAATTACTTGTAGTAGTTATATCTCAATATAAAATATAAGATAGGGAGCACAAATCATGTCATTGAATTCCTTATTCGACCTCCAATTGAAACACTAACCATGATGCTCCACTCATGTGAACATGAAGCCTCTGGGTGGCCCCAATTCTATGGGAGCAATCCTAACTTTACCACCACCTACCAAATGCTAAGCATAGGCATGGCCATCACTGAATTTCATCTTCAATACAAAATGTTTTACCATTTGATCCATCTCTTTATTACTTCAAGAAAGCGTGCAAATCTGATTTGGGAAGCTCACTATAGTCGGATGACATGGAACTTTGATGTACAAAAGACATTGTTCATGCTACAAAATTATTTTTATTGACCAAAAATTTAGTAAGGTGTACACAAGTATATCAAGTCTTACACTTCCTACACCACTGTTAAACCAACCATTTAAAAGAAAGGCATGTACACCCCTCTACCTGCTCTCCACAAGGCTTTAGGAATCCATCTCGATGGACTACATGTCTGGTCTTGCTTCCACCAAGCAAAGCAATGATTGTGTCTTCATGGTTGTTGATTGATTTTATAAGATGACCATTCTCACAACCTGTAAGAAGAATATCACATTAAAGTCTAATACCAAGCTCCTCTTCAAATGCACATGGGTACATTTTGGGATTCCACAGAACATCATATCAAACCAGGATAGTAGGTTCCTAAGCATGTTTTGGTCAATCCTCTGGTCATTGTTGGACACCAAGCTCACTAAATCCATTGCCTTCCACTCCCAATCTGGTGGCCATATAGAGGTTGTCCATAGAATGATTATGCATACATGGCACATGTATAACTCCAAGCATCCATGCACATGTGATGAAAGTCTCATTTATGTTCAATACAACTACACCAGAGCCCTCCATAACTTGACCAAACACAACCCATTTCAGGTGGGTCTGGGATTTCAACCATTGGGTCCTCTCTATGTAGCAATACCCCTTGCGTCCACACAGGTGGAGTCTTCCCATGCTCACTCTAAAGTAAAAAAAGACACCAAATTCATTGAATAGGTCCATGATATTTTACAAAAATCTAATACTAAGTACAAGTAGTGCCATGATCAACATTAGTTTTCCACACAAATTTTAGGTAGGAGACAAGGTTTTGTTACATTTGAATAAATAACGTCTTACAACATCCTATTGGAAGCTTCATCCATTTTGTTATGGACCTTACACCATCACCAAGGTTTTGGGTGACAATGCATTTGAGCTAAATATTCCCCCCCTCCTTTCCTTAGCCATAGTATTCAATGTGGACCTCCTTTGGTCATACTTTCCACCATTATTGGATACATTAGAGATAACATAGTAGTTGAAATTGGCATATCTCAACCCTAACTGCATGGACCAAGCAACCATTGATCAGATCATGGAAACATAGTTTAAGGGAAATCACCAATAGAGGATCTAACTTTATCGGGTTGTTAAAGCAAGGCAACTCTCGATGGATATCGGTGGCCAGCCACCTATGCCACTAGCTCAAGGCACATTTCTCCATCTTGGCACTTTTTCTATAATTTTTCAGTTCCTAAAATTCAAGGGCCATTTTGAGGCCCTACATGATTTTTTTTGACATTGTAGTGGCAAGAATGTTTGCTTCTCAACTAGACCTTTCCAATGGGCTACCAAACGTGCGAAACAAAGATCTTATGAAAAAGTCATGACCCAAAGAAGTTTATCTTAGTGCCAATATCAAGTAATGTTCATGTTCTTTGTTTGAATTAGAATAAATAAACATGCCATCCAAGAACACAATGACAAACTTTTCCAGATAACTTCTGAATATTTGGTTCATTAAGCACATAAAGATATTTGGTGCATTTGTAAGTCCAAATGGAATTAGTACAAATATCTTATATCTATATTTGAAAATATCTCTGCTTTGTTGGGTTGTGTTATATTCTTTCCATGATGTTGCGTCGGGCATTGCTGGGGGGTGGTAGCCCCCCCCCGCATGAGGTCTGGGGCAGTTCCCCGGGAAATTTGTTTTGGACCCTATATTAGGTGGGCGGACCTACCTATGGTTTTGTGCATGGATTTTGCACATGGTTTTCGGCATGATGGTTTTCAGTGCATGGTATTTTGTAGATCTGGTCAAGGGAGCTACGGTTATGTTCTAATCCAGGGTTAATGGATTGGGGTTTATGGATGCTTCGACATGTATATATATGTATTGTAACATTGAAAGGAACATAATGAAAAATCAATCTGATAGTCTTGGTTTTGGGATCCAGGGGAAAATATTTGTGTATATCTGTTTTATGTTTTATGCTCTTGCTATTGTTTATTTTTTGTTTTTAGAATTCGTGTGCAGGTAATTTTTGTACGGGTTAAAACCTACATTTGGTATTATAATTGTTTTGGCTTCAAGGGGACGCCTTTGTTGCTGATGGGTTTTTGCTCGGGCCTGTGGTAGACCGTATTCAGTGGGAGATATTTGGGATCGATTCTTGTGGTGAAAGAAGATGGCAAGCAGTGGAAAGATAGAGATTGTGAAATTTAATGGTCAGATTTTTGAGTTGTGGAAACTCAAGATGGAGGATTTGCTGGTGGATAAATATCAGTGGATCGCAGTAGATCCGGGTACTAAACCAAACACAATGTCAGCTGAAGACTGGGTGAAGTTGGATCCGGAGGCAAAGAGCACAATATGATTATGTGTCTCAGATTTAGTATTGCTGAATGTATCAGGGGAAGCTTCAGAGAAGGCTTTATGGGACAAGTTAGGTACTTTGTACCAATCTAAGTCTCTGGTGAATAAACTATTCCTACGGAAAAGGTTGTATAACTTGAGGATGAAAGATGGAGACTCGGTGACAGAGCATCTAAACACATTTAATATTGTGGTAAGCCAGTTATTACCTATTGATATTAAACTTTCAGATGAATATAAGTACATCTATTTATTTTGTTCTCTACAAGATTCGTGGGATAGTCTCGTTGTTGCAATAGGTATCAATGCAACTACCTTGCAGGTTGATGAAATAGTCTCATCCTTGTTGTCGGAGGAGATGATATGGAAAAATATGGAAGGCCAGAATGGTGATGCCTTGTCTGTACGAGGACGGTCCTAGAATAGAAATAAAAATAAGTCCTCAAGTGGGAGATCTAAATCTAGAGGGAGATCCAAGAAACCTGTAAAGGTGTGTTGGAAATGCGGAAAGGAAGGGCACTTCAAAAGGGACTATAAATCTAAAGCTCCTAAGAAAGGAAAGGGATTTGATGATGCTCCTTTTGCAGAGGCGAAAACCACCTTAGATGAAGGTGGGGACGTGTACTTGGTTTCTTCTTCCAGTACACATGTAGATCATGAGGCATGGTTGATTGACTCAGGTGCATCCTTTCACTTCACTCCCCATAGAGAGTGGTTCTACGAGTATGAGAAATATGATGGTGGTGTTGTCTTCTAAGGGGATCATAGGAAGGCTAGAATCATTGGTCGCATAAAAGTCAAGTTGAAGTTGCAAGGTGGAAGGATTAGAACAATTCTGGGTGTTCTGCATATTCCTGCATTGGCCAGAAATCTAACTTATGTAAGAAAGCTGGATGAAGCAGGTGTAAAAAAAGCATTCGAGAAAGATACCTGCAAGATGGCTCAGGGAGCACTAGTATTGATGTGGGGAGTTCAGATTGGAACTTTGTACAAGTTTCAAGGTAGCACTATTATTGATGGGTGCAGTAGTTCTGTGGTTCCTGAAAGTGGAGCAGAAAATCTAGTGGTCTCTGGAGAACAGACCATGCTATGGCATCAAAGGCTTGGACATATTGGAGAGAAGATCCTTTGAATACTTCATGGTAATGGTATGATAGAAGGTTTGTTTAATTTCTCTTTGGATTTTGATTTCTATGAAAATTTTGTATATGGGAAGCAGAAACGGGTGAGTTCCCCTCTAGTGTTAAGAGGGCGAAATGGATATTAGACCTTGTGCACAGTGATGTGTTTGGACCTGTGTCAGTTCCATCACTGGGTAAGTCTATATACTATGTATCATTTATAGATGACTTCTCAAGGAATACATGGATATATTTCCTCAGGAATAAATCTGAAGTCTTTGACAAGTTTAAAGAATTTAAGGCTTTCGTGGAAAACCAGACATAGAAGAAGATAAAGGTGTTGAGGACAGATAACGGTGGGGAGTTTTGAAAGAAGGAATTTGAAGAGTTTTGTAATAAGTGTGTAATAGCATGGTAGAAGACTAGTCTGTACACACTTGAGAAAAATGGAGTTGCAGAAAGAATGAACAAGACGTTGATGGAAAGGGCAAGAAGCATGCTCAGTGGTGTCGGGTTAGGATAGGAATTTTGTGCAGAGGCAGTGGATACTGCATGTTACCTGGTTAGTAGATCACCTTCATCAGCGTTGGAGGGTAAGACTCCACAAGAGGTATGGACTGGTAAGAAACCTTCTCTTTCACATCTGAGGGTATTTGGATGTGATGCATATGTACATGTTCCAAAGGAGAAAAGAACAAAGTTAGATAGCAAATCTGAAAAGTGCATCTTTATTGGGTATAAGGATGGTTTAAAAGGTTATAATCTTTGGAACCCATAAATAAGGAAGGTTGTGTACAGCCGAGATGTTGCATTTAGAGAGGAGACGGATGTTATTAAACATGAAGTCCTACCAAAGGAACCTGAGAAGATAGAGTTTGAGCTAAAGGAGGAAGAATCAAACTCTATAATAGAAGAGGAATCAGAATATGAAGAACCACAAACTCTGGCTATGAGAAGATAAATTTGAGAAAGAAGGCGGCTAGAAAGGTGTAGTCCATCTGCTTTCTGTTCAATTTTTTCTTTATTTATTACTAATGATGATCCCATAACTGTGAGGGAAGCAGTAGATTCAGAGGATGGAAAACTCTAGAAAGAGTTCATGGTTGATGAAATGGTATCTTTGCACAAAAATGAGGCTTGGGATCTGATGGAGTTGCTGGCTAGAAGGAAACCCATTGGTAGCAAATGGGTGTTCAAGAAGAAGATGAATGCAGAAGGAAAGGTGGAGAACAACAAAGCTCGGTTGGTAGAAAAAGGTTATTCCCAGGTGCCGGGAATTGATTTTGGTGATAATTTTGCTCCTGTTGTGAAAGTAGATTCTATTAGATTACTTTTATCTGTTGTTGCTTCTTTTTATTTTGAGTTAGAGCAGATGGATGTGAAGACAACGTTTCTTCATGGGGATCTAGAAGAAGAGATCTACATGAAGCAACCTGAAAGCTTTACGGTGAAGGGTAAGAAAGAACTGGTATGCAAGTTAAAAAAGTATATGTATGGGTTAAAACAGTCACCAAGGATGTGGTATCAGAAATTTGATACATTTATATGGGGACTTGGCTTCACCATAAGAAAAGCAGATCACTGTGTGTATTTTAAATTAATTGGTGACAATGTTATTTATCTGGTCTTTTATGTGGATGATATGTTGCTGGTTGGAAATGACAAAGAAATTATCCAGGATTTGAAGACACAATTGTCCTCCAAATTTGCATGAAATAACTTGGTGCTGCAAACTATATTTTGGGCATGGAAATTAAACAAGATGGGCAAAGAGGAAGATCTGGTTAGACTAGAGGAAGTATGTCGAGACAATACTGCAGAGGTTTAATATGCAGGATGGTAAACCAGTGAAGGTTCCTGTTCATGTAGGTGTAAAGTTATCTGCTGAACAATGTCCCAGGACACAAGAAGAGGAAGAGGACATGTCCCTTGTTCCATATGAAAGTGTTGTTGATCGCCTGATGTATGAAATGCTCTGTACTATACCAAAAATTGCACATGCAGTGGCAGTATTGAGCAGGTTTATGTCAAAACCAAGGAAGGAGCATTGGACAACGGTGAAGCACGTTTTCAGGTGTTTGCATGGCACTAGTGATTATGGTTTGTGCTACCAAGGAAGGTCAAGATTGGACAAATTTTTTGGACATGCATAGATTTGTTGATGCAGACTGGGCTGGAGATCTGGATCAAAGAAGGTCTACAAGTGGGTATGTGTTTAACCTATTTGGAGATGCAATCAGTTGGATGAGTAAGACACAATCTGTAGTGGCTATGTGTTTAACCTATTTGGAGGTGCAGTCAGTTGGATGAGTAAGATACAGTCTGTAGTGTCACTTTCAACTACAGAGGCAAACTATGTGGCAACTACTCATGCAAGCAAGGAAGTAGTTTGGTTGCATAGATTTTGTTCAAGTAGGGAATTAGTATAATGAGCTATAAGGATAGACTGTGACAGCCAAAGTGAAATTTTCTTGGCAAAGAACCCTGCTTATCATTCAAAGACAAAGCACATTGATGTTCAGTATCACTTTGTGAGGGATATGGTTGAGGACAAAAAGGTGTTGTTGGTAAAGGTGGATACTTTGAAGAATACTGCAGATTCATTGACAAAGTCAGTGAGAACTGAGAAGTTCCCTTGGTGTAGAGAAACAATGGGTGTTGTAGGGTTGGATCAATGACTAAGCTCTCCTGTGGAAAGAAAACAACAAGTGGGATAATGTTGGGTTGTGTTATATTCTTTCCATGACTGTCCCACGTGCGGGGGGTCACAACCCCCCTATACGTTGCATCGAGCGCTGCTGGGGGGTATGCAAGTGGGTGGTAGCCCCCTTGCACAGGGTTCGAGGCAACGCCCTGAGAATTTTTTTTTGGAGCCTATATTAGGTGGGCAGGCCTACCTATGGTTTTGTGCATGGATTTCGCACATGGTTTTGGGCATGATGGTTTTCAATCCATGGTATTTTGTAGATCTAGTCAAGGGAACTACGATTATGTTCTAATCCAGGGTTAATGGTTTGGGGTTTATGGATGCTTCGGTATATATATATATATGTATGTATGTATTGTAAACATTGAAAGGAACATAATGAAATATCAATCTGGTAGTCCCGATTTTGGGATCCGGAGGAAAATCTTTGTGTATATTTGTTTTATGTTTTATGCTCTTGCCATTGTTTCTTTCTATTTTTAGAATTCGTATGCAGGTAGTTTCTGTATGGGGTTAAAACCTATGTGCTCCTCTTAGCTAATCAAAGAGGTCATCAATTCTAGGAAAGCATATTTTTTCTTTGAAGTGGATTGCTTCAGTTTTATAAAGTTAATACATAATCTCAAATTTCCATCTTTCTTCTTCACAAAAAGAAATATTGCTCCCCAAGGTAAGACACATGGGTGTGTATACCCTTTCTTTAGCAATTCTTCTAGTTGCACTTGTAATTGTTTATATTCTAGTGTGCTCATTTCATAAGGTGTATTTGATACTTGAGAAGTTAAAAGCATTAAATCAATAGAGAAATATATATCTCTCTTTAGTGCAAAACCTAGTATTTCTCCAAATATATCCTCAAACTCTCACAACACTAGCTAATCTCCAAGATTTAGCTCCTTGGTCTTATTTGGCTCTTCCACATGAGCTACATAGAATTGACATCCTTTCCTAAAACATCTCTTCAACTGTAATGCTAAAATCTCCCTTATGAAAATGGGTCTTGGAATTCCTTACATAGTGCTCTACTTTCCTTCTCCACCAAGACATGTAAATGTCTTGTTATGGAAATGTAGGACAACATGATGCTTGTTCGACCAATCCATTCCAATTAGTATGTCTTAATATCTCAATGGTATAATATTTATATCAACATTTTTATTGACTCATTTCAACTCTCTTAGACATTCTCTAACAATCTCAGTGACCCTACTTTTGGTCCCAATGGTTAGTTAAACTAGAAATGATCTTTTAAGCTTACTTTTAATCAAATGAAACCTTCACTAATTTAGGATGAATGTAGCAATGGATTACTCCTAAATCAATTAAAATAGCAATAGAATAATTTATAACCCTACCTTCCACCTCAATCATATCATATTAATGCTTTGATTGTGAATCTTCAAGGGCATATATCCTTGAAACTGTAACACCCCTATGTTGTATGTAACATTGTGTTGCTATCATGTCAGACTTAAGCTAAGATTGAGTTGTAACCGAAAAGCTAGGTTTGAGGTGTAAAAATGAGTAAACATTCTATTACCAAATAAATAAAGATAATGTAAAATGCTTGGAAAATGAGACACCAAGAGATGAGATTCTTGCCTAATGAAATCCCATTGGTAAATGGGAAAAGATAATTCTTTCATGATAAGAATTCTAGATAAGCTTAATGGAATGGGAGATAAATATCCATTAACTTTCTTAGGTGAAAAAAGATGTTAATTTTAAGAAAAACATAAAAGCCTTGCAGGAGAGAAAGGCAAGCTTTTAAGGGAAAATCCTCGCGAGAGAGAAAGGCGAGATTTTCTGGCAAAATCCTAGGCAAATGGATAAAATATTGACCCAAAAGCGGGACGCCGCTAAAGGAAACCATATCATGAAAGAGGGCATTAAATACCCATTGAAGAGATCAACAAGAGGCATTTGATCCATGGTAATAACTCTCAACTCGAGGATGAACTGGAGGAAGTCAGTTCTAGGTTGGGTGGCGGTGTTCGATTTTCCAAGTGACAAGCTTTCATCTAATATGTTTTGATTCAATGGCATGGGATGTTCTGTATGTTGGCTCCTTACTCTTTATGTTGTCGAATCTTTAAGCATAGGAGTATAATTGCATGTGATATCCTTGTTTAGAAGATGGATTGAATACTTATGCATGTGGTAACTATTGAATATACTTTAGTTCAAAGTTAATTTTTTTGTTACTGGAGCATAGTAGGTAGTTGGTAGTATTGTGTCAAAGAGGTATGTGACAAATTGTTAAGTTATGGTATGTTCTATGCTTAGAGCAGTTTACTTCTTTTTATTATTATTATCCACAGATTAGCAATCACATGTACATTAAGTAAAGTGCAGATAGAACATTAAATGATCAATAGAAAAACAAGCCAAGACAAGAGACACAAGATGTGGTGGCTAGCCAGGGAAAAACCCCAATATGAGGAAACCCTTTGATCAAATCTTCTTTTATCTTCAATAATTCAGCAGAGAGAAATAGTACAAAAATCTGATTTGCATTAGCAGTAGCAAACCCTAGATCATCCCTAAACTAGGGCAGACAATATCTTGCAAACCGACCGTTGGATTTCCTTGATTCCTTCACCAAAATGTACGGCCTTCTGAGGAGAGTCAGTTCCACCTACAACACAGTTCTGAGAGAGAGTCTGATGGTCAACGATGGTCAAACTTCCGATCTACAATTGCAGCCCTAAATTTTGCGTCCTTCCTTCCACACATGTGAGAGAAGAGTCCCTTTCTACGCAATAGGAGAAAAGCCTCTTTTCTGCACAGGAGAGATAGAGAGATGTGATGAGAGTGAGTGTCCAAATGAGGAAAAGACCTCCTGTATTTATATATAAATGTTGATGATGAATAAATACGTTTGTTGGGCTTCTGAGCCTACATGAGTTGTTGGTCAGCTTGATAATTATTCCATAATCAAAATAAATTCATATCTCCATAAATACTTATCAGAATCAGATGATCTTTAGATCAATCCTACACCTCTCGATGAGAGGAATCTAGGAAAAATATTATGAGCCATGAATAAGGTGACCCACATGGATTTTGGCCCTAGTTTCCAATTTTAACACTCCCTCTCAACTAGGGAGAACTTCATCAACAATTCGTCTGTCTGTCACTACTATTCATCCATCAAATGCACTGCCCTGTACAGCTTGACCCCTGCTCTGCTTTGCTCTGTTCTGCCTTGTGCTGATCTGCTCTGCTCTACTTTGTTCTGCTCTGCTCGAATTATGAAGAAGAAGAAGTGATCGAGGATGTATCATACCATCCTCCACTGACTTAAAGTCAATCTCAAAGTGTGTACCACTGGTCCCAGACCAGTCCTCAACCGACCCGAATTCAGTGTCATAGGGGGTACAACTCCTACCATTGGTCCCACACCAGTATCATTGATCCCAGATCAATGAAGGTCATCCTAGCATAAGGAGTATAGTAGATACAACGATGCGTCCATCGGTACTACTATGGTCCCTATCCTCATTTCCCTGCTCATTGATCAGATGAGAGGTACTTCCCATGAGTCCCAGACTGCAATGGTAGGATGCCTCGATAGGAGAACTAATCAATCCTGTCCACAAGAGAGCGAATCATCCTGTCCCACAAGAGAGTGAATCATCTTGTCCCACAAGAGAGCGAATCATCTTGTCCATAGGAGAGTGAATCATCCTGTCCACAGGAGAGCGAATCATCCTGTCCCACAAGACAGCGAATCATCTTGTCCACAAGCACCATGGAGAACACATCACCCAGGCCCACAAGAGAACTAATCATCCTATTCCACAGTCGCCATGGGGTGACACAGGGAAATTTTGATCCTTTTACCATGTGCAAGGTGCACCACCAGGGGATGGTGAGTCACCTTGTGGTCATATGTCGCTCCAAGAAGTACCCCACACCCCCCCATAGCTCACAGAGCTCAATACATCATACAGGACCCTCATCAGAGGGTCTTTGAATGACACCAATTCATTCTCAGAAAGTCAGGAATTTGACCTTCGCGAGGGGCTTTATCAGAATGTCGGCGACCTTTTCATCTGTATCGATATGTTGGAGCCTTATTGCTCCTCGCTGCACCATATCTTGAATATAGTGGTACCTGATATTGATATGCTTGGAGCGATCATGAAATACGGGATTCTCTGACAAACAGATCCCACTTTGGTTGTCACATAGGATCACGGTGGTATCCAATGTAAATCCAAACAGCTCACTGAAGAGCTTTTGCAACTAGACTGCCTCACAGGAAGCCATGCTAGTAGCAATATACTCTACCTCGGAAGTGCTCAAATCAACTGACTTCTGCTTCCTTCTCATCCAGGATATCGAAGTAGATCCCAAGGAGAAACAGCACCCGGAAGTCCTCTTACGATCCACCACACTGCCTACCCAATCAGCATCAGTGTATCCAAGTAGTCTCACATCTCCAACAGTGTATCTTAACCCATAAGTAATTGTGCCACGAAGATATCTCAACAGATTCTTGGCACCAATCCAATGTATGTGGTGAGGTTCAACCATATGTTGACTCAACGTGTTGACTACGAAGCATATATCTGGACGGGAGTTCACTAAGAACATTAATGCTCCGATGAGTTGATGATACTCAGTGGCATTTCGTAAAACAGGTCCAACAACGCTACCGCTTAACTTCTTAAAGTCAAGCTCCATCAGGGTAGTAACAAGCTTGCAGTCCACCATACCGAATCTTTCCAATATCTTCACCACATATTTTCCTTGAGATAGAAAAATTTCCCTTGGCTTCTGCCAGACTTCAAGTCCTAGGAAATAGTGCATCAGTCCTAGGTCCTTCATTTCAAATTCAGAAGCCAACTCCCTCTTACATTTGTGAATGAGAGGGTCTGCACCTGTTAGAAAGAGGTCATCCACATACAACACTAGTATGAGAGGTTTTTCATCTTCAACCTTAAAGTAAAGGTTAGGATCGTCTTCACTCCTAGTGAATCCTAGCTTCATCAAGTAGCTATCGATCCTCTCATACCATGCTCGGGGTGCTTGCTTCAGCCCATAGAGAGCCTTCTTCAACCTGCATACATGAGATTTTCGATCATAAATCTCAAATCCTTCAGGTTGCTCCACGTAGACCTCTTCTTTGATCAAACCATGCAAGAATGCATTCTTGACATCCATCTGATGTAGGTTCCATCCTTGTGAAGCTGCAAGGGCTATGATCGAGCGGATGGTGGTATATCTAGCAACAGGTGCAAATATCTCGTCATAGTCTATACCTTCCTTCTGGGAGAAGCCACGAGTGACAAAATGAGCCTTATACTTTTCCGTACTTCCATCTGTTGCATGCTTTATCTTGTAAAGCCATTTAGAAGTGACAACTGTCTTGTCCTGGGGTCTAGGAACTACTTCCTAGACATCATTCTTCATAATAGACTCATATTCTTCGGTCATACAATCCTTCCATATTGGATGCTTGACGACATATGAGAATGATGATGGCTCATTTTGTATGATCGTGCTCATGATGGTCAGGTATCCCTTATACCTGTTAGGTTTCTTACTTTCACGGAAGGTTCCTCGAGGTGTAGTGTGCCCTTCAACATCATCGAGTAACCCCCTAAGCCAAGAGGGCCTCTTCTTAGAAGAGGAAGGCTCAAGTGGATCAATAGGATCCATGGGTTCATCCACATCGGGCATTGTTACATCATCTTTTTCTTTTGGTTCCCTGGTGTCAGCTTCTTGAGAGCTCCTTAAAGTAGGAAGATTGTTCACCTTGCTAAGAGCCATATATTTGTCAAAGGTGACATCATGACTAATCACGACTTCCCTTTGACCAGCTACATAGATTCTATAGCCCTTAGTATTTTCACCATAGCCAATGAAGATTCCTTTCTTTCTAGATGCCCAATTTATTCCTTTTCTCTTTCGGCACATGAAAATATACAGGGCTTCCAAAAATTCTAAAATGAGATACGTCAGGTTTCTTACCAGTGAACATTTCTTCAGGAGTCGTGGAACCCAATGCTTGATGAGGGCATCGTTTTTGTACATATACGGCGATGCTTGCAGCTTCGGCCCATAGAAACTTCGAAAGTCTTTGATCATGGAGCATGGCACGAATAGCTTCCACAATTGTACGATTCTTCCTTTCTGTCACACCATTCTGTTCAGGAGTATATGGTGTAGTAGTCTCCCTCTTAATGCCAGCCTCTTTATAAAAGTCATGAAACTCGTTAGATTCCTATTCAGTCCCATTATCAGTCCTTAAGATCTTGATCTTCTTTTTGGTTTGATTCTCGATCAAGGCTTTGAAGTGTCAAAACCAAGAGAACACTTCATCCTTCTTTTTCAAGAAGTATATCCAAGTATTTCGAGAATAGTCATTTGTAAAAGTAAGATAATATGAATATCCTCCCAAGGAGTTCACAGGCATCATACCAGATATGTCTGAGTGAACCAACTATAATATTTCAGAGGTCTTTCTTTGGCTTGAGGGGAATGGTCCCCTTTTGAGCTTTCCTTTGGCACATCCCAGACATAAACCTTCTTTCTCTACTCGGAATTCGGGCATCCCTGTCACCATTTGTCTTACATCGGGTAGAGCTTTATAATGAAGGTGGGAAAACCTCCGATGCCAAAGTTCGGACTGAAGAGATGTGTCACAAGACATGACACCTAGCAGAATTCCACTGACCTGATATAATGAATCAACTCGAAACCAAAGAGTGAAGGCATCTTTAACATTGTTTTTCCATACACCTACCTTGCCATTGCTGAAGGTCACCTTGTAGCCTTTGTCTTCCATTACCGAGATGGACACCAGGTTCTTTTTGAGGTCAGGTACATATAATACATCCTGTAAGTGGATCGTATTACCATGATTCAATTTAAGAGAGACATTGCCTACACCTTTCACGAGATCTTTCATATTATCTCCAAGGACAATTTCCAGGTTAGTTTCTTTCTCTATCAGATTATGGAGAACTTCTTTGTAACCAGTGAAGTGCCTTGAGGCACCATTATCAATAAGCCAATTTCCCAGTGAGTCTGAAGGAGCAGAGGTAGATAGAGCAACTGGTAGATAATATTCATCCTGTTTATTGTCAACAGTGTTAGATTCATACCTGGAATTTCTAGCCTTCTTGAATGGTTGTCCTCTTCCTTGATTTCCAACACTCATTTTACCTCTTCTATTAGATTTTCCATTCCTTTGATTGCCATGAGAGGGGTTTTGATCGTCGTCCTGGTGAGAGTTCCTTCTATCAGGGCATTCCCTTGCATAGTGACCTGCTTTATCATAAATGTAACATCGTCATTTTCTTCCACCCTTAGGTCCAGCCTTTCTTTTTTATTTAGTCCCGAAATTATTTCTTTTCTTAGCATGAGTAGAAAAGGCAGCAGGAGGACCTTTAGGCTTGGGCATTTCTTGCTCTTCTATCCTTGTTTCTTCTTGGAATGCATCTTGCCATTAATTCCTTGAAACCAGGAATTACGTTATTGTTGAGAAGAGTAGTCCTGAACACGTACCATTTAGATGGTAATCCTCCAAGGGTTGAGAGTACCATTTCCATATCAGTAATAATTTCTCCAATAGATAGAAGATTGTTCTTGATCTCGGTGATTCTTAAGAAATATGCTTGCATGCTCTCATCTTTGCCCTTCTTAATTTCCTTCAGCTTATTTCTAAGAAACAAAACTTGATTTGCATCATTAACTTTAAATAAACTCACCAGTCTATCGTATATTTCCTTGGAAGTGTTCAGATCGGAGATGTAGGCCACCAAACATTTGTCGATAGAGTCCCGGATGATCTTCTTAGCTTTTACTTCCCCCTTGGTCCATTTGTTCCTAACAGCAGCAGATGCATTTGATGGAGGCTCAACAATTCTGCCTCTCACATGGTCCAACACTTCCTATTCTTCTAATGTTAGATGGAGAGACATCTTCCATCTGTGGTAGTCATACTTGTCACAGAGCTTGTCTTCAGCAAGGAAGTGTGTTGAGGACCCCATGAATTCTTTTTGGATAGCCTGCCAATCTTCTCTTTGTGATTGCTCTTGCTCTTTCTTGGGCTTTGTCTTCACCTCAGCTCTGATACCATGTTAAGTTATGGTATGTTCTATGCTTAGAGTAGTTTACTTCTTTTTATTATTATTATCCATAGATTAGCAATCACATGTACATTAAGTAAAGTGAAAATAGAACATTAAACGATCGATAGAAAAACAAGCCAAGACAAGAGACACAGATGTGGCGGCTAGCCAGGGACAAACCCCAATATGGGGAAATCGTTTGATCAAATCTTCTTTTATCTTCAATAATTCAGCAGAGAGAAATAGTACAAAAATCTGATTTGCATTAGCAGCAGCAAACCCTAGATCAGCCCTAAACTAGGGCAGACAATATCTTGCAAACCGACCGTCGGATTGCCTTGATTCCTTCACCAAAATGTACGGCCTTCTGAGGAGAGTCAGTTCCACCTACAGCGTAGTTCTGAGAGAGTCTGATGGTCAAAGCTAGTCAAACTACCAATTTGCAGTTGCAGCCCTAAATTCTGTGTCCTTCCTTCCACACGTGTGAGAGAAGAGTCCCTTTCTGCGTAGTAGGAGAAGAGCCTCTTTTCTGCGTAGGAGAGAGAGAGAGATGTGATGAGAGTGAGTGTCCAAATGAGGAAAAGACCTCCTATATTTATATACAAATGTTGATGATGAATAGATGCGTTTGTTGGGCTTCTGAGCCTACATGAGTTGCTGGTTGGCTTGATAATTATTCCATAATCAAAATAAATTCATGTCCCCATAAATACTTATCGGAAACGGATGATCTTTAGATCAATCCTACACCTCTCCATGAGAGGAATCTAGGAAAAATATTATCAACCATGAATAAGGTGACCCACATGGAGTTTTTCCCTAGTTGCCAATTTTAACACAAATGGTATCAGAGCTCTAGGTTCAAATTTTGAGGCCTATGGGCCAACCCGCATTGGTAAGATATGAATGAGTTGTAGGTCCTAAATTAGGTCTTAAATGAATAAGAGGTTTCACTGAAGATTTTGGTTATAAAATTGCTATAAGAAAGAAGGGTAGAATCAGTTTACATGCCTATACTGAGTTCTTCCCAAGCAATATTTATATATTCCAATGAAAATTTTATTCTTATAATTTCTAATGATTTTGGAGTTTGTAAAGAATGCATGGTGATAAAATAGACTGTGGATTTCTTTCTTTAGTTGTAAGTAAGTATTACGACTCTGCTTCAATGATCTAATTATCTATTTAGATAACATTAGTAATGAAATATGTAGTAATTCTGAAGTATGTATGAAGAAATCGACGCATAAGAGCCCAAGGTATGGTTATCTATCATTTATCTCAAACAAGAATGGCCATATTTACATATAATTAGAAAAGTGGTTTCACTTAAGTTGTAGTATTCTATGCTTTTTATATCTCTCAAATTTGTTAGGAAATGTTGGCAAAGAAGAAAGACTCAGAAACAACGATTGATGCGAAAGAAAAATTGTTACCATAAATATTAATCTTCCATCATGTTATTAATCCTATGGCAAGAAGATTTTATGGTACATATGGAATGGTTTATAAACTGTGTTTCATAAGCACCGAGGAATTCGTGGTGGTAGGTCAACATAGTCTCTATCAATAGAACGTATGTGAAATTAATATTTTGAAATCCAAGGCATAGGCCATCACTGCATGCAAGGAAGAGTGAATGTTTCTCACACTTTTCCAATGAATTATTCCTTTACTTTCATTTAAACCTTCTCATTTTATGAAAATTGCCAGAAGGCTTATGACTTATTCGAATGAGGTAAGCAAGGTCATGTCACTGGTGCATTTGTATTCACTTCGAATAAATAGTAATTCCTAAGAAAGCCTTCACTCAAATCATAGTTAATTGTGTCCATGAAGAAGAATGATAGAGATACTATCACTGACAAAAATTCATTATTGACTAATATGAATTTTACTAGATATATCGATCAAATATTTGACTCCTCTCCTTACTACCAGGACATTGTACATCATTATTGACAAACCTAAACAACTAGGTAGAAATCCAAGCTAGTGTTATAGTGATCATATGGTGTTTTCTTAGATAAATATGCCTTATGAGTCAAGGGTTCGTGGACCGAGTCAAAATCCTAGGAAAATAAAACAAAGAACAACGCCCAAGGGATTATCGTTGGGTGCAAAGGTTATTGTGGACGAAGTTTGACAAGTTTGTTCAACATAATCTAATATTTGTTTCTTTTGATATCTTGAGAGGTTATATGAACTTTAGCTAGTACTGCGCACATGGTGATCAACCCATGAATAAGATTCCAGAGCCTAGGTAACTTGATCGTCTCTGGAAGCAAGTAGTGAATAACTTCCTACATGGTCTTATGTGTATCCCAGATGGTCCTCAATGGCAACGTAATCATTTTGGTGTTCCTCATGTTTCTATGTTCACACAACTCATTAATTTTATTTGTAATGCTAAAATAATCAATGTTATTTATGTGAAGACATTAAGAGTACTTCCTTCATTCTATAGGGTGTTGGGGGATGATTCCATGATGTATGTTCCCAGTGACATGCACCCTGAAATTTCACTAGAATGTTTGGCTCGGAACGTTGATAAACTGTTTACTATAGCCATGAATTTGAAGAAGTCTATTACCACATGACGGAAAGATGAAGTTCATATTCTTGGTTACAAGAACAATCATGGGGTCCCAATATGTGATATGGATGAATTGATTGCATGGTTTCTACTCCCTTAGAACAACCCATTTTATCCACGCTACTTGAATCGCGCCATTGGTTTGGCTTGGGCTAGTACTGGACAGGACAAGCGGTTTAGTGATATGGCTCGTAACATTGAAAGAAGTTTTCCTAACGTGGAGCCTGAATTTTCGATGATAGAATCAATGATTAAGATAGTTTTTGGAAAGTTGTTTAAACTACACACCATAAAACTGGCCCCACTGAAACACAATGAGGTGGAAAATGACGATTAATTTCCACCTTTTACCGTGAAATCTAGAGTTGGTTTTCACTAGAACCTCAATTATGACTGTCAATCCTGAGACGACGAAGTTCTGTAGACATGTGCTCACGAGCTTTGCTAAAAAAACTGCACCATTAAACTCGGTGGCATGCTCGGTTATGGTAGTTTTAGAAAGTATATAGCTTTAAGACACGACCACACCTTCCCAATTGGAAAAAATCACATTAAGGTTGATGTTTTCCTTTTCAATCTACAATATCGCTTTTTCCACTTGCCTTATCCACTGATCTGGAGATATTTTTGAGTTGCGCACCTATAAAAATAATCAGTTTACCCTTTGCTATTGAATCTTCTACTCCGCAAAAGCTTGATGGATAATGGTTATCATTGTGGTCGTGCCCATAAAATCATTTCAGTTGGATAGTGTTTAACGTTACTTGCACGTGGACAAGTCACACTGAGAAAGGCTCATTAATCTCATCTTCTTTGTGCGTGAAGATTTAGTGTACACAGTGTCTACTCGATCGTCTTGATTGATTTATAGTTTCTTGATATAAATAACCCCATACCCATTCTTTGGTATTACACTTCCTCTCTTTTGTATTGGGGTCTTATGCTTTCAAATTATTCAATGGCTAGTTTCTATGCACCAAAGCCAAAAATGACCATCCTCTCATGTAGGTTGCCTGCCTGCATATAGAATTGCAAGAGGAGGAAGTGGAAGTGACGGGTGTTTGTGTTTGGGAATTCATACCCTGTTCACTGCACCACAATATTTTATCAGTTTTTCTTTTATCCAATCCCATCAATATATATGGCACCATGGCTTGTACTGTGCTTATGTTGTGGCTTAGCGCATTAAAGAAGCTGAGGGAAACTGACCATGTGAACGATTCATAAGCAGAAGACTGCTTACCGATCAACTTTAGTGTAGGAGGAGCTTGGTAGTGGTAATGAGGATTTTGTGCTTTGACCTCGAGCCCAGTAAATTGTATTGAGGAAAGGTTGTTCCTTGTGAATAGTTAAAATAGCGAAGGTTGATCCACAGTGATAGTGCATGCAAAGGAGGGCAACATAAACTAAAATATGAATTAGTCAACTATTCGTGCAGGAAGTTGACCAAGAAAGGTCGGATTATTCTGTCAGCCTACAAATGGAGGACTGTTTTGGCAATGAGGTAACCTATATGAGTGTAGCCAGTATTTCTCCAGCAAGGTGATGGGAACGTGGACACCAAAATGGTGTGACCCACATGTTGACTGCACTCTATTATGGACTGAATGGATTATTCCTCTATTGCCAGTAGAGTTGAGACATAGTGTTGTGTGCTTGGTATGCCCTAGGCAGAATCTCCAGAATTCTTAACCCTTGTTAAAATTTCCTTTCTATAAAGTCCCACGATGATATTGTTTTCAGAGTGTTCTGCATATTTATTATTAAGCAGTCGTTACATACACACAAGATTAAATTATGTTGGGCACTTTGTTTAACATCTAGAACTGGTGATAGATGATGGATATACAAAATGTGTATAAACAAACTACATAGATGGGTGAGTATAATTATATGAGCTATTTTTTTTTTATGCATAAAGCATCCCATAAAAATAGGAATACCTTATGATTTGCTTGATTTACATTAAGCTTTGAAGGTTGTAGGTTATCTTTCTCATTTTGCATACGATGAGTGTTGTGGATGAACAAGGGTAAGGTTCAAACTCAGTTATGTGCGTACATGCATGTAGGGCTTATTATGTGCTAGTGATGAGTTGAAGTTGTGTGTTTACAGGCATGGAGAGCTCAGATTTTCACTATTACCATGATTTAAAATTGGATTAATAGTCAAGCTTGATGAATGAACAAATTTGTAATATTTTAAAGTATGATTATTGTATTAAAAATTTGGGATGATGGATTTTAGTGATATGGTCATCATATTATTTTACTCATATTAAAATTAAATTATGAGTTGTATGATTGCTATGCAAGGACATAGCTTAGTAAAATACAAACTAATGCTGGTAAAGATAGTCCAGTCAAGGACATAACTTGATAGAATGAAGTTTATACTTATAAGAGATCTTAAGGGAAGAAATGTTGAACTCTTATGAGGTAATTGGCAAACCAAAATAGAAAACATGACAAGTGCCCCTTTCTATAGATCATGGCCAACACAAGGAAATATCAAAATAAAATCATATAAATGGAATCTATATAAGCCATAGGAAATAAGTTCATGACATTATCTCAAAAGTATCCAAAATTGATGGTTAATTAATTGGTTTCCATCTTAGAATAGATTTTTAAGGTTTTATTTTAATGAAGTTTCCCATGAAATATCATGAAGCCATGAAAGACAAGTCTCTGTACGTGGTATGAGACTAAGTATTTTTAATATTCAAAATTATCTTTCAATTTAATATTTTGTTGATTAGTGCATCTACATGTAATGATGCAATCCATTTTGGAATGTGGTTTTTCTACTGGTTGAGCCGTTTAATTCACCTTATTGGGAAAATGCTCCAAATATACACTATTGAGGGAACTAACCTTACCAGGTCATTATTCAGATACTCAATAGCAACATGCATATTTAATTAGACATGCACACTTTTGAACCTACAGGTTTCTTTTGAGTAAAGCAATATCTAAATAATTGTAACTAAGATATATAAGAGGCATACATTATATTTCAATCTAGACGAAACTTGGGTCAGAGTTGTGAAGTGAATGCACCAACGAAATACAACTCACTGTATGCATGTTGGAGAAGACATCATACATTAATAATGTATGACTCTAATAAGAAGGTCAATGGGACTGACTCCCAAAAGTACATCTAGTGTAAATACTTAATGGGAGTGTTCCTAGTGCCTCTCGATTAATAGTAGAAAGACAATATTTAATACAAACTCAAGGACACGTTCTCAAGTGCACTCAATTTCAATGTGTCAAATATTATGCAACCTGAAACTCCACAACCTTTATATGCATATCAATCCAGATATAGAAAGGCTTTTGTTAGTGCGGTATCTTACGAATGTAATTCTTGTGAAAATTGATAAGATTGAAATGATCTATATGCTTCTACTATATATAAACAAAGTATACATGCTCTATGAAAACAAAAATGACAAACAGATTAGATATGGTGGTTCTTGATGCATTTGAAGTAGAAATAGAGCAATTCAAAGCAGCCTAATGACTAACAAGAATTGTACACTAGATTCGGAACATGACTTGTCCGAATTAATAAACAAATTTTGGTAAACCAAAAGGTTTCACATTAATACAGCTTATGATGATCTAAGGATATTATTCTAGTAAAACAATACATGCACCAAGTAAGGTGTGACATATAAAAGGTTATGGGTGATGAAGAGAGAGGATAACAAACCATGCAACAACTCGTTGTTAAATCAATAGGATGCTTCAACCATATTGGATGGCTAAGTGGTACTGGTAATTGAGATTGTTGTGTACAAAGATAAGTGGTTTCAATAAGCTAATATCTAGCAATCTATTCAAATTAATTCACAATCGTACAATTTGAGATGCATATTTTGTACCATTATTTCCTATCAAGCAATATGGGAGAAATCTACTTGACAGAGTGCATTGATAGTATTGTCTAGTTTTGAATATGACAACATGACAATTATTGCATAAACTACTCTAGAATTTAATAATTTATTTGGTTTCCAAGAAATGATTTATATTCTACGAGGTCATGATCTAGTGTTAAAGTGGGGTCTCAACATGCTAATGACCTAGGTTCACACCCTAGCACACATAGGGCCTAAAAACTTAGTGAGTGTGGAATTGAGAACATTGTAACCTTCATTTATGCCTCATATATGGAGGTGTATGTACTTACATACTAATTGTTCAATTAGTTTTGGATATACATTGAATCATTCATGGCCGACAAGTTGTTGGGAGTAGTGGTAAAAAGAGCACACAAGAAATTATATGGCATAACTAGATTATGTGTGGTGTACTTTGGAGTACCAAACAATTATTTTCTTGGCTAAAGACAAGGTTAAGGTTGTTATTAAACTTCAAATATAATATTGAAGGCCATACTAGATTAGTTATCAAAATATTTCTTTATGGTTGGGCGGAGGTCATATTCCACTGTTATTGAGACCTCGTCTAGTGATAGATTCAATCCCAAAACTCAAAGCTATTGGTATTGTAAAGTTGTATTATTCATGATTACTTCTATGTTTTCATTATGCCGAAATTTTCCTGCAACCACAAGATACATGATTCCTTACTCCCTAATCGACAAACCGAGCATGGTTTTATTGGACTTGCCTAAAGGTAGTGTGAATAAATAAATGAAATTTTGGCATTGACTTGATGTTATAATACTAACATTGTTTAAAAACATGGGTTTCATGTATATTTCATGCATATGATGTTATGGACATTGAGTATTGTGTACACGTTGTAAAGGTAGTATTGTGTACATGTGGTACAAATGGTATTGATCTGGATGCAGGTATTGCATGATGTTGATGACATGTATAGTTGTATGTGGGCGATGCACACTATGTGTATGAGCACATGGTTGATGAGAAGGCACTAGGTGGTTGTCTGGTGTGGCAACTGATCCAGAGGGGATACAAAAGAAAGACAAAGGTGGAAGCTAAGTATTGATTAAAGGATAAGTATCAGTGTTTTATTTCAATTTCGTATGCATGTGATTTATGATTTTGGTCTATGATGATTACATGTAAACTATGATTGATGGTTACATATGATTTATGGTTTTAATGGTTATGTTTTGAGCTAACCTGATGTGATATTTTTATACATGTTGATTGCTCCAATGTGCTAGTTTGACTTGTTGTGACTAATGTAGGGAGACTGCAAGAAGCAAGTGTTCGACAATAACAAAAATGCATTGGAAGAACATGCATTTCTTCCTATTATTTAGAAACAATGAAAATGGGGAATCATAGTTAAATGGTGGGCAACATTAACCCATAGTTACTCAAATAATAGTACTATTATATCAGGTTATGACATTAACTTTGGTAACCAAAGTGAGTTTTTTTCATATGAAGTCCCTCACAAAAATGATTGAAACAAATTTTACATGTAGGAATGGAAGGAGATTTGCTGGTATAACTCCTTTGTAACCTATATATCATAAGATCTGATTCAGCTGGCAAGGCCATGGGAACCTGTAAATTTAGAAACAATTACCTGTGAACGAGGAAATAAATTTTAAGATGCAGTAATACACTGAGGACGATGTAAATTTAAGAGGGGATTATGTGACACCCCTCCGTTGTTTGTAACACTTTGTTGCTATCATGTCGTACCTAAGCTAAGACTGAGTTATAACAAAAAATCTAGGTTTGAGGTGTAAAAATGAGAGTAAATATTTTATTACCAAATAAATAAATATAATGTAAAACACTTGGGAAACGAGACACCAAGAGATGAGATTCTTGCCAAATGAAAACCCATTGGTAAATGGGAAAAGATAATTCTTTCATGATAATAATTCTAAATCAAATTATATATAAGCTTAATGGAATGGGAGATAAATATCCATTAAGTTTCTTAACTGAAGAAAGATTTTAAGTTTAAGAAAAAACATAAAAGCCTTATAGGAGAGAAAGGCAGGCTTTTATGGAAAGAGCCTCGCATGAGAGAAAGGCAAGCAAGAAAAACATAAAATCCTTGCAAGAGAGAAAGGCAAGCTTTTATGGGAAAAGCCTCGTGGGAGAGAAAGGCAAGCTTTTCTGGGAAAAGCCTAGGCAAATGGATAAAATATCCATCCAAAAGCGGGGCGTCGCTAAAGGAAACCATATCATGAAAGAGGGAATTAAATACCCATTGAAGAGATAAACAAGAGGCAGTTGATCCATGGCAAGAACTCTCAACTCGGGGGTGAACTAGAGGAAGTCAGTTCTAGGTTGGGTGGCGGTGCTCGATTTTCCAAGTGACAGGCTTTCATCTAATCTAGTTTGATTCAATGGCATGGGATGTTCTATATGTTGGATCCTTACTCTTTATGTTGTCAAATATTTAAGCATAGGAGTATAATTGCATACGATATCCTTGTTTAGAAGATGGATCGAATACTTATGAATGTGGTAACTACTAAATATACTTTAATTCAAAGTTAAATTTTTTGTTACTGGAGCATAGTAGGTAGTTGGCAGTATTGTGTCAAGGAGGTATATGAAAGAAACATTTATGCCCATGTCTTCCACCATGGTAGCCTCTTGAGTTTTGTGTAGAGTCCTCAATATATCTTCTCTATAAGGGTAACCTCTATACATATGATCTACTTTACATCCCTAACATTTGATTGGCATTGTTTCCATTTTTCCCAAGGAGCCTTCATTTTGGACTCGCCCTGAGTATGTTGATACCTTTCAAGACTATTTATCTTTAAAGAAGGTTTGAATCCCTTCTTTCTCTGGCCTATTTATCCTTCTTCTTATCCTTCCAAGATTTTTGAAAAATCTCTTTACCTCTGCTTTGTTTGTATAGATGCATAGCCTTTCTATTGGTCTCCACCAAGTCTTGGTTCATCAAATTGAATATTGTCTTTATAAGATAACACTCCACTTGAGAACCTCTAAAATTTGATCTTCTTCTCCCTGATAAATCCCACATGCAAATATCACCATGAACTTCTTATCATATTCTTCCATGGTCATGTTTCCAACCTTGAGTTTAGAGGACTCCTTTATCTTCTTATCATAATAGTGCTCTATAAGATAATGTTACTAGAAATATTTTTTGAATTTCTTCTAAGAAATTATTTTCTCATCAATGTGCTTGAATTGCTTCAACTAATCATATTGCGTAGAGGCTTTCCATGGAAATGGCATATGTTAATTTTAGATTCTAAATTAGATTAGTGACCACAGAATTGAAAATATTTTCTGATTCAAAGCAACTGGGTTTCAACGTTATCCCCCCTTTTGTTTTCACCATCATAAGTTGGTGTCTTATACTTCCTAAGTTCACCATACAAACTCTCTAGTTTATATCTTATTATTTAACACCTAAAAAGGAACACTTTTGGGTTTCTCCTTGACTCTTAGATGCATAAAACTTCCTAGTTGATTGAGTGGGTAAGTGGTGATGACTTTGAGTTCTACTAGCACTTCTTGAGTGCCTAGATCCTTTGTAGTTATCTCTCCTTTGCATGAGGTTTCCATTCTTCCTTGTGTCTTGACCCTCATCCATTCTTTATTTGTCTCTATAATTGATTTATATTCTACAATAATTGAGTATTTATTTGATTATGTTCCTCTCGAAATCTTATTATTCTTTCATTATTAGCTCCATAACTTTGCACTTCCACTATAAAATTCCTCATAGCCCCTGCCAATTCTATTGGCACCACTATACTTCTATGTCCATTAGATTTTAGTCTCTTCATTACCCAAAATGATGCTTAGTCTTTTAACTTATTTTTCATGATTTTATGTTCTTTGTGCTACCTCCATTCCTTTTAGCTTGAATTGTTCTAATTATATCTCTAATTTAAGAAAATGTGTCAACAACCAATGTTGTTAGAAATATGCATATTATAAAATTTGTTAGTTAAAGCTATATGTTTTTCCTTTTCAATTCATGAAGAACCATGTAACACTTTTCTAGATTCTAAGATTTCAATCTTATTATCCTCTATATCAACTTTTCAATGACTATACTTATGCCTCCATTTAATCTATAAGTTGAAATTTATGGCTTTCTAAAACTCTCCCTCCTCACCTAATTTGTGCACTTTCTCACTGGTGCAAATTTAACCCAAAGGCCAACTTCTGCCACCTATAACAAAACATATGTTATGAACCAAGAAAACTTATTTAGGAGGCATTTATAACAATGAAGATGTTGAATCTATAAGAAATCTCAAATTGTCGATATGATGCTCCAATGAAATTCTATAACATTCTAGAGAATGACAACTTTGCATGTATCCCTAGACTTAGATTCTTTTTTTGAACATACGATACCATTGGTTGATGTGGGATATTATCAATGTGGTCATTGATGTGGTGACTTGGTCCACATGGTAGCCTAAGGAAATGCCATGTCACCTTTTTTCTAACTACTCTAGCCTTGCCTCATTATCCTCCCATTGACCCCTTCCTTCTTCCCCTTTTTCTTTACCTTCCATTTTCTCCATCGCCCTCTCATTATCTCATCTTCCTTTTATTTTTCCTCAGCCCCCACCCAAGCCTAATAATCCAGGCAATGTCATCTCTATATCCCCACATTAATGGGGACCCATCTATACCTTTCCCTTCGAATGTATCTTTCCCATCTCCGACATGGATCTATGATGAGGATCCTTTACAAGCTACCAAGATGCATATGGGATACCAACATGTTTAAATAGAAAACTCAATAAGCACTTGATTGAATGGTAAATGATGTGAGTAGATCAATGGTCATATACTTACAAGGGTTTGAGTTATAGAGCAATTAACTTGTTTCCAATGTTCCATAATTTCTTACTACCCTACTACCATGCATTCATGTATTAAAGGTTACATGTGTTTGAGGAAAAACCCCAAAACCACATTTCCAAAGTCCTGTAAACCATATATGGTATGTGGTCACCTATGTCACCTGTGGGTCCACCACATTTTTGCTACATATCCCTACTCAACACCATGGAATTTCCACATCACTAATGATGTCACCCTCCACATCATCATTGTAATTCTTATACTAATAAATCTAACATACATACAACAAACAAAATTAAACACCAAAATATATAACCCTTATATGATAACCATGAAGTAAATTTAATTGGTAATTGAATAATTCACATGAGAGGTGAATGGGAGGAATCTTAATTGAGGGTTAAAGAACCCAACTTACTTACAACTTTGTGAACATTGTGTTGTCATGCACCAATCTTTGGTCCTATTGGCCACAACCAATATATGGGGGCTGAATCTCCACCCAACCATAAGTTGAGTTGCACCTTAGCTTTTTGCAGCTAGCGACCCTCAAGAACTCAATCAACTACCTATGTTGGTGTCTAATCCTTACTTTCCAATAATTCTATAGGAAAAGTATGTCTCACATCCTTCTCCTCATCCATAAATAGAACTCCTTTTTCCAAGAATGGAAGGAAAAATTTCCATGCACATGATCTACTTGTCACCATGCATTTTTATTGTTATTTTAACATTTTCTTAATTGAGCTTTAATTAGTTTTTCCATAAATTATCTTTACTTATTTTTACCCTTTTTATTTTATTAATAAAATATTTGTTTTATTTATTTACTATGGCCATTTATTTTATTTAGTATATATATTTATGTATTATTATTTATTTAAAATAATATAGGGCATTAGAATCATTAATGCCATTGTATGAAATTCTCAAAATTTCCAATTTTTTAAAAAATGCCTAATTTCAAGAAAATGTTCTTTGTCTACCAAGGTTCCCACAGGCTCAACCTTCACTAAGATTAATTATTTCAACCTATGTGTTGGGACAAATGACCCAAGCATTGCAACCTAATGCTTTGATACCACTACATAATGTACCTCAACACCCAAGTACCTTGAAAAGTTGCATTCTTGGGTGAATTTCAAACTTCCAATATCATTATTTAATACTCAAGAGGCATGCATGATAAGAAAAGTATCATGAAACTATCAATAAATGCTAATATATGAAAAATCCAATCACTCATTAACATACACAACATTAAAAGGTAGATAACTGAATATAGAACAACATAAGTGTATTTAATATAAAGATAATGAAGAACTTATATTCATAAAAGATTCACACCGACTAGCTACAGAAATTGGATATTCCACCTAACCTCAGGCTCTATTATACATTAACTCTCTACCACAAGCCACCCTTGAGCTAAGGTTATGAATCCATAAGGATGTCCCAAACCAGACTATCTATCAAGTTATTACAATTGTTCTCCCTCTCTTGCATTCTCAACTTTCATGATTTATTGTCTCTTTCCCCCTCAACCTACTCAACCTAAAGAAAGGAATCTCCTTCTCTATAATGCATTCCCCCAAGGTATTATCTTTCTCTCCAGAGATCTAATGTTATTGGCCAAGAAATCTCAGTGTTGTAAACTCTATGGAATCTCAACTGTGGACAATTTCACTAAACTTCCATCATTCTTGTGCACACGAACATAGTTTCCAGAATACTAGTATATCTAGCAATCTAATGAAATTAAGAAATTTTTATCTCTTTCTCATATAGGTTTTCTTTTCATGCCATAAACAAGAAAAATATGAGTAGGAATGAATGAGGAACCCCTCAACAACCAAAAAGTATGTTTGAAATATCGATCCTCACAAAGCACCATGTGGCTTCTCTATGAAGCTCATGTCACCACCTTTTCCCACTAATTCCAAGGAGGGTACAATAAAATAGAGTAATTTGGCCTAGCCCCTTACGCTTGCCCCCATAATCCCCCCCCCCCCCCCGCCAAGTGGAATCATAACCCCCCTATAAGTTTGTCCTTCTTTGCACCATCATTTATATTCAAAGTTATTATATTGCTAGGTTCTCTGGCATTTCATCATGTACAAACATGCATTATTAATCTAGGAATAAAAAATAGGGTATTATAAAGGAATCCCTTTGTTAACCATATTAATAAATTATAAAGCATTTATTTAGAAAATAAGAAAAAGAATAATTTTCAAAAGCTTTGGAATATTGATCTGAAAATGAGATCTTAGATTAATATTAAGGTATTACAGACTCATGTGCAGGATTTGCCTATATTACTTAGTGCAACGGATTGAAAATATTGCGAATAATATAGACAATGAGTAGTTAGAGAAACATAACAGACACACACACATAACATAGCAAATAATCAAGGAGTTCACCCAAAACTCTTGGGCTACGTCTCCTAGTCCAGCTTTCAGTGGTGACCTCTCTATTATGTCTTTAAGAGAAGATTTTTTACAAATGTGAGCTCAAATTGAGTCTCAACACAACAAGAACAAACAACAAGGTTTTGATTGAATCCCTCAAGTCTTTCTGAGTACACAGACTCTCCCTCTCGCTCTTTGTCTCTGTTTTCTCTCTGTCTCAACACTGCCTGTTTCTGTCTCTGACACTGAGTGGCTTTTAAGCCTATCGACACTTGTCTGTTTGTTTTCCCTTTCGGACTCTCTGGCTTCCAGCCTCTATCCGCTCAAATCCCCTCTAAGCATTAACCAATCATGGTGTAACGTCTTCAGGTATGGTGGCCACCTGTTTTTAAACGGAAGGGACCATCGGCACGTTTGAAATCCCAAAATAGTCATTTCTCTGTTTACACAGAGAAATATATAGAAACGCTGAAAAATACACCAAAACGTCTTTTATCAGACTTGAAATATTATTGAATCCGCCCTACAATCCTTTTGGATCCGCCTTTGGTCGCTATCACAAGTCCACCGTTGATTTGTGTGATCGTTGATCCAACAGTTGATATTCATTTCGGGCGACTTATGCGCACGGAGTTTACCCGCTTGAAAAGGCAGTTTTCTCTCTCCAGTGCCAAGCCACGTGTCGGCCAGTGTATGGGATCAGGTAGAGCCTGTCCAATACCACTTACCGCCTGAGGCCCACCCGAAATCTCACTCATTATGGAACTCAAAATATATATAGCTACATGTATAAACCTTTCGGGTTCGTTTTATCTCTCTGGGCGCATTTCCTTTGTATTACGTTTATTTAACGAAAATGCGAAATTACATAGAAAAGCCCTTTTTCTTCCAGAACTCAAAATATATCAATTTGTACCCATAAAACTCGTCAGGTTCGGCTATGGCAAGTCGCATATGTATCGGCCCCGCTCCTTTGTATTCCACGATGCGATATTGTGATGTGATATATCACAATCACATATCGCATGATCTTCAGGCCCCTGGTAAGTCCTTCTGTGTGTGTATTAGCGATGCGATATCGCGAGCAGATCTAGACTGTTGATTTGTACGCTTGATCAACGGCCCTAGTTTAATCACAATTTCCCATAAGGCCACCTCCGATGGACTCCGCTTGCCACTTCCGATTGTGATATGTCGATTAGATCTAGACTGTTGATCGGCCAGATACGACGGCTCCTGTGCGATGTTGCTTAAGCCTCCGATAGACTCTGTTTTCACCATTTCTTGATGTTTTTCCCGTACGATAGTGTTTTCCACCATTCTTGAAGGTTTATCCTTGCGATAGTGTTTAAGTATTGAAAGACTTAGAGGTTTTTAGGATCCATTTTGGATCACGCCTTCCCACTGAAAAGCTTTTGGACCACCAAAAATTGGTTTTTAAGCATCGATCAAGTGAGGATACAGCTTCCTCACTTTCCCAGTTTCTATCCATTGTGCACTGCTTGATTTTGAACCTTTGAGCCCGATTCTTAGGTACTCAACATGCCCTCTGCACTTAGTTCTCACCTTCCTGTCCAGAACTGTGTCTTCCTGCAACTCATTGAGATATTCAGGTAACAGATCAGCAATAGAAGGCAACTAACTTTGCTCTTCGGGATCTGAAATCAATGAAGGTTCATACAATCTCAAGTTCTCTACATTAACGACTGAATAGATATGCATATAAGCTGGAAAATCAAGGCGAAAATTGTTTTCACCAATTTTCTCAAGTATCTTGAAAGGCCCATACCTTATTGGTTTCAGCTTCTTACCTTCACCTTGCATTCTATCTTTGTTGATGTACAACCAGACTTGATCACCAACTTGGAAACTATGCTCAATTCGATGCTTGTCATGCCTTGCCTTGTACTTGGCCTGGCTTCTTTCCAGCTGTTCCTGCACTGCCTGGTGAATTTCTTGGATCTGTTCAATGAACTTGGTTGCTTTGTCCACATCACTGTGTCCATCAACTGTTATGTCTTTACCAAAGACAAAATCCAAGGGAGACTTTGGTATAAAACCAAAACAAGTCTCAAAAGGAGATCTCTGAGTAGAAGAGTGCTTAGCACGGTTGTAAGCATGTTGCACATAACACAAATGCTCATCCCAAAGCTTGGGATACTTGCTACAATAGCCTTTGAGAAACTGGATCATTGTCCTGTTGACCACCTCTGTTTGACCATCTGTTTGTGGATGAAATATTGTGCTCTTCTTCAATGTGGTGTCCATCAACTCTTATAGACTTGACCAAAACTTCCCAACAAATCAGGAATCTTGCTTAGATATAATAGAAGTGGGTAACCCAAAATGAACCCATACATGTTGAAAGAACAACTTTTCTATTTGTTCAGTTGTAATCTACTTGTCACAAGGTATCAAAATACACATTTTGCTGAACCTATCCACAACAACATACAAATAATCATGACCTTTTCTAGATTTTGGCAATCCCCCAACAAAGTCCATGGAAACACTTTCCCAAGGACGAGAAGGAATTGGAAGTGGAGTGTACAAGCCTAATTTTCTATTACTGGGCTTGCTTGTAGCACACATAGTACACCCTTTGATATATCTAGACACTGTCTCATGCATTCTTGGCCAATAATAGAACCTTTGCAATTGTGCAACTGTTTTACTTACACCAAAATGACCTGATATTAGAGAAGTATGTGCTTCTCGAATCATGTTAAGGCTTTCAGTTTGTGGAATGCATAACTTTCTAAAATGATATAAGAGTTGGTCCTTAGCATAATAATCCAATTCTTCTACTTGCTTTCCATGACTTAAAGTTGCATATACATCTTTAAAATCTACATCTTGAGCATATTGTTCAATGTAACTTTCATGCATTACTGAGTTACGCTTAAGTATAGTAGATGCATTTATGATTGCTCTTGATAGCATATCTGCAACCTTATTATGTATGCCCTTCTTATATCTGATGATAAGATGAAATTGTTGTAGAAAACCCATCCACCTATAATGTCTTGATTGCTGCAATTTAGTTTGTGAGTGAAAATATTGAAGTGGTTGATGATCTGTATGTATGAGTGTTTCCTTACCCATTAGGTAATGTTTCCACTTTTTCACACTCTGTACTAATGCATACAATTCTTTATCATATGTGGGATAATTAACTACTGCAGAAGTAAATGTCTCAGAATGATAACATATAGGTTTATCATGTTGCATCAACATTGCTCCCATGGCATAGTCACTGGCATCTGTTTCAATCTCAAATGGTCGTTGAAGATTTGGTAGTGTTGGTGCTGGTGCTATACTAATTTTTTCTTTTAAGGTGTTGAAGGCTTTCTGTTGTTTTCCTCCCCACTGAAACACCTTGTTCAATCCTGTTAAAGGATGTAATGGAGCTGCAATCAAAGAAAAGTTAGCAATAAAATTTCTCCAATATTGTCCTGCTCCTAGGAAACTCCTAACTTCTGTAGCAGATTTGGGTTTAGGCTATTTCACAATGACTTCAACCTTAGAGGGATCTATCTTCAATTCACCACCCTCTACAATATGACCCAAATAATTTAAAGATGTTTTGCCAAATTTACATTTTGATAACTTCACATAGAGATTTTCTCTTTTCAAAACATCTAAAGTCTGCTTTACATGCTTCAAACAGTCTTCCCATGTTTTACTGAAAACAAGAATGTCATCTAAATATACAATTACAAAATCATCTATAAAAGGTCTAAGTACATCATTCATAACTCTCATGAAAGTGGCAGGAGCATTAGTTAAGCCAAAAGGCATAACCAGCCATTCACACGGCCCTTGCTTTGTCTTGAAAGCAGTCTTCCATGCATCTTGTTCTACAATTCTGACCTAATGATAGCCACTACACAAGTTTAACTTGGAAAAGTAAACTACTTCTTTCAACTGATCTAATAGATCATCAATGCGAGGAAGAGGATAATGATTCTTGATCGTTATTTTATTCAGTGCTCTATAATCAATGCACATCCTCCACGAACCATCTTTCTTTCTCACCAGTATGATTGGAGATCCACATGGTGATGTGCTTGGTCTTATGAACCCTTTATCGAGCAACTCTTGTACCTACTTCTTGATCTCTACATTCTCTAAAGCGGATAACTTGTACATTCTGATGTTAGGTAATGGAGCATCTTGCTGCAAATGAATATCATGTACTATTTCCCTTTTGGGTAGCAGACCTTTAGGTTCTTGAAATAGGATATCATATTCTGAAACAACTTTAACTAAATCAGCTTTCTGTTTAGCATTGCAGCCTTCAAATACATTGGTTTTATCAGGGTTCTTTTCCTTTACAACCATTAGTAAAAATTGCTTGGATGAATTTACAATTCTTTTCATCTGCCCTGAGTTTATGAGAGAATAGTTATTTTTGAGTTTATGGGCTCTTACAATATATTCTATTCCATCTTTAGTGAGTTGATACTTATTTTCAGCGCTATAGAAAATGGCTTTTGTATCATACATGTAAGGACTTCGTAAAACAATACCACATATATCCAAGGGAACTATATCTAACTCAACCTCATCTACAAATGTTGACCCAATAGCGAACCTAAGTTTACATTGTCTTGTCATTTGTAGCTTTGCTTTATCACATACCCAACCTAATGGATATGGCTTCTTGTGAGGTGTTGTTAGTAATCCCAACTTCTTTACAATTGTTTCCGAAATCAAGTTTACTTGTGATCCATTATCAAATAAAGTATCAATCTTTTGGTGCTTGGAAATAACTCTAATATGAAAAAGCTCATGTCTTTTCCTCTCATTATCTTCATTATCAATAGATTGTGCAGAATTACTTGTAGATGCTTCAGAATTTTTACATTTTATACCTATGGTTGTGGCTATTGTTTCATCACCTGAGTCTGACCCCAAGTATTTTTGAATAGCAGCAACATTCTTCTTCTTCTTACCACCGAACTTCTTAGGTTTCAGCTCCGGATGCAAAGACCAACAGTGTTCATCATCGTGTCCATCCTTCTTGCAATGAATGCATGAAGGTTTGTCCTTCTGTACAGTGTTTGTCTTCCTCTCCTTCCATTTCAGCTTCCTCTTTTCCTTGTTCTTGTTTGCAGAGTGTTTAGATGATCCCCCAACCTCTGGGTTCACATTCTTGCCTCTAGCTTCTAGATGTGTAGCCTGAACTAATACATCATCTAGGCTAGTTGGGTTAAGCATGAGAATGGTGTGCTTCAAATAGCTATGCATACCACCTATATACTTCAACAAAGTTTCAGGTGAGTCTAGAGATATGCCTAGAGTTAAAGCTCTTTTTCTAAATTCCTGGGTATAACTTTGTACACTTTTACCCTTTAATTGGTGGAGAGTTTTCCAACTCATCATTGCTCGCTGCATATAAGCTAGAGGATAGAATTGTTTTTTGATGGCAGAAACAAATTCATTCCTCATAGAAAGAATTTTACCATGTCTTTTTAGATCAGCTTGTGTCTTGCCTTCCCACCACACTAGTGCAGTTCCTCCAAGGCGAAGGCTAGCCAGCTGAATCTTTCTCCTTTCTGAATCAATGTTCTGCACCCTGCAATATACATCAATTTGTCTAATCCAATTATCTAGCTTTTCTACATTTAGTTCTCCATCATAAATTGGCAAATCAAATTTCACATCTAATTCAATCAAAGATGTTTTCTTCTTTTTCTTTTCAGGGCTAGGAGATGAGCATGATGAAGGTGATGGTGGAGGAGATGATGGAGGAGGCTTTCCCCTTCCCTTTTCCCTCTGGAGGGGAAACTAGAGAAGGTTCCACTGCTCCTTTGTCTGGTTTGGGTGTTGAAGTGCTTTCACCTCGACCCTTCTTAAATTCCCAATACATCTCTTCCACCATGGCTCGCACGGCCATAGAACTGTCCATGAACTGAGATTCTGATTCCAGTGGGACTTCTTCTACCATTCTTCTCTGAGAATAGACTTTTCCAATCTCTGGATTAGCCTCAACAAGTTTTCCATCTCCTAGTTTGAGCTTTGACCTAGTTAGCATTCAAAAAAATCTAGCACAAGCTTGTCTAACCTTAACAAAACCAAAACCAAAAGCTCTGATACCACTTGATCTGAAAATGACATCTTAGATTAATATTAAGGTATTATAGACTCATGTGCAGGATTTTCCTATATTACTTAGTGCAACGGATCGAAAAGATTGCGAACAATATAGACAATGAGCAGTTAGAGAAACATAACAGACACACACACATATAACAAAGCGAATAATCAAGGAGTTCACCCAAAACTCTTGGGCTACGTCTACTGGTCCAGATTTCAGTGGTGACCTCTCTATTATGTCTTCAAGAGAAGATTTTTTACAAATGTGAGCTCAAATTGAGTCTCAACACAACAAGAACAAACAACAGGGGTTTGCTTGAATCCCTCAAGTCTTTCTGAGTACACAGACTCTCCCTCTCACTCTCTATCTCAACACTGCCTGTTTCTGTCTTTGACACTGAGTGGCTTTTAAGCCTATCAAGGCTTGTCTGTTAGTTTTCCCTTTTGGGCTCTCTAGCTTCCGGCCTCTATCCGCTCAAATCCCCTCTGAGCGTTAACCAATCATGGTGTAACATCTTCAGGTATGGTGGCCACCTATTTTTAAATGGAAGGGACCATCGGCGCGTTTGAAATTCCAAAACAGTCGTTTCTTTGTTTACACAGAGAAATATACAGAAACGTTGAAAAATCCGCCAAAACACCTTTTATCGAACTTGAAATATTATCGAATTTGCCCTATAATCCTTTCGGATCCGCCTTGGTCTCTATCGCAAGTCCACCATTGATCTGTGTGATCATTGATCCAACGGTTGATATTCATTTCGGGTGGCTTATAAGCACGGAGATTACCCGACCAAAAAAGGGGTTTTCTCTCTCCGGCGCCAAGCCACGTGTCGGCCAGTGTATGGGATCAGGTGGAGCCCGTCCAATACCACCTACCGCCTGAGGCCCGCCTAAAATCCCGCTCATTACGGAACTCAAAATATATATGGCTGCATGTATAAACCTTTCGGGTCCGTTTTATCGCTCTGGGCACATTTCCTTTGTATTTCGTTTATTTAACGAAAATGCAAAATTACATAGAAAAACCCTTTTTTCTGGAACTCAAAATATATCAATTTGTACCCATAAAACCCGTCGGGTCCGGCTATCGCAAGTTGCATATGTATCAGCCCCGCTCCTTTGTATTGCCACGATGCGATATTGCAATGCGATATATCACAATCGCATATCACATGGTCTTCAAGCCCCCGGTAAGTCCTTATGTGTGTGTATTAGCGATGCGATATCGCAAGTAGATCTGGACCGTTGATCTGCGCGCTTGATCAATGGCCCTCGTTTAATCATGATTTCCCATAAGGCCGCCTCCGATGTACTCTGCTTGCCACTTCCAATTGCGATATGCCGATTAGATCTAGACCGTTGATTAGCCAGATCCAACGGCTCCTGTGCAATGTTGCTTAAGCCTCCGATAGACTCTGTTTTTGCCATTTCTTGATGTTTTTCCCGTCCGATAGTGTTTTCCGCCATTCTTGAAGGTTTATCATTTGCGATAGTGTTTAAGTATTGAAAGACTTAGAGGTTTTTAGGATCCATTTTGGATCAAATATAAGCTAATTTAGTAAAAAAAAATTAATCCTCCTGAGGGAAATATCATTGTCCTACTTTCACCAGCAACTTTTTAAAGATGATCTTAAATGATGAAAGATATTGATTGGATATGGTGTCTTCGAGATGATGATATGAAGGAGCCATGCTCCCACTACAACCTCTCACCTTATTTATCCAAATTGGACCAATGTATCATTGGCATCCATATTGATGTTTTCGAAGTGGAAAAACTAGAGAAATCAATGTATAGGACCATATTTACTGGCAGCCCCAGTTTGTAAAATTTCAGGTCAAAAACTTTAGGATCCATTCTGAGGCCTTAATGAACACTTTTGGTAGTCCCAACCTACACATAGACACCTTTCCAACAATGTAAGAATCACCTTAATCGAAGCTTGTATGAGAAAGTTATGCCTCCCAAATGTTGACGTATTGAAATTGACCACCATCATTCGAGAGGATGCCATGTTAGCCCCATTTTTTTCATGCAAAAGGGGTTATCCAAGTTATCATGATGAAGAATACTCTTGAATATTCAATATTGTAACTCTATTTAAGAGTTGAAGGAGTCAAAATTAACCACTAGTAGGCTATCGAGTTGTGTTATAACTGAGCCACTTGGAGGAAAAATGATTCCATTCTATTCAAGTGCATTTTGTTCTATATATGAGCTGAGTAGTCAAGAGTAGAAAGGGAGAGAGAAAAAGTGAGGGTTTGATCATTATAGCAACCCACAAGCCATAGGCCTCAATTTTTGTACTTGCATCCATTTCCATTTAGAGAAAGAGAGTAGAGAAACCTCACCTTCCAGTTGGGTTTTCTCCCGAAATAGTTGCCTAGGTTACATCTTGTGTTAATCTGTGCTTTGTGAGTTGTATTATGTTTTTCTCTATTTTTTGCTAACTCTCATAGTGAAAATTTTGGATTTCAAGCATAATTTTATCAGATATGTAGGGACAAACTGTCTAGTGGAATATCCATGACATTTTATGGATCACTTGCTCTCCTACAAACTCTAATCAAGTCTATGATTGGGTTGCTTAATATTTAATCCACTCTATGGTGAAGGTACGGTGTACTCGTTGGAGTAAATCTTGCAAGCATGATTCAATTCAAAACTTCATTCTATTGCATGAAGAAGATGATAGGAAACTTTTTGTTTATTCCTTAAATGATCATTTGGGATTACTTGCATGTTCATTCTTAATTTTATATAGTCAACATGTAGCTAAAATAATCCATGAAGAAATTTTGCAGGGTTATTGCTTTGGTTATTTATTTTTCTTGGAAGACCCTACACAATTTCTTGATGATTGGCCTGCCATGATCCAAGAAAATCTAACCCCCTTTTCCAATGATGCATTCATAGCACTCAACCTTCATAGTTTCCATCTTTAGATGGTCCTTCCAAATTAGAATTATTAGAGGTTCATATTGTAGCTTCCTTTGATAGGGTTCAGTCCAGGATTTGTTAGCCTCTTTCTCATATACAATCATGTAAGTCCTAATATACCATCTTTTATGTATTTCACATCTTGGAATATAGTTGTTATCATATGTGTGTTTCTAGATCTTATTTTGTATCATCCTACTTTATCTCTTTGTGAGGTGTCAAGGTGAGAGAAATTGAGGTAGTTTCATAATTGTATTATATATTTGTATCATTGAAAGATGAAATAGAGAATGTATGAGACATTATGGCTTGAGACCTTTTCCACCAAATTCCTTTTCTTGTCTTGTCTTTCTTGTGAGTTGTATTTTGTCAATTCGTATCAGAAAATCTTTTGTCTTAAGGGCCTAAGTGAATCCATGGTAGTTTTCCATGGAATATCTTAATGTTTAAATGAAGAGATGAGGTGCAGCAAGAGTATGCAATGAAAGAGGAGAAATTGGAAAATAAGCTACTTCATCAAAGTAAGAACGATATGTCACCATGAATTTTTCATCAATGATCTAAGATTACTTTTCATATTAAGGTGCAATCTCATTTCAAATTAATGGTAGAAGAAATTTAGCTTAGATGATTTTCATCAATCGCAATGAAATTGCTATCGCTCTGCTTTCTAATTAAGACCCATATTTCTATTTCAAAATGATGCTTCGAAAACCCTCCATAGCCACAAGGATCAGTGTGTTGCATCTAGTAATTAATATTTATGCATTCCCATCGTGTGTGCTGAGAATTGTAGTTCCATGCCTAAAAAATAAGATCAAGCTACTTCAGAGCTACACCTTCTCTTCATAGCACTCTCGCATCAAAATATTTGATAGAGGCACTCAATGGCTATGTAAGACAAAAGTGAATGCAAAGTTATGTGAGATGTCAAGACAATTGTGCTCTCTACACCATTTTCCTACCCTGGTATTATTATTGTTATCGCCTCTGCCTTTGCTTGCTTTGTGAATGACCAAGGCCATTGTGTTTCATAGAGGTCCTACTAGGAGACTAACCTAGGTCACTAGGGTCAAATTCTAGAATGCTAAAGGTGTTGAAGAATCTAGGGTATATGAGTTATAATGAGATCCTTCTAGCAATGATAACAATTTGTGAAGTACTTTTTATTTTTCTTATTATCACAATCTTCTCTTATTATTATTAGTGTGTGTTCTCTTACTTCATCAAATAGTTACCAAAACAAAAGAGACAAGAACACAAGATATTGGCTCTTAGCCAGGGAAAAACCTCTCTCTCCTAGAGAGGAAAACCCTTTTGCAAGTTTCACTTGTTGAAGCTTAAATTGACTAATTCAAAACCATATACCCTTGACAAGAAGATCCTCCAAGCACAAGTCAAGCATTTCCTGAGATCACTTCCTCTTGCAACACTTCGTCCTCCTTCTTCCGGCAACTAACAACTTTACTACAATAGCCCTAGTTTTTATACCCTAGAAGAGATATACTTCTTCTCTTCCTTTGCTTAAGATAGAGACTTCCTTAATCAAGGAGAAGACCTTGTTACTAACTCAACCAAGATCTCTTTTCTTCATTGTGGTTTCAAATCTGGAACAACAGTAGTATGTCTTCCCTTTCTTCGCACATGTAGAGGATACCTTCAAGAATTACAACTTTGCATGTTCTCTTAGCTTCGCTTGAGAGTCTCTTCCTCCGCTTGAGTAAAGGCCTAATTGGCACTCTTTTTATAGCCCAACCAAGCCTCTTTGTATGACTGTACTAGGAGATTAGTTATGACAACAGATTGAGCCTCCTTCTCTTCACACGTGTGATTGTAATTAGGCTTGAAATATGCCTTGTGATGTAATATTCCTAATTAGCCATGGCTAATTGGAATATTCGATTTTGCCCAATTTTTGCCTTCTATAGTTATTTATAAATAAAAAAGTGAGGACGGGGGACATAACTCACTTTAAGAATAAGAAGTCACTTCCTAGTAGCACAACATTGTGACTTAAGGAGGAGCCAAGGGGGCCAAAGGGGGACGCAGAAATGGGTCCCACGTAGACACATGGAGGGACTACGCAGGAGGGAAGAACACATGGCAAGAGGGGAATCACGCAGGAGGAGGTGAGCCTAGGGATTGTGAGAGGCAGAGGCTATAAAATAGAGAGGAGTCCCCTCATTCTGGATCATTCTGGTTATGAGCATTTGTGATAGTCATTTCGACTTAGAGCACACTGGCTGTTTAGCTAGTTTGTAGCATTGTTTAGTGCATTGAGTGTCTCAGTTTGGAGATCTCACCCTTAGCCCCGGGGGACTTCGAGTCCTGCTTGGGAAAGGTATTTCCATTGGCATTCCAGTAGTAGATTCATTAGCATTTCAGCAGCAGTTTCATCAACATTTCAGCAGCAATTTCATCAGCGTCTTTGAGGAACTGCGCAGAACCCCAAGGGGGTGATTTTCGGGGGTCGGCCATTTCAGAAAATCTTTCTGGGTTTTTCTGGGTTTTTTTAGTAGAGTCTGATTCCATAGTTTCAGCCTTTTCTGAGGAGGGGAGCAGCCCCAAATCCTCATTCGATTTCCAACAGCAACAGTAGCACGGCAGTTTCCCAGCAGCTGGGACGTAGATCAGTGTGAGGCCATTCCAGGAAAGCTTTCTGGGTTTTTCTTGGTTTCTTGAGTAGAGCCCAAATCCAGAGTTTCAGCTTTTCCTGAGGAGGGGAGCAGCCCCAAATCATCATTTGTTTTCTAGCAGTAGTAGCAGCATCCACGCAGAGAGGCCATTCTTGTCATTCTGAGAGTATTTCTTCACTTGCCTTGTGCAAGTCGAGGTGCCATCTGCCTAATCACCTCTTGTACTCATTTATTGCTCAGTATAATAAAATGGCTTAGCATTTCTCGCTACATTTCTTGTGTATCTATTTATGGTTTATTTGATATATATAGTATCATTGTTACTTGTATCTCTGTGAGCATTCTCGGCTATTATACCACTTGTGTGTTTCTATTATACTCTTAGGCAGAGTCTGGAAAGGGCCAGGTAGCCTCCGAATCTCGTCCTCTTTTTAGAGGCGACATATCTGGTAAATGCCCTCCCAGTCCATCTCTAGTTGGAGTTGCTTGTGTTTGGGGTATATTCCTGATATGGGATATTACATGTGAACTCGGCCTTCTATCCCTTCTTCTTCGTTGTAATAGAGACACCTTTCTTCGTCCTTTTTTCGTACCCTTTTCTCTTCCTTCTTCCTCGCTGATTTCATAGGTGACTTGTTGCTCTTTGGTGAGGACAAGTGACCATATATATAGTGGTATGTCCTCCTATTTTGGGCTGACTTGATCACTTTAGGTTGACTTGTCTTTGGAGATTCGAATTAGTCCTTTTTATGAGGCTGACATAAGGAGGAGGCTTGTGACTTTGCTTGGAGGTCTTTCTTGGACTCTAATACATAAATTTACATGGTGTAACATGCCCTTAAGGGTATTCAACATTTACTTTGAATCTTTGACTTTCTTATAGTACCTTAACATGTGTTAGACCTATGCAATGAGTAAGAAACTCATTTTTATAATTTATAAAAATAATATTTCTTTTCTTTTACAAGTACAAAGTTCAAAATTACATTATGAAGATTTTAATCAATGGAAAAAACCTGTGAGCAGCTTATGAAACCGACGTTTCGGACTAGCTAGGTGAGTCCATCATCAGGGTAATGAGATCTTGTATTTTGAGAAGAGAGAGCCAAGAAAGTGAATCCATTAATAGAAGGATGGAGAGGAAACTTAGGGTTTGAGAGGTCGGCTAGATTTTCATATATTTATTGATAAATTAAATAAATTGATTTAATTTTGTTTTAAACCTAAATTAAAAATAAGATTAATCTGACCTAAATTAAAATAAACTACTTTAACCTAAAATAACCTAAGTAAATTAATTTTAACCTAAATTGATTCATCCTAAATTAATTTAACTTAAACTAAATTTGCTATACCTAAATTAAATTAATATGACCTAAATCAAATTAAATTAATTTAATTTTATCCTAAATAAAATTAATTTAATCTAAATTAATTTTATTTAGGTTAAATTAATTTAATCTAAATTAATTTTATTTAGGTTAAATTAATTTAACCTTAAAGAAATTTTTTTTTTTCTTTTTTTTTTTTAATTTATTTATTTATTTATTATTTTTTTTTAATCTAAGTTAACTTAGATTACTTAAATTAAAAATAAAATTCAAATTAATTTAACTTAAATAGAATTAATATAACCTAAATTAAATTAATTTGACCTAAATTAAATTAATTTAATTTAACCTAAGATAAAAATAGATTAAAATTAAAATTAATTTAAACTAAATTTGAAATAAATCAATTTAATTAATTAATTAATTAATTAGATTAGATTAGTTTTAAATTTGGTTTAAATTTTTGTATAATTAGTTAATTAATTTATATATATATATATATATATATATATATATATATATATATATATATATATATATATATATATAATTTTTATTTTAATTAACTTTGATTATTATTATTATTATTTTTTTTTTTGTGACTCAAGGAAGAAATTGAATAAGTTAAAGTTACTTTATTTTATTCAGTAAGGGTTTCCAGGTATTACTAAGTTTCAGGCCATCATCCCTGTTCATATTATTAGAGGATTTTTCAATTTCAATTGCTTCTTTAATTCTTCTTTTTAAATAGTGGTCTTCCTTATGGATTAATTTAGCTTGTTCCATACATATATAGTGAGAGGAGGAACAAGCGTGCTCCGCTAGACCTGATTTATCAGACCTATTTCTAGTAATATCGCTAATGTGTTCTTTTAATCTTACTCCAAAGGATCTTCCTGTTTCCCCTATATAAACTTTGCCGCACGAACAGGGAATCGAATAAACGCCTTTGTGATTTTTTGGGTCAATTGCATCTTTAGCAGATTCAAGCATGTTTTTTATGGTGTTAGGGGGTGTGAAAGCTACCAAGATGTTGTGTTTAGCGAGAACTTTGGCAATTTTATCAGTGGTTCCTTTGATATAGGGGAGGGAGATTCTAGGGTTTTCAGACAATTTTCTTTTATTTTGTTTATTGGTTAAGGAATCTTTAATTATTTTGCGGATGGTGTGATGTTGATAGCCATTGTTTACAAAAACTTTATGGAGATGGGCAAGTTCTTTATCAAGATGTTCTGGGTCGGAGATTCTAGAGGCTCTGGTGGTTAGGGTTTTGATGACACCCATTTTTTGCTTAGGATGGTGGTGGGAGTTTGCATGAAGATATCTGTCGGTGTGCGTCTGCTTTCTGAAGACTTGGTGGCTTAGCTTACCATCTTTCTTGGTGAGGAGGACATCCAAGAAGGGGAGCTGGTTGTCTTTCTCAATTTCAATGGTGAATTTTATGTGCTGAGAGAGGCTATTTATATGAGATAAGAATTCCATGAGCCTATCCAAACCATGGCTCCATTTAGCAAAAATATCATCTACAAATCGTTTCCATTCTTCAGGTATAAAGGGGAAAGACCTGAGGGCCATTTGCTCAAAGTGTTCCATGTAAAGATTGGCAATCAATGGAGATAATGGAGAACCCATTGCAACACCATGTGTTTGCTCATAAATTTTACTTTTAAAACTGAAGTATGAAGATTTAAGGCAAATGCTTATAAGTTCCACCGTTTCTAAGTCTGTAATGTTCTTTAAGACTTCTAAGGCTTCATCCACAGGAATCATTGTGTATAGAGACACAACATCAAAGCTAACCATTAGGTCATTGCTGTTAAATTCTAGGTTTTTGATCCAATCTATGAAGGAGGAGGAATCTTTGATGTAAGAGGGAGTGTTCCCTGTTAAAGGTCTAAGTTTGCTTGCTAGATATTTAGCTAACTAGTAAGTGGGGGATCCTATAGTGTTCACTATAGGTCTTAATGGAATACCAGATTTGTGGATTTTAGGCACTCCATAAATTCTAGGGATAATGGCATTATTAGGAATTAATTTTTTCTTAATGGAGGCATCAAGGGAGGAACTTTTAATTTTATCGCTTACTAGGCGAAGAATTTTGCTGCTAGGGTCTTTGTTTAAAACTCTATAACAGCCACTGTTGACTAAGTGTTCTTCCATTTTATGTTCATAGTCAGATCTATTCATGATGACAGTGGCATTACCTTTGTCTGCTTTTAAGATAATGATGTTCTTGTTATTTTTGATGTTTTTTAGGGCTATGGCTTCTTCTTTGGATATGTTGCTGGGGGGAGGTCTGGCATTTCTAAGAATTCTGGAAACATCTTGTCTTATTTCTTCTGCTTTGTTTTGGTCATTGTTTTTTAAAATGACTTCAATGTTACTTATGATGTCATATATAGGAATTTTGACTGGGGATACTGCAAAATTTAAACCTTTTTCAAGAAGCAGTTTTAAGTTATTATCTACTACCAGCTGAGAGAGGTTAACTACTGTTGAATTGTTACTGAGGTGGTGAAGAGAATTTGAGGAGTTCTTGTTATGGTCTCCGTCCACTGCGAGAGAGGCTTCATTATTTTGCTGAGGTTCATGAATCTGTTGCGTAGGAATAAGACTTTCCTCCTGCTCTGATACTAGGTTGACCTGTGCTACATCATTTTCTAACCGCGTGGATGTATGACAATCGTGCTCCTGCGTAGGCATAAGACTTTCATCTTGCGCTGCTGCGTGGTTAATATGTGTAACAATATTTTCACACTGCGTGGATAGACCTTCAACATTCGTGGATGTATGAGCCGTGAACTTCTGCGCAGGGAATAGTCTTTCAACATGGTTAATCTGAGCAACGTCATTTTCATACTGCGTGGATGTATGGCCCAGCTCCTGCGCAGGGAATAGACTATCAATATTCGTGGATGTGTTGAGAATTTAATTTAAGTAATCTAAGTTAACTTAGATTAAAAAAAAATAAAAATAAATAAATAAATAAAAAATAAAAAAAATAATAAATAAATAAAAAAAATAAAAATAAAAAATTCTTTAAGGTTAAATTAATTTAACCTAAATAAAACTAATTTAGATTAAATTAATTTTATTTAGGATAAAATTAAATTAATTTAATTTGATTTAGGTCATATTAATTTAATTTAGGTATAGCAAATTTAGTTTAAGTTAAATTAATTTAGGATGAATCAATTTAGGTTAAAATTAATTTACTTAGGTTATTTTAGGTTAAAGTAGTTTATTTTAATTTAGGTCAAATTAATCTCATTTTTAATTTAGGTTTAAAACAAAATTAAATCAATTTATTTAATTTATCAATAAATATCTGAAAATCTAGCCGACCTCTCAAACCCTAAGTTTCCTCTCCATCCTTCTATTAATGGGTTCACTTTCTTGGCTCTCTCTTCTCAAAATACAAGATCTCATTACCCTGATGATGGACTCACCTAGCTAGTCCGAAACGTCGGTTTCATAAGCTACTCACAGGTTTTTTCCATTGATTAAAATCTCTACCAGCCTGTATGGAATCTCTCTTCAATACATTATGAAGACCGAACCTACTTACACTTTGTTCAACACTCCCTCTTAACTAGGGAGGTATTCATTAATCATTACAAGGTGTTTGGCCATTTTCAATCTGAAGAATTCACATAAGAGAAATCAGATTGTCAATCCATCTGTTATAGCATCATAGTAACCAACATATTTTCCATAGCAAGGTCTTGACTAACAGCTCTATCTCTCAATTGTCAGAGCACAATGTTGGTCAGACCAATGATTATAGACACCTTCATCATTGTATCTTAAGGTACATACTCGCCCGAGTGTTCATTGAGTATGACCTTCTAGGAATATTCTTGTCTTGGGTTCCCAGCCCTCAAAGAATATTGGTCCTCTTGTCTACTCTTGTCTTGGATGCCCTACACATCCTCAAAGAGTATTGGATGCCAGATGATTAACCAATCCTCCACTCTTTCTTCCAAAGTGAAGACAAGAATGTTGTGTCTATCTTTCCCTTTCAGCTAGGGAAGTTATGCCCATTCCTATGAATGAATGTACCCAAGCTCCCTCTGACCAGAAACTTGCCCAAGCTCCCTCTTAATCAGGGACTTGTCAGAGCTCCCTCTTAACTAGGGACTCTCCTATACATTATCAACTTTCTTCTTGTGGGACCTTCAATTTCTTGATCAATTTCTTTCTTGATGTCATGAAGTTCATTCAATCTTCTTCCTTGTAGGGCATCAACCATCGATCACTTTCCTTCTTGGTTTGTCATGTCATTTTTTCTTCATGGAAAGTGGTCTTCTTGATATATATCTAGAACCTTCGTCATGTGGCTACTTCTTCCTCATCATGTTTCTTTCAGGAGTTTCCATCCATCACATGAATTCTTAGTTGTACTTGTACTTACAACTCTTGTTCTAGTAGCCCTACATGAACCTATCTAGACATTGTTCAAGAATTCAAAGTATAACATTAAATCAAATAGTACCTTGCAAGATGGCTTTCTATCATGACATCTTGTTGACTTGAATCATTAGCATCCTGCTTTTTCACATCTCCAAGGCTTTTTCAGGTTTCAAGGGTCCTTTCATCTTTTTCCGCCTTTGTCAAAGTTCTTGTGCCTTCTCATGGGAGATTCCTTTAACAAATCTGTTAGATGTTGATTCCTAGTGTCCATGGTGTCTTTTTTATCCGCGGTCTCTTTGCCCATATGCTTCTTTATATATTGCTTAGTCAACCACCTCATACTCCTTATGAGAACATTTCTTCATGTTGACCTTCATTTGTGTGTGAATCATGTCTTTGAGCATATTCTTATTGAAAGAGATATTCCCTATTCTTGACCATGCTTTTTAGAGCCATTTCCTATGCTCATTAACACATGTGATGGCATGATCTTTTAAACTGAAAACATAGATTCATACATACCTTATCTTAGTTCTTTGATCATTTCAACTTCCTTTGATATCTTCCTTGATTGAGATAAACTCAATCTTCTTTTCTTTGCTACATCTTTCTCAACCTACTTATCATCCTTTCTTGAATCCCCATAAGTGGGATTCCTATCAAGACATCTGCCTTTCATGAAAGTCATGAACCTTCTTATTGAAGATTCCACCAGAGGATCCTTATAGTCCTCATTCTGCAAATGCTCTTTCGTGTTGATTATAGTGGCCTTCTAATATTATTCTTTCTTATCATTATCATTCCTTTTTGCATTGATGAGGTAATTCAATGGCTACATCCTTCCTACATGAATATCTTTATCTGAGCTATTTCTACATAATGCTCCTATATTCCTGAAGATGCCATTTTCATAAACCATGCATTTTATCCTACTGCTACATGTTCCTATGATACCCAAAACTTTTAAAGAAGACTTATGTGAAGAAGTTGATTTCAATCATAGTAGAGATCTAGAGGGTCCTCCTTCTTCTGCTTCTTATCTTCTTCTTTCACTTCTTGGGTAATGTGAGATTCTTCTTGTTTCCTCTTATTGGTGTCCTTCTTACATTTGGGATAATCCCTCTTATAGTGTCCATACTTTTGACAGCCAAAGCATTGGATTTTGGACATATCTCTTTTACCCCTTCTCTATAGACCAAACTTGCCAAATTTCCCTCTTCTCTTGGTCATAGCAGCAAATGCCTGCTCTTTTGATCCCACATCATCTTTGGCTTTGAGTCTAGTCTCCTCAATTTTGCATAGAGAACAAAGTTCATTTAGTGGGGTAGCTTCCTTCTTGGCATATATACTTGATGTGAAGTTTCCCCATTCCTCAGGTAGTGCGTTGAGTACCACAGTTGTCATTTCTTTGTCAGACATAACTTATCCTAGCTCTTGTAGTTGATCTCTCATCTCATAGATTTTGATGAAGTAGGGAGCTATTCCTTCTTCCTTGGATATCTTAATCTTATACAATTCATTATGCAATGATATCACTTCTCCATTTGTACTAACTAAGAATATCTCCACCAACTTATCATAGATTTCTTTAGATGTTTCAAGTTTGGAAACATAAAGAATCAGAGGGTCCCTGATGGATTCTATCAGAATCCTTTGAGCCTTTGTTTCATCCTTATTATGCTTTGCTAGGGCTTGAGTTTTTTCCTTAGTAGGAACAGTGACACTCCCTTTGATGTAGTCCAAAAGTTCATTTTCTTTGAGAAGTAGATCATTCATCTTTTTACATGCAAGGAAATTAGCAGTCCCAACCAATTTGTTGCTTTTCTTGCAAAAAGAATTTTGATATGCTCAGAAGAGGAAATACAAATACTTACTTGAGAGTGTTGGCGATGAAGAGGTATTTTTGCTTCTTTGAGGATTCGATTATTTGTCTTCTTGGATCTTAGAGATCTTCAAAATGATTTCTTCAAGGTGCCTTGTGAGAGATTGCTTGGTAATGAATACTTCTTAATGTGTAGAGACCTGTAATGATGAAGCTTGATCTAGAGTGATTTTCTTTTTGAGGATGGAGACTCTTCTTGAATGAGCCTTCTTGTGGATTCCTTTAGATGGAAGGTTTTCTTCTTTCTTTGTTCCCAGGATGGTAGTCCTTCTTGATGGATCTAGGAGAGGAGATGGTAATTATCCTTGTCTTTGATTGATTTGGAACCCTTGCTTGAAGATCTAATGCTTCAATATTTGTGTGCCTTTACTTCTTTAGCTTGATGCTTCACTCTTCTATGTGTTCTTGGGATGTCCTTCCTTGATGTTTCACCTTAGCTCTGATTCCATGTTGAAGAATCTAGGGCTTATGAGTTATAATGATATTCTTCTAACAATGATAAGAATTTGTGAAGTACTTTTTATTTTTCTTATTACCACAATCTTCTCTTATTATTATTAGTGTGTGTTATCTTACTTCATCAATCAGTTACCAAAACAAAAGAGACAAGAACGCAAGATATTGGCTCTTAGCCAAGTGTTGATGCCTCAAAATTCGTTGCACCAATATGGGGGATAACCACCCGGTCCGGACCTTAAAGCAGATCCTTTTCCATTTGGAGTAGTGGCTTTGATTGGTTTAACTAGGTCCAGTTACCTTTTCTGTATCACTATCGGTTTTAAATATATCTTCAATTACCAATAGATAGGAACATCATATCAGTTCTTCTAGCTGATTAGGCAATAAGAATGACCCTTAAGTTTTTTTGTGGAACAACCAAACCAATCTAAAGTTTTCCCTCTTTAAAAAGAGGGATTCTAAAATGTAAGATCTATAATAACACATGCAAGACTAAATCTACAATGAAATTAATCTAACCTATCTCGATTGAAGGAAAGGGTAACTCTTCTCTCAATCGAGAGCCAACTTAACTTAATGGGAAAAGAAGCTTTAAAGAATTGGAATTAAGATGGAGGAATTAGATCAAGGGGATAGTTCACAAGATCTGATTCCTCATTAACATAAATGCTAAAAATTAAACTCTTAGTAAATAGTTACATAAGAGCCTATTGAAACTATATCCAATTCCTTATTTATCATATGCATAAGAACTACAGAGATTCATGATGAATTGTTGAATTAGTTCAAACAAGACATCATGTATGAAAGCAAACAATGATTATCCTAAATTGGAAGATAGCTTGCCGATCTAAGATTATAACTATCTATTCCTATGCAAACTTAAACTCTCATATTATATCTAAAATTAAGCCTGTAGAATAGTCTAATTAGAGTTTTAAATGAATTAACACTCAAGATTCAACAATAGTGCATGAATCCAGTCCGCCTGGGGTAGCTCAAGTGGCAGTGGCTGTGGAAATGAAGTCTCACCGAACCAGAAGTCTTGGGTTCAAATCTTGTGCTACCCCCCCCCACCCCTAGCGGGGTGAATAATGGACATGTAAACACAAAAATAGGAGAGTCCTACCAAGCTTACAAAAAAAAAAAAAATAGTGCATGAATCCAATTATTAACTCATACATTCAAAATATAAATTGAAAGATTGAAATAAGAATTTATTTCAATTAAATCCTGTAAACAACAATGCTAAACATCATTAACTGAAATGATCCTTTATTAATAAATGAAATCAAATTACAGATCCTCACAGAACGACAGTAATGCACAATCCTTTGGAGCCTGTAATCGATCTTTGCTTGCAAAAAATGTCTCCTCCTTATAGCAGTATTGCATGATAAACAAGAGTTTCTCCACCAGCAGATATAATCCATAGTTATAGAATTACAAGCTTCTCTCCCAAGATTCGGGACCTTTCATTCTATTAAAAAGCCTAAGAGGTACAATAGTGCAAGCCTCCAAGTCTTTCTCCTTTGAATTTCGAATGCCCTTTATTCGATCCATTTAGTGGGTTTAAATAGCAATACAAAAAAAAAGGTATACGCATAGCACTGAGGAAATTAACAGAATCCCCCAAATGTTGAAAAATAATAACAGTTTTCAAAGATGATTTTTGGAAAATGCCATTCTGGCTTATTGGCCTCGTATTTTGATCAAAAGATACTCGCATTTGCAAATTTTGTGGAACTGCTCTACTTCTTTCTCTGCGCAGTTTTCTCCTCTTCGTTTATACTTGGAAAACAATAAATAATGGATAAGTAAACATAAATCAAAAATTTTCTTTTCAAAAAAGATAAGACCGAAGGAATAAAAGCGGGTTGTTTAATTAAATCGCAATCTCTTATTAATTGGAAATAGGACTCATTTTATCGCAATGGCACACAATCAGGGAGTTATAATTAAAATCCAATGGGGGCATTTGAAATCAAATCGCAATCGCATTAGAATCAAAAGCATTCCTATTGGAATCAAATCACAATCACATCGAAAGGGATCAAATCGCAATCACATCAATGGAGCGACACAATACTAACAGTCCGGAAATATTTGCAATTTGCGATCTGCGAGATGACATAAGGGATGATGTCATGGTGGTGTCACTATGACATGGCATCTGAAGTGGAGAATGACATGGCGAATGACGTGGAGGATGACATGGGAGCTAACATGGAGGATGACGTCATGGATGATGTGGCAGAGGAATGGGTCTTATCGCAGATCGCAATCGCATTTTGACAGGAGCCTTTGGAATAGGCGGCATGACTGATAGAACTGTGATATCCACTAATGCGGGGTTTTATGAATTATGTTTGATAACCCCATCAGGGCTAGGAAATATCGCAAATCGCAATCGCGTTTGACATGGATCTAGCCGCGGGCGCGATATTTTGTGAATCATAGTTGAGCATCCATTGGGTTCGGGCCATATCAAAAATCACAATCGCAATCGGCACAAGGCAGGAGGCATGACCCTTAGAACTTGCGATTGCGCGAATGTGGGGAATTTATGGACTAGAATGTATAATTCCATCGGGTCCGGCTTATATCGCATATCACAATCGATGGTGCGGAATGGTGAATGGACTTAAGTTTTTTTGGATCTTGCGATGTCCCAGATGCAATATCGTTATAAATTGAAGTTTATGAACCAGTCAGGTCTGATCTTATCAAATCGCAATTGGGTTAAGGATGAGACTTAAGCTTATGTTTATTACGATTTGCGAATGCGGGGATTTCTATAATTATATTAATTCCATCGTCGGGTCCGGTTTAAAGTCGCATATTGTAGTCGAGAAGGGGCATAGTGTTTAGCCTTTGAAATTTGTGACAGTCTGTGGAAACGAGGAATTTTATGGACTGGTATTAACTTTCCCGTGGGGTCCGATTTATATTTAATTTTGCTAAGGTTGCGGGTATTACCATGGAGTGTTATTTATTTGCGATGTGGAGAAGTGATAAGGACTTTGGATAAGTCGGAGTTTTAAATTATAAGTCATATTTAAATTGAACTCCAATTTTTTATTTTTTTATTTTGATAACCCAATGTTTAATACTTGGGGCTTAAAAATCCTAAGTGTGAGTCTTGGTCTTGGGGGCTATTTGGATTTTTTATTTTTATTTTTTTGTGAAATAAAATCAAAATGAATTGTAAAAATGAAAATGTTTTATTAAAAAGAAAAAATATTATTTTTTATTTTTTTATTTTTTGTGTTTTAAAATTTTAATAGAAGGTCCCCATATTTTGTGTGACAAAATGATGGGGGGGTTGTTGCGAACAACAATGGCGACTCACTGGGAAGAAGTAGTTATCTCTGGTTTAAAGATACGAAACCTAGAAAAATAAGGAATTATAGCTAGATGATTCAAAATTCCAAAATCAGATATCCTAGCAGTGTCATCCTTGTCATACACCATTAAGAGACAAAAATCATATCCATCATTGTTCATAAACTTATAAAAATTTACCCCATGAATTTAGTATTTTTCAGCAAATTGTATGTACAACAGTCAACTTGGTTGGCAAATAGTTTTCAAGTAAATAATATAATCAAGTAAAACATAGTGTTAATTTAACTTCCATACCATAGGCATAGCCACTGCTGCCAGCAGGTGTCCATAGCCTCGACAGGGATACCTTTTAACCCATTTAGGTGCCAGTGTCCCATCTATTAGGAATAAATGCATAGTTTCAAAAGATCATGTTAAACTTATTCAGATGTCAATAAAAGATCATTGTCCTAGCTTGGTAACTAGTTAACAACAATGCCATTCACGGGATCTAACACAGTGAACAAGTTGGCTCATGATGAGACCTCTTGTCATTCAACCTTGCGGTCGAAAGCCATTACCTTGGCTTGGTGACCAATAATGGTAATGTCATAATGTTAAAACGTACGATCATGGTAGTTTAGCTTGTGATGAGACCTCTTATCCTTTAATTGACCATTTTTGTTTTTAGATTTAACTATGGTTATTGGTCATCTCATAGAGATCTGTTACAGATCCATTTGGGCACATCAATCCCATCATCCAAAACAGTGTTTTAGGTCTCATCAAACCCTAATTTCAGTTGCTATATGCCCTAAACAAGTCACCCCTTTAAATGCCTCCTTCCTAGACAGTTTCATGACATAAAGACATCCTGAAATGACCTCTAGAGGGACCAGCACAAGTAGGCCCATGTAAAGGTGGGCTGCAAAGTAGTTAATTCCATGCCAGGGTGCTCTATAGAGCACTTAGGCTTCCTTTCACCTGCGCTGGGCGAGTTTGAGCAAAATTCACATAGGGTTTGGGGAATATTCTTATCTTTTGGAGTCATCTAGAGGGTTCCCTCACTTATCAACTCCTATGAGCTCGAAAATGGATGAGGAAAGAGTTAAGATGCATCCTATCCTCTCATCTCTTCCTCCATGGAACTAATTCTAAGTATGGAAGGCCATTCAATGCCACCACTTATGAAAAAACCTCCTTCATCTCCCTATAAATTGACCACTCATCTAAGTGATCAGGGGCTGGATTATGTTGAATTGTAAGGAGATAATGTTGCTATGAGAATTGGCTTTGAAGCAAGTATTGTAATGCTACAAGTTTGTCATGCTTTTGATGTGATGTGGATGAGATCCAAGCTAGAGGAATGACATTGAATTAGACACAATGGTTGTAATTCCTTCTTCTATTCAATAAAGTGTTTGAACCTTTCTTCCATATGTTTGTATTGTCTTATAATGCTTATATGTGTGAAATGTATCTGATTCCATTCACTTACATTCAATAGATATTTTGCTTTGATCGATTCTTTGTTTTCTGTTGTGTTTATAGGTACTTCTCAAGCGTATTAAGCATGGAAAGGAGCGGCAGGATCGATACAAAGGAGACGAGAGGAAAGCGGAACTAAAAGTAGGTCTTCTCATCTTCTCATCTGATCTATTGCTTATAGGAAAAGACTAAAATACTTTAAAATGTTGTTCTAGATATGGCTACTTATCTAGGGAATTAGTATTTATCCATAGATACCAAATTCTCCAAAACAAGATCACTTAATAGATGGGGTGGCATATTACTCCTTAAGAGCAACAGATGGCATAAAAAGTTTTAAGGTAATTAATATTTACTTAATTAACCTTAATCCTTAAGAACTTATAACCTTAAGTAACTGTTGATAAATGTATTTTTCTTTCTTGAAAATGGGGTAAAAAGATAGTTCATTATAAAATTATGGAAATACTTAAATGCAAAAAGCTAAAACCAAGGACTTTACTGGTTAGGAAAACTAAAAATGGGCATAACAAAATCATCTTTATTGAAGTATTCCTTAAAGATAAGGTTTTGTTAATAGAAAATAGAGAATAAAACCACTTTCCCAAAGACTATGCCAAGTTGAATGGAATAAAAATATTTCCTCATTTTATTAAAAAAATGAAATGAAAACAAAGTCAAACCAAATTGAAACAAATGCTAGCAAACTAGCAGGAAAGCAATCTAAAGAATAAGCCATTACAAGATAACATAAAGGTAACTATGTTCAAAGCGAAAATTTTATCTTGTAAGTGGTTTAAGGCTCTTATTAAAGCATTGATGTGATTTAAAGTTATGTATTTATATTTTCCATCGGTATGCTTTAGTAGGAATTTTCTTTCCTTTGTAAATCTTGCTTAAAAACTAATTTGCGAGTCTTTATAGATAATTTTTTAGGAAATAGACCAACAATAAGATTTTTTTTAAATATGAAGTAAAACAAGAAGCAAAATTTGAAAAAATGGAAAAGGAAATTCCCTGAATGAATTATGTTGATTGTTCTTTCTTAGCTGCTTTTTGCTAGCAAAACCAAATCCTCAAATCAAATCTATGAAATCCTGCAAAAGGAAGAAGAGAAGGATAAGAAAACAAAAACAAACAACAAAAACTAAGAAAGATGAAAATCAACATGTACATACCTGAGTGAAATTCATACCAATTTACCTTGTAAATCTTGACATCGTTACACAAAATAGGCAAGGCAGGTCATGTTTATCTCCAAGTTTTCCATATGTTGAAGATCATGGAATTTATTTAATCTAAATGCTAAGCAATGCTACATAAGGATTATTTACAAGACAAAATAAAAGCTTGAATGATATTCAATGCCAAGATTCAAATATTTTGTCTTGCAAACCCTTTTATTAATCAATCTCTTATTTAAAATGTTAATTCTAATTCTATTGCAATTATGTGTAAAAGTAGGACGAAGCATTTATAATTTAGTTAACATCTTATAATATCGGGTTTACCGTTGATCAAATATAAAATCATTTTACACATGAAAATATGAAATGAGCAAGATGCCAACTGAATAAATGATAAGGTCTCATCCTATTCATTAAAATACCATAATTGCTTTATTTTGGAAGAAAAATAAAAACAAACTAAACAAGAGTAACTTTATTCCTACTCTAACTCTTTTGAAGGAAAATGACTAGGTATAGTCATATTTCCAATGTAACCAAGTAAGTTCCTTACTACCTGTAGAAATAAACACTGCATATGTCAACAAAAGAGAAAAACAATTACTGAACCATGTACAAAAATCCTAAAATTATTATGCATATTAATTCCTAAAAATGAAAATAGAAGAAATTTAAAATCAGAAAATTTTATGCTAAAAGAATTTTCTAATTGAAAATAAAATCTATCGTGATATGTACAATCTAAAGGGTTAGAGATATTACCTTTAAGGACCCACCAAGGTCTAGCTTTTGAAAACTGTACAAGATGGGAAGTATTAACATCAATTGTTTCTAATATTTTACAAAAACTATATTTTTCCCTTGTGAGATATTGATCGTCATAATGAAGAGAAGAAGAAAGAAAACCCTTAAAGGTATCTATTATATACACATCGAGATTAAGGCAACTGACTATTCCATGGTTATCCGCAAGAGTAAGAGGGTCACTAGATGTTTTCAACAAGCCTTCAATATGACAAGTATCATATAAAAGATTGTCATGATTGATATTGAAAACTTGTAATGTGAGTTTATGATCCAAATCAAAATGAAAGGAAGCAGTTTTGAGCTTAGAAGTTGAATCAAATGATCGAAACTCATGATTGTTAAAGACCACATCCTTTTCCAATGATTTATGAGAATCTTGAATATTGTGAAAAGAATGAGTAGAGGTTTTTAAACTGATATCAATAAGTGATTGATCATTTAAAGATACCCCTTGCATTTCATGATATAATTCATTCTTAAGATTTGAACTAGGAAATATTCCAACGGGTTGACACATATAATAATCATGTTGCAAATAGTGATAAACAGAAACCAAATCATCATTTAGAATTTCAATTGATAATTCATTAGACGGTTTCAGGTTTAATAACGCGTCATTAGTCGTCAAAATAAGATCTAGATTATTTTCAAAAGAAGAATTATTGTTATGATTATTCATTAAATCTTCTTGTTGTGTAGAATTTAATTCTATTGAACGTGACTCATTATCATAAACATTAGGAGGTACCATAGAAACATTTTCAAGTGTAAGATTTTCTCCTGATGTTGATGGTTGAGGAGGATTAGAATTTTCATTTAAAGGTTCAGTAGGATTAATTGTATAATCAAGATTTAATGATGGTGATTCCTCTTTATGTTCGCTATAAGTTCTTATATTATGTTCTTCAACAACAGAGGTAAATTTCTCAATTAAAACTTGCTTAGGGGGTAAATCTTCATGACGAAATCTGTAGCATAATAACATAAATCTATCGGAAAATTCGCTAACAGTTTCATCGTCAAAGATTGTCAAGTTATCAAATTCTAAGCACAATTTCTCAAAACTATAATTGTGATGAGCGAAAAAGAATACCTGCATGAAGTGATTCCAAGAGTGAATGCACTTAGCTGGTAGCATCTTGTACCATTCTTGAATCCTTCCTTGAATCGTGAGAGTAAATAACCTACAAATTTCATTGTCATTAGTGATTTTAAAAAAATTTCATTTATATATAAATTGATCAATATGATCTAAAGCATAAATGAGCACTCACCATCATATTGCAAATTTAGATATTGATTCAAGTTGTCTCTTTCGCATACATCTGGTAGGCTTGCGTGAGCTAAAAGCGTGACCCAACATAGGAATGAAAATATGAGCCATGACTAGTCAAAAATGTTAAACAAGACTTCACACAGATCAACTAGCCAGGCCCTCCTTCTAGCGCCAAAATGTTGATGCCTCGAAATTCACAGCACCAACATGGGGGATAACCACCCAGTCTGGACCTTAAAGCAGATCCTTTTCCATTTGGAATAGTGGCTCCGACTGGTTTAACTAGGTCCAGATAGATTTTCTGTATCATCATCGGTTTTAGATATATCTTCAATTACCAATAGATAGGGACATCGAATCAATTCTTCTAGCTGATCAGGCAAGAAGAATGACCCTTAAGTTGTTTTTGTAGAACAACCAAACCAATCTAAAGTTTTGCCTCTTTAAAAAGAGGACTTCTAAAATGTAAGATCTATGATAACACATGCAAGACTAAGTCTAAAATTCAATTAATCTAACCTATCTCGATTGAAGGAAAGGGTAACCCTTCTCTCAATTGAGATCCAACTTAACTTAATGTGAAAAGAAGCTTTAAAGAATTGGAATTAAGATGGAGGAATTAGATCAAGGAGATAGCTCACAAGATTTGATTCCTCATTAACATAAATACTAACAATTAAACTCTTATTAAATAGTTACATAAGAGCCTATTGAAAATATATCTAATTCCTTATCTATCATATGCATAAGAACTACACAGATTCATGATGAATAACTGAATTAGTTCAAATAAGACATCATGTATGCAAGCAAACAATTATTATCCTAAATCGGAAGATAGCTTGCTGATCTAAGATTATAACTATCTATTCCTATGCAAACTTCAGCTCTCATATTATATCTAAAATTAAGCCTATAGAATAGTCTAAGCAGACTTTTAAATGAATTAACACTCAAGATTCAACAATAGTGCATGAATCCAATTATTAACTCATACATTCAAAATATAAATTGAAAGACTGAAATAAGAATTTATTTCAGTTAAATCCTGTAAACAACAGTGCTAAACATCATTAACTAAAATATTCCTTTATTAATAAATGAAATCAAAGTACAGATCCTCACAAAACGACAGTAATGCACAATCCTTTGGAGCCTGATGAGCCTCATCATTGGGTAATTATATGGGCCTTAATTGGCCTTAATTCACCTCCTAGCTTACTCAAACCAACTTTTTTCACAACTTATTGCATACTTTTGATTATATTTTGTTTATGAAATGAGTTAGAGTTGGATATTTGGCTTTGTGGTCTAATGTGCATATAATGTAGGAATAAAGGATACAAGCAAGGAAAAATGCAGGCATAAAGGATAAAAGCAAGGAACTATGGCAAAGACCTTGGTAAAGACTCGAATGGGACATGGGAGAGAAACTATAGGAGGTAAATCATCCTCATTTACTACCCCTCCATTCGAATATTCCACCATCAGCTCGAAGTGCACACAGCGATCACTTTGAAGACTAAAAGACAGTCGAGCAAGTGAAAGTGACAAAAACCAATTTTTCTTGAGTTAGAGGCCAAGCCTCCCTAATGGGAAGGAAGTCATTAGAGACTTCAAATGTATAAATAGAGAGGCTTAGGACCTTAGTAGGATTCGGACTTCTATTGTAAAACTTTGTTTTATTTCTGAGCTGCAAAGACTTGTGATAGTTTTCTTTGTAATACATGGTTTTTATAATAAGAATGAGTTCTATTTAAGCTAGCTTTGAGTTAACTCTGAGGGCTGAAGCTCTTGGGTTAGGGCCCGACCCAAGCAACCATAGCTCCTCTTTATTGTACATGTATTTTAGCATAGAGTTCTGTTCTGTTTATTTGCTTAAGTAGTTTCATGGTTTTCTGTTCATTTGCTTAAGTAGCCTTATGGTTTTCACTGTTTATTTGCTTAAGTAGTTTCACTTTCATTACAACAATATAGCGTAGATTATTCATGGTTTTACTGTTCATTTGCTTCAGTAGCTGCATTTGCTTCAGTTTACTTCCATTTGTGCCTTCTTTCAGTTCATAGGTTAGTTAGAAGAAAAAGATCACTATCAGGTTGTGCGCAGGTGTCTCGACTTCATCTTCTCCCTCTAGGACCATGACTTGAGGAAGGTACCCTTCAGCAGCCCCAAAAACACAAGTCTCTGGTTCTCACATGGGCTATGGAGTTCATTGTTTAATGTAGTTATTTGTTCACTCGCACTGGTTTTCTTTGTCATTTTCATTTGAAACCGCCTCTAGCACATTCCTCATGCATCGCTTCCTCGTCGTCTGATCACCAACAAACCTTCACAATCATCGTCCGATTCACTATTTTCTCCAACATCTGCCTCGCGTGGAGTCCACCACTTACTTTATGAACCTTAAGTCCCCATCGTCGATCTGCCTTGCCGGATCCGATGGCTATCGCGTCACCCGATCACTTTAGGTGCTTTATGTTATGAAACCAGCTCACAAAAAGATAGAAAAGGTAGATCAACGCCTTAGAATTCAGCCCCTTTGAGGGGGCAACCTCCTTTACATTACACAAATGAACAATTATTTGATGATACAAATGAAAATACCTCCTTTCTATATATAGGAGTCTAAGGGGTCATAATATAATCAGAGCCGACATAACAATAATAATGTAAGGGCATAATAATAACAATAGTGGGCTTCTATGGGGCACAATAATAACAATATGGGGATTGCATGGGTACAACAATATAATAAGGGGGTTGTACTAATAACAATAAAGGGTTACACTAGTAGTATAGGGGCCTAACATGCCCCTCTCCTTTAAAAAGTGTTGTCCTCAACGCTTGAGTAGTTTTTGATGCTTCTGTATAAAAATTTTGTCCTCCCATGTGGAATCTTCAACAGGTAAGTTCTTCCACTTGATGAGATACTCTGAAATTGATCGATTTCCTAGCTATCGGGTTCTTGTTTCTGTGACTACTCCAGGTTCCAATATGATTTTTCCTTCAAGTTCTGGAAATATTGTTTGAATTGGGATATTCTACAACTTTTGAATGAGTGGCCACACTTCTTTGTCCTTCTTCCATTCATCCCTTGCTTCGTTTATCCAATTTGGTTGGATAATAGAAATAGCACAAAACAATGCTTCCACATCCTCATCCTTTCTTGAGAGTGCATCTACAACAAAAAATTTCTTCACTTTTTTGTAGATGATGTCAAAGTCATAACCCAACATATTTGTGACCCATTTTTTATGTTCTTCTAATGATAATATTTGTTCTAAAATGTATTTAAGACTATCATGATCCATTTTTACCTTGAAGTGTCTTCCCATTGGGTAAGGTCGCCATTTCTTAAGTGCATGTAGTATTGCCAACATTTCCTTCTCATAAATCGCTTGCTTGAGATGTAACTATAAAAATAACCAATCACCTACATCAAAACATTTTTCACTACGATGTTGATCTACCTGTTTTTTCATTCGATTCTGCACCAAAGTGGCATTATCCTTTAAAAGTTGGAGAACTTGTTGTTGATGCTCGATGTGATCTTTCACTACTTGAACCTTTTTCTTCTTGATATTTCCTTCTATCTTGAGAGTTTAAGGAGTGGTAATTTCTTCCAATGCTTTACAAGATATGGTCGGATTCATTTCTTGATGATCGATGTGATCTTTCACTTCTTGAACATTTTTCTTCTTGATATGTCCTTCTATCTTGATACTTTGAGGAGTAGTAACTCCGGCCAATGCATTACAAGATATGGTTGGATTCATTTCTTCTTTCTCGATGTGATCTTTCACTTCTTGAACCTTTTTCTTCTTGATATGTCCTTCTATCTTGAGAGTCTGAGTGGTAATTCTTGCCAATGCTTTACAAGATATGGTTGGATTCATTTCTTCTTTTTCTAGGGTTGGGTCCTCACTATATCCTCTTCTTTTGATGTTTCTTGATCCTTTTCTTCCTCCTCTTCATACTCTATGTAAAATAATTTCTTCTTAGCACACTTTAACCTTTAGTGCATTTTCTATCACAATTGTAACAAAGCCCTTTTTATCTTTTTTCTTCCAATTGTTGTGGTGTAAGCCTTGTAGGTTGTGAAAGTCTAGGAGAAGAAACACTCCCATAATTATAGTCATGAGTGGTGGGATTCCTTGTTTTCATAATTTCGCTTTCAATTTTTCTTGCCAACTCGAATGCCTCCTCCAATGAATCAGGTTCCCAAAAACGAACCTCATGTTGAACATTATCCTTTAAAGTCCCTATGAAGACATCAATCCTTTGCTTCTCTGGAATATAATTTACCCTTCCATTCAATTTTTGAAAGTCTTCAATGTGCTCTTCCATTGAACCCTTCTGTTTGAGATTTATCAATTGGCTAAAGAAGGAGTTTCTCTTTGTATCCTCATAATGTGCTATCATTTCCTCCGTGAAAATTGACCACGTGACAAGTGGTTTACAAGAACAAAACCCTTTCTACCATAAAAATTGATTTGGTTCTAAATAATTAGATGCAATACATACCTTTTTTAACAGTGGTACACCACGTAGATCAAAATATTTCTCCATCTGTAGTATCCAATTTACCGAATCTTTGCCATCAAACTTCCTCATCTCGTTTTTTCTTGATTTTAGGAGCTCGATCTTGAAACGACTGTAACTCTGTAATTTTAGATCTTCTAGTTTTGAAATCGTGACCTGTAGTAGCCCTTTGCGTCCTCTTTCCAATGCCACCAGTCTGATCCAAATTGGATTCTCCAAGGAAGATTTATGCCAAATCTCCCACGGTGACTTGATTATACACTAGTTTAGTAGAGTGAACTTGTATGACGTGACATGTGTCACTGTTTTGACCTTTCGATCTAAAAAATGTACACAATAAACTATAGTTCATTCTCTTTCTGTAACTTCTTACGAAATTTCAATCTAATGCTCAAAACAAAAGTTATGACTATTTTCCCCAGGTCACCTATTTGGAATGTAATTCAGGACTCTGCAAAAAGACCAACTTCCTCAAATCATATCTTCGCAAATATTGCACAAAAAGCTCTGAAATTCGGACCTGAGGTTCAGCACGATTTCATCTCAAATGGGTTTTTTCTCGCTTTTGAAACATCGCAAAAAAAATAATAATAAATAAATAAATAAAATTAAATTAAAATAAAAAATAAAAAATTTATAGCAAAAATGCCAAGATAACCTATTATTTATAGCAAAAATGCCAAGATAACCTATTTGGAGTAGCGAAACCCAAAAATGCCAAGATAACCTATTTGGAGTAGCGAAATCCTAGAATCCCCAGCTCTAATACCAAATGTTATGAAACCAGCTCACAAAAAGATAGAAAAGATAGATCAACTCCTTAGAATTAAGCCTCTTCGAGGGGGGAACCTCCTTTCTTTACATTACACAAATGAACAATTCTTCGATGATACAAATGAAAATACCTCCTTTCTATATATAGGAGTCTAAGGGGTCATAATATAATCAGAGCCGACATAACAATAATAATGTAAGGGCAAAATAATAACAATAGCAGGCTTCTATGGGGCACAATAGTAACAATATGGGGACTACATGGGTACAACAATATAATAAGGGGGTTGTACTAATAACAATAAGGGGTTACACTACTAGTATAGGGGCCTAACACTTTAAACCCCCATTGTTGATCTGCCTTGCCTGATGTGACGGTTGTCGCTTCACCCGATCGCCAACTAGCTTGGCCGATCTCCACCGTTGATCAACCCCGCCTGATCCAACGGTTATCGTGTAATCTCGCGTGGATTAGTGCACGAATGTTATCTGCCCGAGAGCACGCGAGAAAAGTGGTTTTCTCATGCTACGTGTCGCACAGTAAGGCTAATCGCGTGAAATTTCCAAATATTGCTTACAGCCTGAAGGGCGCGCAAGAAACTACTTACCGCCTTAGAAACCCTCTCCCTCATTTTCGCATGTTTCTTTTCCTCGCGATATGATCTTCGCCATCCATCTCTTGACTTCACCCACGCGATAAGATCTTAGTCGTTCATCGCTCCTGTTAGCCTCATCCATCCATCTCTTGACTTCACCCACGCGATTAGATCTCGGCCATTCATCTCCTATTAACCTCGTTCATCCATCCACTCACCTAATCCCTCGCAACACGATCTCCGTCGTTCATCTGCTTTGTTCCCTTGTTCGTCCATCCATTCACTTAAGCCTTCGCGATAAGATCTCCACCATTCATCCTGTTAGTTAACCATGTTCGCCCATCTATCTACGTAACCTCCTGTGATCCAATCTCCGTCGTTCATTTTCCTTTCACCCGACTGATCCAACAGTTCTTATGCACTGTTGCTCCCTCACGTCCTCCTTTCACTGATTTCGACCTCCAATTGCTTTTTCCGCTTGAAACCCGATTTAGCCTAAGTTTCTTTGTTACACCTTAGTCTAGTTTTGATGCTCTTTACTTCTACAACTTAGATAATTAGCATTAGGTTAGTGTTAATTTAGCAATTCTGCTTAGCATAGTTGTTTAATTGGTTAGTTAGGTTATGGTGTAAGTTTAGCATTTCATGTTGTTTTCTTCATTACTGCAGTAGAGTAGCTCTCTCTTAGAATAGGTTTTCTCTCCTTCCATCAAAGAATTAAGCTTCTTTTGACCCTATAGAAGTCTGGCTTGGAACCCTTGGGGTCTCTTGCCAGATGAGCAGTGACAACAGGCAGTACCTTCACTTTTACTTGTGCATATAGCACTGTCACCTCCAAGTTTGTACGAACCCCGGGTTGATAAGTAAAGCTGGTAGCCCTGGGAGTTGCAGCATTATTGTTGCAATACCTAGGCTCATCACTTTTTGGCACCGTTGCTAGGGAGTGTCTAAGTAGAAGTAATTATTGCTTTTCTTCTACTACTAGTCTTCAACTTTCATTTCTTCTACTTCTTATCCTTAGTTTTCTTCCATTAGTTTATTTCTGTAAAAGTAATCTAGTTTCTTTCTTTCTTTCAGTTGTCATTATCTTCTTTCCTTTCCATTTTGCAAGCACTTTCTAGCTTTAACAAAATCTTACAAAAACCAACCCAAAAAAAATTTCCTTCCATGCCTCGTAGGAATAGGGACAATTCAGGTAAATTCTTGACAAATACCCCCACTGCATCCAACAGTCAACCTTCTCCCTTCTTTGGTGACTGTGAAGTGGAAGAACCTTTAGGTGAGCAACCTTACATATTTGAAGAACCTACAAGGAAAGAAGAAGAGGAAAAACCCATTCCTACTGAACCAATGGTTGGAAACCAAAATGACAGGGGAGATAGAGAGTGAATTGAGAGTGCCTTCCCCATCAAGGAGACTAATGGGGACACTAAGATGAAGAATATAATCCCCTCTGCTCTACCTCATTTCCATGGCCTGACCACGGAGGATCTTGACACTTTCCTATTTGAATTTTTTGTTATATGCCGAACCTATGACTATACAGATGATGAGAAAAAGTTAAAAATGTTTCCATCTACCCTCAAGGATGCAGCATTATGTTGGTTCATGGGTTTACTTGGAGATAGCATCACAACTTGGGCTCAGATGCAACAGACTTTCAACAACAAATATAGGGACTACTGTAGGTCAAAGGATACTAAAGAAGATATTTTTAGGATGACCATAGGCTAGGATGAATCCTTAGAAGACTATGAAGAAAGATTCTAGCTTAGTTACAAAAGGGCCAGGTGCACACTTGACCCTGAGTCACTAAATCTGGTCCTGCTTAGAGGAGTAAGGGGAGATATTTTGGATACCTTACACATGATAGTAGGAGGAGATTTCTACCAATTACCCTATGAGGATATCAAGACTGTTTTTAGAAACCACTCTAGGTCAGCCAGGAAAAAGGGTATGGGTAGTCAACCTATGGCCAGTACATCATCTTCCAACTTATCCATCAAGGGTGAAATTGGAAAGATGCTGGAAGATTTCAAAAGTGATATGTTGCAAACCCTTGACTTGCAATTGGACACCATGAACATCAAAAGGAAGCAAGAGGAAGCAGAGAGAGCCTTGGCCATCTTTTGTCCTAGATGCACTAGGAGGCATCCTAGGAACAAATTTCTATTAAACTGTATTAAGTTTTACTTAATCCGTGAAGAAAACTTCTCCACATACAAGTGCCCTTCTTTACCTGGACTCAAAGTTGTATATCAAGGAGCTGAAGGGGTCACTGAGCAGCTTTGCTACATCAACCAAAGGAGACCTCTTGGGCCTAGACCATACCAATAGGGTATGCAAGGGTCATCCCATGCATATTTCAAACCCAACCAAACCATAGCTATACCTTCTTGGGGACCCCCTACTCATCCTTCCTGGTCTACACCCCCTCCTTGGTCCTATGCATCTCAGTATCAATCTGAGCCAACCAACCAGTCATTTCAACCTTATGTTCAGTCACAACATTAGTGGAATACCCCACACTAGGGGTGGAGGCCCCAATTCAACAAAGTTCCAGCCCTATTGCCTCCACCACCTACCCAACCACAACTCCTGCACTCTGGTCCACCCAAGCAACCCCAGATGCCTACCTAGCCAAATCCAAACCCAAACAGTAGGCAGGCTCCGCAATTATATAGTGGAGAGACATTATACCCATCTTATGCTATAGAAATCCAGGAGATCAACCTAAGATCTAAGAGAATTCTCCCAGACAACCAACCTCCCTCTCCACATAGGGAGGTTGAGGAAGAAAGAGAGGAAAGAAACCTTAAAGTAAATCCACCCTTTCCTGAGAGATTAACCCAACCACTCCAGCCTACCCCAGAAGAAACTGAACTTCTGGGAGAATTGAAAAATCTATGTGTAAAGATCCCCCTTCTCCAGGCAATCAAAGATGTTCCCATTTACAATAAATTGATTAAGGAGAAGTGCTTCAAGCATCCAGGAAGAAGAAAAAGGGATGCCCCTACCATTAATGTCATTGGGTAGTTGTCTGACTTAATGCTGGGGCAGGTAATATGTCCAAAATATTTGGACCCTAGAAGCCCTGTAGTAGATGTGCACATCAATGGCACTATTGTCCCACACACTCTGATTGATCTTGGGGCTGCCATTAATGTGATGACCAAGGACACCATGCTCAAGCTCAACCTCCAAGGGTCATTGAGAAAGACCACAACAGTTCTGCAACTTGCAGACCATTCCACAGTCACCCTTGAGGGAATTGTGGAGGATGTGATGGTCTCCATTGACTCCTGGGAGTACCCTGCAGATTTCCTAGTTCTCCAGCCTAAGGCTAAGCTTACTGGTTACCCTCTCATCCTTGGGAGGCCATGGTTGGCCACAACTGATGCTTACATTAGCTGCAGAGCTGGGAATATGACCATCAAGAATGGGCATATGTCCAAATAGTTAGTCTTATACCCTCCTGCTCAACCTACCCTAGAGCATGATTTACCTTTATGGTTAGAGGAGGAGGAAGAAGATGAGGTTTATTCTGCCCAACTTTATGCTTTGGAAGCAACCATAGGAGGAGGACAGCAAGATGAGGATGACTTAATTGAACACCTGCTCCAAATTCCAACTCCTAGCTCATTACCATTAGAAGAGGAAGGAAGGGAAACCCAGAGCAATCATCCAATTGACTTATGCTCGGCCAATTCCAACCCACTCTGTGTCAAAACCATATAATTTGTCCTAGAGATAACTTTGAAAATTAACCCATCTCTTTCTGCTTTAGAAGAGGAAAATCTATGCAACATGTTGAGAGAACACCTAGAAGCCTTCGCTTGGTGTTATAAGGAAATGAAGGGAGTACACCCCTCAGTGTGTACTCACCACATATACATCAAAGAAGGTTGCAAGCCAGTCAAGAAAACACAAAGAAGGATGAATCCAGCTCTTAAAGACATAGTCAAAGAAGAACTACAAAAACTGCTAGATACAGGATTCATTTACCCTATCTTAGACAGTGAGTGGGTCTCTCCTTTAGTGTTAGTTCCCAAGAAAAATGGTAAGTGGAGGGTTTGTGTTGATTATAGGGATTTGAACAAAGCCACAAAGAAGGATCATTTTCCCCTACACTACATTGACCAAGTGTTAGATGGCCTGGTAGGGAAGAAGTTCTTTTCTTTCCTAGATGGATTCAGTGGGTACAACCAAATCCAGATCTGCCCAAAAGACTAGGGTAAGACCACATTCACCTGTCCTTGGGGTACTTTTTCCTCTAAGGTCCTTCCTTTTGGCCTATGCAATGCTCCTGTCACTTTCTAGAGAGTAGTCTTGAGTATTTTTGCTGAATTAGTACATGATGCAGTAGAAATCTCTATGGATGATTTTATAACTTATGGTTGTGATTTCCAAGAATCCCTTACTAACCTAGGCAAAGTATTGCACAAATGCATTGAAATGAACCTGTTTCTCAGTCCATAAAAATCTGAATTCTTAATGACTGAAGGGACTGTACTAGGTCATTCAATATCTCAGCAAGGACTGCAGGTGGACCCAAACAAAATAACAATCATCCAAAGGGTTCCACCTCCACAAAAGTAGAGAGATGTAAGGAGTTTCTTAGGTTAGCTGGATACTACGGAAGGTTCATAAAGGACTTTAGCAAGTTGGCCTCTCCTTTGTTTGGGTTATTGGTCAAAGATTCTGAGTTTATATGGTCAAAGAGCTGTCAAGAGGCCTTAGACATTCTAAAGGGTAAGTTAACCACTACACCAATCCTTAGAGGCCCAAACTGGGCCATCCCTTTTCATATTCATGATGATGCCTCACACAAAGCCATAGGAGTAGCCTTAGGTTAGGAAGAGGAGAAATTTCCCTATGCTATCTATTTTATCAGTAAGAACCTATTAAAGGCTGAGATAAACTACACTGTGACCGAAAAGGAACTCCTGGCTGTTGTGCATTCATTAAAAAAATTTAGGCATTACATTACAGGCTATCAAGCATTTGTGCATACTAATCATGCTGCAATCAAATATTTAATGAACAAACCAGATGTGAATGCTAGAATTATAAGATGGTTTCGTTTATTACAACAGTTTGATCTAACTATTGTTGATAAGCCTAGTAAGGAAAATGTTGTTGTTGACTTTCTATCTAGGATGAATCTGCCTACAGGTGAAGAAGGAATGGTGGATGACTAGTTATGAGATGAGCATTTGTTTGCTATTTCAGTTCTCTCCCCATGGTTTGCTGATATAGCAAACTATCTGGTATCATCACAGTTCCCACCAAACTTGCCCTCCAAAGAAAAGAGCAAGATAATCAGAAAGAGTGGCCCCTTCACCTAGATTGGGGGCAATCTGTTCAAACTTGGCCCAGATCAAATCTTAAGAAGGTGTGTAAGGGAAGAGGAAGTCTTTGACATCCTTCTGACCTGTCATGATGGGCCTTGTGGAGGTCACTTTGCAGCAAAGAGGACAGCATTCAAAGTGTTGCAAGCAGGCTATTATTGGCCTACTCTTCATCAGGATGTGAAAAAGTATATTAGTCAGTGTGATCAGTGCCAGAGGATGGGAAAGCCTACTCCAAGAGATGAAATGCCCCTACAACCTCAACTGAATTTTGAGCCATTTGATAAGTGGGGCATGGACTTCATTGGGCCTATTAACCCTCCTTCAAAGCAAAAACAACACATCATTGTGTGCAATGATTATTTGACTAAGTGGGCTGAAACTAAAGGAATTAAGGCAGCAACAGAAGAGAAGGTGGCTGAGTTCCTAAGGGAGAATATATTCTACAAATTTGGGTACACTAGAGAGTTATTCACAAACCAAGGCAACCAGTTTACCTCCAGCATGATTGAAGAATTGCTCAGCCATCAAAAAATCAAGCATAGGGCCTCCACTCCCTATCATCCACAAGCTAATGGGCAAGTGGAGGTGACCAATAGGGCATTGAAGAACATCTTAACCAAGGTAGTGATCAACAGCAAAAAGGATTGGGTAGAAAGACTAGTTGAGGCCACCTGGGCCTATAATACAACATGGAAGACCACCACTGGATTTACACTCTATGAGCTCATCTATGGGAAAAAGGCTTTGTTGTCCATTGAGTTTGAATATAACATGTTGAGGATGGAAGCCCAACTAGGTTTGGATCTCAGTCATGCACAAAAAGAAAGGTTGTTACAGTTGAATGGCTTAGATGAATTCAGAATGAAGGCCCTCCTACATACAGAGATAGTTCAGCTTCATAGGAAGATCTAGCATGACAAGCACATCAAGGAGAAGCAATTTCAAGAAGGTGACTGGACATTGTTATATGATTCCAGGTTTAAAGACTTCAAGGGCAAGCTAAGGACAAGATGGCTTGGACCTTATGTGGTGGAAAGATGCCATGACAATGGTTCAGTGCAAATCAGAATTATTGATGAAGTCATTCCATTGCTAGCTAATGGACACCGATTGAAAATGTACAAGAGGATTTCATCAAAACAAGAGTTCATAGACAATATCAATAAGATAGTGATGATGGTGGAGCAAGTTCCAGCTCCTCCCTCATCAGGTCACTGAAAAAAAAAAAAGGAAAAAAGAATAAGGATTCAAGTGAAAACCTCCATCAGGCACCTTAGTCCCATCTTTGGGTTGAAAACCTCATGAGGCAGCCCAAGGATGAGAAAACTAAAAAGGATAAGAAGATCCCTGGGTGGAAACCTTCCTTGAGGCGCCTAGGGCAAATATCTAGGGTGAAAACCTCTCTGAGGCAGCCTAGGTGTTTTTAAAATATATATATATATATATATATATATATATATATATATATATATATATATATATATATATATATATATATATATAATAAAAGAAAAACATAATTGTTATTTGCAGGTGGGTGAAAAAGACAAGTAAGAAGTAAAGAGAAGATCCAAAGGGAACCTTGCCTCACATATATTCATCTCCTCCACTCCTTACCATGCATCTCTCCATCAATTCTATTGTTTTTCACTTCATTGCTTCAATTCAGGTGAAGATTTTGTTTTCTAATAGAATCACCTCAACCATTACCATCATCCCTGCATCCACATACACTCCTACTCCCTCTGTCCATTCATTACAACATCCTCACAGCACCATCCAGCAACATGATCAAGAAATTCTAAGGGAGACACCAAACATTGCCAAGTGGTAATCCAAGAGCTCCACAGCAATAGTAGCACATCAGATCTTCACCCACAGACACCTACAAAAGCTAATAAACCATCAACAAGCAGTAGAGGAGAAAGAAGAATGCCCATCAACGGCACCTCTGATCTTTGACAACTGTAGCATGGCATCAAGACCACAGGTAAGTATCCCACTCACTCACTCATATGCATCATTTGATCAAAAGTTGTAAAGGTTAAGAGGTAGTTGGTTTATAAGTGAAAAGGTGGCAAAAAGGAAATTCTTTAATAAGTCAAAAGAGAATGCAAGAGTCCATAAATACAGTGTTGTTATGGAAACCATTTGAGAATGCTTGAAGAATTAAGATTTGGGGTAGAAACACTAGTTCACTAAAGACTCAGCATACCCTATTTCTTGATGCAATCACTCATAGACTCCAGTAGCAAAGTAAAGAAAGGAAATTCCCAGCAGTTGGTTCACCATGGGTTGATCAGGATCCTCATTAAGGATACCCTCCAAAGCCTCAGGATCCCCACAACATGGTCAGTCTTCAGAAACTTGCCAGCAGAGGATGAAATCAAAACCCTCACCTATGATGTTAATCCTTTTGTCAGTGAGGATGAGGAAAAACAAGAAGAAGAAGATACAGAGTTATATGGGGATGGGATGGGTGAAGAAGAAACTAATACAAAGGAACATGCTGAAATAAGACAAGGAGGATGATGTTGAAACAAGAGTAGGAAACAAAGGAAGAAAACTGATGGAGATGCAAAAGAATAGCAAAAGGAAGAAGATAAGAAAAACAGAGAGGACAGTTCCAGCAAAAGAAATACCAACTAGCATATATGGCCAGCCTCTCCTTGGAGGCCATCTAGTGAAGGATGCTAGTTAAATCCTATGCTCTTTACCTCAGAGAACAATGGCTGCAATTTCAGATTAAAAATCTAGCACAAAGGAGCACCATGCCATTTCAGGACTGCAGACATTTTATTGATCTCTGTGATCAAAGTGCACTAAAGGATGGGGCCAAAATGGTTGGGTTTTACTTGCATAACATGGCACTCACAGACATGAATATTTGGGATCCTAATTCAGAGCTAGGAGATCTACAGTTAATGGCTTTGGCATCATCGATGAACCATGAGAAGTCAAGGGTTGCAGAGATGAAAATAATATTGGCCAGAGAGCAAAATAAACCTCTTTTTTTATCAAAGCTGAACAATCAAATCCCATCACCCTAATCAGCACCCATAATCTAATTGCAAATGATCCTCAGCTAGCACTTAGATATCTTGCTACCCAAGAGCAACAAATTTCACATTTTGAGGATATGTTTAGGCTGCTAAGATGATAATATACATGCCTGCTAAAGGAGATGGAACACACTACCACACAACTTGAAGATCAAAGAATATCACTTCCCTCAAAGGTTGAGAGAGGCACTCAACAAGACACCTATGTATAAGCAATCAATGCAAAGGTTGAAGGTCAATTGGATAGGCCTAAAACTCAGTCCACCACTACTCCTGGGGATGTTAAAAGGAAGAAAAGAAGAAGAGGAAAAGAGGCAGTAGGAAGAAGTAGAAAGGAATGCAGGCTTCTATAAACAAGAAGAAGAAACCACAGCAGAAGCATGGGATGTTAGAGAGGCTACCAGAGCCATGAAGGACATGGACATTGACTAAGTTGCTCAAAGGATGAACAACACTTTCAATAGGGGGTGATGATGAGCCTCATCATTGGGTAATTATATGGGCCTTAATTGGCCTTAATTCACCTCCTATCTTAGTCAAACCAACTATTCTCACAACTTATTGCATAATTTTGATTATATTTTGTTTATGAGATGAGTTAGAGTTGGATATTTGGCTTTGTGTTCTAATTTGCAAATAATGCAGGAATAAAGGATACAAGAAAGGAAAAATGCAGGCATAAAGGATAAAAGCAAGGAACTATGGCAAAGACCTGGGTAAAGACTCGAATGGGACAAGGGAGAGTAACTATAGGAGGTAAATCCTCCTCATTTACTACCCCTGCATTCGAATATTCCACCATCAGCTCAGAGTGCACATAGCCATCACTTTGAAGACTAAAATATAGTCGAGCAAGTGAAAGTGACAAAAACCAGCTTTTCTTGAGTTAGAGGCCAAGCCTCCCTAATGGGAAGGAAGTCGTTAGAGACTTCAGATGTATAAATAGAGAGACTTAGGACCTCAATAGGATTCAAACTTCTATTGTAAAACTCTGTTTTATTTCTGAGATGCAAAGACTTGTGACAGTTTGCTCTGTAATCCATGGTTTTTATAATAAGAATGAGTTATGTTTAAGCCAACTCTGAGTTAAATCTAAGGGCTAAAGCTCTTGGGTTATGGCCCGACCCAAGAAACCACAACTCCTCTTTACTATACATGTATGCTAACAAAGAGTTTTGTTATGTTTATTTGCTTAAGTAGTTTCATGGTTTTCTGTTCATTTGCTTAAGTAGCCTTATGGTTTTCATTGTTTATTTGCTTAAGTAGTTGCACTTTCATTACAGCAATATAGCATAGATTATTCATGGTTTTCCTGTTCATTTGCTTCAATAGCTGCATTTGCTTCAGTTTACTTCCATTTGTGCCTTCTTTCAGTTCACAGGTTAGTTAGAGGAAAAAGATCACTATCAGGTTGTCCGTAGGTGTCTCGGCCTCATCTCCTCCCTCTGGGACCATGACTTGAGGAAGGGACCCTTGAGCAGCCCTAAAAAAACAGGTCTTTAGTTCTCGCTTGGGCTATGGAGTTCGCTGTTTAATGTAGTTATTTGTTCACCTGCACTGGTTTTCTTTGTCATTTTCATTTGAAACCGCCTCTAGCACATTCCTTATGTGTCGCTTCCTCGTCGTTCGATCACCAACAAACCTTCACAATCACCGTGAAATTCACTATTTTCTCCAACTGCTGCCTTGCGTGGAGTCCACCACTTACTTTATGAACTTTAAGTCCCCACCGTCGATCTGCCTCGCCTGATCTGATGACTATCACATCACCTGATCACTTAGGTGCTTTAAACCCCCACTTTCGATCTGCCTTTCCTGATCTGACGGTTGTTGCTTCAATCGATCGCCAACTAGCTTGGCTGATATCCACCTTTGATCAGCCCCGCCTGATCCAACGGCTATCGCGCAATCTTGCGCGGATTAGTGCATGAACGTTATCTACCCAATAGCATGTGAGAAAAGTGGTTTTCTTGTGCTACGTGTCACGTAATAAGGCTAATCGCATGAAATTTCCAAATACTCCTTACAGCCTGAAGGGCGCGCGAGAAACTATTTACCGCCTTAGAAATTGCTCCCTCATTTCCGCACGTTTCTTTCCCCACGTCCATCTCTTGACTTCACCCGTGCGATAAGATCTTAGCCATTCATCACTCCTATTAGCCTCGTCATCCATCTCTTAACTTCACCCGCGCGATTAGATCTCGGCCATTCATCTCCTGTTAACCTCGTTCATCCATCCACTCACCTAATTCCTCGTGACACGATCTTGGTCGTTCATCTGCTTTGTTCCCTTATTCATCCATCCATTCACTTAAGTCTTCGCGATAAGATCTCCACCGTTCATCCTGTTAGTTAACCCTATTTTCCCATCTATCTACGTAACCTCCTACGATCCAATCTCTGTCATTCATTTGCCTTTCGCCCGACTGATCCAACGGTTCTTATGCACTGTTGCTCCCTCACGTCCTTTCACTGATTTTTACCTATGATTGCTTTTTCTGCTTGAAACCTGATTTAGCCTAAGTTTCTTTGTTACATGTTAGTCTAGTTTTGATGCTCTTTACTTCTGCAACTTAGATAATTAGCATTAGGTTACTGTCGATTTAGCAATTCTGCTTAGCATAGATGTTTAATTAATTAGTTAGGTTATTGCGTAAGTTTAGCATTTCATGTTGTTTTCTTTATTATTGTAGTAGAGTAGCTCTCTCTTAGAATAGGTTTTCTCTCCTTCCATCAAAGAATTAAGCTTCTTCTGACCCTATAGAAGTTTGGTTTGGAACCCCTGGGGTCTCTTGCTAGATGAGCAGTGACAACAAAAAGTACCTTCACTTTTACTTGTGCATATAGCACTGTCACCTCCAAGTTTGTACAAACCCCGGGTTGATAAGTAAAGCTAGTAGCCCTGGGAGTTGCAGCATTATTGTTGCAATACCTAGGTTCATTAGAGTCTGTAATCGATCTCTGCTTGCAGAAAATGTCTCTGTTGGGTCCCTATAATACTAGTGATTACCCCATTACTATTGTATTTATACCCCTTATTAATATTGTTGTGCCCCTATTGCCCCCATATTGTTATTACTGTGCCCCATAGAATCCCTCTTTTGTTATTTTTGTGGCTTTATATTATTATTGTTAGGTCGGCTGGATTATATTGTGAGTCCTTAGACTCCTATATATAGAAAGGAGGTTTTGTCATTTGAATCATCCAAGAATTGTTCATTTATGTAATGTAAAGGACGTTGCCCCCTCGAAGAGGCTGAATTCTAAGGTGTTGATCTATCTTTTCTATCTTTTCTTGAGCTGGTTTCTTAACAGTCTCCTCCTTACAGTAGTAGTGCATGATAAACAAGAGTTTCTCCACCAACAAATATAATCCATAGTTACAACATGTAGGAATTTACAGGGTAAGTTCCTCAGACAGAACACCAAAGGACACCGTTCACAAACAGATCACAGATCAATACACCAGTACTTTTGACGTGGTTAAAACCCTCAAAGAGGGAAACAGTCCACGACCTGAGCCAACGCGGCCACTTCAGGCAATTTATTAATAAAATTATGAAAATTTACATAAGCTTCTCTCATGGACGGTTAACCTACGAATGACCCTCCATGCTCTTTAAATAGAGATCATGGACCAATCGGGTGTTAAGCCACGGATCAAGTGTCGGTAATACCAAGGAGAGAATGAACAGTCGGATCACTACATATCGTGACCGTCGGATTGTAAGTTACAAAATGTACATAGTAAAGAAACACACTTTACCTAACTCTATACTAGACCAAGTTATACTTAACTATTTCCTATGTGTCGGAATATCCTAACATCCCCCCTTAAGAACAACTTGGGATAGGATTGAAGGATTTACAAATATGACACAATACGAGAAGGAAGGAGGCACTAGAGCCTATCCCCCCTTAGTGACAACTTCCTGAACTCCAACCATAAATCGAAGTTTAGTGAACTTCACCTCTGTGAGAGCCTTTGTAAAGATGTCTGCAACTTAATCATCTGTTGAACAATATTTCACTTCAATAACATGGTCGTGGATGAGCTTTCTGATGAAGTGCATGTGCAGTTCATTGTGTTTGTTGCGCTGATGTTGGATTGGATCTTTGCATATTTGAATGGCACTTTGATTATCACACCAAAGTGTAGTCGGATGATGCTGCTGAAAGCCAAACTCTAACAAGATCTGACGAAGCCACAAGGCTTCCTTACTAGCTTCTATGGCACCACGATACTCTGCTTCTGCTGAAGAAAGAGAAATGTCACCTTGTTTCTTGCAAGCCCATGTAATAGGTCCTGAACCAAGAGTGAACACATAACCTGCAGTAGACTTCCGATCATCAGGGTCACGAGCCCAATCGGAATCAGTGAAACCAACCAATAGAGGAGATGCTTCGGCACTGTAATGAATCCAAAATTGAACTGTACCTTGAACACAACGAAGTATTCTTTTAGCTGCTTTCCAATGACTTTCACGTGGGTTTTGCATAAACCGAGCAACAAGGCCAACAGCAAAGGAAAGGTCAGGACAAGTATGGGTTAGATACAAAAGTTTCCCTACAAGTTGACGGTATAAGGTAGCATCAACTTCAGGAGAAGTACAAGTGACTGAAAGTTTGACTCCAGACTGAAAGGGAGAAGGGGCTGGCTTACAGTCTTCCATGTGAAAATGGCGTAGAATATCACAGGCATACTTGGACTAGGAAAGGGAAATACCTTCCTTGTATTGCAAGACTTGAAGACCAAGAAAATAATGTAAGTGTCCTAAGTCTCTCATTTCAAACTTCCTTTTAAGGCTAGACTTCACATGGTTTATAAGGTTGGGATCACTACCAGTCAGGATAAGATCATCAACATAAAGAACAAGAATGATAAGAGACTTGCCCACTTTCTTGGTGTAGACAGTAGTGTCAAAATGACACCTAGAAAAGCCATTTTCTAAAAGAAAGCTATCCATTTTGGCATACCAAGCTCGAGGAGCTTGCTTGAGACCATAAAGGGATTTCTTAAGCCGACATACAAGGCTAGAGTCTGTTTGTATAAAGCCAATAGGTTGTTCCATATAGATTTCTTCATGCAAGTCCCCATGCAAGAAGGCAGATTTAACATCCATCTGATGGACTTCCCATTTGAAAGAGGCAGCAAGGGAAAGAACAAGGCGGATAGAGTTCATTTGGCAACAGGGGAGAAGGTTTCAGTGTAGTCAATGCCTTCAACTTGTGAAAAACCCTTAGCAACAAGACAAGCTTTATGTTTATCAACTTTCCCATTTGTTCCATACTTGGTTCTGTAAACCCATTTGCATCTAACAAGTTTTCGTCCCTTTGGTAGAGGAACAAGATCCCATGTATCATTTGCCAATAATGAATGATATTCTTCATTCATAGCTGCTTCCCAATCTGGATGGCCTGAAGCTTCTGTAAAGGTGTCAGGATCATAATTCATTGAGGCTTGAGCCAGTAAAGAAGAGGCTCTATCAAACTGAGAATGTGTACGTCATTGATCTGTAGGATCACTGGCAAGAGCACCTGCTGCATCCCGAGTAGCACAGACCCATTTTGGAAGCTGAGGAGCTGAAGGAGGATCCTGAGAAGGTGGGGGAGGATTTTCATCCTCGCTTTCATCATCTGAAGAAGAAATATTTTCAAAAGTAGAAGAGATAGGGGGAGGTGGCACATCCGCCGAACTAGGCTCGCAGGCCGATATATTTTCAACAAACTTTACATCTCTTCTAATGATAACATTTTTGGACTTAAGTGGAATAAGTCTATATCCTTTGACATCTTCAGAATATCCAACAAAAATACATTTTTCACTCTTAGGTTCTAAAGCTTTATGTTTCTCATCTGGAATATGGGCCCATGCTTCACTTCCAAAAACACGAAAGTGACTTACATCTAGTTTGATTGAGCTCCATGCTTCTTCTGGAGTGATATTCTTTAAAACCTTAGTAGGAGTGCGATTTGTTATGTAATTTGCACAGTTAATTGCTTCTGCCCAATAATTAAGACTAAGTCCTTTAGATTGAAGCATACAATTAGCCATGTCCTTTAAGGTGTGATTCTTCCTTTCAACTACACCATTTTGTTGTGGAGTATATGGAACAGTATGTTGCATTTGAATTCCATTCTCAGTGCAAAAGTTGATGAATTTGTTGTTAACATATTCTCCACCATTATCAGATCTTAGCTTAAGAATTTGATGTCCAGATTATTTTTCAACAAAGGCCTTAAAGGCCAAGAACATGTTAAATACTTCACTCTTGAGTTTAAGAAGTATACCCAAGTGCGTCTGGAGAAATCATTAATGAAAGTTAAGAAATACTTGTAGCCAGAGAATGAAACAACAGGAAGTGGATGTTAGGCCCCTATACTACTAGTGTAACCCCTTATTGTTATTAGTATAACCCACTTATTATATTGATGTACCCATGTAGTGCCCATATTGTTACCATTGTGCCCTATAGAAGCCCACTATTGTTATTATTGTGCCCTTACATTATTATTGTTATGTTGGCTCTGATTATGTTATGACCCCTTAGACTCCTATATATAGAAAGGAGGTCTTTTCATTTGTATCATCGAAGAATTTTTCATTTATGTAATGTAAAGGAGGTTTCCCCCTCGAAGAGGCTAAATTCTAAGGCGTTGATCTATCTTTTCTATCTTTTCTTGAGCTGGTTTTATAACATTTGGTATCAGAGCTTTAGATTCTTGGGTTTCGCTACTCCAAACAGGTCATCGTGGAATTTTCGCTATAACCTTTTTTCTGTGACGTTTCAGAAGTTGCAAAAAAAACCCATTTGAGAAGCAATCTTGTTGAACCTTGGGTCTGAATTTTAGGGATTTTCGCGCTATATTTGCGGAGATATGATCTGAGGAAGTTGGTTTTTTTGCAGACTCCTGAATTACATTCCAAACAGGTGACCTGGGGAAAATCGTCATAACTTTCTCTCTAGGGATCGGATTGAAATTTCGTAAGAAGGTACGGAAATAGGACAGACTGTAGTTTCTTGTATGCATTTTTCAGATCCAAAGGTCGAAACAGTGACACGTGGCACTTCATACAAATTCGCTCTTTTGGAAAGGTCTATAATCAGGTCATCTTGGGAGATTGTTCATAACTCTTCCTTAGAGAATCCAATTTGGATCAGACTAGTGGCATTGGAAAGAGGACACAGAGGGCTACTATAGGACGCAATTTTAGAACTTAAAGATCCAAAAGTACAGAGTTACAGTCGTTTCAAGGTCGAGCTCCTAAAATCAAGAAAAAGCAAGATGAGGAAGTTTGATGGCAAGGATCCGGTAAATTGGATACTTCAGATGGAGCAATATTTTGATCTACATGGTGTACAACTGTTACAAAAGGTATGTATTGCATCTACATATTTAGACCCAGATCAATTTTTATGGTACGAAGGGCTTTGTTCTCGTAAACAACTTGTTACGTGGTCAATTTTCATGGAGGAAATGATAGCACATTATGAGGATACAAAGAGCAACACCTTCTTTAGAGCAACACCACAGCAATTGGAAAGAGTAAAAGGGCTTTGTGACATAGTGGAAAGCAAAATTATGGAAAGCAGGAAGCGTACCCCTCACAACTATAAAGATGGAAGTGTTGTTTCTCCTAGCCTTCCACAACCTACAAGGGTTACACCACAACAATTGGAAGAAAAAAGAGAAAAAGGGCTTTGTTACAATTGTGATAGCAAATGCACTAAAGGTCATAAGTGTGCTGAGAAGAAATTATTTTACATAGAATATGAAGAGGAGGAAGAAAAGGATCAAGAAACATCAAAAGAAGAAGATATACGCCAGGACCCCACCCCAGAGAAAGAAGAAATGAATCAGACCATATCTTGTAAAGCATTGGCAAGAATTACCACTCCTCAAACTCTCAAGATAGAAGGACATATCAAGAAGAAAAAGGTGAAAGAAGTGAAAGATCACATCGAGAAAGAAGAAATGAATCCAACCATAACTTGTAATTCATTGTTCGAAATTACCACTCCTCAAACTATCAAGATAGAAGGACATATCAAGAAGAAAAATGTTCAAGAAGTGAAAGATCACATCGAGCATCAAGAAATGAATCCGACCATATCTTGTAAAGGATTGGAAGAAATTACCACTCCTCAAACTCTAGAGATAGAAGGACATATCAAGAAGAAAAAGGTTCAAGCAGTGAAAGATCACATCGAGCATCAACAACAAGTTCTCCAACTTTTAAAGAATAATGCCACTTCGGTGCAAAATCAAACGAAACAACAGGTAGATCAACATCGTAGTGAAAAAAAATTTGATGTAGGTGATTGGGTATTTTTACTGCTACATCTCAAGCAAGCTATTTATGAGAAGGAAATGTTGGCAATACTACATGCACTTAAAAAATGGCGACCTTACCGAATGGGAAGACTCTTCAAGGATGAGGATGTGGAAGCATTTTTTTGTGTTATTTATATTATCCAAACAGATTGGATAAACGAAGCAAGGGATGAATGGAAGAAGGACGAAGAAGTATGGCCACTTATTCAAAAGTTGCAAAAGATCCCAATTCAAACAATATTGCCAGAAATTGAAGAGGAAGGAAAAATTATATTGGAACCTAGAGCAGTCACAGAAACAAAAACCCAACAGCTACAAAATCGATCAATTTCAAAGTATCTCATCAAGTGGAAGAACTTACCCACTGAATATTCCACATGGGAGGACAAGAATTTTATACAGAAGATTCAAGAACTACTCAAGCGTTGAGGACAACGCTTTTTGAAGGAGAGGGGCATGTTAGGCCCCTATACTACTAGTGTAACCCCTTATTGTTATTAGTATAACCCACTTATTATATTGATGTACCCATGTAGTGCCCATATTGTTACTATTGTGCCCCATAGAAGCCCACTATTGTTATTATTGTGCCCTTACATTATTATTGTTATGTTGGCTCTGATTATGTTATGACCCCTTAGACTCCTATATATAGAAAGGAGGTCTTTTCATTTGTATCATTGAAGAATTGTTCATTTATGTAATGTAAAGGAGGTTGCCCCCTCGAAGAGGCTGAATTCTAAGGCGTTGATCTATCTTTTCTATCTTTTCTTGAGCTGGTTTCATAACAGTGGACCACATAAATCACTATGCACGAGCTGTAAAGGGGCTGAGGCGTGCCAAGAGGCATGTTTTTCAAAACTGTCCCAATGATGTTTTCCAAGTACACATCCAGAACAAACACCATCTCTGCAAGATACCATTGGAAGACCTGTCACCATATTTTCTTTACATAGATTCTGAAGGGAGCGATAGTTTAAGTGACCAAATCGCTCATGCCAAAGTTTGCTCACTTCATCATTATGAGCAACAAATACCGAGGGAAGATTTGATGACCCAAAGTTGTGAAACTTATACAACCTTGTAGAATCATCAGCAATGCCAGTAGCTAAAATCTGTCTAGGATCTCTTAGGTCCTTAATTACAACATCGTGAGGTGAAAATTCAACGATTTTACCTTCACCTGAATAAGTTATCTGATATACAGATAGAAGGTTGCAGGATAAGGTTGGAACACATAATACATCATTAAAATGACCATTGTCTATATGAACAGTTCCAGTCCCTACAACACTAAGAGATCTATCATCACCAACATATATATTTTTGGTGTTACAAACATTTAAAGAAGAAAACATGGCTTTGTTTTTGGCCATGTGATAAGAAGCTCCAGAATCAATGAGCCACTCATGAGAATGAGAAGAAGAAGATACATTTAGTGCATAGCCAGACCGAGATGCTTGACAACCACATGCAGAAAGTGTCATTCCTGAAGATGAAGTTGAAGTTGAAGAGTGCTCCAAATGGATGTTATGCTTCTTCATTGCTGCTTCCAAGGCTTCCATCTTCTTAAAGCATTTGGATTCTAAGGGGCCATCTCGATTACAAAAGTTGCAATGTCTATCAATCTTCTTCCCTTTGTTTTTATTTGTCTTATCATTTTGTTGAAGTGATTTTTCATTTTGAGGCTGAAATTGCTTAGGGCCCTTGTTTGGTTTAGGACCATTCCTTTTAGGATACAACTTCTTAGGATTCTTTGGATTTGGTTGCTGCTGGGCGGCTAACGCTTTCTTAGAAGAGTTTCCAATATTAAGAAGACCAAGATGTAAGAGTTTTTCTTGTTCTCTTATTAAAGAATCACAAAAAGAATCAAAGGAAGGGGGCTTGTAGTCTTGTCCTTGCGAAATGAAGGCTTCTCTTGTAGAATGGAAGGTGGAAACAAACACAGAGTAGGCTGGTCCCAACTTAGTAAGAATGGAATAGATAAGGTTACTATCTTCTTTCTTAACCTTAACACCTTCCAAGAGAAGTCTAAGGGTCTTGAACTTTGACAAAAAATCTTCAATGCAAGAAAAATTATTGGGGTCCAATGTAAGCAACTCATTTTCAAGTTGATGGGCTCTAAGTTCATTTTTAATTCCAAAGACTTTAGTGATCTGTTTCATTACTTCATGAGGAGCATCAAGTTCTGCAATATAGAATCTAAGATCTGGAGAAATAGACATCCCTATCAACCCACGTGCTTGGTCTTGCCTATTTTCCCATTTAGCTGCCTTATCTTCATCTTTCGGTTTGGTCTCTTGGCCTGAAACTAAGTTTTCCCATGGAAAGATCTCGAAAAATTAGGCTGTTTCAAAAAACGGTTCTGAAAACGGCTTCCGGATGAAGAAGTTATGGCTTTTTGAAGAAAATTTGATGAAGTCGCCGACGAAGTGCGGGAATGTGCGGAAATGAAAAATCCGCCCCCACAAAAAGGAGACTTGAACTTAAGACCTCTACTCTCATAAATTAGCTTTGAACCAAGTGAGCTATACAAAAAGTTTGAGAGAGAGAGAGGGGGGCGGGGTGTTGAAGCTTTGGGTTGCATGCTTGCTTTGAGAAAGCTCTTTTTCCCTACAAAACAAAAACATAAAACCCAACACGGACATACAAAAAAAAATGAACCTTACAGCTCGAAGTTAGCTTTAGCCGGAAACTAAATATTTTCCTCAATGTTTCTGATTTTCCGAGATCACACTAAGGCGCAGCGGAAAAGAGCATACGCATGAGAAAAATCCTTCCTTTCTGTTTCTGATTTGCCCAGATCGCACAGAGTCACGGGGCAAAGAGCATACACAGAAGTGAAAGGTATAGTTCTGGTAATAAAAAAGGATAAATAAATCGAAACCGGAATAAACAGAGATAAAATAACTGTAAACTGCAAATAAACACTGTATACCTCCAGATCTTAAAAATGACGCAGCTAGGGCTACCAAAAACCTTTTCGCGTGAAACGAAAGGGGTTCCTCACTGGAACAGATGCTCCCAACACAACAGAGCAGTCCTCTCTGACCGAAAGCAGTCAGAAATAGTAGATCTAGGAAATGGTAGTCGGATGCAGTTCTACCGGCTTCAGATTTGGATCACCAACGGACGCAGCCCTCAAATAGCTCTGATACCATGTAGGAATTTACAGGGTAAGTTCCTCAGACAGAACACCAAAGGACACCGCTCACAAACAGATCACAGATCAATACACCGGTACTTTTGACATGGTTAAAACCCTCAAAGAGCGAAACAGTCCACGGCCTAAGCCAACGCGGCCACTTCAGGCAATTTATTAATAAAAGAATGAAAATTTACATAAGCTTCTTCATGGACGGTTAACCTACGAATGACCCTCCATGCTCTTTAAATAGAGATCATGGACCAATCGGGTGTTAAGCCACAGATCAAGTGTCGGTAATACCGAGGAGAGAATGAACCGTCGGAACACTACATATCGTGACCGTCGGATTGTAAGTTACAAAATGTACATAGTAAAGAAACACACTTTACCTAACTCTATACTAGACCAAGTTATACTTAACTATTTCCTATGTGTCGGAATATCCTAACACAACATTACAAGCTTCTCTCCCAAGATTCGGAACCTATCATTCTATTAAAAAGACTAATAGGTACAATAGTGCAAACCTCCAAGGCTTTCTCCTGTGAATTTTGGACCCCCTTTATTCGATCCATCCAGTGGGTTTAAATAGCAATACAAAAAAAAGGTCTGCACATAGCGCTGAGGAAATTAATGAAATCCCCAAAGCTTGAAAAATAAAAACAATTTTCAAAGATTATTTTTTGAAAATGCCATTCTATCTTATTGGCCTCGTATTTCGATCAAAAGATCCTCGCATTTGCAGATTTTTTGGAACTGCTCTACTTCTTTCTTTGCGCAGCTTTCTCCTCTCCATTTGCTTTGTTGTCAAATTCTTCATTTATACTTGGAAAACAATAAATCATGGATAAGCAAACATAAATAAAAAATGTGCTTTTCATAAAAAGATAAGACCGAATGAAAACAGGGGAGTTATTTAATTAAATCGTAATCGCTTATTAATTGGAAACAGGACTCATTTTATCGCAACCTCATACAATTGGGGAGTTATAATTAAAATCCAATAGGGGCATTTGAAATCAAATCGCAATCGCATTAGAATCGGAATCATCCCTCTCTTTATAAAATCATAATCACAACGAAAAGGATCGAATCGCAATCACAATTAGGCTGGGGGTAGAATTGGCGTGAGACATATGAATCTCGCTATTGCGATATCACAATCGTGAAAGGTCAGGGATGGACTAATCGCAATCACATCAATGGAGCAGCACAATACTAATAGTCTCGAAAGATTTGTGATTTGCGATCTACGAGATGACGTAAGGGATGATGTCATGGTGATGTCACTATGATGTGGCATCTGAAGTGGCGAATGACATGGAGGGTGACATGGAGGATGATGTCACAGGAGATGTGGCAGAGGAATGGGTCTTATTGCAGATCACAATCACATTTTGACAGGAGCCTTTGGAAGAGGCGACATTGCTAATAGAACTGTGATAGCTGGGGATGCGGGGTTTTATGAATTATGTTTGATAGCCCCATCGGGTCTAGGAAATATTGCAAATAATCATGTTTGATACAAGTCTAGCCACAAACACGAGATTTTTATGAATCATAGTTGAGCATCCCGTTGGGTCCGGGCCATATCGCAAATCGCAATCGCAATCAGCACGAGGCAGGAGGCATGACCCTTGGAACTTGTGATTGCACAGACGTCGGGAAGTTATGGATTGGAATGTATAATCTTGTCCGGTCCATCTTATATCACATATTGCAATCGGTGGTGCAGAGAGGGGTATGGACTTCAGTTTTTTTTGGATCTTGTGATGTTCTGGATGCGATATCATTATAAATTGAAGTTTACGAACCAGTCGAGTCCACCCTTATCAAATTACAATCGGGTTAAGGATGAGACTTAAGCTTATGATTATTGTGATCTGCGAATGCGGGGATTTCTAGAATTGTATTAATTCCATCGTCGGTTCTGGTTTAAAATTGCATATCATAATCGGGAAGGGGCAGATTGTTTAGCCTTTGAAATTTGGGATTGTTTGCGGATGCGGGGAATTTTATGAATTGTATTAACTTTCCCGTCGGGTCCAGTTTATATCGCATTTCGCTAAGGCTGCGAGTATTACCATGGGGTGATATTTATTTGCGATGCAGGGAAGTGATAAGGACTTTGGATAAGTCAAAGTTTTAAATTATAAGTCATATTTAAATTGAACTCCAATTTATTATTTTTTTATTTTGATAACCCAATGTTTAATACTTAGGGCTTAAAAAACCTAAGTATGAGTCTTGGTCTCGGGGGCTATTTGGATTTTTCATTTTTTATTTTTTGTGAAATAAAATCAAAATGAATTGTAAAATTGAAAATGTTTTATTAAAAAGAAAAAATATTATTTTTATATTTTTTGTGTTTTAAAATTTTAATAGAGGGTCCCCATATTTTGTGTGACAAATGATGGGGGATTGTGGCCAACAACACTAGGGAAAAAATTCTCTCTCCTAGAGAGGAAACCCCTTCTGCAAGTTTCTCTTATTGAAGCTTCAATTGGCAAATGCCAAACCCTAGACCCTTGACAAGAAGATCTTCCAAGCACAAGTCAAGCCTTTCCTGAGATCACTTCCTCTTGCAGCACTTCATCCTCCTTCTTCCAACAACTGACAACTTTACTACAACAACCCTAGTTTGTATGCCCTAGAGGAGATATACTTCTTCTCTTCCTTTTCTTGAGATAGAGACTTCCTTAATCAAGGAAAAGACCTTGTTACTAACCCAACCGAGCTCTCTTTTCTTCATTGTGGTTGCAAATCTGGAACAACAATAGTATGTCTTCCCTTTCTTCACACATGTGGAGGATACCTTCAAGAATTTCAGCTTTGCATGCTCTCTTACCTTCGCTTGAGAGTCTCTTCCTTCGCTTGAGTAAGAGGCCTAATTGGCACTCTTTTTCTAGCCCAACCAAGCCTCTTCGTATGATTGTACTAGGAGGTTAGTTATGACAGCAAATTGAGCCTCCTTCTCTTCACACATGTGACTGCAATTAGGACTGAAATATGCCTTGTGAACTTGGTCTTCTATCCCACCTTCTTCATTGTAAGAGAGACACCTTTCTTCATCCTTTTTTTGTAACCTTTCCTCTTCCTTCTTCCTCGCTAATTTCAGAGGTGACTTGCTTCTCTTTGGTGAGAACGAGTGACCCTATATATAGTGGTATGTCCTCATCTTTTGGGCCGACTTGATCACTTTAGGCTGACTTGTCTTTGGAGATTTGAATTAGTCCCTTTATGAGGCCGACATATGGAGGAGGCTTGTGACTTTTCTTGGAGCTCTTTTTTGGACTCTAATACATATATTTACATGGTGTAACATGACCTTAAGGGTCTTCAACATTTAATTTGACTCTTTGAATTTCCTATAATACTTTAACATGTGCTAGACCTATGCAATGAGCAAGAAACTCATTTTTATAATTTACAAAAATAATATTTATTTTCTTTTACAAGCACAAAGATCAAAATTACATTTATGAAGACTGAACCTAGTTACACTTTCTTCAACAAAAGGAAGGAGCCATACATAAAGTACTTAGTTGAAGTCCATGCCAAAGTCATCATTAATCTGCATCTAGCCACATTTGTTTGAATCACAAAGGTAGAGCTCGAAGGGGCATTAACTAGGGGTGAACTTGGTTCCTTGGTATTGGGTTTGAATTGAGTTTGATTCACATAGCGATATCTTTGCGCAAAGCTTATATTAATACAGAGAGGTCTCTTTTAAGGCGTGAACCTTGAATCCATCTCTAGAGATTGATCATAGTTCAGCCAAAGTATTATCACTGTGATCCAAAGATTTGTGGACTAGGCATTGAGCGATGGGCGAGTGATCTAAATTCAACGAATTACACAAAATTTTCTCATTTATCTCAACGTTTTGCTTAATTGGCACAAAATCGGTTCAAATTATTTCAAAATCACCTCAAAATCTACTAAAATATCTACTCATAGGACAAATTTTCTCAAGTACCCCTAAGAATATGGAGATCAATGGGCTTCAATAAGTGACAATCATTTCCACCTATCTATTAGAGCTACAACATTGACCTGTATATGGTCATTTCTATCTCTGACCTATGAGGGATTTCATGTTGAGTTAGTTGTTGCTTCACCACTCTGGTGGCATCAAAGTGGTATTTTTTTAGATTATTTTATTTCATTTGTGGATATGTTGTTGTATGCATGGTGAATAGAATGGAACGAAGTTTGAATGAATATGCCTAGAGCAATGCAGACCACCATCTTTTTTAGTGAGTGTGTATACTATTGTGTGGATCTACAATGTATACCTACATTGTAAAAGTGTTGTTGCTAGCAAGTAAGGGTTGCTATGTATGAAGTGAGCGTGGACGAATCTGTGTGGACTTGTTTTTTTACCAGAAAAACATGAAAGGAAGTAAATGTTATGAAGATATGATGTGTTATCTATGGAAAAAAAATCGATGTTTTTCCTTTATCATTTAGTGGAATATGTATGTAGAATAATGAGAATATCAAGTTTCAGTTTGAGGGAAGGTTGGATTTGCAATTTCGATGTGGTAAGAGAATTGCTTATGTGCAAATAAAATGTTGCCTCACTTGATATTATCCACCGAAATTTTGAGATGGATACGTTTATCCAACTTCTACCTAAGCAATCCATGTGTCTGACATTCTAAGTTCAAGGTAGGCTAAAATCATAGCAACTAGTCGAAGCGACAGGTTGTAGTCCTTTCTTCAAGCATCAACACAAATGATAGATGTAGATGATACATGTGGAGACTAAGAAAATATAACTTTTCTTTGTGTAACAAATCTAAGAAAAATTTGTGAAGCTAGGTAAAGTCTCTCGTATAGCTACATGAAGGAATTTCCAAGGAAATTTGCATGTCATTAAGCCCACTATTGGATGTGAATTTGATTGTTGTAATTGTTGAGGGGGTGAAATTCCAACCAACATGAGTGTAATGACCATAATAAAATCAATTTTTTGGTGATGTTGTGTTCTAGATCCGCTCGAATTTGAAAAAGGGGATCATAGGTACACTAGGGTACTTGTGTGTGGTGGTGAAATTTTCATGGAAGCTCATGTCTTTTATGTCTAGTTTTGACATATTCCCCATTCATCATTTAATACAACACACAAGGAAAGCACATGTACATGCAATCATGCAGCTGCAATATATAAACAAAGGTATCAAGTTGTCAACATTAGCAATCTTGAATGACTACAATATTATGAACTTTAGGACATTATCAAACATTCAAAAGATCAATTGCAACTTTCTTGTAATATAATTCAATTGTAACTTGCAATAGTTTCTTTGTAAGTAAACTTGAGTTAAATTGTACTAGGTGCATTCTCGATTGAACCTGACACCCATTTGAATCATTATAAGTCAAGGTTGACAAGGTTGAGTAGTTGAAACTTAAGAACCATTGTAAAAATAATTAGTTTGGGTGCATTTTTAGTAGCATATGACACCCCCATCATGCTAAAACAAAATCAAGCGAGCAAGTTCAAAAATAAAAGTGAGCAAGAAGTTCAAGAAGCAAGGGAATTCAAGCGAACAAGTTCAAATGAAGCAAAGTATTGAATTATTGAAGTTATTGAATACTTTGACAATCAACATTGAAGATAACACAATCATCATGCAGATAAATACTCTCCATTCAGTGGTAACTTGTTTGAAAGTAAAGAAATATCAAGCTAATCTTCTCCAAACTCTAACTCAACTTCTTCAAGATGAGCTTCAACAAAATAATTTTGAAGTAATAATGGTTCATAACAACCCTCTTTTTGAGGAAAAAAATGATCATGAATATGATGAAGATTATGATTCTGAGGCATTCAATGACACAACTACAAGTGTAGAAGATGATAAAGTTGTACGTTATCATGTTCAACCTTCTTTTTGCAAGCCAAACATTAGACCTTTGGAAGAAATCAAATGCAACAAAAATCGACATGGGTTAGTATATGATAAAGATGATATCATCTTGCATATTCAAAATTATTCGAAATGATGCAACCAAAATGAAATTGGCACTAACTACCCATTCCATGCACCATTAACTTATTTGAATTCACATTCACATTTCAATTCATTCCTGAAGGATTCACAACACTTTATGGTCATCTTGATAAAAACAACTCACCCAACAAAATATAACATAATTCATGGGAAGCACTCACTATCTCACCACTCATTCTCACTCCTTCCAATAAGCATCTCCTCTCTTCCATAAGATCATCTATGTATGTTTCAATTCAACATAAAATAATACCACTTGCTTTCTTAGGAAATAAACACATGGCCCATTCCTTTGATAAACCCATTTTCACATTCCCTCCAATGAAATTTCCCATGCTACACTCAGGGCCTACCCTACACTATAGCGAAGATCGATGTTATGTTCAGAGATTGCCGGGTTAAGTTCCCCAATTCAACTCAATGCAGGTTCAATTCAAACTATAACAATAAAACCCCAAATCTCATGATTTACCATATGCAAGGTGTTTTCCTTCAGTGGTTGGGGGAATTTACATTCAGTCTCGATTTCCAGCACACAATTATTAAGGAATTAAATCCCAATTTAGGTTGTTCGCGCCTCTTTTTAATTTCAACGAAAGGTTGAATTTCATATTAGCACCACCATACTTAAATGGTCTATAACAACCCTAGGTTAAATTTCCATGTAAATAAATAATGTATGGACATTATAAAAGAAAAAATAAAACCAAGGTCATGGGACATGTATTCCAAGTTGAATGAGGGGAAAAACATTACATTGGGATCCACTTGTGGTTAATTATTTATTGGCTATGAAAATTGGCATTGGCAAGAGGAAAAAAGAAATAAATGGCAAATTAATTATTACAGGCCAGCAAGGACATGAGGCAAAAATGTAAAAGAAATAAAGGAAAATGAAAGAAATTCCACTTCAGCAGGTGGGGAAGAGGAAGAGACAAGAAATGATAAAAATAGTAAAAGAATATGCATGCAAGGGAAAATGAAGGAAAAGAAAAAGAAAAGAAAAGAAATTGGAGAGACAACATTCTAGCATTCTTTTGGGAAAAGAAAGGAAAAAGAAAGGGAACACTAGAGCAATTGGAGCACAAGGAAGGCAAGGAAGACACAAGTAAGAGATAATCAAGGAAAGCAAGGAGTGGAAGAGGAATTCATGAGGCAACCAAGAAGACAATTGGAACAGCAGATAGCGAGGGCAGAAAGGAACATCGAAAAGAGCACCTAGCAGGAGGATTCTTGTAGGTAACAATGTGCATGTTGATTATCTTGTTGGGATTTGGATTCATAGTTTGTGCATTGGTTTGTTGGTTATTTTGTTGTCACTAGCATGGATTTTCCTGGATTGACAATCATGTACAACCTTGCCTTATGTCATTTCCTAGATAACCATGATGTAGTGGGTTCTGTGTTTGGTTGACCTTTGGATTCCAATAGATTTTAGATCTTGGTTGAGATGATCTCAAGAAAATCCCAAGGGTTGAGGGTGGAGATGGTTTTCTCCATGAATCTCTTGACAGGGGGTGGAGACAGGAAAATTCCTTTGGGTATGGTGAAGAAATTCTAAGGCATCCAAGCTTGTGTTAGTTTTGGTGATTTCTGGACCCAGTGTTGGGTGAAATCATTATGGCTTGAGGGTGGAGGTGGTTTCCTTTGGATTCCTTTTTTGGTTATGTTTTGGTTTATCCCATTTAATCCCACATTCAGGCTTGGAATATGGCACGGGGGTGATTGTGTGGAAAGAAAGAATTGGTTCAACCCAATCTATGGTTGGGTGGGACGTGGAAGTCCTTGACTTGGTTAGCACTATGCATATGTTATTATGTGTTATTCTTTAATGATATAAATGAGTACAAGTTCTGATTTAATGTGTTGATTATGTGACAAGTTTGTCATGGATTCATTATAGTTAAATGCTTGTTACATGAATGATATATTTCTTATTATATGAAGTACTCTTGTTATTGGTCTTGCCCATGGTTGATAGGTTCTTGAATGTTTTATATGGATGTATGAGCTAATTTGTGGTTCATTATAGCTAGAATAAGAGGGTAGTAAACCTTCTTGATGAACATCTGATAAACTAATGAAAATAGTGAACAATCATGCATCCATTACCTATAGGTACCATAGTCACAAAGTGTTTTTATAAATGATTAACATGTGGTGTGTAAGTATGAGCAAGAACAGAGCCTAAGAATAGAGTATACAAACTTGTACATAATATTGATCAAGTTCTGGAAAAGTTTAGGCAGTGGCTTTAATGTTGGCCCTAAAATTTTGGAACTGAGTCTATGGCCTCATGCACAGGATGAGGAAATCTCGGCCATAGTGGCACGAAGGATGGGTTATGTGTGCAGTTGGAGCCCTCCAATCACACTGGCAGACTTGCATGCATGTGGATGGGAAGTAAATGTAGGTTGAGCTCAAGGAAATGATCACCAAGAGAAGTTGGATTGATAGTAGTGTGATCATTTCTCCTTGGGTGGTTGTAGTAAGTTCCGAACAAGTGGACCCCATTTCCATAATTGAATCTTGGAATTTGGGTCATGCATAGTAACTCTCAACTCATGTTTACCCTGGTAAACAATTAAAAGTTGGTAAATGTGGGGTGGGGTAACACAAAGTGGTATCAGAGCAGGTTCACAACACTGGACCTCGGGGTAAATGTAAATTGTTATGCAGATCTATATCTTTGACATGCATGTGTGTTAGTTATTTTATTGTTATTTCTATTATATTCATGTACATGATGTTGTTATAGGTTTGGTGTCATTATTTTGATTCATGTATGAACTGATATACTCTTGATATTATTATGTATTGTGCTAATATGGATTGACTTGTGCAGATGTAATAGCCTCACCAGAGGTAATTTGAGGTAATTCTTTTGAGTATGCCTTTTAATTTATTTATTTAACATTGGTATATTGTAGGAAAATAGAAGACCAAGAGGTGAAGAGCATAATGGTTGAGTACAATGCATATGACTCCCTATGCATGCTAGAAGAGAAATCAGTTGAGCAACAAGGAGAGGGGGATTCTCTTGATCTAGTAGATACATTAAGAAGTCTGGGGATAGAGATCATAAGTTTCAAAGTTGATAATGAGTGGTTGATTGATGTCCAGGAAAGGCTTGCAAAAGATTAAGAAAAGCACGTTTAGGTTAATGCAAACATTCTTCAAAGCCTTTCAAATTTACAAAAGCATGGATAGCTGGGGACCGGTCATGGAGATAGACAAGAAGAAAAGACTAATGGTCCAGATGGAATCTAGTCTCAGAAAAGGTATAGGATGGATTTTGATGATACAGTAAAGAGTGGAAGACTCTTGGGTAAACCTAAGCAGAGGGCTAGTATGCATGGATTTTATTCTATCTTTACTTCTAGGAGAAATTGTTTCCATCACTGCCAGCATCATAGGAGGAGTAGGAAGTTGTATTTTCCATAGGAATCCAAGAGACCAAGCCTCCTACTTTTGAGGGTGAGATGACCAAATCAGAAGATGCGGAAGCATGGCTGCTTGGAATGAGGAAATTTTTCATACTTCATGATTACTCAGAGAATATGAAGGCCAAGATAGTTATTGTCAGTCTCGAAGGAAAAGTGGATATCTAGTGGAAAGATGTCAAGCATGTCAAAGGCATCAGGGAAGAGAAGCTAACTTGGGAAGAATTTGAAAGACTCTTCATAAATAAGTACATATCTAAGAGGTATTATGATGGAAAGGCCAAGGAATTCTATGAGCTCAAGATGGGTTCCATGATAGATGAAGAATATACAACCAGATTTATAGATCTATTTAGATATGTGCCATATCTCAAGGATGAGAAAGAAAATATTCAAAGGTTCATCAGTAGATTTCCATTATCATTCAAAGACCAGATTGAGTTTGATGAGCCTCAGTCATTGGAGGAAGCCATCAGAAAGTTGAAGCATTCCTACAAACAGTCAAAGAAAAAGCCTAAGTTCAAGTGTGACTGGAAGGGTGGCGAGAAGACTAAAGAAAAATTACCCAAGAAGCAAGGAAGATCTCAGGATATAGGTGAGAAGGAAAATATGGGTCCTCATAAGAAGTCCAATGCAACTGAGAAAGGATGCGAGTCTCAGCTTGTGGAGCAACAAAATAAAGGCAGTGGCAGAGAGCCATTGAAGTGTTGGACTTGTGGTGGAGACCTTAGCAAGAGGCATTGTCCATCATATCAGGGTGCTAAACCTCATATTTTAAGTGCTTAGAAGGCACAAACAGTTGGGGATGTAGCTCAGAGCATCCTCTGAATCTATGTAGTAGTTGATAACATGCAGACAAACCACCAAGATTCTATCATCGAGATGGAAGGTAAATTTTGTGTTCAAGTTATTTCTACTTTGATTGATCCAGGATCAAATTATAGTTATATTAGTCTTGAACTAGTGGATCAGTTTCGTTTGGACAAGGAAGTGTATGTAAAATCTTGGTTGGTGGAATTGGCTACAGGGACCAAGAGAAGAGTTCACCATTGGGTGAAATCTTGTGCATTTGAGCTTAATGGTATGCCTACATCAGCAAACCTAAATTTGATTCCTTTGGGTGCATATAACATGCTTTTTGGCATGCATTGGTTGTTTATTCATAGGAACAGGGTAGATGGGGATGTAGCTCATAGCATTCCCCAAATCTATGCAGTAGTTGATAAAAGGCAAGCAAACCACCAGGCTTCTATCATCGATATGAAAGGTAATCTTTGTGATCGATTTGTTTCTATTTTTATTGATCCATGATCAAATTATAGCTATATTAGTCTTGAACTAGTGGATCAATGTCATTTTGACAAGGAAGTGCATGCAAAATCTTGGTTGGTGCAGTTGGCTACAGGGACCAAGAGAAGAGTTCACCATTGGGTGAAATCTTGTGCATTTGAGCTTAATGGCATGCCTACATTAGCAAACCTGAATTTGCTTCCTTTGGGTGCATATAGCATGCTTTTGGGCATGGATTGGTTGTTTATTCATAAGACCAAGGTAGATTGCTATGAGAAGGCCATTGAGTTCCTAGATGATGATGGAGAAAAGATAGTATTGCAGGGAAAGAAGAAGCTTATATCAGTGAGAATGGTTACAACCATAGAAGCTAAGTGCAGATGTAGGAAAGGATGTTTATTGTTTGAAGTTAATATCTCCAGTGACAAATGGTTGGATGATGAGGATGGTGAAGTTCTTAGGAGGCATCTGATCTTACAACAGTTTCAGGATGTGTTTCCTGTAGAGATTCTAGAGTTGCCTCCTCATAGGGAGGTGGAATTCTCTATTGAGTTGATGCTTGGAGCAGCACCAACATCTAAGGCACCATACAGGATGAGCACTCCCAAGTTGTTGGAATTGAAGTTACAACTTAAAGAGATGCTTGATAAGGGATACATAAGGCCAAGTGTATCTCCCTGGGAGTACTAGCGTTATTTATAAAGAAAAAGGATGGCACTCTCATATTGCACATTGATTATAGGCAACTGAACAAGGTGACCATCAAGAACATGTATACATTGCCTCAGAATGATGATATGTTTGTTTAGCTAAAGGGAGTTATAGTATTCTTGAAGATTGATATGAGATCAGGATATCATCAGGTGCACATCAAAGAAGAAGACATCTATAATACTTCATTTCGTACAAGGTATGGACACTATGAGTTTGTGGTGGTTCCTTCCAGTCTTACCAATGCTCCAACCACCTTCATGTGTATGATGAATAGTGTGTTGCGCCCTTACCTGGATAATTTTGTGATAGTCTTTGTTGATTATATATTGGTATATTCAAAGAATGAGGAGAGTATAGGTGAATCGTATTTCATTCGTGAGATCTTATGGGACAAATTTGAAAGAGTGGATCTTGCATGCAGGCAAACATGATGAGAGGTACCAATAGTTGAAGTAGAGATTGCAACAACAAGGTTAGGGTGATAAATATTAGGAGCATCACCTCACAACATATGGCTTGGTTAGATTCAGGAGCAGGATCTATGTGCCTGATAGTAGTGAATTGAAGAAGCCTATTTTGAGAGAGTTCCATGTCAAGTCATATTTAGGCTATATAGGATACCATAATACTTTGATAGCTATTAAGAAGTTCTACTATTGTCCTAATTTAAAAAAAGAGGTGATTGATTTTGTTGCTAAGTGCTTGAACTGTCAACCAGTGAAAGTCAAATGCAAGCATCCAGTTGGTTTGTTCTAGCCTATTCTGATTGCGGAATGGAAATGGGAGGTTATTTCCATGGATTTCATTCTAGGATTGTTGAGGACATCAAGGCAACATGACTTCATCATGGTTGTGATTGACAGGTTGAGCAAGGTATTTGCTTCATTGTAGTAAAGTTTATTAATTCAGCTAGTGAAGTGGCTCAAATATTCATTAAGGAGATAGTGAAGTTGCATGGAGTTCCTGAGAGGATTATATTAGATAGATATGCCAAGTTCACTTCCAAGTTTTGGAAGGAATTATTTGCAGGCTTGGAGACAAAACTAGCCTTCAGTACAACTTATCATCCGCAGATAGATGGGCAGACAAAGAGAATCAACATGATCCTTGAGGATATGTTGAGGATGTATGTCATGCATAAACAAAGGAAGTGGGATGAGTATCTTCCACTATTGAATTTTGCTTATAATAATGGGTATTAGGAATCCTTGAAGATGAGTCCATTTGAGGCTCTCTGTGGGAGGAGTTGTAATACTCCTATCAGTTGGAGTGATCCAGTGAGCAGGGTGTTGATTGGACTTGATATGTTGAAAGAGATGGAGCAAGATATGTAGGTTATCAAAAATAATTTGAAGGCAACTTAGGATAGGCAGAAGAGCTATGCGGATCAACATAGAGTATTCAAGGAGTTTTAGGTTAGAGATCATGTGTACTTTTTTATCAAGCCCAAGAAGAGCTCCTTGAAGATTGTTGGAAAAAGTAACTATGTTAGGTCTTCAATAATGTACTTGAGTCATTATGTAATGTACTTGTCAAAAGAATAAAGAAATGATTATTATTATTATTATTATTATGACTTATTAAAGCATGGGTTTCATGCTTAAGTCAACATGGTTTAGGTAAAAGTCCCCATTGAGGACTTCTAGGATTTATTTTTGGTCTATAGAATTATTGTACATTTAAAGAGACCCTTCTTGGGCTTTTGAATCATGTAAATCAATTAAGTATTGAGTCAAATATGAATTATGTAACCTCCACACCATGTTGTCCTAAGAGAAGATCAAGTCGGCCTAAGGACTCATTCTACCCCACAAGAAGCCTATAAAAGGAAGGACTATGAATTCATTTGGATCATCACTTATCATCTTCTCAACTACTGGGAAAAAGTGTGAAAATCTTGTTGTTGGGCAGAAGTGCGAAATGGATAGCTAGGAAAGTCTGTTGTTGGGAAGCCAAAGTGATTGCAAGTTTGGGGGACTCTAAGGAGAAGAGAAAAATCAAAATTTTGGTGGTGCTCTCACTCTATTTCATGCTCTTGATTGGGAGAACGAATTCTTCCAAGTTGGACTGCTGCTGAATGCTGCAAGTTGCTACATAGTCGAAGTTGTTGGAAAGAGGTCAATCTTCTAGAGGTTGACTTGGTGTGGAGGGAAGGTCTAGTCAAGGTCTAGGGTGAAGAGACTCAAAGAATATTATTTAAAGGAAGAATTACTTTGAATGGGTTTTCCCCTCGAGGGGGTTTTTTCCCTAGCATGTGCCTACATCTCGTGTTCATTGTTTTATGTGCCACTGCTTTTGGTAATTGCTTAATGAACTAAATAAATAAGATATAAAGAATTGTAATAATAAGAAACATTACAAGTAATTTTCAAGATCGAGAAAATATTTACTGCATTTCTAATTTTCCAACATGGTATCAGAGCTTTGGTGAAGAAAGAAGAAAAAGGCAGATCCATTCATAGGCACTATCTCAAGGAAGGAATCTATCATATTCAAGGAAGATGTGTAACTTATCAAGGATGAGAACAAGCTTGAAGGAGAATCTAACTTTAGATCTTGGAAGAAGAGGATTCACCAAATCCTCAAGAAGAACAAGGTGCTAGATCTGGTAAAAGGAAATGGAAAGAAGCCTACCAAAGAAGCTAGTGATGCCGACAAAGCGAAATTCAAGGATTTAGAATTAGTGGCTATGACTCTAATGGTAGAAGGGATAAAAGACAATCTTATCCCATTCACTTCTAACATTGATCATGCTCGGGAGATGTATGAAGCCCTGTCAAATTTGTTCACTATTAAGAACATTGGTCAAGTAACAAGTTTAAAGAATGGGTTGAGGAATACAAAGATGACTAAAGAAGATATTGTTGCAACCTTCTTTGTAAAGATATCTAGACTCAGGGATGATATTTTAGCCATCAGTGAGATTATTCCAGACAAATAATTGGTGTTCACTACTATATTAGGATTGCCACCCTCTTGGAGTAATTTTGCTTCAGGTCTCAACAGTTGGAAGGTAACTCCCACCTTTGAAGAATTATGGACAACATGTAGTCAAGAAGAATTAGGATATCAATGGTTGCCAATCCTGAAGAAGTGTCAAATGCTTATGTTGCTCACCATAAAGAAAAGAGATCAAAGGGATGAAGGAAGAAAGTTGGCATGTCTCATATAGAGTGTTATCAATGTCATATGAAAGGTCACTACAAGAGTGATTGCCCTGAGAATCCAAGGAATAAGAAGAGAGGAAGAGATCAAGCCAACTTTGTTGAAGAAGGAGACTCAAAGAAAGTCAAGGCTGAAGAATCTGACATTAGGGACTTACACTATTAAGTCATTTTCTTTACATAACTTGTTTTATATGTTTTAGAATTTATAGGTTTTTAACATATATTTGGAAAAGAAATTTTATATTGCTTTAAGTTTGTAGGTTTCCCTCAAGCTTTGGAGGGAGCTCCCAACAACTTTCAAAGATAAGTATCTCATGTCTTTTCAGTTTTGGGTTCATGTACCCATTTAGTTTTGATTATATCGAATATTAATCACCTCTCTCCCTCTCTTGTCTTGATTAGGAAAACATCCGCAAGAAGGAGGATCTCTCAAGACAAGGTTAGTAAAGAAACAAAGGCATGCTTTGAATTCATTTATTGAAAGGATTATTCATTTAATGATCTATTTCTAACCTTGGTATGACTAGCAGTATTGAATCCTAGTGATTGTTGTTTGAGTGATTGATCTCTTAATAAATCTACCCACGCCACTCTTATCTGATTTGATAGAACCCTAGACAGGTTTTGGAAAACCCTAACCGAAGGGTATGCTGTTGTGAATGTATGAAACCCTAAACTAATTATTCTGAAATTCTAGTTGAAGTTTTATTGATGAAGTCATGTTTGGGATTTTGGTATGATCGAGAAATCCTAACTTGTTAGGGTTGAGTGATAAGGTCTAAAATCCCAGAACCTTTGAATTTTCGGTAATATAAGGTTTTTTGTGGTCTACATTAGAACCCTAGCACATTAGGGTTTGGTGGAATGTGTGTTCTACATTTGAACCCTAACTTATTAGGGTTTGGTGGAATGTGTGAGCAAAACCCTTATAGTGTCTTAGAACTGATTTACTTGGTACGTATGAGTTGACTGATCAAACCCTAGTATAATCAAGATGATTATGACTCTAACTTTTATTGATATTTGTGAAGTTGGGTTTGACTAACACATGATATGAAATGTATTTTTTCATGATGATGAAATCTAGGCATATATAGATATGTCATTTTTGGTTGAATCCCTAGCTTGGTCTAGGATAGATCTATTTATGTTAAATTGGACATATGATATGCTTATGTATGGTTATGAATTCCTAGATATATGTTGACCTAGTCATTGATGGTCATAAGGTTTAGGATTTAATGAAGTCCTTGTCTGAGATTCTAGGATGATGATATCTGAAAATCTAGCATTTTGCAGTTAAATCCTCGTAGTGACATTGTCTAGTGTGTAATGTAACAATATGAGATCCATGTGTTTAATGACTGTTAGATTTTAGGCTTCTGTGGAAGTTTTTTGATTCATGATCCGGATTATCCACAGTTTTCAGTTCATTCTGCCAAAGTTTCAAACCCCAAAGGGGGTCCATCATTAGGACAAATCAGAAAGAATAAGAATGAGAGATTATTGAGAGAGAAGAGAATTGCGACCTGAAAATAAATACAAGAACCCTAAATTCATAAATAAAGGCCGACATATGATTTCTAATTATTATTTTATTTATTATTTTCCTATTTTTGAGATTGTGGAATTCTAAGGTCTTGGAATTAAACCTTAGTCGAAGTAAAATCTTTGGAATATAATTTGAGATTTGTATAATATTGTTGGATTTGTGAAAATGGAAATCTAAGGTTTGCAAGTAACCTTGGTAGTAGTTGGTCATGTTAGTGATTGATTGATGGTTGATTGAAAAATCTAGGGGTTGGAACTAACCTTAGTGGAAGCTGGTCATGATAATGATTAAGCGGTGATTGACTTTGATTGATTCTTTTATATGAAATCTAGGATTTGTATGAATCCCTAGTGACAAGTCTAACACATGTATTTTGGAAGGTTGTTAGATGATTCGTAGATCCAAATTTGTGTGAATGGTTTCTAGGTTTTGCTATATGTTGTAGTAAGGTATGTCATGCCTTTGAAAAATATATTGAAACCCTAGATGGAATGAATTTTGTTGTGAAATAGTCTAGGGTGCATAACAAAGTCCCTAACAAGATGTTGAAGAGTATATGTCTCTTGTTTAAAAGTTTGGGTATCTAATATTAATAAAGTTGAAATGCTTCCAAAATTTTGATATGGCTAACATCATGCTTTTATAGATTTGGTTGTACTTGCTATTTAAGTTGTGTAGGTACACAATCTTCAACTTGGTGAAGATGCTCGATGTGACAATCAAGTTGTGCAGGTACACAATCTTTAATTTGGTGAAGATGTGATGAGCATGATGGGATGATGATAACTCCGATAAAATGGTTGGAAGCCATAAAACATTCTTCAATGTCAAAAAGAAGACGTTGATCTCCCGGAGGAAGCATGAATAGAAGAGATATCCCTAACATTAAGAGGAAGTCTGGATAAAGAGGTGCTTCTTAGTTGGGAGGGAGGGCATAGCTTGGTATCAATTGAAGAATGAATTTAGTAGGATATGTTGTTGCATGTAAAGTAGGAAACATGATTAAGGAATCTTATGTTAAAGATTCGGTTGATAGTCCCACTATGGAAAGTTGAGAAGCAACATTTGTTGCCTAGAAGACCCCGAAGATTTGTATTTGATTATGTACATGTGAAAGTATGTTATTGATTGGGGTTGTGTTTGTACAGGTGAATCTCTCGAAGGATTTGATAGCATGTTGGTTACCAATCAATTTGATTGGGAGAGATTCGTTATTCTTGATTTGCTAGATCAAGGGGTGTTGAGGTTTTATGAGTGAAGCATTGCCTCATAGGACATCTAGATGGCACATTGTGTTGATGTCTAGAAGTTGGAAAGGTGGTTTCGATCAAAGAGCTATGTTTTGGATACACACCTAGATTTTTTGGGTTGATGGTTAACAAGTAAGCCTGATGGTACCTAAAGGGGTTGAAAGCTTGATTCCATCTTAGTCCCACCTGGATAGATTTCCTTGGTCAAGAATCTAGTCCATGGCATTGTGGTTCCTAAACTATTGAGTGACTGGTTGGATAGATTTCCCTGGTCAAGAATCTAGTCCATGGCATTGTGCTGCCTAAATTGATTGACTGGTTGGATAGATTTCCCTGGTCATGAATATATTCCATGACATTGCGGTGCCTAAATTTCTTCATGGTTCATATAGTTTGAGATATTCCATTGTGTATGTACATTATGAATACCTCCCTAGTTAAGAGGGAGTGTTGTAAAAAGTAACTATGTTCGGTCTTCAATAATGTACTTGAGTCATTATGTAATGTACTTGTCAAAAGAATAAAGAAAAGAATTATTATTATTATTATTACTGTGACTTATTAAAGCATGGGTTTCATGCTTGGGTCACCATGGTTTAGGTCAAAGTCCCCATTGAGGACTTTTATGATTTATTTTGGGTCTATATAATTATTGTACATTTAAAGAGACCCTTCTTGGGCTTTTGAATCATGTAAATTGGTTAAGTATTGAGTCAAATATGAATTATGTAACCTCCACACCATGTCAGCCTAAGAGAAGATCAAGTTGGCCTAAGGACCCATTCAACCCCACAAGAAGCCTATAAAAGGAAGGACTACGAATTCATTTGGAGCATCACTTCTCATCTTCTCATCTACTGGGTAGAAGTGCGAAAATCCTGTTGTTGGGAAGAAGTGTGAAGTGGATAGCTAGGAAAGTCTATTTCTAGGAAGCTGAAGTGAATGCGAGTTTGGGGGAGTCTAAGGAGAAGAGAAAAATCAAAATTTTGGTGGTGGTCTCACTCTGTTTCATGCTCTGGATTGGGAGAACGAAGTCTTCCAACTTGGACTGTTGCCAGAAGCTGCTAACTGTTGCATAGTCGAAATTGCTGGAAAAAGGTCAATCTTCTGGAGGTGACTTGTTGTGGAGGGAAGGTCTAGTCAAAGTCTAGGGTGAAGAGTCTCAAAGAATATTATTGAAAGGAAGAATTACTTTGATTGGGCTTCCCCTCGATGGGAGTTTTTCCCTGGCATGTGCCTACATCTTGTGTTCATTATTTTGTGTGCCATTGCTTTCGGTAATTGCTTGATGAACTAAAGAAACAATATATAAAGAATTGTAATAATAAGAAACATCACAAGTAATTATCAAGATCAAGAAAATCTTTATTGCCTTTCTAATTTTCCAACATAGATCATGTGCTAAGTTAGCACCTCTTTATTATGACCTTTTGAAATCCTTGAAAGGATTGGACCAGTGGCATATAGGCTTGCTTTGCCTACATCAGTGAAGATCCATAATGTTTTTCATGTTTCTCTGCTTAAAATATATATGCGAGATGTTGATCATGTGATTGATTGGTTTGTATTGTAGGTGGAACCAAACAGAGAGTTCTAGCCAAATCCTCAATGCATCTTGCAGCAGAGGAAGCTCATGCTCTGAAACTGAGCAATAGAGCAAGTTAAAGTGCAATGGAAGCACTTTGGGCCTGAGGAAGACAATGGGAGATGGTCGATCAAATGCAGGCATTATATCCTTCTTTATTTGTTGATTTAAGCAAATGTGCTTATATGTGTGTGTGTGTGTGTGCGCCATTGTAAATATTGTATCGAGTTGTGTTTATAAATCTCCAATAAGCCGTATGTTTTTAGCATTTTTATCTTGTCATAAGAGTCATAGAACACCAAGGACGGTGTTCCCCCAAGGGGGAGGGGTTTGTAACAACCTTGGGTTAAATTTCCATGTAAATAAATAATGTATGGACATTATAAAAGAAAAAATAAAACCAAGGTCATGGGACACATATTCCAAGTTGAATGAGGGGAAAAACATTACATTAGGATCCACTTGTGGTTAATTATTTATTGGCTATGGAAATTGGCATTGGAAAGAGGCAAAAGGAAATAAATGGAAAATTAATTATTACAGGTCAGTAAGGACATGGGGCAAAAATGCAAAAGAAATAAAGGAAAATGAAAGAAATTCCACTTTAGCAAGTAGGGAAGAAGAAGAGACAAGAAAAGATAAAAATAGTAAGAATATGCATGTAAGGGAAAATGAAGAAAAAGAAAAAGAAAAGAAAAGAAACTGGAGAGACAACATTCTAACATTCTTTTGGGAAAAGAAAGGAAAATGAGAGAGAACACTAAAGCACTTGGAGCACAAGGAACGCAAGCAAGACACAAACAAGGAAAGCAATGAGTGCAAGAGGAATTCATGTGGTAGCCAAGAAGAAGATTGGAAAATAGATAGCTAGGGAAGAAAGAAACATCTAAAAGAGCAACTAGCCGAAGGATTCTTGTAGGTAACAATGTGCATGTTGATTATCTTGTTGGGATTTGAATGCATGGTTTATACATTGGTTTTTTGGTCATTTTGTTGTCACTGGCATGGATATTTGCTTGGATTGTCATTCATGTATAACCTTGCCTTATGTCATCTCCTAGATAGCCATGATGTAGTGGGTTCCCTATTTGGATGAGCTTTGGATGCCAATAGATTTTGGATCCTAGTTAAGGTGGTATCAAGAAAATCCCAAGGGTTGAGGGTGGAGATGGTTTTCTCTAGGAATCTCTGTGGAGACAGGAAAATTCCTTCGGGTATGGTGAAGAAATTATGAGGCATCCAAGCTTGTGTTGGCTTTGGTGTTGGGTGAAACCATTGTGGCTTGAGGGTGGAGGTAGTTTCCTCTGGATTCCCTATTTGGTTATGTTTCAGTTTATCCCATGTAATCCCACATTCAGGCTTGGAATATGACACATGGGTGATTTGACAAAAAGAAAGAATTGGTTCATCCCAATTTATGGTTGGGTGGTACATGGAAGTCCCTCACTTGGTTGGAATTATGCATATGTTATTATGTATTACTCTTTAATGAGATCAATAAGTTCTGATTAATGTGTTGATTATGTGATTAGTTTGTCATGGCTTCATTCTAGTTATTACATGCATGGTATATTTCATATTATATGAAGTTATCTTGTTATTGATCTTGCCCATGGTTGACAGGTCCTTGAATGTTTGATATGGATGTATGAGCTAATCTATGGTTCATTGCAACTAGCATGAGAGGAAAATAAGCCTTCTTGATGAACATCTGATAGACTAATGAAAACAATGAACAATCATGCATTCATGACCTATAGGTACCATGGTCACAAAGTGTTTATATAAATGATTAACATGTGTTAAGCAAGTATGAGCATGAACATAGCCTAAGAACAAAGTATACAAACTTGTACATAATATTGATCAAGTTTCGGAAAAGTCTACGTAGTGGCTTGAATTTTGGCCCTAAAATTCTGGAACTGAGCATGTGGCTGCATGCGCAAGACAAGGAATCTCGACCACAATCACACAAAGGATGGGTTATGCGTGCGATTGGAGCCCTCTATTGCATTGGCAAGCCTACATGTGTGCAACTGGGAAGTAAATCTAGGTTGAGCTCAGGGAAATGATCACCAGGAGAAATTGGACTGATAACAGTGTGATCATGTGTCTCTAGGTGGTTGTAGTAAGTTTCAGACAATTGAATCTTGGAAGTTGGGTCATGCATAGTAACTCTCAACTCATGTTTACTCTGATAAATAGTTAAAAGTGTGTAAATGTGGGGTGGGGTGTTACATTAAAATCCACAATTGTTTGATTGAGAGATAAATGATCTACTCAAGGCCTAATTTCTAATTCAAATGTGAATTCTCACTCGAATCAATTCACACCAACTTCACGACTTGGGTGCTCGATTTCGTCTCTTTAATGAAATTTCCCCACACTTTCCAACACAGAAAGCTAATAAAATCTTTTATGCATCTGAGAGGAGCATCGTCCATGGCACCCTTTCAATTCTCAAACATAGATTTGAGCATTCCTATGATTCTCCAATATAAGGCAAATAAAACGATAATAAAGCAATTGTCAGCAGATTCAAAAGTCAGTTTTGATGGGCAATATGCATCACAAAATACACATATAATTTCAACTAGTGATTATCATAGATGCAAACAAAAATCTTCATACAAGACAGTACAGTGAAAACTTTAGTCCATTAAAAAAATCTGTATATACATGCTCAAATTCTTGTTTCCCCATCTCTTGGTTTGATTTGCTTTTTAATGGCCTATTCTGCTCTACTCATCAATTACATTGCATATATATAGCACACATAAGTAAATATGAATTAATTTCAAATCCCATACAAATATTATAAATTAACACTAAATCTCCTCTATTATAAATTAACACTAAACAATTCTTTTTATTAGCTAATAGTTTGATATCAATTCACACTATCCACTATAGCTAGCGTTCTTTCAATATCTCTATTGGCTGTATTGTCAAAGGTAATATTTTTTTAGTAGTCCCAGTGTCCCGTACCGTTCATAGAAGGCAGGAGGTGAGCTAGTAGGATTGGAGTTCCGTACCGTTCATTGAAGGTAGGAGGTAAGTGTTAGTGAATATAGCGCAATAGGCATTGAATATAGCCCCTGTAGTGACAAAATAGATCAAAGCTTCAATTGTGTAAGCTCTAAGCAGCTTCTCTCCAGTAGTGTGTCAAGGTTCGAAGCGTCATTCCAAGTGACAAGGGTAAACGGTGTAGCTTAGTCAAAAGCGTATTACCCGGAATCCACATCAAGGTATAGGTGGTAACTCGGCATTATATATGAGCATATATCCATTTTGTTTTTCTTTCTTTGTTCCCCACGTCCTTGCCCCCCGGAGGGACAAGCGGCTTCGCACCTTATGGTTTTCAATCTATATGTTGTTGTCTGTTGCGTGCTGAGAAGGGGCAAGGGTAGATGCGTATGTCCAGTTCACACGGGGTAAAGCGTTAGAGCTTTCCCGGGCAGGAGAATGTAAGAATGTGAAAGGCGTAATGTGTGTCAAGACCTCTATTCCCAGGCCTCTATCGAGCGTTAGCGGTCCTAATCCTAATAATGTGGGCAAGCGTTAGCGATCAATCACCAAACATGTAGGCAAGCGGCATGGATCAAATATCCGGACTCATGCATGTGTAAGCCGACGTACTTCCCTCAAGCTCCTAAGATCCTACAAATCCTCCTAAAATCCCTTGGATCCTAAAATATCTCATAAACCTCCTAACTAGATCATTTCTTTTAGGTTCATATTCGATTAATCTTTATTTATTCAAATATCTTCTAGAACCATAACTCACATTAACTTGAAAACATAATTATTTACATAGAAGAATGAAAATTATTCTCAACTCAAGACTCTCTCTTAAAGCTTTGTCCTTCAAAGACTAATTTCCTTGGAAGCTCTGATGCTCCTGTATCACAAAACCAATCAAGCTTGTCAATGGAGGTTTTTTGGATAATGAAATGTCAAGCAACAATGAGGAGAAGCAATGGTTGCGCACGCTCGCTCGGCTCTGCAACCTGTGAGATCCACAACCCATGAACTTTGAAGACTGCGCACGCACCCGCCTTCTGCATACTCTGATTCCTACGGGTGGATCCGCCGAGGGCTCTTGCTTCTGGCTGTGGTCGGCTAGGGTTTGATCTGCTAGCTCTCCATGGAGGAGCCGACTCCCCCCCAAGGGTCTTCCTCCCCTCCTCCGCCTTCTGTCGCTGAGGCCTTCAGATCCTTGCTGGCCTTTCTGCCCAAGAAGAAAGTTGTGGAAGTTGCCAAGTTCGTGAAAAGACTAGAAGATATCCCCGAGATTGCCCTTCCCCCTGAAGGTCCGATTCAAGTAGCATTATCTTTGGTGGATCGTGCTCTGGTTGGTCAGTTTACAGGTCTCTGGCCCTCCCCAAAATCAACAGAGAACTAGGTTGCTAGGAACGGGGCTCCGCTGATCAAGAACAAGGTAACATCTTACTTCCTCGGAAGAGGATACTTCTTATTTGAATTCTCCAAAAAAAAAACAAGGATCTCATCTTCAGAAATGGCCCCTACTTCATGGGCCCTCAAGGGCTATATTTAAATAAATGGACACCAGACTTCGATTTGGCGGTGGATGTGCCTTCTGCGGTCCCAGTGTGGGTAAGGCTCCCCAATCTCCCGATTCACTATTGGAACTGGAACTCTTTGAAACATATTGGAAACACTCTTGGGAAATTCATAAACAAGGCCAACAGCAAAGATCAGTACAACTGCGCCAGAATTTGTGTGGAGGTAGATCTGGAGGTCGGATTACCAAAAGCCATCAAAATAAGGGTAGGTCCTTGGACGCATGTTTAGAAGTTGGACTATGAATAGCTGCCGTTCAAATGTCGGAAGTGTCAAGTCTACGAACATTTCGCCAGAGATTGCCCGTCCAAAGGGGTAGAGGAAAAAGGGAAGGAAGAAGGATGGAATCAGGAAAAAAGACCCAAAACTTCATCCAGGAAGAATGCAAATGTTAATGTTAGAGCCCCCCAAACAGGCCCTGCTCAACAACCACCCATGGAAAGCCAAGGGAACAAATTTGAGATCCTTGGATCTGAAATCATGAATACGCAGGAGACAGAAATTCCAAAAGAAGTCTCTCCGCCTAAATCCAAAAGCGTACCAGAGAGATCCAAAGGGAAGATGTCAGAAGAAGAGGAGGAAACCCAAGAGTCCAAGGAATCGGAGGAAGAAGGGGAAATAGGGATTCTCAGTCTACCCCCAGAAGATATACCAGAGGACGAATGCCAAAAAAGGAAAAAAGAGATCAAGAAACATATAAAGACAAGTTTCAGGACAGCCAACCAACGCTAGAGAAACTCCTAGCAAAAACCCCGAAGATGAAGAGGATCCAAACCCAGAGCTCCAAAGGAGCTCATCACCGCAAAAGTAAATGATGAAGATAGTCTCCTGGAATTGTAGGGGAATGGGCTCCAAAGCCAAGGAAGAAGCAATGAATAGCCTAATAAGACTGGAAGCCTAGGACATTCTTCTCATCTAGGAGACTAAACTGGAGGATTCAGCCTTCCTCCAAGCAAGCAGACAGTTTTGGAAGAAAGACGGAGTGCATGCAACCTCTACCCGTGGAGCATCGGGAGGACTTGGGTCGCTCTGGAATCCAAATAAGTTCTCTCTAATCTCTAAGTCCCTGAACACTCATTGGATTTTGTTAAAATTGCAGCACTTAGAGTCTAAAGAAATTATCAGTTTGGTCAATTTATATGCTCCTAACAATGCAGGTGAAAAAAAACTATGTTGGGACTCCATCAAAAATCTGGCACATCTATAAAATATGGAGAAAATAATCATAGCTGGAGACCTCAACCTCACCCTCCTCTCGTCAGAAAAAAGAGGAGGCAGTATTGTCAGAGATCCGGCAAGAGAATTAATGGAAGATATCATGCAAGATTGGGATCTGATAGACATTAAGCCGACTATTGGCAAGTACGCGTGGTCAAACAAGAGGGTTGGCCCGGGTCACATAGCTGCAAGACTGGACAGATTTTTGGTGCAAAGTTCCTTCCTGCTTCTTGCATTAGAAGCTAGATCGTGCATCCTTCACAGCAGCATATCAGATCACAAGCCTATCAACTTGGAACTACTGTCCCCCAAGGACCTGGGGCCTATTCCATTCAGGTTCAGCTCTCTCTGAATCAAAGAGGCAGACTTTATGGACAAGGTCAGAGACTACTGGAAAGACCTGGTCAAGGGATCCGCCTTCTTTGTGTGGGAGGAAAAACTCAGAAGAGTTAAAGTCATGCTAAAAAATTGGGCTAAGACCCTACCCAACCCTGCTGCGGAAAGGAAAAAAATTCAAATCGGTCTAGAAAGCCAGCATCTCCATCTTGAAACAACTGAAATCACTAAAGAAGAATTGGAAAAGGAGGCCAAGCTTCAGCAAAATTTCCATAAGGCATGCCTGGCAGAAGAGGAGTACTGGAGGCTCAAGTCTAGAAGTCTTTGGCTCAAATCAGGTGACAGAAACTCCTCTTTCTTTCATAAACACGCTCAAGCTAGGAAAGGTTGTAACTCCATCACCGAAATAAAAGAAGAAAACTGTGTTCTAAAGGACTTTGCAAGCATCAAAAAGACAGCTTCATAACATTTTGAGAAGCTATACAGGGAAGAAATAGGAGCTAAGCAAAACGACAGCCTATTGGACGTTGTCCCTAGCCTCATCACCTCCAAGATGAACCAGGCTCTTGAATGCAAAATCACACATAAGGAAGCCAAGGAGGCCCTTTTCGCAATGGATCCCGATAAAGCTCCAGGACCTGACGGTTTCACGCCTAGATTTGTACAAACCTGTTGGCAGATAGTTGAGAAGGAGTTCCTCAAAATGATTCAGAAATCCCAGGACTGTCAAAAGATTGGGGGCTGCACAAATTTGGCATTTCTCGCCCTCATCCCCAAGGAAAAAGGTACAAATTCTTTCAACAGATTTCGCCCAATTTCCTTATGTAATATTTGGTACAAAGTGTTCACCAAAGTGATAGCAAACAGGTTGAAAATAATACTCCCTAAAATCATTCCGGGCAAGCAAGGTGGGTTCATTCAGGGTAGGTCGTTGGTGGACAACTTTGTGCTGGTGCAAGAGGCAATCCATTCTAGCCAACACCAAAAGGAAAAAGGTATGGTTATTAAATTAGATCTAGCAAATGCATTTGATTGTGTTAGACATAGGTTTTTGTTTGATGTAATGCATAAATTGGGGTTCGGGCAAAACCTCATAAAGTGGATAAAAGCTTGCATTTCGGAGCCTTGGATTGCCCCTCTGGTGAATGGAAGGGCCGCTGAATTCTTCAAAGCCTCTAGAGGACTGAGGCAGGGGTGTCCCCTTTCACCCCTCTTATTTTTCATTCAGGCTTATGTCCTCAGTTTCTATCTGAATAAAAAGCAGCAAGAACAAGACATTGCTGGCATGTGCATTGCAAGAGGGGTTAAATGCATTAATCATGCCCTCTTTGCCGATGATACATTACTGTTGGGAGCTGCTTCTCCGCATTCTGCTATGAAATTTAAAGCAGTTCTGGACAACTACTGTAAGGTCTCAGGCAGCGTGTTAAACAAGGGAAAATGTCAGATATATTGTTGGAACATCCCTGCTTCAACTGCAAACTCCATAGCCGGATGCCTCGAATTTGCAGCCTCCGCTACTTGGTCCTCATTCAAATATCTTGGTTTGCCAATCTTCAACAAGAGGGCATTAAGCAAATACTGGTCAACTCAACTAGACAAATCAAAGCAAAAATGCAAGCCTGGGGATCCTCCTAGCTCAACATTGTCGGCAAAGCAGTGCTCATCAAGGCAGTCATCAGCAGTCTTCCGATTTTCAAATTCTCTATCCTGCTGGCACCTGTGGGAATCATTAAAAAGATGGAGGAACTAATCAGGCAATTCTTCTGGAAAGGAGGCAAACAAAACGATAAGAAATTCTCCCTAGTCAATTGGGAAATAGTCACCAAACCATTTTCTGAGGGGGGATTGAACTTCAAAGATCTCAGAGCTCAAAATCTAGCCATGGGAGCTAAATTAATTTGGAAAATCATTGCTCCTAATCCAAATTGGGCTCAGGTTGCTTTGTGGAGGAAATACTTCAGAGGAACAAGACTCAGATGTTTGGATCATCCCAAAAACCAACTCAGAACTCCTTTCAGCATGTTCATTAACAGAATTGGTCCGATGATAAAAAATTATTCTTACTGGATTCCTGGAAATGGCAAACGAATTCAGTTGTGGAGTGACAGAATTCTGGATCGACCTCCGCTGGAAGAATTGAGAGACTTTACTAAGTTAAAGAACTGGCTGTCTGAAGCAAACGTCCACACCCTGTGGGACCTCTCGATGTGGAAGGAGAATGAATGGGCGGGTTGGAAACACCTCCCTGTGCCCACCGCCTTGCAGCCTGAGTTGGCATCGCTCAGAAATTTCTTGCACGGGCTGGCCTCTATCCACGCGCACAGGCAGGATGTGAGAGGCTGGGGCAAAAACCGTGCAGGATACACCATCTCTCAGGGATACTCTAAGTGCCTTGAACGTCCCCACGTGCCTCCCAATCCTGCCCCTTGGGTAGGTATATGGAAATTCCCCTCAATTCCTAAAGTAGACTATTTTTGTTGGCTTCTCTGTCATCAAAAAATCCTCACTGATGACAGACTTCATAAAAGAGGAATCAATGGGCCTTCTAGATGCATGCTTTGCAAGGAAAACTCAGAAACTGCCCTCCACCTCATGATTGAGTGAAAATTCACAATCCCTATTTGGCAGGAGCTGCTAGATTCTTGGAATTATAAGTTCATATTTCCTACTTCTGTTCAGGATTTTTTCACGGGTTGGATGGCCAGATCCAGGCACACACCCAAAAACAAAACAATTAGGACAACGTGGAGTGCACTACCAAAATTCATCAGTTGGCAAGTTTGGTTGGAAAGAAACAGGAGGATATTCCGGAGCAAGAATCAGGACCAAAAAATAGTTGCCAACTCAGTGAAAAGCCAGCTAACCGAGTGGCTGGAAGGCAAAGGAGACGACTCAAATCTAAGCCAGCAAGACAGAGATTTGGGAGCTGTCCTCAAGTTTAATTTTCAAAAACCAAGAAGTTCTCCTCCAATTCTCGAAGACTGGCAAATTAGGAAAAATGAAGAAGATTTTCAGGAATGGCTGTCCAAGCAAATACTTCCCTCCCTCTTCTTTGATGGGGCAGCAAAAGGGAATCCCGGAAAGGCCGGAGCTGGAGGATAGATCATCAATCCAGACAACACACCTCTGCACAATTTCGCTTGGGGATTAGGCCATTCCTCTAGCATACAATCCGAGGCATTGGCCCTCTTTCAAGGGGTAAACTTCCTCAAAGAGCTGGGAATCTGGGAGGCAAATGTCTTTGGAGACTCCCAAGTAATCATAAGAGTAGTGGTGACCAACTCCAACCCAGCGGCTCTGCAGCTAGCAAGGTTAATTACAAGGATCAAAAGTATGTCAAAGTCCCTACATCTGAATTATTTTCATGTATTGAGAACAAATAATAAAGCAGCAGACATTGAGGCAAATAAGGCAGTACAATTAGAGGCTGGAACTATTCTCAAAGATAAGAAAATTCTGTGGGCACCAATCCCTTAAAGAGTCATGTTTTACTGCTTTCTTCTACATCAGTTCGTTTGTGTCTTTCAGCTTGGACGATTAGCAGCAAAAGTGCATTTTAACAATTGTAAAAAGAGGAAGCTGATAAGAGCAGGCGTCATTTCCCTCTTGGTAGAGAGGCATGCTGAAACTTGCTCCTCCTTTTGTAACCGAATGTGTGGCCTTTAGCCAAGCAGTTAATGAAATCCTATAACCATTCTTGTAAAAAAAAAAAACAATGAGGAGAAACAAAAGTGCAAACATTGCAATCACACTAGTCACATGGAAGATCATTGTTTTGATCTCCATCTTTGTCACCATTGTGGCAAAAAGAATCATTCATCAGAGAAATGCTCTATGTGAGGCTCCCTCCTAGGGTCCTCTAACTAAAAACTAAATTTCTCTAATTTTAAATACAATAAAATGGGAAATAACTTATTTCTATCTAAACATTTATTTGATGATAATATACCATTAAAATTTATTTACCACAAATTAAATGAGTAAGAATTTCATTGCAACCATTTACATCAGTAATCAATAGACATAGGAATACATGTTTCAATAGTTTAGTTGAGATGCTCCTGAGCTCTTGACTCTGTTGGAATGCTCCTCTTGACTACCCAACTGAATTTACCTCCCAGCCAACTAGGAAGTATTTCCTAGCCCGGGGAACCTCCATAGGTTCCTTAGCCCTCCGAGCCCAACTCTAACCAAATGTAGTGTGTCCAAGTTAAACAAACACTTTCCTTCTCTCCCTTCTCTTTTCTTCGCCTTCCTCCCAAAACAAATTCCTCTAAAACCAAAACCAAAACTAAAACCAAAGCCAAAACCAAAACCAAGACCCAGGATCCCCCCTCCTCTCATCATCCTTCCTCTTTTATGTCTCTTTCTCCCCTCCACCTCAACCACCTATCATTAATGTCATAACTACCCCCTCATCCTTTCATTTGATTTTTCTTACCATATCTTCTCCCAAGTAAATTTGAGAGGACATTTTGGGGATAAGATATGGATATTTAATTTGGTAATTAATTGGGGAGGACCATATCTTCTCCCAAGTAAATTTGAGAGAACATTTTGGGGATAAGATATGGATATTTAATTTGGTAATTAATTGGGGAGGACCATATCTTATCCCAAGTAAATTTGAGAGGGCATTTTGGTGATAAGATATGAATATATAATTTGGTAATTAATTGGAGAGGACCATATCTTCTCCCAAGTGAATTTGAGAGGACATTTTGGGGATAAGATATGGATATATAATTTGGTAATTAATTGGAGATGACCATATCTTCTCCCAAGTGAATTTGAAAGGACATTTTGGGGATATGGGTATTTAAATTGGAATAAATGGAAGGAGACCATATCCTATCAAAATTTAATTTTGAGAAGACAAGTTGGGAATTGAATAATAACAATAATAAAATTTATATCAGTAATAAATTTACAATTTCACCAATGTAGGTATGCATCAATATTTCTTGATAATTATAAGTCAATATTTTCAGGTAATTTAAACACTAATAAAATTTGCATAATAAGATTAAGTAGGGCATTACATACACTCCTCCTTCAGAAAACTTTGTCCTGAAGTTAGAGTGAAAAATATACAAGGAGTTCGAAGTAGTTTGACAATAAGGCATAACAAAATAGAGAGAGAGTTATAGCAGTAAATTTTGATAAGTCGGACAATGACATCACGACCCATCAAGAGTCTCCAACTAATTTATATCCTCTTATCCTTCCTAACCTACTTTCGTTCCCACCCTATCCATTCTTTGCTGCTATATACTGTGGCATCGGCTATACCAATCTAACCATTGATAAAACCAATATGGTGGAAGCGTTGACTATATCGACCTAACTTCTCTAGTAGGCAACTGGTAATCGTCATCACACGTCTAGGGGAGTGTGTCCACCACTGCCCTCCCACGATTCCAAGTTTGGAGGTTACACGGTGGGAAATACCTCCACCCCTCCTTACAACTAGGGTCAACACCCTAATATGGACCACACTACAGCACTTGGATACTTATCATCGAATAATCCAGTCAAGTAGTCTTGTCACCTGCCATTTACATTTTACCCGTGTCATTATTAAGAGTTCATATCCAGTAGATACAAAATGTAATAGAGCAATGTACATCATACCTTTCCTCATTGGATGTCTCGACCTTCCCTAATGGAAGAGTAGATCTTGGCTATCATATAGTTATTTCCAATCTGCGGGTTAGTTCTCATTCATGCATATATATAACAACAAGATATATATAGATAAGTGATCTTCAACATCATGTTATTAAGTCTAGTATCCTTGTGTCAATTTTGTAGTTCATACTAGAAATAAATCATAATTTCACTAAGTCATTCATTAAATAAATAATATCCACTTAAGCCATACATGAAACAACAATAACTCTGATAAGTCACACACTAGATAAATCATCACCAAGTAAGTCATACATTAGGTCATACATCAAACATTTCTATCATCAATACCTAATTCATCTAATGATTTATATAAGTAGTTTCACATGTCCAACTTGATAAGATTGCAACAAGATGATGGAGCTTAGTGAAAAGAGTTGCCTTCACTAAGTGGGCCCGCAGGAAAATTATGGCGCAAGTTCTATTTTTGGATCACAGCAGGAGTGATCAAAGTCTATTTTTAGACTGGCTGTCAAAAATAGAAAAGTCAAATATTATTGTCTCATAATAATATTTAGACTATAAACATTATCTTATTCTCTTGGAGCACTTCAGTTTGAGCTACAGATGTGGCACATGCAGCTGTCAGAAGGAAATACGCTTTCTTTGTGGGTCAGTTGAGTTGTTGCATGCATGACTTGAGTTAGAACTCAATCAGTTGAGTTTGGTGGAGTTGATTGTGGAGTTGATGGAATTGTGTTCAGTTTGACTTGGTTAAACTAGTTGTAATTAGTCTAACTACAAATAGACTAATGATGAGTTGTTAAACTAATTATTAACTCATAATGCAACTAAAGAATACATCAGTTAACTCAGTTGCATGTTAGTGCATGTACAGTTTAGCAGGGACAGGTGTTAGAGGATCAGATTGCTATCAGTTGTGACTATAGTTATGCATGAGGATTTGCACAATCAAGGGATTGAGTATGCCAATGAGTATTGCCCAGTATTTGCCCAGTAATATAGCCTCTACTCACGTGATTCCCAGTGTGAGTGATTCTTTTGAGGTAAATACAAGTTTGGTTAAGCCATTCTCATTCATTCTTGAGCAGGTATTGTGTAGTGGAAGCAGGCAAGCAGTGGAATAGATTTTGAGATCAGATCTGAGTTGTATTGTGTGTAACAGGTGGAGATAGTGCTGGATACTTGTGAGGAGTATTGACTATTGTAATGTTACATTTTCTCAATCATTAATATATAGATAGTGTGGGGTTTTCAGCTGTAAGCTTTCCCCGGATTACATACTGTGTTAATGTGTGCATGCTCTTGATGTTTTATTGTTATTGATGCTGCTATATTGATGATCAACGTAGAGGAGCTTATGTATTGTGTATGTATTCCGCAATAGTACATGATCAATATAATCTCCATTGAATATGTGTTTATTATTCAAAATTTCTACATGGTATCGGAGCTATTGATCATCAGATCTACTATTCAGGAAGTGTTTACATTCTATTTCTTCAGGCAGAGTCTGTAATCGGGCCAGGTAGCCTCTGGATTCATCCTTCCTTTGGAAGGTGAGATATCTAGTGAATGCCCATATAGTCAATCTCTATACGAGAAATATTTTGTTCTCACGAATCTTAGATCTGAGGCGGTTGAGTTTGGAGCTGGTGGAATTCGAATTTGTAGCAACATTTTCTTGGTGTCAACGAGGCAATGTCTTTCAACGGATTGCGATTGGAGTATGCTCTTGAGGGCAGCTCAAACTATATTGCATGGAAGGGCAGGATGGAGGCAGTATTGGATGATAACGGGCTGAAGGATTTCATAGAGACAGATGTTCCAATGCCTACTAATGCTACTCAAGCTGATGCTTGGCAAAAGAAGACCGCAAAATGTCGAAGGATTCTGTTGGAGGGCGTGAAGGATCACATTGTGTCCAGCCTGCATGGAAAGACTTCTCCATATCTGATGTGGAAGGCTTTAACAGATCTATTCCAAAGCAAGAGCGATAAGAGGAAGCTAGTGCTCAAAGATAAACTCAGAAACATCAAATGCGATAAGGGTGGCAGTATGCCCAAGTATCTCACGAAGTTCACTCAGTGTCGAGATGAGCTGAGAAGTGTGGAGGTTACTATCGATGATGAGGACTTGGTGAGCTTGGCTCTCCTTGGTCTTCCGAAGAGTTGGTATTCCTATCAGGACTCTGTCAATGATCGGGAGAAATTGCCAGGATGGGAAAGACTGTGGTCAGATCTTGTGCAGGAGGAGATTAGGCGGAGTACCAGGGACGGATCTTCGTCAAAGGGAGTTGATGAAGAAAATTTCGCTTTGGCTGCCAAAGCAAAGAAAGGGAAGAGCAAGAAAGCTTCTCAGTCTGGTGTGAAAGGCAAGAAGCAGGACATATCCAAGGTGAAGTGTTTTCACTGTCACCAGCACGGACACTATGCCACTAATTGTCTGCAGAAAAAGAAGAACAAGCAGGCTATTGGATCTGCAACAGGAGAGGCTCTAGCCTCGCAGTTTGAGCTTGATTTTTCATTGATCGCATGCTTGGTTTCAAGTGTGATGGGATCGGTGTGGTTATTGGACAATGGTGCGTCTTTTCACATGACGGGAGATCGAGATTTGTTTCCTGATCTGGAGGACAAAGATCTTGGAGTGCACATCGAGATGGGCGATGATGGTAGATACAGTGCGACCGGTATCGATACCATTTCCTTTGAGAGGGAGTCTGGTAAACCCTTCGTATTGAAGGAATTCATGCATGTTCCAGGATTGAAGAAGAATCTTATCTCTATGGCGATGTTAGAAGACAAGGGGTATGATGTTGTTTTCAGCAAGGGAAAAGCTTTCCTGCGCAGCAAGACAACTGGTGAAACCCGAAAGATAGGAGTTTGAGTGAGGAATCTTTATCAGTTGCATGTAGATGGATGCGCAGCAATGGCAGGCAAGGCAGAAGGATTGGTGAGCCGAGATGATGGCGAGTTGTGGCACAGGAGATTGGGTCACCTTCACCATGGAGCGTTGAAGATACTACAACAGATCACTACAGGGCTTCCTAAAGGCACTCTTGCGCAATCAGATCAGTGCAAGGGGTGTACTTTGGGAAAGTTTGTGAAAGCCACCTTTCACGAGAAGGATAGTCGCGCCACGACGATCCTTGAGAGAATTCACATAGACGTGTGTGGACCTTTCTCAGTTGCTTCGACAAAAAAACACAGGTATTATGTGATTTTTGTTGATGATTTCTCTCGTAAGTGTTGGATCTTATTCATGCAGAAGAAGAGCGAGACATATTCAAAGTTCTGCGAATTCAAAGCACTGGTCGAGAAGGAGTCGGGGAAGAAGGTGAAGGCCCTTAGGAGCGATAATGGTGGTGAATACATCTTTGACAAGTTCAAGGATTTCTGCAAGGTAGAAGGGATTCGAAGAGAGTTCATATCTCCCCATAACCCACAGCAGAATGGGGTAGCTGAGCGGAAGAATAGAACGATCGTGGGTGCTGCACGGGCAATGTTGCATGATCAGGGCCTACCCCTTCACTTGTGGGCGGAAGCATGCAATACAACAGTTTATGTGCAGAACCGTTGTCCTCACAGGATACTTGGCATGAGTACACCCGAAGAGGCTTATTCAGGTAAGAAGCCTGATCTTTCTCATTTGAGGATTTTTGGTGCTAACGTTTACATGCATGTGGCGAAGGATGCCAGGAAGAAGTTGGAGCCGATCGCTGAGGTTGGGATATCTGTGGGGTACACTGATATGCCCCACAACTATCGTGTGTATTTGCGAGACAGTGGTAAAACTGTTGTGCGACGGGATATAAAATTTCAGGAGGAGAAAGCCATGAAGTGTTCGCTTGAGAGGGAGCTACACTTGCATGCAGATGAGGAGCTATTAGTTCCTAAGGATGAGCTTCAGGACGTGGATTAGCCACAGGACGAGTTTCATGGAGTGGAAGAGACCACTCATGCAGCGCCAACCATCAGAGGGCGAAAGCGCTTGACAGAAGCTGAGCGAATGGCTCAAGATGCAAAGAAAGTTGTAGGACCACCTACAGCCCAACGCAGGTAGAGACAGTCACCTGATCGGTACACTGGATACATGGCTCTTATGAGCAAGTGTGTTGTGACTGAGCCATCCTCTTTCGAGGAAGCTGTGGAGGACCCTGCATGGGTAGACGCCATGGTGGAAGAGTATGATTCTATTGTCAGAAACAGTGCATGGGAGATGGTTCCTAGACCGGAAGGGAAATCAGTGGTGGGTTCGAGACGGATCTACAAAGTTAAGCAGGCAGCTGACGGGAGTGTGGAGAAGTACAAGGCAAGATTTGTTGCCTGAGGCTTTTCACAGATAGAGGGGATCGATTAAGAGGGGACCTTTGCACCTGTTGTAAGGTATTCTTCCATACGGATGATTCTTTCTCTCTCAGCACAGATGGGGTTGCACATTCATCAGATGGATGTGAAGACTGCGTTCCTCAACGAATTCATTGAGGAGGAGGTGTACATTGAGCAGCCCCAAGGCTTTGAGGTCTTCAGTAGCGAGTCGCATGTGTGCAGGCTCAAGAGAGCGTTATATGGGTTGAAGCAAGCACCACGTGCTTGGTACACACGGATAGACAGCTATCTCACAGGACTTGGATTCTCCAAGAGCGAGGCGGATCCTAACCTATACCAGATTGTGGTGGAGGGCAAGTTGCTTATCATTGTACTGTATGTTGATGATTTGATTCTAACGGGTGATGATCTGTTGATACTTTCATGCAAGGATGATCTTGCTAAGGAGTTTGAGATGAAGGACTTGGGCCTCCTTCACTATTTCCTAGGATTGGAAATATGGCAGCGCAGTGGTGGACTGTTTGTTTCTCAGGGTAAGTATGCTCGGGAGATACTGGAGAAGTTCAACATGCATGGCTGCAATCCTGTTGATACTCCTCTTCCTGGAGGTTGGAGGAAGGAGGATGCCACTTCGGGAGAAGAAGTGGATGCCACTGTTTATCGACATTTGGCGGGGTCACTGATGTATTTGGTCAATAAACAACCCGATATATGCTATGCAGTTAACCAGCTTTCACAAGCTATGGTTAAGCCTACCAAGCTCTTCTGGAAGGCGGGCAAGCATGTATTGCATTATTTGAGAGGCACATCGGGATATGGATTGTGGTACAGACAGGAGGATGAGGTGAAACCATGTGGCTTCACGGATGCATATTGGGCAGGGAGCCCAACGGACAGAAAGAGCACATCAGGAGGGGTCTTCAGTATTGGATCGACATCAGTTTCTTCGTACAGCAGGAAGCAAAGATTCGTGGCACTTAGTTCAGCAAAGGCCGAGTATATGGCAGCAAGTTTGGCTGCACGCGAGGCTATATGGATGAGGAAGATCCTGGTTGGTTTGTTCGGTTCTCATTTGTATCCTACTTTGATTTACTGTGATAACCAGAGTTGCATTAAACTCTCGGCTAATCCTGTATTTCATGATAGATCTAAGCATATTGACATCAGGTACCATCATATCAGAGATTGTGTGCAGCGGAGGATCGTGTTACTTTCATACATTCCAACAGAGGATCAGGATGCTGATATTCTGACGAAGGCTCTCACCAGGAGCAAATTCGAATACCACCAAGGCAGGATACGGGTTGCTGATAATCCATATCTTGTTGAGAGGGAGTGTTGAGATTGCAACAAGATGATGGAGCTTAGTGAAAAGAGTCGCCTTCACTAAGTGGGCCCGCAGGCAAATTATGGCGCAAGTTCTATTTTTGGATCACAGCAGGAGTGATCACAGTAGGAGTGATCAAAGTCTATTTTTAGACTGGCTGTCAAAAATAGAAAAGTCAAATATTATTGTCTCATAATAATATTTAGACTATAAACTTTATCTTATTCTCTTGGAGCACTTCAGTTTGAGCTACAGATGTGGCACATGCAGCTTTCAGAAGGAAATACACTTTCTTTGTGGGACAGTTGAGTTGTTGCATGCATGACTTCAGTTAGAACTCAATCAGTTGAGTTTGGTGGAGTTGATTGTGGAGTTGATGGAGTTGTGTTCAGTTTGACTTGGTTAAACTAGTTGTAATTAGTCTAATTGCAAATAGACTAATGATGAGTTGTTAAAATAATTATTAACTCATAATGCAACTAAAGAATACATCAGTTAACTCAGTTGCATGTCAGTGCATGTACAGTTCAGCAGGGACAGGTGTTAGAGGATCAGATTGCTATCAGTTGTGACTATAGTTGTGCATGAGGATTTGCACAATCAAGGGATTGAGTATGCCAATGAGTATTGCCCAGTATTTGCCCAGTAATATAGCCTCTACTCACGTGATTCCCAGTGTGAGTGATTCTTTTGAGGTAAATACGAGTTTGGTTAAGCCATTCTCATTCATTCTTGAGCAGGTATTGTGCAGTGGAGGCAGGCAAGCAGTGGAATAGATTTGGAGATCAGATCTGAGCTGTATTGTGTGTAACAGGTGGAGATAGTGCTGGATACTTGTGAGGAGTATTGACTATTGTAATGTTACATGTTCTCAATCATTAATATACAGATAGTGTGGGGTTTTCAGCTGTAAGCTTTCCCCAGGTTACATACTGTGTTAATGTGTGCATGCTCTTGATGTTTTATTGTTATTGATGCTGCTATACTGATGATCAACGTAGAGGAGCTTATGTATTGTGTATGTATTCCGCAATAGTACATGATCAGGATAATCTCCATTGAATATGTGTTTATTATTCAAAATTTCCACACAACTAAATGCATCAATATTACATAGTGTTCATAAATAAATAACATGGAACTGCAAAACAGAGCCTTAGCATAGGTAGCTATCTAAGTCAAAATGGGCATCACAGATGCTCGAAAAGTGAGGGGTAGTCATGACATATAGTCTCTGCATCCTCCCAGGTAGTAGATCCTGGGCGATACTTGTCCAACTTGTAGGTTTTAACCCCGTACAGAAATTACATGCATATGAATTCTAAAACACATAAAATAAACAATTCAAGAGCATAACACATAAAACACATACACACAGAGATTTTCCCTTGGATCCCAAAATCGAGACTACCAGCTTGATTTTTCATTATGTTCCTTTCAATGTTACAATACATATTTATACATGCCGAAGCATCCAATACCATGGACCAAAAACCATCACATCCAAAACCATGGACCGAAAACCATCGCGTCCAAAACCATGTGCAAAAATCATGCACAAAACCATAGGTAGGTCCGCCCAACCTAACATAGGGTCCAAAACCAAAATTTTCCAGGGCGCTGCCCCGGACCCCATAGAGTGGGGTTACCTGCACCCATCAAACCCCCTGTGACTCCCCTCGCTACGCAATCAGTGTAACGAAGGGGGGGCTCCACCCCCCTTATACCCCCTGATTAGCTACGTGGGCTAGTCGTGGAAAGAATATAACACAATCCAACATTCTCCCACTTGTTGTTTTCTTTCCACAAGGGGCCACAAGAGAGCTTAGTCATTTTTCCAGCCCTGCAACGCCCATTGTTTCTCTACACCAAGAGAACTTCTCAGAGTTCACAGATTTTTTCAATGCATCTATAGTATTCTTCAAAGTGTCCACCTTTACCAACAACACCTTTTTGTCTTCTATCATATCCCTCACAAAGTGATACTGAACATCAATGTGCTTTGTCTTTAAATGATATGTAGGGTTCTTTGCCAAGAAAATTTCACTTTGCCTATCACAATCTATCCTTATAGCTCCCTATACTAACCCCATATTTGAACACAATCTCCACAACCAAACTGCTTCCTTACTTGCATGAGTGGCTGGCATGTATTCTGCCTCTGTAGTTGATAGTGCCACTACAGATTGTTTCTTACTCATCCAACTGACCGCACCTCCAAATAGGTTAAACACATACCCACTTGTATATCTTCTCTGATCCAGATCTCCAGCCCAGTCTGCATCAACAAAGACATGAATATCCAACACTTTGTCCAATCCTGGTCTTCCTTGGTAGCACAAACCATAATCACTAGTGCCACGCAAATACCTGAAAACCCGCTTCACTGTTTTCCAGTGCTCCTCCCCTGGTTTTGACATAAACATGCTCAATACTCCCACTGCATGTGCAATGTCTGGTCTAGTACAGACCATCGCAAACATTAGGCTACCGACTGCACTTGCATATGCAACACGGGACATGTCCTCTTCCTCTTCTTCTGTCTTGGGACACTGTTTAGCAGATAACTTTACACCTACAGGAATAGGAACCTTCACCGGTTTACTATCCTGCATATTAAACCTCTGCAATATTGTCTCGACATACTTCCTCTGGTTTAACTATAGCTTCCTCTTTGTCCGATCTCTTTTAATTTCCATGCCCAAAATATAGTTTGCAGCACCAAGATCTTTCATGTCAAATTTGGAGGACAAATGGGTCTTCAAATCCTGGATAATTTCTTTGTCATTTCCAACCAGCAACATATCATCCACATAGATAAATAGCACGGTCACCAATTAATTTAAAATACACACAGTGATTTGCTTTGCTTCTGGTGAAGCCAAGTCCCCGTATAAATGTATCAAATTTCTGAAACCACATCCTTGGTGACTATTTTAACCCATATAGAGACTTCTTCAACTTGCATACCAGTTCTTTCTTACCCTTCACCGCAAAACCTTTAGGTTGCTTCATGTAGATCTCCTCTTCCAGATCCTCGTGAAAAAATGTTGTCTTCACATCGATCTATTCTACTTCAAAATCAAAAGCAGTAGAAACAGATAAAAGTAATCTAATAGAAGTTACCTTGGCAACAAGAGAAAAAATATCACCAAAATCAATTCCTAGCACTTGGGAATAACCTTTTTCTACCAACCGAGCTTTATATTTCTCCACCTTTCCCTTTGCATTTGTCTTCTTCTTGAACACCCATTTGCTGCCAATGGGTTTCCTTCCAGCCGGCAACTTCGTCAGATCCCAAGCCTCATTTTTGTGAAAAGATTCCATTTCATCAACAATGGCCTCTTTGTAGAGTTTTCCATCCTCTAAATCTACTGCTTCCTTCACAGTTCTGGGATCATCATCAGTAATAGATAAAGCAAAACTTGAATAGAAAGTAGATGGACTATACCTTTATGGCTGCCTTCTTTCTCGAACTGATCTTCTCACACCCGGAGTTTGTGGCTCTTCATCTTCTGATTCCTCCTCTGCTGTAGAGTCTGATTCTTCCTCCTTTAGATCAAACTCTATCTTCTCAGGTTCCTTTGGTTGGACTTCATGTTTAATAACATCTTTCACCTCTCTGAACACCACATCTCAGTTGTACACAACCTTCCTTGTTACTGGGTTCCAAAGCTTATAACCCTTTAAACCATCCTTATACCCAATAAAGATGCACTTTTCAGATTTACTATCCAACTTGGTTCGTTTCTCCTTTAGAACATGTACATATGCATCACATCCAAATACCCTCATATGTGAAAGAGAGGGTTTCTTACCAGTCCATACCTCTTGTGGAGTCTTATCCTCCAACACTGATGAAGGAGATCTATTGACCATGTAACATGTTGTCTCCACCGCCTCTGCCCACAATTCATGTCCTAACTCGACACCACTGAGCATGCTTCTTGCCCTTTCCATCAACATCTTGTTCATTCTTTCTGCAACTCCATTTTGCTGATGTGTATATGGAGTAGTCTTCTGCCATGCTATACCACACTTCTTACAGAATTCTTCAAATTCCTTACTGCAAAACTCTCCACTGTTATCTGTCCTCAGCACCTTTATCTTCTTCTCTGTCTGGTTTTCCACCAGAGCCTTAAATTCTTTAAACCTGTCAAAGACTTCATATTTCTTGTTAAGGAAATATATCCATGTATTCTTTTAGAAGTCATCTATAAATGATACATAGTACACAGACTTACCCAGTGATGGAACCTTCACAGGTCCAAACACATCATTGTGCACAAGCTCTAATATTTGTTTCTCCCTCTTACCACCAGAGGGGAAACTCACCCGATTCTGCTTCCCATATACACAATTTTCACAGAAATCAAAATCCAGAGAGCTATTACTCATACCTTTACCATGAAGTATTTGAAGGCCTTTCTCTCCAATATGTCCAGGCCTTTGATGCCACAGCATGGTCTTCTCTCCAGAGACCATTAGATTTTCTGCTCCACTTTCAAGAACCATAGAATTGTTGCACCCATTAACAATAGTGCTACCTTGCAGCTTGTACAGAGTTCCAATCCAAACTCCCCGCATCAATATCAATGCTCCTCGAACCATCTTGCAGGTATCCTTCTTGAACACTATTTTTACACCTGCATCATCTAGCTTGCTTATAAAAATCATATTTCTGTCCAATGCAGGAATATGTAGGACACCCGGAAGTGTTCTAACCCTTCCACCTTGCAAATTCAACTTTACTTTTCAGTTACCAACAATTCTAGCCTTCCTATCCTCCCATAAGAAGACATCACCACCATCATATTTCTCATACTCACAGAACCACTCTCTATGGGGAGTGAAGTGAAAGGATGCACCTTAGTCAATCAAAGATGCCTCATGATCTACATGTGTACTTGAAGAAGCCAAGTACACATCCCCACCTTCATCTGAGGTGGTTTTTGCCTCTGCAGAAAGAGCATCATCAGATCCCTTTCCTTTATCAGGAGCTTTAGATTTACAGTCCCTTTTGTAGTGCCCTTCCTTTCTGCATTTCCTGCACACCACCTTTACAGGTTTTCCTGGAGATTTAGATCTCCCATTCGATGACTTATTTTTGTTTCTGTTATGGGACCGTCCTCGTATAGACAAGGCATCACCATTCTGGCTCTCCATATTTTTCTGTCTCATCTCCTCCATCAGAAAGGATGAGACTATTTCATCAAACTGCAAGGCAGTTGTATTGCTACCTATTGCAATAACCAGACTATCCCACGAATCTGGTAGAAAACACAACAAACTAATGCACTTATCTTCATCTAAAATTTTGATATCAATAGACGATAACTGACTTACCACAGTATTAAATGCATTCATATGCTCTGTCACCGAGTCTCCATCTTTCATCCTCAGGTTATACAACTTTTTCCGTAGGAACAGTTTATTCACGAGAGACTTAGATTAGTACAAAGTCCCTAACTTGTCCCACAAAACCTTCATCGTAGCTTCCCATGATACATTCAACAGTATTGAATCTGAGACACACAATCATATTGTGCTCTTTGCCTTCCGATCCAACTTCTTCCATTCTTCATCGGACACTCCCGTTGGTTTAGTACCCGGATCTACCGCGATCCACTGATCTTTATCCACCAACAGATCCTCCATCTTGAGTTTCCACAACTCAAAACTCTGACCATTAAATTTCTCGATCTCTATCTTTCCATTGCTCACCATCTTCTTTCACCACCAGAATCAATCTCGCAGATCTCCCACTGAACAGGGTCTACCACAGGCCTGAGCGAATCCTCTCAACAACAAAGGCATCCCCTTGAAGCCAAAACAACTCTGATACCAAATGCAGGTTTTAACCCCGTATAGAAATTACCTGCATACGAATTCTAAAACACAGAAAATAAACAATGCGAGAGCATAACACATAAAACACATACACATAGAGATTTTCCCCTGGATCCCAAAACCGGGACTACCAGCTTGATTTTTTATTATGTTCCTTTCAATGTTACAATACATATTTATATATGCTGAAGCATCCAATACCATGGACCGAAAACCATTGCATCCAAAACCATGGACCGAAAACCATCGCGTCCAAAACCAAAATTTTCCGGGGCGCTGCCCCGAAACCCATAGAGTGGGGTTACCTGCACCCCTCAAACCCCTTGTGACTCCCTCCGCTACGCAATCGGTGCAACGAAGGGGGGGCTTCACCCCCCTTATAACCCACTGGTTAACTACGTGGGCTAGTTGTGGAAAGAATATAACACAACCCAACATAATTTCACTAAGTCATTCATTAAATAAATAATATCCACTTATGTCATTCATGAAACAACAATAACTCTGATAAGTCACGCACTAGATAAATCATCACCAAGTAAGTCATACATTAGGTCATACATCAAACATTTCCATCATCAATACCTAATCCATCTAATGATTTATATAAGTAGTTTCACATGTCCAACTAAATGCATCAACATTACATAGCGTTCATAAATAAATAACATGGAACTTCAAAACAAAGCCTTAGCATAGGTAGCTATCTAAGTCAAAATGGGCATCATAGATGCTCGAAAAGTGAGGGGTATTCATGGCGTATAGTCTCTGCATCCTCCCAGGTAGCAGATCCTGGGCTATACTTGTCCCACTAGACCTTAACCTGGTCCACCATGCGACGTCTGAGCTGTCGAACCCTATGGTCCAATATGCGTAATGGTTCGACCACTACGGTTCCCATGTCCGAGACCTGCAATTCCCTCCAATCTAGTTTGTGAGATTCATCAGAAACATAATGTCGTAAAATAGATACATGAAAAACATCATGAGTTTTATGAAAATGGGGTGGCAATACAAGACGATAGGCAACTGGTCCAATCTTCTCCTTGATCCTAAAAGGTCCTACAAACCGAGGTGACAACTTCGTCCCTTTCCCAAATCGAATGGTGCTTTTGTTGGGTCAGATACGAATAAAAACATGGTCCACTACTTCATAACTGCGATCAATCCTATGTGAATTAGCACAACTCTTTTGTCTATCTTGTGCTACCTTTAACCTTTGTCAAATTTGTTTTACCTGTTCCTCCATTTCTTGAACTAATTCTAGCCCAACTATTACTCAGTCCTCCAACTTTTCCCAACTCAATGGCATCCTACATGGCCTTCCATATAGAGCTTGATAAGGGGGTATCCTGATTGAACTGTGGTAACTGTTATTATAGGCAAACTCTACCAATGGTAAGTACCTTTCCCACTGAGTCTGATTATCCATGACGTACATTCTAAGCATGTCTTCCATAACCTAATTTACTCTTTCAGTCTGCCCACCTGTTTTTGGATGATATGCAGTGCTCAGGTTCAATTGAGTCCCTAGTGCTAACTACAAACTTGTCCAAAGCCTAGATGTAAATCGAGAATCTCTATCAGAAATGATATTTGTAGCTAACCCGTGTAGTCAAATAATTTCACTTATAAAAACTCATGTCACATCATTAACATTGTAAGTGTCTCTTATTGGAATGAAATGGGCACTTTTGGTTAATTTATCAACTCTAACCAATATAACATTGTGCCTCTGTGACGTGAGTGGCAAACCCACAACAAAATCCATAGAAATTACCTCCCATTTAGACATAAGGATGTCATGTGGTTGTAGGAGTCCTGCTAGATGGCGATGATCAGCCTTCACTCGTTGACATTCAAGACATTTGGTGACAAACTGGACTATGTCATGCTTCATGCCTGCCCAAAAGAAGATTTTCTTCGTTTCCGCGTACATCTTCTTCACTCCAGGATGTGCACAATAGATTGCTCTATGTGACTCTTCGAGGATGGTCCTTCTTATACCCCCTTCCTTAGGTATGTACATTCTCCCTTGAAATCTCAATAACCCATCTGGTTCAAGGACATATCCCTCAAACTTTGGTTCTATCTGCTTCCCACTCTGGAGTGTTGAGATAACCTTTAGATACCAACTATCTTCAAAGAGTTTCTCCAACACACATTCCCTCAAATTTACCTTTAAGGCTACTAGGGAGAAGGTTCGTGGCCTCCTACTTAGTGCATCGACCACCACATTCTCCTTTCCCTTAATGTATGAGATCTAAAAATCATACTCACTCATGAATTCGCTCCACTGCCTTTGTCTAGCATTCAAATCCCTTTGAGTGAAGAGGTGCTTTAGGCTTTGATGATCTATTCTTAACTCAAATCTTCTCCCAACGAGGTAGTGTCTCCACATTTTCAAAGCTAACATCACTGCTACTAACTCTAAGTCATGGGTAGCATACAACTCTTCATGTTTCTTCAATTTTCTAGATGCGTAAGCTATTACTCCGCCTTCTTGCATCAATACTACTCCCAATCCTTGCTTCGAAGCATCGGTGCAGACAATGAAGTCTTTTTCCATGTCTGGTACTCGAAGGATCGGTGCATTAGTTAGTAACCTGAATGCAGTGTCACATTCATATGCCCATTCATACCTGACCCCCTTTCGCTGTAATGTGGTGATGGGTTTTGCAATCCTCGAAAACCCTTCCACAAACCTACGATAATACCCTGCCAACCCCATAAAACTACGCACCTCATGAGAATTTTTCGATACGGGCCAATCCATTATGGCCTTTACCTTTTACGGGTCAATTGAAATCCCTTCTCCTGAAATGATGTGCCCAAGGTAATGAACTTTCTTCTGAAAGAGGAACATTTTGACAATTTTCCATACAATTGATTTTCCCTTAAGCAAGTCAATACAACCCTTAGGTTCTTTTCACTCTCCTTTTCATTCTTGGAATACACAAGAATGTCATCCATAAAGACTTGCACAAATTGGTCCAAATATTTCCTGAACACACCATTCATGAGGCTCATGAATACTGTTGGTGCATTGGTCAAACCAAATGGAACAACTACGAACTCGTAGTGCCCAAACCAAGTTCGAAATGCAATTTTTGAGATGTCCTCTTTCTTAATCCTCAATTGGTGGTATCTAGATCATAGATCGATCTTTGAGAAAATTGCTGCTCCCTTCATTTGATCAAATAGGTCATCTATTCTAGGTATCGGGTAACTATTCTTTATTGTGGCTCTATTCAAGTCTCTACAATCTATGCATAGCCTTAAGGAACCATCCTTCTTCTTGACAAAAATCACTGGTGCACCCGAAGGTGAAATACTAGGTCTGATAAATCCCAAGTCTAAGAGCTCTTTTAACTGCATCTGCAACTCACAAAGTTCTGGAGTTTTCATCCTATAGTGTGTCTCAGATATTGGTTCTGCACTAGGTTTTAGGTCAATTGTAAAATCAATCTCCCTTACAGGAGGTAATCCAGGCAGTTCCTTAGGAAAAACATCCTTGAATTCTTACAAAATTGGGTGTTGATATAAGGAGGGTCCTTTCTGGTCACTCATAGCCTCGACCACATATAGCTTGCAACCTTGTCGGAGACAACGTTTTACCTTCATCATGGATACGAATCATAGTGACACTCCTCTCTTGATTCCACAAATCTCAGTTAGCCTACCTTCATCATCTAAACAAATCACCTTCTTCTTGAAACAGTCTACCAAAGCTCGATGAGCTTCTAGCCAGTCCATTCCAATAATTACATCATACGTCCCCAATGTTGTGACGTATGCCTTCAACTTAGTTATACACACCCCGAGGTTTACCTGACATTGGTCAACACTAGGTCCTACTGCTTGTTTTATCCCAGAAGCCATCTCAACTTGCTTAAAGTCATCGTGCTCATAGGCTACCAACCCACATTTTTCTAATGCAACTAGTGAAATGAAACTATCTGTAGCACCTGAATCAAACAAAATTTTAACTTTTACTTTGTTTATCATACCTGAGGTTTCTACCACGACAGACTGGTGTTCAACTTGTTGGTTATCAACTACTGCATAGATTCGATGGTGGCCACTTGCTCCCCCCATTGGTGCTTTTCATTCTCTATGGTTGTGACCAGTTTGTAACTCAGGACAGTCATGCTAGTAGTGAGGTCCCCCACATCCCCAGCAAGTGATGTGTGGTAGACTTTGAGCAGAATGTTGTGGAGTTCTCTAGAAAGAGCTCCTTCCCTTGGGACCCCTGCCCCTACTTGTTGATCCTTGTGTATGACCTTGATTTGCATGCGCCCTTGAAGCTGTGGGTGAAGCTGCACTAGTAACCATTGAAATCCCTATTGTTGGTGCTCTGGGTACAACCCTGTTTCCATATGGCGGTAGCCTCAAACTTCCTCCCCTAGGGAAGGTACGAGGGGCCTTCCCCATAAACCTTGGTTTTTGTGGAAAAATGTTTTGTTTCCACCCTTTAAGTCTAAGTGTTCTTCAACATCACGAGCATGTTCCACAACTTCTGCAACTAAGGATGGTTTCCACATCTGCACCATTGCCCTAATCTTAGGGTTCAATCCATAAATGAAACGATTTTCTTGGCGCTTGTCAGTATCCATGTAGGAGACATACTTGACCAATTCCATGAATCTAATCTCATATTCTTCTACTATACGATTTCCCTGTACCAAGGCATGGAAGGCTCCTACCTGTTGTTCTTCAAAATATGCCGGTAGGTACTTTTTCCTAAATCTCTCCTCAAATAACTCCCAAGTAACTGTGTCTAGAGTGAGGTGTAGTTGACAATCTAAGTTACCCCACCAATTCAGAGCACTATCTCTGAGTTGGAATATCGCTATTTTAGCTTTTGAATTGGAAGTATAATCTCTTAGTGCAAAGCACCTTCTCATTCCCTCTAACCAGGCTTCTGCATGTTCGCTGGCACGACCTCCAGCAAACTTTGGGAGCTTAATCTTTTGGAGCTCCCTAGTAATGTCCTTGATTGGAGGTCCTCTATCAGAGTCTCTTGATCCCTCGAGATTTCCTAACCCTGATGGAGGGTGCTCTACTTCCACTTCAATTGTTTGGCGCCCTTTTAAAGTCTCATTAATTGCTTCTAGGGAATGCAAGATGAGAGCCAACTCCAGTGAAGGTAATGGGTTATTTGTAGGAGGTCCTTGTGATGACCCTCCTTGACCTTGATTTCTTCGCGTCCTCACCATTTTGAATTGTTCAAATATCTGTATGATACGCAAGACTCATTAATCCAACTTAGGACTTGTCCACTCTTAGCTGACTCACATACATTATTTAACCAACATTATTTAAATGTCTTGGTATAGTTATTTAATAATTTTTATTTTTTTATCAGACATTTTAATTATCAATTCAAAAATTATTTACATAAAAATATATTATCATAAATTTAAATTATAATATTAAATTAATAATAATATATTTTGGTTATTTCAACCTTTACTCTTTTAATTTTTTTTTTTTGTTAGGAAAATAAAAAACATTGGAAATTTCTATTTAAAACTAATATACATTGATTAAATAATTATTTATAACATTAATATAAATAATAATAAATATGACAACAAATGGAGCTTCACATTGTGATCTAAGTCCATGTGACTCTATAGCATGAAACTAGCCATAAAGATCAAGTGCAGCTAATATCGACTTCTAACTACATGGAAGTTTTGATGATGGTCATTTCAACATTTTTTTTTTAATCGTTCTTATATCAACTGTCTACGATTATGTTTAATCCTGATCGTGTGCTACTATATACAAAGCTACTAATTCGTTTGTGTTATAATTGTTGAGAGACCGCTCAATAAGAAATGAGGAGAACACGAATGATCGATAAAGAGAAATAGGAGGATATTTACTAATTATGTATTTCCAGGGTAAGAAGATACAAGTAATATGAAAGCAAGTCTCATTACCAATTCTTATTTTTGGAATTTTGGTGTTTGGAATTGATTTACAATAGTTTAAAGTTTGGAATAATCTCACCCATATTCTAAACAACCTTTTGTCCAAACATGACTCTGACAAGTTCCTATTTAATTAAGCCTTCACTTCTTAAATAGCCATATAAGCAAACACTTTGACAAGGTCCTATTTAATGAGGTAAACCTTCTTTCCTTTGTATGTTTCTTTGGTAGTTTAAATCAAAATAAGTGAACCTCACCTATACGCTAACGAAAAATGCAAGAGAAAAGGGAAAATTAATGAAATTATGCATAAGAACACACAACCCTATTAAAATAATACACAATCACACAACGTTGCATTCGAGATTGCTGCATGTTGAATCACGAACATAAATAGTTCCACCATAAACTTAAGCTTGTTTTCACTTTAACTGACTCTAAGTTAGGAATCGTAAGACTATCTTCAGGTCCATCAACTGCCATCCAATCCCAATAGGGCGATGATAACTATTGATTATCATCCTTCCCTAAATAATTTAAAGAATGTAATTGAAAGAACCCATTTGTAATAACCTGTTCAAGTCCATTTGTATCCACTTTGAATGGAAATGCCAATGTTGAAAATGTTCTTCTGCCTATTTCAGCATTTCTCTCCTTGCACCAAGCTTTGAGAAAAAACACCTAAGTAGAAAGTGGGGGAAATGCTCAATCTTTACAAATATTGGTATCTAAAACAATCAGGTAGTGTCTAACAGAGGCAAGCACGGAGATATATAATCTAGCAGTGGTTGCTGATCCAAAAACAAATGTGGTATGGAAAACATGGAAGTCAGATGTGTAGCTGGCTATCCAGGGAAGCTAGCAGAAGAATGAAAGAAGTATACCAAGGAACTCAAGCTATTAGATTGAATATAGAGGCAGATGAAATTGCATGGTCTAGAAACAGATCTAGAGGTGTTCATACAGTAAGGGAGCTCGATGTTTTCCTTCAAAACATATTTGTCCACAAGTATGCCAAGTGTGGGAGTTTGGAGGATGCACGCCACATGTTTGACAAAATGTCTGAATGGATCATGGTCTCTTGGACTGACATGCTCGCAGGATATGCACAGAGTGTTGCCAAAGATTAAGGATAATAACAATATTTCCCAATTATCATTTGAGGGTTTATAATCTGAAAAACTCATATCTGATGTATTTTTGGTTGTCTATAGAGGAGATTGTTCATGAAAGGCTAGTACTCAATCGATTTTGAGGGTATATGATTTGAAGGACACTGCTATATGATGTGTTTTCATTGTATACAGAGGGGATTGTTCATGAAAGGCAAGCATTCTGTAGAGTTTGAAGAAAATAAATCTGCAAGTTGTTGAGGGTTTAGGATTTGAAGAGGACTGATATTTGATGACCGTTAAGGAAATGTTTTCTTGTGTGTGAAGGAAACTATTCACGAGAGGCCCATATTCTGTTGATTTTTGAAGAAAATGCATCTACAAACTATTAAGGGTTTAGAATTTGAAGAAAACTGAGCTTTGATCGGGGAAAAGGTATTTGGTTGTATGCAGAGGGATATCTTCATGAAAGGTTGGTATTTTGCATATACTTGAAAAAAAATAATGTACATGCTGCAAAGGTTTGACCGAAAGCGAACAATTTATCGTTCAATTTGTGTGATTCCAGACAAATTTTAATGCAAATGAATGCTTTGTTTTCATCAGGTCTTCTTCTATGCGCTTGAGTGCGGATATAACCTAGAAGTGAGGGTGAGCTTGAAGCTTTTTTTTTTTTTCAGCACATAATTTTATAAATTTGATAGATATTAGGTAGCCATGGGTTCAGAAGAAGGGGAAAGGTCTAGAAATCCTCTGCCGGTTATTATGTTGATAAGAGCACTGAGAGGCAAGGATGCAAGCCGCCAGACATATAGATACTCTGTACTTTTCATAACTTTCATTGCATATGCTAGTTATCATGCCTCGCGTAAGCCTAATAGCATAGTAAAGAGTGTTTTGGATCCAGACAGCACTAGTGACAACCTGCCTTATGGAATTAGTGATCATAGCCAGTCATGGCTGCTTAATATGATATTTGTTAAGCATCCCACTAATTCAAGCAGAAAAGCTTATTCTAGCTCTGAAGGATGGGCTCCTTTCAATGGAAAGGATGGAACAACCTTGCTTGGAGAAATTGATGTAGATTTTCTATCTGTGTACGCATTGGATATGTATTTTGTTGGACATCTTGGAGACAGGGTTGATCTCCGGGTGTTTTTAATGGTGGGAATGGTTGGCAGTGGCTTGTTTGTCGCACTATTTGGTATGGGCTATTTCTGGAACATACACAATTTCTACTATTACTTGTTCACGCAAATGGTGGCAGGGAATCCAAAATATATTCTAGTTTGATAGTGTAGAGCAAAAAGTTTTCTCCTGCCAATGAAAGTTATGAAGCTTCTAGATGGTTGTGAAGCCAAATAGGGTAGGCTAGCTAAGGCTGATAGACAAAATAGGGAAACATATTATAGATTGGAGAAGATAGACAAGGACCTTGAGTGCAATTATGATGTTTCACGAATTATTGTTATTCCAACAAAAGATCATCAAGACCAAAGTGATATACAGATGATTGATCTCGTTGTCAAAAGTGCTCAAGTCAAAGGAGAAGAAGATAACTTGGTTAACTTCCGAAAAAGTTTATCTACAGCAGATCTCCACATGTTGCATGGAAAGGAACTTAATGTAGAATCTTGGTTGGCCCAAAAGAAGTTAGAATATGGAAGCACATCTACATGCAATAATGTGAACAATATGAATTACAATGATCAGAATGTTAGCAAGGATAAGTATGCCTTAAATTTAAGGAGGTTCTCATCTGAAAATTTAGACAGTTGTCTTGTCAAGAACATGCCAAAAACACAAAGAATTGTTGACCAAGAAATAAAGAAAAACAGAAGGTCTGTGAATGAAAATTCAAAACATCATGGAAAACATCTCGTGATTGACAAGAAAGCAATTGCCACAAATATGGTTTCTTCCCATAAACAGATGGAACCCGAGCGTACTCCTATTTTTGAGTCATTCACAATTGAGGAAGAGGAAGGATCAGGTGGTTATGGCATGGTTTACAAGGCTCGAAGGAAGCAAGATGCAAAGATTTTTGCAATAAAATGTCCTCTTTAGAAGACTCCTAAAATTTATGTTACGAATGAAATTTATATGCTGCAAAGATTTTGGTACAGTTAAATTTGTTCGGGAGTAATTCTATTATAAAGTCTGAAGGTGGTTTAAAATACAATGGACAAGACTGCCTCATTCTTGAATATATGGTGCATGATAAACCAGAGGTTCTTAGGAAAGAAATAAATGCGTCGAAACTTCGTTGGTATGATTTTTGTATGTTCAAAGCACTTTATGCATTACACAAGCAGGGAGTAGTCCATAGAGATGTTAAACCGGGAAACTTTCTCTTCTCTCGACAAATGAAAATGGGTTATCTAAATTGCCGGTAGAATTTAGAAAAAAAAACATTAATTTAGTCTTAAATGAAATCAGCTCCACATAATTTTTATAATAAAAATGCTTACAAGTAACTTTGAGGGTTATAAATTCTTTTAGAGGAGATTTGGGTCTAGTGGGTTTTGGGTCCAGATTTTGAAACTAGCTCTAATACCACGTGTGAGGCTCCCTCCTAGGGTCTTCTAACTAAAAACTAAATTTCTCTAATTTTAAATACAATAAAATGGGAAATAACTTGTTTCTATTTAAACATTTATTTGATGATAATATACCATTAAAATTTATTTACCACAAATTAAATGAGTAAGAATTTCATTGCAACCATTTACATAAGTAATCAATAAATAGAGGAATACCTATTCCAATAACTTAGTTGAGATGCTCCTGAACTCCTAACTCTGTTGGGATGCTCCTCTTGACTACCCGACTGGATTTACTTCCCAGCCAACTAGGAAGTATTTCTTAGCCCAGGGAACATCCACAAGTTCCCTAGCCCTCCGAGCCCAAGTCCAACCAAATGTAGTGCGTCCAAGTTAAACAAACACTCTCCTTCTCTCCCTTCTTTTTTCTCCACCTTCCTCCCAAAACAAATTCCTCCAAAACCAAAACCAAAACCAAGACCAAGACCCGGGATCCCCCCTCCTCTCATCATCCTTCCCTTTTTATGTCTCTTGCTCCCCTCCACCTCAACCACCTATCATTAATGTCATAGCTACCCCCTCATCCTTTCATTTGAATTTTCTTACCATATCTTCTCCTAAGTAAATTTGAGAGGACATTTTGAGGATAAGATATGGATATTTAATTTGGTAATTAATTGGGGAGGACCATATCTTCTCCCAAGTAAATTTGAGAGGACATTTTGGGGATAAGATATGGATATTTAATTTGGTAATTAATTGGGGAGGACCATATCTTCTCCCAAGTAAATTTGAGAGAACATTTTGGAGATAAGATATGGATATATAATTTGGTAATTAATTGGAGAGGACCATATCTTCTCCCAAATGAATTTGAGAGGACATTTTGGGAATAAGATATGGATATATAATTTGGTAATTAATTGGAGAGAACCATATCTTCTCCTGAGTGAATTTGAGAGGACATTTTGGGGATATGGATATTTAAATTGGAATAAATGGAAAGAGACCATATCCTATCAAAATTTAAATTTGAGAAGACAAGTTGGGAATTGAATAATAACAATAATAAAATTTATATTAGTAATAAATTTACAGTTTCACCAATGTAGGTATGTACCAATATTTCTTGATAATTATAAGTCAATATTTTCAGGTAATTTAAACACTAATAAAATTTGCATGATAAGATTAAGTAGGGCATTACACTCCAAAAGAAACAAACCTACAAGATTGAAGATTTACTATGAATGAATTGATCCTTAGGAGTGGTCATCAACAACCAAACGACTACATCAATCCTACTAAAGAATTCAATCTCGAGTGACAACAAATATTGCAGATGATAGTGAAAAGAAGATGGTGCTCTCTTGTACCTAAAAGGGGGAGTATAATGAAGGAACTCTCCTACACCTTAAGGGGGGGAAGTTCAAAAATCAAATGAATTGGTCTCTCCTTTCAGCTGACAAAGGGGGGAATTGATGATGAAATTGAAGTTGGTTGTCATACTGAAAGTTTTGACAACACAAATAAATATGCTAGATGAGAATCAAAATTTGTCAGTTGGGAAATAAAACTTTGAAATAATATGGTTAAATGTTTTGCAATTGAATGATCCATGGGATATAACATTGGGATGTTGATTAAGAGCAAAATCATGACATTTTTGTTCTCTTGGATGGTCATTCAACCTAGCAAAGGATAGATGGACCCTTTTTCATTTCAACTTGGAATTAGATTGAGTTGTCAAGCATTTTTAGTAATGTGTCAGACTTGCAGTTGATTCACTTCTCTTGGTGCACTTTCTTCAAATTGGAGTTTTTTTAGCATCCAATTTTGGTAGTTTTTTAGGTAGTTCTTCATTGAGGCTCAACATAGGAGTTTCAACATGAAGACTTGAAGATGGTACCAATTTATGTTGCATTTATAGTATTATTGCTCAAGCTTATGAAAGGGGGGAATGGTAGCCTCTTTCTCATATACAATCCTGAATTCCTAATATACCACCTTCATATATTTCACATCTTGGGATATAGTTGTTATCGTGAGTGTGTTTCTATATCCTATTTTGTTCCATCCTACTTTATCTCTTTGTGAGGTGTCAAGGTGAGAGCAATTGAGGTGGTTTCATAATTGTATATTTTGTATATTTGAAAGATGAAATAGAGAATTCGTGAGACATTATGGCTTGATGCCTTTTCCACCAAAATTATTTGTGTTTTGTCTTGTCTTTCTTGTGAGCTATATTTTACCAATATTTATGAACCTATGCGTGCTTGCGATCGACACAACTCGTAATAACTTAATCCTATATTTGACAACTAACAATATTTAAATATATTCTCATTTCATTCTAAGACTACATGCAAGTAATTTGGTAGGACAACTACAAAAAGTCAAATGGATATTGTGATCCCAAAGGAGATTCTAATTTCTTCTTGAACAAGAATAAGGAATACCAACAAGGAAGGCAAAGTCTTGGGCACAATAGAGATATTTGTTGTTTTTATGCAAAATGCTCGAGGATAACACATTTAAAAGTGTTGTGTTTTGAATTGGGAAGTTGAAGGGATCTATATAACTTCACACTAGGGTTTCATTGCGCATTTTGTTTAACTTTGAATATGATGTTCATCAATGGCTTCATATTGTTGCTTGGAATATCATAAGTTCTTTAACATATGTTTAGTGTTGGTCGTCATACTTCAACATTGATGATAATGCTTAGTGGTATTACTTTCATTGAATTGAGTTCACTGGACTCCATGCTAATATTCACCCTTTGTTGATTTGTTTACCCAAAGGTTCAATAAGCTTCCAATTCATGACGACTAATGCAATTCCTTAAGAGCCAACCCATGTGTTTGTATGTACATTGATCTCAAGAAGACACTCCCTCAATTCATCTTTGTCTTCACTACAGATGGAGTACTACAACAAAAATATGATATTTGACTCTACCCAATGCTTGCTTGCATGCCAAGCATGGGGCCATCTTATTTGAGACTATCCTTACCATAAGCCTAAATTAGAGTAGCTAAGGTTTCCATATCAACATGCATCTACGGTTGGTTTGATTGCAGCCCAATCCCATGTTCTTGATTAGTGTCTCCCTTGAGAATAGTTTCCATCCTTCGAGTAGCCCCCTCCAAGAGAGACCATATATTCTCATAAACAAATGCTAGGAAAGAAACTTTGAGGCCTGTGGAGGTTAAAGAAGTGTGGAAAGTTTAGAAAAATAAGAAGAAAAAGCTAAGTTTATGAGCCCCAGTTTACATCCTAAATCTTACATCCCCCAAGAACAGGTTTCATCCTTGGAGTAACCCCTTTAAAGGGAGACTAATTATTCTTCTTATGAGATTCAAAGCTAGAAACTTCTCCCCTCTTTAGCATAAACAAATCTTGGGAAAGAAACTTTGAGGCCTACAAGGGTTAAAGAAGTTTAGAAGGTTTAGAAAAATAAGAAGAAGAGCCTAGTTTATGGCTCAGTTGAAAATATAAAATTGATATATGAGCCCTGTTTACATCCTAAATCTTACAAGGATGCTGCTAGTAGTCTCTTAATCAAAGGGTTTTTACCATAGGTGATTTTGTTTCGAACAATAGATTTAGTGTCCTTGACATGGGGTCTCCCCCCAAATGAAGTTGTCTCTTGTACCTTTGAACATTAAAGGGATGACTATCATAAGCCACAAGCAATCTTTTGAGCTCTATTGAAGCTTTCTAAGCCATATGTAGTATTTCTTTAGAAGTTAATGTTTGTTGGTTTTCGGGTAAGATGTAGAATGAATCATTGTTAAAATGGACCTTTATGGGCTATTAATAATTCCAATGGGAATGGGGGTGTTGTTCTTGTAATTTGCAATTTCCTTTAGAGTTTTATTGTTGATCACATGGTGCAGATCCAAAACAATTGATGTATATGAATCACATTGATGTTGTAGCCCAAGGTTTTGGATTTTTGTTTTGTTTATGTTCAAAACTCCAAGACCAAGAGATGTGCACTTCGAGATTGGATTGGTTCCGTTCTAGATGTGGGGTATATTCTTAATGGTGATTTCAACATGGTCAAATGTAGGAGGGACAAGGATGGTAGTGTAACAATGTTATTTCTAGCTCTAAGACATTGGCATGGAGTGGGTGTAAGGATGCTTTACATGTTTTGGATCCAAATTGGAAAAAGACAAGTATGGATTATGGGGTCAGTTCACTTGGTGTTATTGTCAATAGGGAAACAAAATAACTCAAGGGAGATTACATTGGTTCTATGGCCCCCTAGATAGTAGTTTTTTGATTATGTAAAGAGCTTCCATCTATAGATGCAGTAATGGGAGCTAGAAGCTCAAACCATTTTCCCGGGAAATCCACCATTTTTTAAGGTCAAGAAGACTCCATTATCTTTATTCATGCTTAATGTTTCTCATCTTGAGTCCCATAACTTAATAGATTTAGTGAACGTAATATTGAATCTCTTCCCAAGGCCTTAAAGGGAAAAGAGCAAGCTAATATGATGGGATACAATGATTTGTAGATTTGTGAAATTTATGAGGGGTTAGGGTAGATTGATGGCTTTAAGAAAAATGAGGAAATTGAGCACTACTAAGCTTCAAATTAAGGAGATCAAAGTAGAGTCTAGAAGAATATCTCTAAAATACCACTCACTAAGAGAAAGCAACAAAATTAGAATGGTCTCCAAAAGGAGGGGGACTATATTGCTAAGGATGCCCATATTCATGCTAGAGCTCAATGGATTTTGGAAGGGAATCAAGTCTCCACATTCTATTTTGACTTCTTGAAGAGGAAATTTTATTCAAAGATAATCCTTAGATTGTGCATTACTGGTGGCACTTTAGAGGTAGACTCTTTCAGGATCAAAAACATGTTTAGGCTATGTTTTCAATGAATTTTATCTTATTATGCACTAATTGACATGGTAATGGAGGTTAGCAATGCATCTTAAAAAGTAATCCCTCATAAGGGATCTACAACTCACAACGATAGGGTGGATTGTGATTTCTCTTGAGAAGAATTACCTGTTGCCTTAATTCGATGAAGAATGCTAAATCTTTTAGGTTTGGTGGCGGTGTGAAAAATTTAAGGAAAAGTGGGACATGGTTGGAGATAACTTTTGTCACATGGCCAAGAGGTATTTATCCTCAAGTTCCTTGGTGGAATCCCTAAACCAAGAGATAATTAAATTAATCCTAAAGAATGTAGCTAAAGACATAATCAAGGTTGGAGGCATAACAACCTTTATAGCATTTCTTATAAAATTTCGGCAAAGGAAATAACTCTCCACATTTGCAAAGTGGCCACAATAGGGCAAGTTTATTTTGGACACGATGATCTTTGCATGGAAGGCAATAAAGTTGGCTAGAGAGTTGTATCAATGATCCTTATTTTTGAATTGATTTTGACAAAGCACGTGATAGAATGTATTGGTCCTTTATCACATATATGCTGCATTGCCTTAGATACGGGCCTAGATATGTTGTCACTACTTTATTCTCCAATGCTTCAAACTTTGTTTTGATGAATGACTCACTCTTAGCTTGAATCCCCCCTGCATCTTGTGATTGGAATGCATTATTTACCAATTCCATTAACCATATTTTGGAGGTTGCTAGGAATTAAGAAAGGATTGGAGGAATCTTCTCCTCGAAAGGTTTAGAGATGGTGAATAACCACTTTGTAAATGACTCTTTCTTTTCGTTTTGGATTAACAAGGAGTCTACGGATCCTAAAAGAGGTTTTCTAGACCTCTTATGTATTATTTTAGGAGCAACGATGAACGGGCGTAACATTGGTTTTGGTAGATAGGCCTTGACGACCCTCAAAATCCTCTTTCTTGAAACTCCTTCAACCTAGAGTGATTGTTTGCTATCTTGAGATCCCAGTTGGAATTGATCTTTTAGATATGGCTATGTGGAAGTGATCTCTTTAGAAGTTGCATACCAAGTGCCATTTGTAGTGATTTAAGGACCTCTCCTTTATAGGTAAGTTGATTGTTGTTTCAAGAATACTCTAGTTTTCCCATTTATATCATGTTACATGTTATCCCAATTTAGAAGATTGGAGTGAATTCTTAGGTCCTTTCTTTGGTAAAAATATAAAGGGGAGAGATGGCTTCTAATTATTCCTTGGGATCCTTGCATTGTGCCCAAGGAGGAAGGAGGTTGGATCTTGTTGATGTTGCCTCACAAGGTAATATTATGGCTGCTAATGGGGCAGTGAGTTGTCTAAATGATTTTGTCCATGGAAAGTCTTATTGTGATAACTTAGCATGCACTGAAAGTGCATGATTGTTTTTGATTGTGTGATGTAATCTCATCTCCACATTTGCTCCAAATCTTTGGGTCCTCCATCTACAAAATCATTTAGGAGGCTTGAAAATTTGTCCAAATTTGGTTGAGTGGAGTTGCTTAGAAAGTAGTTCACCTTGGGATCTGCCCTAGAACCCAATTTAAAGCTAAAAACATTAAGATTGATGCATTGTTGAACTCCCACAATTCTAAGGATGTAGGTTAAGTTGAAAATTCACTTTTCTTGGAGGGATCTCTGGGACTTCGAGGCTAGCTCATGGTAGGATGGGAGAGTTTTAACTTAATAGAAGGTATCCTAATCTTTGGGCAAGCATGCTAGTTATAAAAGACATTGGTGAGTTGATTCCTCACAAGGACTTGTTTAAATTGAATCTTGATATGCATGACACTATGTGTGGAGAGATTGGGGGTGATTGTCTAGTAGATAAAGTTATTAGCATGTCTCTAGGAGACTCTTCTCATTATTGCATCAAAAACATGTTATAACCTTTATTGTTAACATTCATTGGACTTTCATTTGAATCCAATGACAAGTGGGTTCTTGTGATACATAGTGTATGATCCATTCACTTGTCATTTTATTTACATGTCCTTCTCTACATAGTTATTTATTAGGCGCTATAATCTAGGGCCTTTTTAGCTAGGGGTGAGCTGAAAATGGGCTTTGTTTAGTTTGTAATAAACATATCACTATGGATACCATACCTTAAGCTTGTTAATAACATTAACAACACCCTTTATAAACCAAACAAATCCTACACTCACTACATTAATAAATTACGAAACATTTTATTTTATATATATCTAAATAAGTAAGCAAGCTTGTCTTTGTATAATAATAAACTATTTATAATAGAGTCTAATAATAACATTAACAACACCCTTCATAGACCAAACAAGTCCCACATTGACCACCCATGACATGTAGATTAATTGGTTTGGTTCGTAGAGCAAACAAGTCCCACATTGACCACCCATGACATGTAGATTAATTGGTTTGGGTGGGGTTTAGCCCCCATCAAATCATTGATTCAAATTTCATAGGAAAAGGTTGAGAGTGAGAAGCCACGGGGATAAAAATTGTTCCAAAATGTTGAACCTCATATACACAAGTGGTTAAAACATTCTTCTATCCAACATTAACGCCCATCTAAACATAAACTCACCTTAATTAAAAAAATCCAACATTATCTATATTAATAAATTATGAAACATTTTATTTTTACATTCTTGATAGAAGGCTAAGCTACCTTTTAATAGAATATAGTAATTCTTGCTGCACAAACATGCTATTCAGGGAACCAGAAAGGCATGAGCAATGACCCGCTTTTACCAACCTTTCCAAAACTGTGAACATTATAAAATGACTCGCAGTCGGCTTGCAAGAGAAAGCGCTCTATTTTTATTTTATTTATTTTTTAATTCACGAATATGAGAAACTTATTATTTAGGAAATGCTGAATCTCTAGAAGTAAACCTGTGCTATAAACCCTTATGGTATGCCTTAGCACTCTACGGGGATCGATTGCTGCATCTCTTATCAAAACACCTTGCGTTCGACTTTTGTAATCAGAGCGAGGGGAACACAAGACGAGTATTGAGATCCATCTCTTCTGGTGATTTGTTGGCGATCGATTGGCTTTTGCCGGTGGTCGTGGTCGTGGTGGTGCTGGTTGAAGGGTTAGGGTTTTTTCTGTTCTGTTATTTTTCGTAGGTGTGTCTGTTTTAGAATCAATGGCTGCCGCAGGCGGCAGTAGGAACCGTAACAACAACAATGGAGGGCGGAACCCTAATGCAGTTAACGATGAAAACCTGATATTTGAAACGAGTGCGGGAGTGGAAGCAGTCTCCAGTTTTGATCAGATGGGCATCCGTGACGACCTCCTTCGAGGTATTTACCAATATGGATTCGAGAAGCCTTCGGCCATTCAGCAGAGAGCAGTGATGCCTATCATCAATGGCAGAGATGTTATTGCGCAGGCCCAGTCTGGTACTGGAAAGACCTCCATGATTGCCCTCACCGTCTGTCAGATAATCGACACCTCCATACGAGAGTAATTTCTACACCTTTCTTTTTATTCATTATTTCGTTTAATTTTGTGGTTATTTCTGCTGCTAGGACGCACAAGCGGTGAATCATGTAGGGTTTCGATTTTTCCCAAAGGAAAACAAACAATTGAAGTAGATGATGCCCTAAGCTTGCACAATAATTTATTATTATTTTTTTGTTGTTGTGGGGAGCCGGTATGATACTTAATATCCTTGTGCAGTAAATCCCTTTCCAGTCTGATAGAATGCTCTGCAAACATAGTATTGGCTCAGAAGCAGTGGGTGGGGTATTTATTCATGGGTAAAGTGTATCTTTGGGAATTTGAATCTTGGTGGGAAATATCCCAACCCTCTTTTTCCCAAAGAAGTATGGGTGGTATGGGTGGGTATCTATTATGCCAAACTTTAGTAATTGCAACTGACCCCAAACTTCATACAACTGCCCTGTTTGCATGGGAAGAGCTTCGGAGTAAGTAGACAAACTCAACCTTTCCATGTATTTTTTGGGCAAGGCAAAGTTTAGTTCTGATCCATTATTATAATTATTTTTTTAATATTTCTTTTCAATTCCGATCATCTGGGTTGTTTTAAACTGGGTTACAACTTTTTATTTTAAAGAGAAAATCCCAGGGTCAATGTCCCATTAATCAGGTGGAACTATAAATTCCCACAAAATTTCTATGGGATTTGTGGAAGAATTTCCATTGAAATGGGGTTGACTTGTGTATAAACCTTGATGGAGAATATCACAACCCCTTCTTTACCATTTAAGCGAAACCCCGCCGACACACATTAATTTGCTTCTTTTAACTGTTCTTATGCTGTAAACTTTATGCCTGTCTTCATCCATTTCTTGAAAGAGAAGGGGTTTCATGGTAAACGAGATTGTATCATGCAAGCTCTTGTTAATTGGCACCAGGTTGGTATATTTGGTATATAGACTAGAGTTAAAACCAGGGAATCTCCTTGAAGGTAGTTTAATTTAGTTAACGTTTAGAGCCCATTTGTCTGCTAACTTGATCTGTTTGCTGTTTATTGAGAAAATAAATTGGTTTAGTTGCCCTGGTCATGAAATATAAGCTATTTTCAAGTGACAACCTAAAGCCTTTTGGTTGACAACCTAAAGGAAATTACAATGTAATTTTTAATATATTGTAACTTAATTCAACATATACTATTGACTCTTCATTAAGCTGATGTTATAGTGAGCACCTCTCAGTTGTGGGCATTAGGTGGTTTAACACTTCTTTAATATTTAGTTGTATATGTGGCGTAAAGGGTTTCCTTCGTCGTGTGCAGGGTTCAAGCTTTAATTGTGTCGCCTACACGAGAACTTGCGGCTCAAACAGAGAAAGTGATACTTGCCATAGGAGATTTCATAAACGTTCAAGCTCATGCATGTATCGGTGGTAAGAGTATTGGTGAGGATATCAGAAAACTGGAATATGGGGTTCATGTGGTATCAGGAACGCCAGGAAGAGTGTGTGATATGATCAAACGCAGGACCCTAAGGACCAGAGCTATTAAACTACTTGTTCTCGATGAATCTGATGAAATGTTGAGCAGGGGATTCAAAGACCAGATTTATGATGTGTATCGGTATCTTCCACCGGAGCTGCAGGTTGTCCTGATATCAGCAACTTTACCGCATGAGATTTTGGAGATGACAAATAAATTCATGACTGATCCAGTAAGAATCCTTGTCAAACGTGATGAGTTGACACTGGAGGTATGATTGAAACTGGATTCCTTATCCTGTCATTTGAGTTGTCAAATTTGTATTGTCACTAAAACAAGCATCCTGATCTATTTGTTGTGAATTCCAGGGAATTAAACAATTTTTTGTGGCTGTTGAAAGAGAGGAGTGGAAGTTTGACACCCTATGTGATCTGTATGACACTCTTACCATCACTCAAGCTGTCATATTTTGCAATACCAAAAGAAAGGTAACATACAAACACACTATTGTTTCTGCTTTTCTGCTTTGTGATTTTGACCTTTCTTTTCACCAATCCATTTTATTTTTCCCCTAGTGAGCAGCTAGTTTGCCAACTTAAGTGTTCAATTTATATTATTATTTAATTTGAGTTTTTGCACCTACAGGTTGACTGGTTGACAGAGAAGATGCGTAGTAACAATTTCACTGTGTCCTCTATGCATGGAGATATGCCACAAAAAGAACGTGATGCAATTATGGCTGAATTTCGTGCTGGCACAACTCGTGTCTTAATTACAACAGACGTTTGGGCTCGTGGTCTTGATGTTCAGCAGGCAAGTTCTCTTGGCTTTGGTCTCTTCCTTTATACTTTTAAAGTTTTTCATTGTGTTGAAGTTCATTGACATTTTACTTTTGTTTATAACATCAGGTCTCCTTGGTGATAAACTATGATCTTCCCAACAATCGTGAACTTTACATTCATAGAATTGGTCGCTCAGGTCGTTTTGGTCGAAAGGTAATCACAAACGTTTAAATTGTTTATTTGTGCTGGACAAAATGTAGGTTGTTGCTATCTACTATATAAAGGCGTCTTTTTTCATGTGTTAAATACATTTCTGATTTTGTTTTCTATCTGGTTATATTAAGGACTACTTCATTGACACATCGACGATTTTTCATTTTTGAAATGTGCAGGGTGTTGCAATAAACTTTGTCCGAAATGATGATATAAGGATTTTAAGAGATATTGAGCAGTACTACAGTACCCAGATAGATGAAATGCCTATGAATGTGGCAGATCTGATCTAAGTAATTGAGTCCTGATGCTGCAGCATAATTTTTTAGTTCAATATGAAACCTGATGCCTGCGTTGTACAATATATGTTAACTTGTCCCTGTAGTTGTAGCAGTTGTGCTATATTCAAGATTTTGCAGCGGGTAGCAGACTGGTTCTTGGTGTTGTGCCTGCAACATATTTGCTCTTTGCTCTTCTACCTTGTAGACTGTGATGTGATCTGCTGAATGGAGTGCTCTATTATTCACACCACAAAAATTTTCTTGTAGGTGTTGTTTTAACTTTTTTCTTGAGATAAATATTGAGAGAGTTTTGATATGTTTAATATATTTGACTTTTAATTGGCTTATAGTGGGATTGTTACATACACATAAGTGTTGATGTGTATCCAGCTATCTATATGTAAAATACTACTAGAAACTATTAATGAGTTCTGTTGGTGTCAAATACCACATTACTTACGAGTTAAAACATTAAGACTGATTCGTGTATGTCAAATCAACTGAGAGCACTCTTTTGACTGATTCTCACTTGATTTTTTCAGAAGGCCATCCCACATTTAGTTTCATATATGGTAGGCTGTTTCTCTTTAAATGCCCGGCTCATGGTTTCAATATATGATGAAACGAGAACCGTTAGGTTGATTTGGGAGGTTTACCACAATTTTCAGGGTTAGGGTGTTATTTATAAATCAAAGGTTAATTTGTTTGAGGTCTCATATTTAATGCACAATTTATGCTCTTTTACATATTTGAAATTCTCTCACAGATCTAATTGTTTTTGAATGCATCGATGATGCAACAGCTACTTCTGAGCAATGTTTTCAAATACTGTTTCGGAGAATTTTTGAGCAATGTTTGCAAATACTGTTTCGGGGAATATATTTTCAGGTGTCTGGAGATAAACTTATCAGAAATATCAGGGAAAATACCAGCAAGCACTGGCAAAAATCAGCATCTGGAAAAACCGAGAAAATTTTGGAAATGTCAGGATTTCCAACAAGGAGAAATTGGATATATTTGCAATACTTTTTCTGAGGTTAGAGCTCAGATGTTCAACGTGTAAATATCCATGTGGGCTCTCTTCCTTTTTAGGAAGGTTTGATCTCCATCTTCTAGTGCATATGGGTCAACTTGGCATCTCTCATATATATATATATATGCTATGAATTGTTCGCATAAAATGCTGAGAGACATACAATCAAATATTGCTATATATTGATTCTTTATTTTCTGAAAGATATGAAGATTTGGTATTACCAATTCTTTGGTTTTGACTTGTCCATACTCCTAAACTTTCATGTTCATACATGAGTATTTAACACACTCTTGGTTCACTAGGAAGCAATTCTGAGGGGTGGCCAAGAGGGATAGGGAGAGGTGGTGATTTTTATGTTAAAGTGGGAGCACTGTTCTTTGCTATTTATATTACTCCTGTTACTGCTTATCTGTTATACCAATTCTTAGTTTTGATTATCATAATTGAGAAAGGTCCGTTTTTTTAATAGTCCTGATGTCCAAGTGGCATCACTATGTTTTGTCATTAGTATTACTTTTTGTTTAATGTGTATGGGATCCGTTTTTATAAATAAATTTATTATCTACTATCTATATTATTCCTGTCACTGCTCATATGTTATGCCAATTCTTAGTTTTGATTATCATAATTGAAAAAGGACATTTTTTTTATAGTCTGATGTCCAAGTGGCAAAATATTTGTTTAATGTGTATGGGATCCGTTTTTATAAATAAATTTATTATCTATCTATATTATTCCTGTTACTGCTCGTATGTTATGCCAATTCTTAGTTTTGATTATCATAATTGAGAAGGGACCTTTTTTTAGGTCTGATGTCCAAGTGGCATCATTATATTTTGCCATAGTATTACTTTTGGTTTAATGTGTATGGGATTCATTTCTGTAAATAAATATATTTATTACACCTTCATAATCTCTCTGAATGCTTAATATTATTTTGCTATTTAGAGGAATTCGCAATTGGGCTGGTCTCAGATTCATGTAACATGGGGTCGATCAGTCTCAAATTAAATTCATAAATTCGTGTTACATGGATTGATCACAATCATTACCAATATAATCTATTCATAAATTCGTGTTACATGGATTGATCACAATCATTACCAATATAATCTATTCATAAATTCGTGTTACATGGATTGATCACAATCATTACCAATATAATTTACCAATATAATCTATTCATAAATTCGTGTTACATGGATTGATCACAATCATTACCAATATAATCTGTAGGCATCTATGTAACAGTTCATGTAATATGGTTGTTACATGGGGTCGATCAGTCTCAAATTCATAAATTACCAATATAATCTCTATGTAACAATTCATGTAATATGGTTGTTACATGGGGTCGATCAGTCTCAAATTCATAAATTACCAATATAATCTCTAGGCATATATGTATGTCTCTTACCTAGGCATATATGTATGTCTCTTACCGCAGGCCCAAGTGATTCTCAAGGGACTTGAACATGGAACGATTCTCAAGGGACTTGAACATGGAACCTTTTTGCACATAACAGTCATTTTTATAACCTCATTTTTATAACGGTTGTCAATTGAGTTAAATAGATTTGAATCAAGGATTTGAACTTGGAATCAACATTCATTTTTATAGTTATTGCCCATTATTGCCAATTTAGCGACATATTATAGAATTTGGGATTATGGTGCATTGATCATGAGTGTATATAATTTGGAAAAAAGATTCATAGTTATTGCCAATTATTGCCAATTTAGCGACATATTATAGAATTTGGGATTATGGTGCATTGATCATGAGTGTATATAATTTGGAAAAAAGATTCTTGAATTTGGGATTATGGTGCATTGATCATGAGTGTATATAATTTGGAAAAAAGATTTTAATGAGAATGAGGATGTTCTTTATTACGAGAGGTTTATTATAATAACTATTAATAATATTTTATAACAATAAATATGAAAAATAATTTGTCAATTTTATTAATCATGGAATTAATTTTTTAACATGTTCATGAAAATGATTTTTCATGTTCATGAAAATGATTTTTTTCTTTTATAATAATAAATGGTGTCCTTAATTATTGTTTTTTTGTTTTTTTCGGATGAAAAAAAACAGTGGTTTATATAATATACCAATATATTTTTTGGAATGATATAAAAATTTCTCTATATCAAATTAGCTTTTATTGTTATTATATGGAATTAGCTTCTTTTAACCTTGTCACTCATTTAAAGGATGTTTGTCATTTAAAATTAGGGTTATAATAATAAATGGTGTTCTTAATTATTGCTTTTATATTATATGAAATTAGCTATTTTCAATCTTTTCATTCGTTTAAAGAATGTTTTTCAGTTGAATTTAGAGTTATTGAGTAGGCTGTGATGTGTAAGTATCTGTGTTTAAAACAAAAATAAAATATTCTCTGAATAGAAAAACAGTGTCTGCTATATGCATAGTTGTTCATATCACTTATATGATTTCATGTAAAGTAATTAAAAGTTAAAAAAATATGAATGAATAAGATGTCTGAACTTTATACTTTTCAAACATATTTTAATATTCAAATATGAATTAACATTAATGTATACTTAAAAATATATCAATAATAAAAAAACAAGTTTAATGTGCGCTCATAAAATGGCTCAATGTACATGTTATGTGATCTATATAACATTTAAAAATACAATTTAAACAATACAAAATTACACATTGTTTTTTAACATTCTAAAATAAGTTTGCACCTAAAAAAAATTGATCTCTCTACTCATGTTATATCCTGTTTGAAATAAATGTATACTGGTAATAATAAAAAATGATATTCTCAATTATAAGTTTTACTTATTTGTGGAATTAATTTCTTTCAGCATTTTTACTGTTTTAAATACTTAAATAATATTTTATGGTTTTTCTGTTTTATGGAATTAACTTCTTTCAACCTTTTCACTCCTTTAAAGAATGTCTCACATTTGAATTTAGGGGATTCTTTTGCATTGATTATGAGCATATAGAATTTGGAATCAACACTTACGAGAATTAGAATGGTTTTTATAATGAGTTATTAGAACTATTAATTTTGTTTTGATGTTGGAGGTATGTAAATGTAATCTGATTTTGGAGGATGAAGAGGACCTAAAACACTTTTAAAAATAATTTTTAGGGGAATAGAGGAACAAATCATTTGGAAAATTGTCATTAAGTATCTCACTATTTTATGATGTTAAATTTTGTGGGTATTTTATAGAGCAATTTGGTTTTTTTATTAGAAAAAAACCATAACTTTTATTATGATATAATAGGGAATACAAATTACATTTAGTAGACAAAATCATGTGTGTATGCAATCTTGAGTAAATATATGTTAGATACAAGAAGCATTCATATGTCAAAAATGGATTTGGGTAAGAAACCCTAGGAACAACAAAATCTCGGACACTAAGCAGAGAGAATCAAAGAAAATCAAGGCACACAAGCCCATCAAAAAAGAAACCCCAAGGCACCCAAGCTCATAGATGTCCCAATAGGGTACAATCCCACATTTAGACCCATAAATCGAAGCCCAATGAAGGGCAACAAAACAAAAATGGGTAGCATGGCCCAATGAAACCCACAACCATGACTTTGCATGCAAAACGACGAACCAACAGTGCAGGAAGCTACAGGTAGTGACAACAGGGACAGGGTGGTGACACGACCAAAAGAGACCTCGAACATCAATGGGTAGGAATAGAGCAACCCCGACAAAAGAAAAAAGGGCACAATAAGTAAAGAAGCAGCAAAGACCCAAACCACAACTCAAGCAGAGCACCCATAGGTAGCATCGTTGGCAAAGACATAAGAGAGAGGCGTAGGCAACAAAGGTGGTCAGGTGGCACGAACCATAGAGCTGAGGAGGCTAGGGTTCCACGCTCGGCCTTCCACTCCCTCGACTCCTTTATCAATCGTGCCCCAAACTATTATCCTTCGCTTCCTATTGGAGTAGTTTTTTTTTTCACACGAGAAAAAACCTCTAATTTCTACTAATAAAAATAAAAATTACACTTTGTTGACACAATGTGTGTATGCAACTGAGGTCTTAAATAGAGGATCAAGAAAAAAGAGCTAAAAGTGTTGAGAGAGTGTCATGAGAGGTCATTATACTAGACACCTCAAATAAAAAAGCAAAAAATAACATAATGTGAACATAAGGTTATGGTTTACTCAAGCCAAGTTTTTCTCTTTTTCCTTCTGTTTATGCACTTTTATCAAACGTCGCAATGTGGTTCAACAAGAATCAATGCCAATTATTGGCTCACATGAGGAGCCTTTTTATCAAAGTTTGAATTTTTTGAGACATGCGCTTTTAGAGCCGCTAAAGATGTCTAGTGGCATAGTGCTATTGGAGCAGTTTGTCACAATAGATCTTACAATATTTTGAATTTTTATTATTATGCACTTTATTACCTTAGATCTGAAATTTATCATTATCAATACAGATCCATCTTAAACACAAATCTAGCAAGCATTGAGAGGGGTCAAATACCTTGAATTGCAATTCTCTTTTGATCCCATTCAATGCTTGCTAGATCTGTGGTTACACATACTAGGTTGAATTTCATTTTTTAATGCATTAATTGATTAACTATTTGAAAATTCCCTTGGGCACTTAAATTGTCTAAATTATACAACTTTGATTCCTATAAGTGTTTGCTAGATTTTAGACAAAATATATGAAAAATATACATGAAAAAGGGCTAAGATGTATAATAGTGAGACTACTTAAAATGTTTAAACATACTTTTCTTAATTGCTTTACTTAATATATACAATTATTTTTAAACCATATATAATATATACATAGTTGACATTGAAATATTTTATCTGACATGGGGATTGAAATATTTTGTGTAATACTTTTTGTTGTTAATTAAGGTCTTCTATTAAATCATAACTATTTCCTTTCAAAGTTCAAAGTTTTGTCTCATTATCATTATTTACCACAGGGGAAACCAAATCAATGACGATGAAGGTAGTTTTCAAGTTTCTTAATCATCAAAATACCCAAAATGTAAATTCAGTTTTAGTTAGCCTACTTTTCAACAATTGTTTGGAAAGATTGACAAAATTACTACATGTCTACCAGATGTGATTGGCCATGCATCTAACTACAAAAAGAAAAGAAGTTTATGAACCCAAAACATCAACCAAGAGCTTTGGATGATCATCATTTGTTAGAGGACGTTTGATCCAGATTAATGACGAAACGAAATGAAATACATATTCAAACCCAAACACAGAGATACAATGAAACAAAACATCCATTAATAAATAACAATCTCTCAAAACTGTTTACATACATAAGAGAAACAAACTAGTGTAGAAATTTTGAATAATAAACACTTGTTCACAGAGATTATCCTGATTATGCACTATTGCGGAATACATGCACAATACATAATCTCCTCTACGTTGATCATCAATTTAGCAGCATTAAAAACAATGAAACATCAATCGCATGCACACATTAACACAGTATGTGACCCGGGGAAAGCTTACAGCTGAAAACCCCACACTATCTGTATATTAATGATTGAAAACATGTAACAATACATAGTACAATACTCCTCTCAAGTATCCAGCACTATCTCCACCTGTTACACACAAAACTAGCTCAGATCCGAACAAGTCACAGGTTCAAATCTCCTCTGCTGCTTTGCCTGTCTCTATTGCACAATACCATGTGAAAATCACTCACACTGAAAATCACGTGAGCATAGGCTATATCACTGGGCATATACTGGGCAATCCTCATGGGCATACTCAATCCATTGATTGTGTAAGATCTCATGCACAACTATAGTCACAACTGATAGCAATTTCAACCTCTAACACCTGTCTCCACTGAACTGTACATGCACTGAGTTAACTGATGTATTCTTCAGTTGCTTTATGAGTTAATAATTAGTGAATTAATTTAATCAATTAATTCACATCACTTATCACTAGTCTATTTGTAGTTAGACTAATTAAAACTAGTTTAACCAAGTCAAATTGAACACAACTCCATCAACTCCACATTCAACTCCACAGAACTCACATGCATGAGTTCTAACTGATGTCCTGCATGCAATAGCTCCACTGACCCACAAAGAAAGCGTATTTCCTTCTGACAGCTGCATGTGCTACATCTGTAGCTCAAACTGAAGTGCTCCAAGAGGATAAGATAATGTTTATAGTCTAAATATTATTATGATACAATAATATTTGACTTTTCTATTTTTAGCCTCGCAGTCTAAAAATAGACTTTGATCACTCCGCTGTGAACCAGAAATAGAAGTCCATCTATTTTTCCCAACATGACCAATCATCAATAAACAACATACTGCAACTCATAGACCATGATCCATATGTCTAAAAATAGACATAGTCTAAAAATAGACTTTGCGCCATAATTTGCCTGCGGGCCCACTTAGTGAATGCGACTCCTTTCCACTAAGCTCCATCATCTTGTTGCATTCTCACAACTAGCTCGGGCAATGGTAGATTATCTCTGAAAAGAGATGTGATGGCTACATGCCTTCAAAACTGTGTTTTAATGATGCTTGGAGGCATTTTTGTTATTGAGAAACAATGGAAAACCCTAAACATCCAAAAACCTAACCCTGAGAGATGAAGTGCCAAAAGTTTCTGGGCCCCATTGGGATTAGTTGGAATGCCAACTTCCCAGGGTCGTAATTTGGGCATATGATCTTTGTTTGGCGCACACGATATCTTGCTAGAAAAGCTATCCGAGGACAATAAAATTTATTGGCATGTTTGTGCCTTCTAATGTACAAACTTGGCGTGTTTTCCAAAAAAATATTGTTTAGGGCCTAAAAACAGCTCTAAAAGTCTAGGACTCGAAAAACTGCCAAAAATGGAAAGTTTTGCTAGAATTAAGGAAATTGAAAGGAAACAATGTTGGGGGTCCAAGTGGAATAGGATGGTGGCCACCAATATCCATTTGGATCAGTCCTTCCCTCTTAGAAAGCAATGGTCCCCATTGCGCTTAGTGCCTCCATGAGATGGGAAAACTTTCGTTGAACTTGGTCATTGGTGAGCCACTTGCCTTGGTGTAGGAGTTGGCTAGCTTTGACAAACCAATACAGTTGAATCCTCTGTTGGAAAGTGTTCATGATCTATGTGCCCATGATCCGATTAGTTGTGGCTTGTTCCATGCAGTTTGGGTTGAACTATGTTGGTGTCTGTTGCTCAACAATGTCTGATGTGTCCAACAATGGTGGAAAGTATGGCCGAAGGCAATCTACATTGAACACTGGGTGCAAGCCAATGAATGGGGGGACACTGAGCTCGAAAGGGTTGTCTCCCACAACTTTAGTGACGGTGTAAGGCATGTATTGGAGGGGTTGAAGATTCCAATGGGCTCTGATAAGATGTTCTTTCTACAAACACAACCAAACTTTGTCGCCCACCTAAAAATTATATGGCACTCGATGTTGATCATGCCATTGTTTGTACTCGAAATTTTCGTTATCAAAGATGTTGTGAACCTACTAGTGGATGTTCTGAATGCATTCAATAAACCTAGTGGCTTATCAACTTTGCAATGAACATGGGCAAATTCTCCCCGTGTAGTTGCAAGAGGCAATGCAACATCAATGAGACATAATGGTTGAAATCTCAGAACCATTTGAAAGGGGATGTGTCCAGTCGAGCTATGGAGAGCTATGTTATCACTGTGTTGCACATAGGGGAGACTTTCACCCCATGTTCGCAAATTCTTAGAGTTTTACATTCGTAGTATGTGTACTATCATCCTGTTGATGATCTTTGTCTGGCCATCAATATGGGGGCGAAATGCAGTCAACTTGGTGAGCTTGGTGTCCAATAATGACCAGAGGCTCAACTAGAATGCGCTTAGGAAATTTCTATCTCGATATGATATAATGGTTTGTGGGATCCCGAAATGTACCCACATTTTTTCAAAGAAGAGTTTGGCAGTGGATTTTGTTGTGATACTCTTCTTGCAGGGAACCAATATGGCCATCTTAGAAAATTTGTTGACAACAAAAAATATACAATGGTTATTGTGCTTGGTAGAAGGAAATCCAAACATACAGTCCATGGAGATGGATTCCCAAGGTCGAATAGGAGTAGGCAGAAGAGTAAACATGTCTTGCTTCTTAATGGTTAGTTTGGCGATGGCACATGCAGCGCAAGATCTAATATATTTTCCAACATCCTGTTGGAGATTTGGCCAATAAAAATATTTCTGTAGTACTGCCACTCTCTTCTTTATGCCAAAGTGTCTTGCGACTTGCATTTGGTGTGCCTCCCAAATCGTCTTGGTCCGCTCACTTGAAGGAACACAAAGATGTCCCAGGTGGCATAATAGTGCATCATGGAGGTGGAAGTATGGAACTTTCTTGTCATCGGTCAACATTTGGTATGTAGTGGCAAATTCTGGATCATTATTGTAAAGTTGTGGCCATCCAAAAGTCTCGTGGCCACAAGAATTAAGAACAGTGGTCATCACCACAACTGGTGGCTAACTGAGGTAGTCTGTAACATTGTTGATGCTTCCCTTATTGTATTTAATGTTCATATGAAATTATTGTAGGTATGTGGACCATTTCTGATGGCAGTCGTTCTGCAACTTCCACTCTCGGCAAACCTGCACATTGGAATACATTTCTTTATCATAGGTGGGGTATTTTCTGAATTACATTGGAAAGTGTTTCACTATGATAGGCCATCAGATGCCCTTGCTAGGTGAAAATTGCACCAATGGTGTAGTTAGAGGCATCTATCTCAATTTCAAATGGTTATTGTAGGTCTAGAAATGTGAGTACTGATGCAGAGAAAAGGTAGTGCTTCAGCTCAACGAACACTCTCTGTTGGGACTCAGAGCAAAAAAACTTTGCTTTCGCTCATCCCTTAGTAACTTGACTCAAAGGCCAAGTGATATGAGAGAATACCAACATGAACCTTCGATAGAAATTGGCGAGGCCCAAAAAATTGGCGAAGCTCTGTTAGAGTGGTCAGGGTTGGCCAATCCCGAATGACTTGGATCTTATTCAGATACACAGGCACACCTTGCTCGTCAATGATGTAACCCAAATATTGGACCTGGTTCATGCCAAAGGTGCATGTCTCCAAGTTGACACAATTTGTGTTGCTGTAGGGTTTTAAGGACCTGCCAAATATGTTACAAGTGCTCTTCCCAACTCTTGTGAAGATGCAGATTTCGTCCAAATATACAATCACGAACAAGTTAGTTAAGGGTTGTATGATGTCATCCATTAGCCTCATAAAAGTTGCAGGGAGATTTGTCAACATGAAGGGAATGCCTAACCACTCAAAAAGGCCCTCATTAGATTTGAAGGCGGTCTTCCATACATCTGTGTGTTCTATTGAAACCTAGTGATAGGAAGACTTCAAATCAATCTTGCTGAAGTGCTTAGCCCCCTTGAGTTGGACAAGAAGGTCATCAATCTGTGGGATTGGATACTCGTTCCTGGTAGTGATTTTATTTAGTGCTTGATAATCAATATAGAGTCTCTAGGTCCCATCCTTCTTCTGTATGAGTACAGTTGGGCTCCCACAAGGAGAGGAACTTGGTTGGATATGCCATTTTTGTAGAAACTCCTGGATCTTCCGCTTGATTTCTTTGTTTTCTAGAAGAGAGAGGTGGTATATCGACCCATTGGGTAGAGGTACTCTGGGAATCAGATCAATCGAATGATTGACCTGATAGGGCAAAGATATCCCTATGGGTGAGGAGAATATGTTGATGCATTATTCCATGAACTTATCTAATTTCTTCTGCTGCGTGGAGGAACCCTTCCGAGGGGTGATGGATGTGGCCACGATCTTTCCTTTACTTTGAGAGCGAATAAAAAAGAAACAATTTTTCTTAATCTAGGAGATGATCTTAGTACATTGCTCAGCAAAGATCAAATAAATGACAGTAGATGGGGTTACCTACAATATCTTGTATAACTTATTGCCTGCCCAAAGTACTAATAACAGTATGAGGCTTGGACTCATACATAGTGTGACACTTCCACAAGTATGGTTGACCTAATAATACATCACAAACTTCAAGAGGAGCAACATCACACGATACCTCATTTGTGAAGGGATCGATGTTGTAAGGTAGGCGACATTATTGAATGATGCAGAGATCTAACCCTTGGTGGAGCCATCCGAGGGTGTACAGTTGTGGGGTGGTGTTGTCAGTAAGCTCAACCACTTCACGGCCTTATCTAGATGAGGTTATTTTGACTTCCACTATCGACAATGAACTGTAGCGGCGGACACTTCACCCACATTTGTGAGTGGAAGAGACGCTCACCCTCCTCTGGATCCTCAAGCTTAATCTTGTTGACCTTGGTCATGGAAATGGTGTCACTAGCTTTTGTATCAATAATCTGCTTCCTATTGTGATTCCCCTTGTTGATTTCTAGCTCAGTTCGTAACATGCATATGAATTTGAAGCTTTTAGCTCGACCACCAATGATTGCTTAGTGCGACACTCATTTGTGTTGTGGGTGGGGATGTTGTGGAAATCACACCACTTTCTAGTGTCATTTGCCTTCGTGGTGTTATTATTTTCTTGTGGATTCAATGGGTTGTCCTGGGTCACTCCACCTTATCTCTGTCCTTTGTTTTGTCGTTTGGAGGTGTATTTTCCCTGCTTCAGATTTGCAGATCCAAAATCCTGCTTCTTCTATTTAAACTTCTACTCGATCCTCACAGAATCTTGGTACGCTATTCCAAGCAAGGAGATGTCTAATAAAATTGTTTCTTCTTAGATGTATTTGTGCATACAACCACAATACTTGAGTATCATATTCCACTCAAAATCCTTGATACCCAAATTTGTGCGTAGGGTATGAAAAATGTTTGCGAACTCTAGAACATGTTGGTCCCTTCCCTGTCGTAGTGAGGTCCACTTTATGTACTTATCATCATAGCTTTCGACAAAGGTAATATTGTTCCTTGACGACATCTCAAAAATAATTCCAAGGGGGTGTGGTTGAAAATAGTAAGGGTTTCTCCTCGTCCCTTTGCTCACTGTAAGTTTCCCACTAGTCCTCAACACGGGGGGTGGCTTTGAGGAGTGCAAAAGTAATCTTTTCCCTATCAGAAAAATTATGGACCGAAAAATATCCTTTCAACATATTTAACCATCTATCTAGGGCATTTGCATCTATTTGTCCTTCAAATATAGGAATGTCAAAGTTAAATTATACCTTAAAGGGGGCGACACCTCCAAAATCACTCCTAGATGAAGATGCTTCGCCCTCTGATGCTTGCTGAAGGATCTTGGAATTTTTTTTTCATCATCTTAATCCTTTATCAATTGAGGGCTTCTTTGCGCAACATTTTGAAAGGACCTCCTGCTCCCTTGTCTTTATTTTATTCCACCATTGGAGGTCGTTGGCATTGATGAGGCCGATCTTGTAAGGGTTCAACCAATTCAAGTCTTAATTCCTTATACCCCAACCTCGTTGGTGACATGCACAAAAAAAGAAAGAAACATAAGACCTCTATGATACCACTAATCTAGATTTATGAAGGAATGAAATGAAAAATACATATTCATACGCAAACATAGAGTTACAATGAAACAAAACTCCAATTAATAAATAACAATTGTTGAAAATTATTTACATACATAAGAGAAATAAACTAGCTCGAGCAATGGTAGTTTATCTATGAGAAGAGATGTGATAGATACATGTCTTCTATAATATGTTATAATAAGGCTTGGAGACCTTTTTATTATTGAGCAATAATGGAAAACCCTAAACATCCAAAAACCTAACCCAAGGAGGTGAAACATAAAAAATTTGTGGGCCTAGTTGGGATTAGTTGGAATGCCAACTTCCCGAGTCAGTAATTTGAGCACATGATCTTTGTTTGGAGGACAAGATACCTTATTAGAAATATCTATTCTAGGACAAAAAATTCTCCCAACAAGCTCATGCCCTTGCATGTTTTCCAAAACAATGTCGTTTTGGGCCTCAAAACAACTCTAGAAGTTCAGGACCCAAAAAAACTGCCAAAAATACAAAGTTGTGCTAGAATTAAAGAAACTGAAAGGAAACAGTGTTAGGGGTCCAAGTGGAATAAGTAGATGAACACAAATATCCATATGGATTAGTCCTTCCCCCTTAGGAAGCAAGCAATGGTCCCATTGCATTGAGTGCCTCCATGAAGTGGGGGAAATTTTGCTAAACTTGGTCCCTGGTGAGCCACTTGCCTTGGTGTAAGAGTTGGCGAGCTTTGACAACCTGATACAGTTGGATCCTTTGTTGGAGAGTGTTATTGATCTATGTGTCCATTATATGATCAGTTGTGGCTTGTTCCACGCAGTCCAGGTTGGGATCTGTTGGTGTCAGTTGCTCAACAATGTCAGATGTGTCCAACAATGGTGGAAAGTATGGTCGAAGGTGGTCCACATTGAATACTGGGTGCAAGCCAAGGAATGGGGGGATAATGAGATCGAAAGAGTTGTCTCCCACAACCTTGATGATGGTGTAAGGCCCATATCAGAGGGGTCGAAGCTTCTCATGGTTTTTGGCAAGGCATTCTTTCTGCAAATGCAACCAAATTTTGTCACTTACCTAAAACTTATGTGGCACCCTATTTGTATCATGTCGGTGTTTGTACTTGGAATTGGGTTTATCCAAGATGTCGTGAATCTGTTGGAAGATGTTCTAAATGTGTTCAATAAACCTGGTGGATTTATCAGCTTCAGATTAAACATGCAAATTCTTCTTGTGTAGTTGCAAGAGGCAGTGCAACATCAATGGGACATAACGATTGAAATCTGCAGTGCACTTGAAAGGGGTTGTGGCCAGTCAAGCTATGGAGAGCTCTGTTATAGCTATGTTTCACATATAGAAGACTCTCATCCCATGTTCACGAATGCTTAGTGTTGTACATGTGTAGTGTGTGTACTATCATCCTGTTGACGACCTCTGTCTAGCCATCAATCTAGGGGTGGAATGCAGTTGACTTGGTGAGATTGGTATCCAACAATGACCAGAGGCTCAACCAGAATGTGCTTAGGAACATGCTATCCTTATCTGATATAATTGTCTACGGGATCTCGAAATGTACCCACACTTGTTCAAAGAAGAGTTTGGCAGTCGCTTCTATTGTGATACGTTTCTCATAAGCAACCAATATGTCCATCTTAGAAATATGTCGATGACCACAAATATATAGTCGTTGCTGTACTTGGTTGAAGGAAGAACAAACATATATTCCATGGAGATGGATTCCCAAGTTGAGCTAGGAGTAGGCAAAAGAGTATACTGGCCTTGCTTCTTAATGGTTGACTTGGCGATGACATATGCAGTGTAGGATTTGATATATTTTCCAACATCGTATCGAAGATTTGGTCAATAAAAATATTTCTGCAGTACTGTTATTGTCTTCTCTATGCCAAAGTGTCCTACGAACCGACTATAGTGCACCTTCCAAATAATCTTGGTTCACTTGCTTGAAGGAACACAAAGGTGTCCCAGGTGGCATAACATTGGGTCCTAGAGGTGGAAGTTTGAAACTTTCTTGCTATCCATCATCATATGGTATGTGGTGGTGAATTCTGGATCATTTTTGTAAAATTGCGACCATCCACAAGTCTCGTGCCCACAAGAGTCGAGAATAGTGGTCGATGCCACAACTGGTGGTCATTTGAGGCAATCTGCAACATTATTGATGTTGTTCTTCTTGTACTTAATGTTCATATGAAATTGTTATAGGTATGTGGACCATTTTTTATAGCGGTCCTTCTGTAACTTCCCTTGTGTCTACATACACAAGAGGTTAGTGGTCTGTGTGGATGATCGTTCCCTATCCAAAATATAATGTTTCCACTACCGGAAATTCTGCACAATGGAATGCATCTCTTTATCGTAGGTGGGGTATTTCCGAATTGCATTGGAGAGTGTTTCAATGTGATAGGCCATTGGATGTCTTTGCTGGGTGAGCGCTGCACAAATGGCGTAGTTGAAGGCATCTATCTCAATTTCAAATGGTTGTTGTGGGCCTGGAAATGTGAATATTGGTGCAAAGCAAAGGCAATGCTTTAGATTAATGAACGCATTTTGTTGGGACTCAGACCAAAAAATCTTTTCTTTCATTCTACCCTTAGTAACTTGACTCAAAGTCCAAGTGATATGAGAGAATCCGAACATGAACCTTCTATAGAAATTGGCAAGGCCAAAAAAGCTGCAAATCTCTGTTAGAGTGGTCGGGGCTGGCCAATCTAAAATGACATGAATCATAGTTGAATCCACATTCACACCTTGTTCATAAATGATGTAACCTAGATCTTGGACCTGGTTCATGCCATGTTGAAAATGCAGCAAGAAATTCCTAATTTAAAATTTCCCAAATTAATTAGGAGAAATTTGAAATTGAATTTCAATAAAACACTTGGAGGTAGTTAATTGAGGTGACATGTTCTTGTCACTCAGTTAATTCTATTTGGAGACACTTGAGTTATGTGTAGTTATGATCGATTTATAGTTTCTAGCAATCAGGTTCAGTTAGTTTGAGTTATTATGGGTTTAAGTAGTTATAACTAATTAAGAACTAGTCGAGGGTCCAATAGTGAGGTGTAACTTCAACCGATCTTTCAGTTAACTCATCAATCAACCTAGAATAATTGATGCATGCAGATAACTCGAGTTACCTAGTTGATATTAGAGTTCAAGGGAAGTGTAATATCAATTGTATAATTTTCCAAGTTGTACATGTGGTGCATGCAGTTAGAGAAAGGCCTAAAGGAATTGAGTAATTCCCAAAGAGCAATTTTCCCTAATTAATAGGGGGATAATTCCTTATTGAACAACACAAGGAAATAGGAGCTTGGGCAGGCATAAAATTGGCTAAGTATTCACTAGAGTCAGTCTGTGAAGAAGAGAGATAGATTATAATAGTGTAGAGGTTTCTCAAGCTTGAGAAAGCATTGTATTTCTTCTATATTTTCTGATTAATGCAATAAAAATATGAAGGGTTTTTGAGTTGTTTCTTTCCCCTAGATAAAATTATGAGTATTTGTGTTGAATCTTGTCTCATGTTTATGTTATGATTTCATGATTGATTAATTTCTTTCTGCTAATGAGTAGAGTAGATTCAAGTCTTTAGTTTAAGTAAATCACATAAGAAGTTTGAATCTACAAGGAATTTCTACATGGTATCAAAGAAAGAATCACAATAGAGAAGATAATTCGAAGTTTTCTTTGTAGGTATATCGAATTTGCAGGATCAATTCTTCAGAGCTAGCAGGATGGCTTTCTATGGACTAAGACTTGAGTATGCCCTTGAGGGTAACTCGAATTATGTTGCTTGGAAGGACATGATGGAGGAAATGTTAGAAGATAATGGGTTGGAGGAATTCATAGATAATGATATCTCGAGGCCTCCAACATTTGATGCTCAAGATCTCGCAAAATGGAAGAAGTGTGTAGCAAAGGTAAGGAGCATCATATTGGAGGGAGTTCGAGACCATATTGTCTCAAATCTCCATGAGAAAGAGACTCCATATGAAGTATGGCGAGAATTGACAGATATATTCCAGAACAGTAGTGACCATCGGAAGCTAGCACTTAAGGCCAAGCTTCAGAGTATCAAGTTGTAGAAGGGCGACACAATTACACAATACCTCAACAAGTTCATACAAGGTCGTGATGAACTTGGTCAAGTTGGAGTTACTGTAGCAGAAGATGATCTGGTAATCCTAACACTTCTATGCCTTCCCAAGAGTTGCCACAACTACTAGGATTTGGTAAATGGGAGAGAGAATCTACCAAATAGGGAACAACTATGGTCGGATTTGGTACAAGAAGAGATAAGGTAGAGCACCAGAGATGGAACATATTGTAGCCACTGCAACAACCCTCCAAAATTCCAGACTTTTCAAAATTTTGGAGACCCTGTACTAAGGAGTAAGGGGCCGATATTAGATTCTATGCTGAAAGAGAAAAAGAAGGCATTACTGAGGAGGATCCTCCCTCCTAACAACTCAAGTCAACCATAAACCCCTACTCCTAAGAGTTTCTCTAGCCAAAGCCCAAATGATGCCTCTACAAGTGGAAAGGGAAACTCATCTACACTTGGAACCTTTCCTAAGTCCGCCCAATCCCTTTCACTTTCACATACGTCCTCAGAAGGCACTTTACCTTCGAACTTGGGATATAACATCATCAAAAATATGAATAAGACGTGGGCCAACATTTCACTATATGAACTTGCCAAGATATCTAGCCAACATGAACTAATTGTCAAAGCGTTCGATACCTTGTCTTCGACCATAAAAGCTACCTCTTCTATAAAGACAAGTTCTCCTAGTCAGTTCGACTCCCCCGTTCCTTTTAACTTTCGAAATATTCAACTACAATGTGCACAATTTCCTTGTCAATTCTGGTCCGTTAACTAATGTCATGCCTTTATTTGTGTGAAAAAATTTAAACATTCAATCTGAGAAGATAGATGCCAAAATCATCCAATTGGATAGATCTCAATTTATCACCTTGGGTGAACTAAACAATGTGATAATTAGGTTGTCTTCCGACTCTAGGGTGCATTAATGCATTGACATAGTTGTTGTTGACATTCCAGAAGCGTATGGCCTTTTTGTTAGCATGGAATGGTTAATCAAATTCCAGGGGTATTTTTCCACTGACTGGTCCCACTTATGGATGCCTTACAAAGGCAAGAAAAAACTAGATCAGATTTAACAAAGAACCCTACATGAAGCATATGGTCACCGATCTTGAGGGCCCGAATGAACCCATCAATTTTTCTCAGGAAGAGTTGGGAATTTGTTTTTTGGAAACTGATATTGGGTGCTATCAAGCCTTGCCATCAACCATCCCACCCGATACACAACTGGAACTCTTTCCTTTCCCTTCAGCTGAATCATGCTAATGAACCTTGTACTATATATGTAAATATGTTAAGCACAAATGTAAGCAAAAATGAAATTTGGACTTTATATTATGATGGGTCCAAGACTTAGGATGCAGTTAGTGCCCACTGTATCCTCATGTACCCTCAAAAAAAAAAAATATTTTCTTATATGTTAGAATTCTAGTGCGCTAACAACACTGCACAGTGTGAGGCACTGATCCCTGGGCTCAAGAAAGCTATTGAACTAAAGGTCGAATGTTTGAAGGTGATCGATGATTATGAAATCATCACGAGACAAGTACGAAATACAATTCATTGTCAATCTCCACACCTAAAAAATTATCAGCTGGAGTGCTGATTAATCTCTTCCTTTAAAGTTTTCAGTATTAATTTTGTTCTTAGGATTAATAACACGACCACTTATACTGTAGCTAATGCCGCAAATAGGTTTACACCTTTAAGGGATGAATTTTCTATTGAGATTGTTTATAAACCCATTGTCTCGGATAACGTAACTAATCTACGCATTTTCAATGATGATCAATTGATACTCGATTTTATGGAGAACGCTGAGGTATTTAAAGATGCAACAATAGAGGAGGAAGCACATGAAAGGGCCTTCCAAGAGGAAGCAAATGAGCAAAAGGAAAACCCCATGCCCAAAGGTGTGCTTATGCTAGAAAAGTTATTTTGATCTACATAACCATTTTCAAGGCCCACTGAATACCAAGATACAAAGTTCCACACTCTCGCATGAGAAAATTAATCTCGGGACTAAGGTCGAGCCAAATTTTATCAATCTGGGTGTCGATTGTTTTCCTGATGAAAGGTAGTCCTTCATTAGCTTATTCAAGAGGTATCGAGATGTATTTTCCTGGACGTATGATGACTTGAAGACATATGATACTTGAATTATTCAACATGTTATACCTATAAAATAGAGGGTCAGACCATTCCAGCTGAAACTCAGAAAAGTACATCCTACGCTGGAGCCCCTCATTCAAAAGGAGTTGAATAAATGGTTGGATGCACGTACTATTTTCAAAGTCAGGCACTCTACTTAGGTCTCAAATTTGGTTCATGTACGAAGGAAGTCCGGTGAAATTCAATTGTGCGTCGACTTCTATGTTGGGTGCGTGTTATATTCTTTCCACGACTAGTCGCACATGCGGGGGAGGGGGGTGCTAGAACCCCCTGTTCGTTGCATCGGGCGCAGCCCCCCCTGTTGGGGGGTTTCATGGGGATGGTAGCCCCCTTGTACGGGGTCCGGGGTAATGGCCAGGGATTTTTTTTGGACCCTATATTAGGTGGGCGGACCTACCTATGGTTTTGCGCATGATGGTTTTTTGCCCATGGTATTTTGTAGATCCGGTCAAGGGAACTACGGTTATGTTCTAATCCAGGGTTAATGGATTGGGGTTTATGAATGCTTCGGCATGTATATATATGTATTGTAACATTGAAAGGAACATAATGAAAAATCAATCTGGTAGTCCCAATTTTGGGATCCAAGGGAAAATATCTGTGTATTTGTTTTGTGTTTCTCGCCATTGTATATTTTGTGTTTTTAAGAATTCGTTTGCATGTAATTTATGTACAGGGTTAAGACTTACATTGGTCTCAGAGATATTTCAGTTTCAAGGGGATGCCTTTGCTACTTAGGGGTTTTTCTCGGCCCTGTGGTAGACCCTGTTTAGTGGGAGATCTGCGAGATCAATTATTGCGGTGAAAGAGGATGGAGAGCAGTGAAAAGATAGATATCGAGAAATTTAATGGTCATAATTTTGAGTTTTGACATATCAAGATGGAGGATTTGTTGGTGGATAAAGGTCTGTTGGTAGCAAAAGGTATTCCTAGGTGCTGGGAATTGATTTTGGTGATATTTTTTCTCCTGTTGCCAATGTAGATTCTATTATATTAATTTTATTTGTTGTTGCTGCTTTTGATTTTGAGGTAGAAAAAATGAATGTTAAGGCAACATTTCTTCATGGGGATCTAGAAGAAGAGATCTACATGAAGCAACCTGAAGGCTTTGCGGTGAAGGGAAAGAAAGAACTAGTATGCTAGTTAAAAAATTCTCTGTATGGGTTAAAACAGTAACCAAGTATGTGGTATTAGAAATTTTATACATATATATGGGGAATTAGCTTCACTAGAAGCAAAGAAAATCACTATGTGTATTTTAAATTAATTGGTGACCATGTTATTTTTCTGACCGTATTGTGTGTGGATGATATGTTACTGATTAGAAATGACAAAGAAATTATCCAGGATTTGAAGACCCAATTGTCCTCCAAATTGAACATGAAGGATCTTGGTGCTGCAAACTACATTTCGGCCATGGAAATTAAATGAGATCAAGCAAAGAGGAAGCTTTGGTTATACTAGAGGAAGTATGTCAAGACAATACTGCAGAGGTTTAATATGCAGGATAGTAACCAGTGAAGGTTCCTATTCCTATAGGTATAAAGTTATCTGTTGAATAGTGTCCCAAGGCACAAGAAGAGGAAGAGGAAATGTCTCGTGTTCCATACGAAAGTGCAGTCGGTAGCCTAATGTGTGCAATGGGATGTACTAGACTAGACATTGCACATGCAGTGGGAGTATTGAGCAGGTTTATGTCAAAACCAGGGAAGGAGCATTGGACAACAATGAAGCGGGTTTTCAAGTATTTGCATTGCACTGGTGATTATGGTCTGTGCTACCAAGGAAGACCAATATTAGACAATGTTTCAAACATCCGTGGCTTTGTTGATGCAGACTGGGCTGGAGATCTGGATTGAAGAAGATCTACAAGTGGGTATGTGTTTAACCTATTTGGAGGTGTAGTTAGTTGGATGAGCAAGAGACAGGATGTAGTGGAACTTTCAACTACAAAGGCAGAAAACATGGCAGCCACTCATGCAAGCAAGGAAGCAATTTGTTTGCATAGGTTGTGTTCAAGTATGGGGTTAGAACAACGAGCTATAAGGATAGTGTGTGACAGCTAAAGTGAAATTTTCTTGGCAAAGAACCCTACTTATCATTCAAAGGAAAAGCAAATTGACGTTCAATACCACTTTGTGAGGGATATGTTGAGGACAAAAAGGTATTTCTGGTAAAGGTGGACACTTTGAAGAATGCTACAAATGCATTTATGAAGTTTGTGAGCACTGAGAAGTTTTCTTGGTGTAGAGAAAAAATGGGCACTGCAAGGTTGGACTAATGACTAAGCTCTCCTATGATCCCTTGTGTCGAAAAGAAAACTACAAGTGGGAGAATGTTGGGTGTGTGTTATATTCTTTCCACGACTAGTCGCATGCGCAGGGGGTGATAGACTCCCTTGTTCGTTGCGTCGGGGGTCATAGGGGGTTTCAGGGGTGTGGTAGTCCCCTGTACAGGGTCCGGGGAAATACCCTTGGAAATTTTTTTTGGACCTTATATTAGGTGGGAAAACCTACCTATGGTTTTGTACATGGGTTTCGCATGTGGTTTTGGGCATGATGGTTTTTTGCCCATGGTATTTTGTAGATCCGGTCAAGGGAACTACGGTTATGTTCTAATCCAGGGTTAATAGATTGGGTTTTATGAATGATTCAACATGTATATATATGTATTGTAACATTGAAAGGAACATAATGAAAAATAAATTTGGTAGTCCCGGTTTTGGGATCCAGGGTAAAATATCTATGTATTTGTTTTGTGTTTCTCGCCATTGTATATTTTCTATTTTTAAGAATTCGTTCAGGTAATTTTTGTACAGGGTTAAAACCAACATTCCATAATCTAAACCAAGCTTCAGTTAAAGATAATTATTTCTTCAAACAATATTTGGTTCAGAAATGTTCTCCTTGCTCGATGGTTTCTTTGGGTACAACGAGGTGCTAGTTGCCGAATCAGATTGTTTAAAGACGAATTTCAGAGAAAAGTGGGGAACTTTTGCATTTTGACGCATGCCCTTCGTGCTTATCAATGCTGGAGAAACATTCCAAAGGGTGATGGACATCAATTTCAGAGGATTAATGGGTCAGAGTGTGGTCGTTTATCTAGATGATGTCACAATGTTTTCGAAGAAGAGGTCAGACCACCTTCACCATCTGAAGTAGATATTTGAGCAGTTCCGAAAATACAGGATTTCATTGAACCCCAAGAAAAGTATATTCATAGTGTTGGAAGGTAATATCCTTGGGAATATAATAAAAAAAGATATAATTGATGTCAATCTTGATCGTGTAAAAGTTATTGCACAAATCCCTCTTCCTAGTGGAAATAAAGGTATGAAATATTTCCTGGGTAAAATCAATTTTCTCCGCAAATTTATTTCCGATTTCCCAAATTGTTAAGGCCTTGCAGAATATGATAAAGAATGATTTTAGATTTAAATGGAATCAAGAAGAGAAGGAATCATTTGATCATATCAATAAATCCATCACAGAAGCCCCTTCTCTATACAACCCAGATTTCAGCAAGGACTTCATTCTGTACACTTTCACCTTAGGCTCATCCTTAGTTGTCATACTTACACAAAAGGATAGTAACAATGATGAATGACCCATATAATTCATGAGAATGGGACTAAAGGGTGCAAAGATCAACTACCTAGACATAGATAAACAAGCATATGCGGTATGCAAAGCAGTGAAGCATTTCAGACCCTACATTCTCAAGAACCATGTGATGGTGTTTGTCCCTCATCCTGCTATTAGGTCACTGTTCATCCAACAAGAGTTGGGAGAGAGAAGGGCCAATTGGATGAATTTCCTCCAAGAATATGACTTGGAGTTCAAGCCCACTCACACAGTTAAAGGGCATGGGCTATGTAAATTAACCGTTGAATCCACAAACCAACAAAACGAAGAATCAGAAGGTTGGGATCATGAGATCGAGATGTACCAAAATGAACTCACTGCCACACATGAATCTTCACCTTGGTACGCTGATTTGAAGAAGTATTTAGGGCAAGGGACCTTACCTCCTACCTTGTTTGCGAGACAGAAAAGGGATGTGAGACTCAAAGCTGCATCCTACCAATTAATACAAGGGAATCTATTTCGCAAACACCACCATGGCGTGTTACTCAGATGTTTGGAATTTGACGAAAATAGGTGTTAAAGGAGCTACATGATGGGCCGACAGGAGGCCATTATGCTAGTGATACTATTTCATATAAGATAATGAGGGCATAGTTTTACTGGCCTACCCTTTTCAAAGATGCACATGCGTATGCTCGGAAATGCCCCATTTGTCAAAAGCATGCTGGAAGACAATCTCGGTAGATCACTCCTCTCTAGTGTATAGCAGTAGAGGAACATTTTCAACAGTGGGGATTGGATGTCATTAGAGAGATCGTGCCACACTCATCAAAACAACACAGGTATATACACACAGCTACATACTATTTCACAAGGTGGGTGGAATCCATTCCATTACGAACAATAAATGATGAAGAGGTAATATCTTTTGTCAATCAGTACATCGTGACCAAGTTTGGAGTTCCAACCTCCCTTGTTTTTGATAATGCTACTTATTTCTCGTCTTTAAGGTTATATGATTTTTCTTTGGAAAATGGCATTATTTTGAAACATTCAACTAACTATTACCCCCAAGGAAATGGCCTACCAAAATCCACCAAAAATAACCTAATCCACATTATCATGAAAAAATTGTTGTCACACCAAAGGAACTGGCACAATTCCCTAAACAATGCCCTGTAGGCCAATCGTGTCACCCCAAAACCATGTCTCAGAACATCCCCCTATTTTTGGGTCTATGGGAAAGAATCCATCTTACCGCCAAACTTGTACCTACCCACTCTCCAGTTGTCACAAGAGTCGCAAGGCACCCCTTTTCCTACCTTGAAAAATAGAATCGATACCCTACTCAAAATGGAAGAGGAAAGACAAAAGGGTAGGGAGAACTTTTTCGTTCACTAAAGCCAAATAAAGAGGTGGTTTGATAAGAAATCCGCAGGGAGTAATGAGTTCAATGTGGGTAACCTAGTCCTCAAATGATATAAGGGTCATGATGACAAAGGTAAACACACCAAATTCTAGGCCTTGTGGATTGGTCCCTTTCAGGTTAAGGAAAAGATTGACCAACATACATATAGAATACAGAATTTAGAAGGGAGGGTTGAACCCCTTCCCATAAATTTCCATGACCTCAAATTTTATTTCACCTAGCACCTCTTTCAACTGTTCACCCACCCATGTACTATAGTTTCCTTCTTTTCGTTTTCCACATTTTTCTTAGCTTAGCCCCCTCCTTTTTCCTTTACCCTTTCACCTTCTTTATGCCTTTTATTTTTTTCCTTTAATAATGATTCTGCCCTGAATAAAATTTATGGAGCATTGCCCTGGTTAGACACCCTAGAGTTGAGGTAACCTTTACGCTGATGGCCGAGCTGTATTTATTTTTGTGCCTGCACTTGATTGACTCTAAAGTCACAACCAAGGTAGAGTATTGAAATCTATTTTAGTGGAGAACTCTAGTCATCCATGGTACCCAATCCTTCAATAGTTAGCCCCTTCTACTGACTTGGATGCACTTTTTGAATGAATTGGTTTATCCGGCTGGCTCAAGAAGGGGAAAGGAAAAACTTTAATGAGCAACACATATTTCAGGAAAATAATAAAGTCTCTAAAAACCAAAAGCAATCACTCTTGCAAGTAAAATAAGTCGGGATCGCTCATCCACCTAGGCTAATAAATTCATATAAATAAGTGCCAATGGGCACATGTGAATAAGTGCCAATGAGCACATAAATAAAATCAAATAAGGGAAAAAGGATGGAGAAATGATTTCTGTGTAGAGAGACAATGCAATGACTCCTCCGGGGTACTGTCCAGGCTCGTTGGTAGCGGAGTAACGGTTGTGATTTCTAGGTAGTGACTCCGTCGGGGTACTGTTCAGGCTCGCTAGTGGCAGAGAAACACCAGAGATCTATAACTACAATACTGAAAATCTTTGCAGCTCATATCATTATCTAGACCCCTATATCCAGCCATCTGGAAGGTCCTTACTTTGTGTGGTAACAAGTTGAGTCTAAGTAGCTAGGGATTGCTGATCAATACTAAGATAAACATGGAGGCGTCAGTGTGACCCGTACTCTTGAAACGAATCACTCATAAAGGTCTGCTTCATCCTTAGATCGAGCGTAAGCAGAGATACTGAGGTTCTACCAGCGAATCACAAAATGTTGTAGCCGCTGCAACGACCCTCCAAAAGTCCTGACTTTTCAAAATTTTGGAGCCCCTTTACTTCCAAAGCCTCATCATTTAGCCAAAACCCATGGGACCCCATCACAAGTCTAAATATCAGAGACTCAAAAGTTTAGTTTTTTCTGCTTAAGTCACAAGTTGTGTCAAGTAAGATTTCATGAGCCTAAAACTTGTGACCATGTGACCTACTTCATTTTGGCTAAGTCAAGTTGCTAAGTCGCAAACAAAAATTTGTGACCTTTCACTCTTCTTGTGACTTTGCACCCTCGTGACCTCACGCCTGATGAGGTCACTGGGTTGCAAGGTTGCAAATCCTAAAAATGACCACTCAGGGACCTTGTGACCTTGTGACTTTCTGACCTCATGTGAGAGGTCGCTAGGTTGCATGGGTCACTAAGTCAAAAAAGGGTAAATTCACTCCCCATGTGACCTCGAAACCTCTACGATCCTCACACGTGTGACTTTTCTTATAAATAGGTTGACTGACTGGTCATTTGGTCATTTTGTTTTGGTCGCTTGCGGGACAAAGAGGCTCAACGATTTGGAGAAGCGTGCGACCCTGCCAAGTAAGTGACTCTTCCTCTTCTCGGTTATCATTACTTACTGCCATTTGTCCCCTTCTTCTACCTTGACCTTGCATATTCCTAATGTAGGGGTTTTTATCCAAGGTTAACAACCCATTTTAATCCTAAAACCATTAGCCAAGATATTCATCCTCCCAAACTTAGTTCTCCCTGGTCCCTCAGTCCCATCTCTTCCCTAAGAAAGTTAGCCCTCTCAATGATTAAGTTGTGTAGTCTAGTAGGTTCCCAGGGACTCATTTTGAGCCTCTTTTCCTTCGCTGAGCTTCCCTAAGGAACATGTCGCACGTCAGAAATCCTCGATTGGAAAAAAGACATGACCTAGCGACCCTCGTGACCTTGCGACCTCCCTCCACTGTGAACTTGAGACCCATGTGACTTTGTGACCCCCACGAACTTCCCTTAATTGTGACCTATGCAACTTGACTCATCATGCAACCTGTGACCTTATGACCTCTCTTAATCTGTGATCTAGCCTACCCTAATCGCTAAGTCACATGGTTTATATTTGCGACTCTGCGACCCCCTAACCTTTGCGACCTCTCTCAGGCATAATTCTTCCTCGGAAAATTTCCAAGAACTCTCAAGTTGTGATTTGTTTTTCTCCTTAGTTTAATTATTCATGCCGTCTCTCTCATCGTGGGACTGTTTGTTTGACATGCCAGGAGACATCGATCTCGAGTGCATCTCAATATCTTCTTTCTCTAGCGATATGGAACCTCTAGTAGTCAGGCCTTCCCGGAAGAGCTATAAAATTAGCATAAAAGAGAGCTACCACTGCCCACCACCTCCTATTTATAGGGAAACTACATGCAACCTCAACAAGAGCACCAAGATCTCCTGGTTTGATATTTATGTAGATTTTTCTAAACATGACATCCTTGAAGACTAGGAGGATTTCCATGTGTATATCAAGGTCAAGAGGTCTAGGCTCCATAAAGTGGCCTTGCATCCTCCTATCCTTCGGTGTGCATAAACCATCAATTGGATTATATAGAACACAGGCACAGATCGGTGGGTATTGAGAAATCACACAGGTGAGCCTTTCACAGCTATCTCTTCGGCGGATATTGCTGCTTATTACAAGTTGCCCGAAAAGGAGGAATCATTTAATACCCGATGGTTGTCAGGTTTTGTAATTCCAACTCAGGACAATCTAAGGAACTGGTGGCAAGACCCGTCTATGTTCCAAGTAAATAATGACCAAGTATACAAGATGGAGGTTCTGAAGAAGGTTTACCAACTAATTGCTTCCATGATGAATTGTATGATAGGCTTGACATCGATACCTTCCTTAGGACATGGGTCCCTATCATGTCTGTCGTCGCCACTAGAGGTACATTTTTCAATTGGGCTAATAGCTTAGGTTCTGCATTAAGGATTAATGTAGTTGCAACCAAACATCCTGAGGTAGACCAATCGTCAGAATTCTATATGGCCTCGTACCTATTGTATGCAGTTTGTGCGAGATTCCATTTCAACCATTGGAGCTATAACTGAACTACAACTGCAATGGAGCCTGTACACCAACATTATAAGATCTTTTGGGACCCAAGCTATAAGAGTGTACATGAGTCTGCCTTTGAAATGTTCATCGCCCCATTATACCAGTTTCTTTTCGGTGAAAACCCTACCTGCATGTCGAAGAGGGCCATGGAGACTCTCACTAAAGTGGTAGATTGGTTCCCTATCCAGGACGGTACATTCATGAGGCTCTTTGGGTCATACAAAACCCCTCACACACTTCCTATATTTTCTACAGATAAATTACGGTTGTAGGAAGTATGCTATCAAATGACCTAATGTTTTCAAAGACACTGATTAAAGGGAAGAAGAAACCGTAGTCTGCCTTCCCTTTGATTATTGGGGCATACACGGTTGAAAACTTCAAGAAGTTGAGGCAAAAGCTAAGAAGATAAAGGGGTTCCATTTTGTGACTTTGAATCACCATACCTATGACCCTGAAAGAGTAGTAGAAACTCACTGCAAGAAGGCCAATGCCAACTGGTGATACTCGCACACTAGGCATTCTCATGAGGACAAAGTTAGAAATTGGTAAAACCTAACCAGGGAGTTCAACCCAAGTGAACAACAAGAAAAGGAGGATGAGCAAGTTGGGCATTCCCAAGAAAATGTGAGCCTACAAGAAAGGTCAACTTCACTTAAGAGGAATAAAGAAAAAAAAAGGGAAGTAGGGAAACTAAAGAATAACAAAGGAAAAGGAATAGAAGATACCATGAGCGACCAAGCTGAGGGCGAAGATGATGAAACATTAGAGAAAAGAAATGTGAACTTAGCAAGGTAAAGTCAAGATCTCAAGAGGAAAATAGAAGAAGAACTAAGACGGTCACAGAAATTAGAAGACTAGTAGCCTGAAGACCAGCATGAGAAAAAACAACAGGAGGAAGAAAGTAGGAAGAAATAAAAAGAGGAGGAACGGTTGAAAAGGAAAGAGGAGCACAAGGCCCAAGAGGAAGAAGAGAAGAAAAGGCAGAAACAGATAGGGCAAGAGGAGAAACACAAACAAGAAGGAGAGCTCAAGAAGAAATAAGAACAATAAGAACAAGAAAAGAAGAGACTAGAGGAGGAACAAAGGAGGAAGGAAGAGGAAAAAAAGAAAAGAGAGGAAGAAGAGCAACCGAGAAACCAACAATAAGAGGCTAACAAGAAAGCTCAACAAGAGTCCAAACAAAAACAACAACTCAATGAGCAATTTGAACTACCCCCGCTAGATGTTCCACCATCCACTCCCATCACTGGAGGGCATCTTCCTCTTAAGAAGCTAGGAATTCCTAACGAGGCTAAGGAGGAAGTGATAAACCTAACTAGGCTTACCTTCGATCAAGTAAATTGCAAGATGATGGAGGAAAGAAGGAAATATTATGCTAGGAACCCCGCAGAGCCTTTTTTCATGACCATGGAGAAGGAAATCATCCTAGATGCTACGGTAAACCCTGAAATGATTGCCTCGACCAGGACCACCTTTATGACCACAATTGAGCCACATGTTGGGAGAATGAGCACGCAAATTGTAGAACTCCAAGGCAAGATATATGCATTTGAACAAAGATCTGCCAGAGAAGAAGAAGATAGAAGGAGGCTAGAATAAGAAAATGCAACACTTCTCTTAGCTCACTCATGCACAAAGGAATCACAAACCACAATCAAGGAAGAGGCTAAAACCTCGAGAGGAGCCATGGAAATGGTTTATGAAGAGATGTCAAAGTTACATCATACTGTGGCCCCTATCCTAGCCATACAAGCCAACATGAAAGAAAAATACTCCATGCTGAAAGAGGTCGTTACAGCTCTAGACAATATTCACGAGTGGACAAATAAGTATCCAGAGGCACTAACGGTTCTCTCAAAGAAATATTGGATCACCACCTAGAAAAGATAATATCCAAATTTGCATTAAGATCCAATTATGGGATAAGATAGCTAGATATTTTTACAAGGTTCTTGCTTCTTACAAACATCTTATGAGCGGATTGGAGTCAGTGATCAAGAACCATGGGCTTCCTTCTATTGCTCTAGTTGGAGAAGCGAGGAATCAGGAGGACATCTTACAGGAGGTTCAAAAATTTATGGACACTTTTAGGAAATATTCCAACACAAGTGACTTACAGGTCACAAAGGAGAAGATTGCATGGTACGTAGTGGAATCAGTGAGGATGTACACGAATCTAGTGACTCTAGCCAATCATATCAAGGTCAAAATAAGCACTCTCATTCCGGACTCCCTCAAATGCTTACATAGACATGATGAATATCAGCCAAAGATAACTCCAATAGTTGTTGAATACAAGCTCTGACACACCTACCTCATGGAGCAGCTGCACATAGATGTTCCATAATTATCTATTACTAAATTGATAGGGTAGAATTAGCTTATTTTGTTGAGAATAACAAGATAGGATAGAGTAGAACAAAGTAGGAATTTGAAGATTCATAAGGAATTCTAAAGGTCATGAAGAAGTCAAAAGGTCATGAAGAAGTCAAACGGTCATGAGGAAGTCTAGGAGTCACTGGTAGACCAAAAGTCACCCTCTTTTCTATAAATACACCCTCATGGCATATTGTAAGGGACTTTTAGCTTTGGACTTATTCTGGTGCATATTGTTTTGAGAACTTATGCTCTTTTAATAAATGAAAGGAGTAATAGTAGATTTCCACTGTTGGATTGGATGAATAATTTGTACTTTGATGCCATGAATATTATTAGCTTGATGAATTGGAAGTTCCTATGAGCTTTGGTGTACTGTATCCTCATGTATCTTCTGGTGCTATGAGTTTCCTTTGCAACACATGGATGCTATATGATATGATTACCTTATGCTTATGTTGATAAACTACTTTATTGATATTGGCATAGTATTATTGTTGATTGTGCACTCACTTATGTTTTTAAATGCTTAACCATCTTGAATTGATTCTTGGTTGTTAAGTTTATGCTTTAGCTATGCATGGTCATATTTGAAGTCTTGCTAATAATGCTTCAATTAACATTCATGCTTTGAAGTTCTAATATTGCTAATTATGGTATCTATTTTATGGAGCATTCATCAGTTACTCTCTTGTGTTTGTTGAATTTTATATGTTCTGTTTAGCCAATATTCCCTTTCTTGTCCGAAGCAAACTTCAATCAACTACACAACAGCTGGTCCTACATACTGGATGGGATCCCTAAAGCAAATGGTGTAATGTCTAATTGGGATTATGCACCGGGGAGATCCCCTAGTGGTCAGCGGTAAATTCCAGTCTGTCAACAAATTTGGCACTAGAAGGAGGGCTTGATGGCTAACACCAATGCATGCCCTCGCCCTGAAACTTCCCATCAAGCTAGTAATCAACCTTGTCCTGCTTCTCCTGAAATACCTCTCCATCATGCCTTTGGCCCACCTTTCGGTGATCTCCATCTCGAGGAATCCCAACCTCCTCCACTCGAGGATGCCCCGGTGGAACAGGAATCTCATTTTTATGAAGTCACAAGTTGAGGGCTTTACGCCCTATCACTGGCCAGTTCGCTAGAGGTCTGGAGTGAATCCATGTCATTGGCTCACTTCCTAACCCACGCACTTCCAAACCTCACCATACCCATCAAGATGTCCTGGTTAATTTGGTACTGCATATGATTGGGACGATCTTGGATGATTATGCATACGTCATTGACAGACTCTCGATTGAAGGATTGGAAATTCCCCCAACATCTGAGAGGGAAGGCCCAAGGAGCACAGTCAGAGGAGGTAATAATCAACTGGGGTAGGAGAACACATAGGGAAAAAATCAATCATCACCGGAAGATACGCGGGTTAACAATCAGTCGCTGAGGGGAAACCCTGAGGTGACCCAGGGGTAGGGAAAAGATGAGAAAATCAGAAACTAGATTAATCTCTATAATGTAGAGCCTCCCCATAATGAGCGGACTTTCGAGTTCCCGAGGAACTTGGGAAACTTCATAAAAGTTAGGAACTTTAGAGATTTATGACATTTGAGGGTCCCTCGAGGTAATGGTAGACAACCACCTCACACTAGTGAAGGGTCTAGGTCAGGCACTAAAAGTGATTATGAAGGCAATACCAACCATGTCATATTCCCTCTACCAGCAAGAGCCAACCATCAACATCCTTTAGCCTGGATGGCTCATTCCCCTTTAGGCATATGACGCCCCCTTCACGGTATGCCCCGTCACTTTGAGAAACACCTTTCGAAGTTTGACCCCGAAAAGGGAACCACAGCCGAAGATCATATCATAAATTTCCACCTATACTTGTAAATGATGAGAGTGAAATATGATGACGTGGCTTGCATAATTTTTCCTCATACCCTAGAGAATAAGGTTGTTGGTATCGATCCCTGCCTATGGCCTCCATATGAACTTTGGAGGAATTCTGAAAAATGTTTCTTGAGAAGTTATTCGAAGACAAGACACCATCCATGCTCCTCACTGAATTGAGCACATTAAAGTGCCATAAGAAGGAGAAGGTAAAATATTTTAACCAGTGATTTACTACCATCTTGAATAAGTTTCCAATAGATGCAGCTCTTGATGATTCTATCGCTATTGACTATTACACTAGAGCTCTCCCACGCGATATCGTTATGTTTGTCAGGTGAGAAGCGAAAGCCACCTTAGTGGAGAAATTTGTAGAAGCTCTTACTGTGGAGAAGAATTTATTGTCTATAAGAACCCTTGAGCATGACACCCAGGAAGATTCTAAGCCAACAATCAAGAAAGCCCATTCCTCAACTAGAAAATCCAGTGATAAGGAAAAATATTCCTTCATTTTCGAGGGTTTAGCCAAATACTTGGAGAAATTGATGAATGAGATCTATGAATTGAAAATGAAGACTGGTGAGACCTATTTAGCCAGTAAACCGACGAAACTTTTTTTTTGAAGGAACAATAACCCCCTTGAATTTCAATGTAAAGGAGGTAGGTAAGGAGAATTCTACACTTTTCACCAAGCCTCTCATTCGAAAGAGACTTGTCCACAATGGATACACAACATGACTGCGGTAGTTACCCCAACTCTTGGAGGATTAAGCCATTGAAGATGATGAGGAAGATTCTAACTATCCTGAGGAAGAAACCACATCTCCAGATGAAAGTGTCAGTTCCATTGTCCTATATTTCAAAGTCATCTGCAGAGGAGAGTTCCAATCCCTCCAAGAAGCCAACATAGGCGACACACCCCCCACCCCCCCAAGCCTCCAAAGACTTAATCTCAGGAGTAAGGGGCCAATATCAGATTCTACATTAGAAGAGAAAAATAAGGAATTACTGAGGAGGATCCTCCCTCCTAACAACTCAAGTCAGCCATTGACCCCTACTCCTAAGAGTTTGTCTAGCCAAAGCCTGAAGGATGCCTCAGCAAGTGGAAAGGGAAACTCATCTACTCCCAGAACCTTGCCTAAGTCCACCCAATCCCCTTCACTTCCACAAAGATTCTTAGAAGGCATTGTACCTTCGAACTTAGGATATAAAATCATCGAAGATATGAAGAAGATGTGGTCCAACATTTCCATATATGAACTCACTAAGATAGCCAAACAATGTGAACTAATCGTCAAAGCTTTCACTACCTCATCTTCGACCAGTAAAGCTACCTCTTATACAAGGACAAGCTCCCCCAATCAGTCATAGGCCTCCGTTAATCTATAATCTATTGTTAACAATGAAAATGCAAATTTGAGAGGTTCGACTTCCCCGTTCCTTGTAAATTTTGAAATCTTCAACTACAACGTGCACAATTTCCTTGTCGATTCTGGCGCGTCAACTAACGTCATGCATTTTTCTGTGTGCAAAAAATTAAAAATTCAACCTGAGAAGACATATGCATAAATAATTCAATTGGTTAGATCTCAAGTCCCCACCGTGGGTGAACTAAACAATGTGATAATTAGGTTATATTCCGACTCTTGGGTGCATCAATGCATTGACATAGTTTTTGTTGACATTCCAAAAGTGTATGGCCTATTTCTTAGTAGGGATTGGTCGAGAAAACTCCAGGGTTATTTTGCCACTAAATTGTCCCACTTATGGTTGCCTTACAAAGGTAGTAAAAACCAAGTGAGAGTTAAAAACGAACCCTATGTGAAGCATACGGTCACCGATCTTGAGGCCTCGAATGCACACATCATTTTTTCCCAGGAAGAGTTGGGAATGTGTTTTTTGGAAACCAATATTGGCTGCTATCAAGCCTTGCCATCACCCATCCCACTTGACACACAGCTGGAACTCCTTCCTTTCCCTTCGACTGACGCTAATGAACCTTGTACTATAGATTTAAATACATTAAGCATAGATGTAACCAACAATGAAATTTGGACTTTATATTATGATGGGTCGAAGACTCAGGATGGAGTTGGTGTCGACTATATCCTCATGGACCCCCCAAAAAACAAAATTTTAATTTATTGTAGGTTAGAATTCCAGTGCACTAACAACACCGTTGAGTATGAGGCCTTGATCCTTGGGATCAAGAAAGCTATTTAACTAAAGGTCGAATGTGTGAAGGTGATCAGTGATTTTAAAATCATCATGAAGAACGTACGAAATAAAATTCATTGTCTATCACCACACCAAAAAAATTATCAACATGATTTATGGAAATTAATCTCTTCCTTTAAATATTTCAGTATTAATTATGTTCCTAGGATTAATAATGCCACTGCAGATACTTTAGCTAATTCTGCAACTAGGTTTACACCTTTAAGGGATGGATTTTCTACTGAGATTGTTTATAAACCCAATGTCTCGGATAATGTAACTACTCTACTTGTTTTCAATGATGATCAAAAAATACTTGATTTTATGGCGAATGCTGAGGTATTTAAAGATGCGGCGATAGAGGAGGAAGAGCATGAAAGGGCCTTGTAAGAGGAAGAAAATGAGCACAAGGGAAACCCCATGCCCAAAGTTGTGGTTATGCTAGAAAAATTATTTGATCTGCAAAACCGTTTTTTAGGCCCACCGAATACCAAGACACAAAGTTCCACACTCTTGCATGAGAAAATTAATCTCGGGACTTGGGCTGACCCCAAGTTTATCAATTTAGGTGTCAGGTGTTCTCCATATGAAAGGTTGTCCTTCATTAGCTTATTCAAGAGGTATCAAGATATATTTGCTTGGATGTATGATGAAATGAAGACATATGATACCCAGATAATTCAACATGTTATACCTATAAAAGAGGGTTTCAGACCATTCCAGCATAAACTTCGAAAAGTGCATCCTATGTTGAAGCCCCTCATTCAAAAGTAGTTGAAGACATTTTTGGATGCACGTATTATTTTCAAAGTCAGGAACTCTACTTGGGTCTCAAATTTGGTTCCTATATGAAAGAAGTCTGGTGAAATTTAGTTGTGCGTCGACTTCTAGAATCTCAACCGAGCTTCAAATAAAGAAAATTATTTGGTTCCCTCTATGGAGCAGATTCTTCAAACGGTATCTAGTTTGGAAATGTTCTCCTTTTTCGATGGTTTGTCTAGGTACAACCAGGTGCTGTTTTCCAAACCAAGTCATTTAAAGACGACCTTTAGAACGAAGTAGGGAACTTTTTCATTTCAACGCATGCCCTTCGGCCTTATCAATGCCGGAGAAACATTACAAAGCACGATGGACATCGATTTCAGAGGATTAACGGGCCTGATTATGGTTTCTTATCTAGACGATGTAAAAAATATGGGATTTCGCTGAACCCCAAGAAAAGTATATTCGTGGTGTCAGAAGGAAATATCCTTGGGAATATAATAACAAAAGAAAAAATTATTATCGATCCTAATCACGTAAAATATATTACAAAAATCCCTCTCCCCAGTGGAAAGAAAGGTATGCAATCTTTCTTGGATGAAATTCCACAAATTTATTTCCGATTTTTCCCAGATTGTTAAGCCCTTGCATAATATGATAAATAAGGATTCGAGGTTTAAATGGAATCATTAAGGGAAAGAAGAATTTGATTGTATCAAGAAAGCCATCACGGAATCCCCTTCTCTGTACAACCTAGATTCATCAAGGAAGCAGTTGTTTCTTGGTACAGCAGGAAGCATAGATCTATTGCACTAAACTCTATAGAATAAGAGTACATGGTTGCAAGTAAAGCAACATGTGAGGTTGTCTGGATGAGAACAATTCTTGTTGGGTCGTTTCGTCAAAAGATGGGTCATACAGTGATTTACTGTGACAACTATAGTTGTATCAAATTCTCTAAGAATCCATTTTTTCATGATCGATCTAAGCATATCGTAATTTGGTATCATCACCTACAAGATTATGTGCAGAGGCAAATCATGTTGCTGTAATACATTCCTATAGAGGAACAAGATGCAAACATTTTGAAAAAGGCATTGTTAAGATGAAAATTCGAGTTTCACAGAGGCCAAATCAGGGTACCAGATAATCCCTTTCTTACTGAGAGATTGTATTGAAAACACAGTGAGAAATTCCTAATTTAATTTTGCCCAAATTAATTAGGAGAAATTTCAATTTCAATTTCAGTAAAATACTTGGAGGTAGTTAACTTGGGTGACATGACTTTGTCACTCAGTTAACTCATTTGATTTGAGTTGGAGAAACTTGAGTTATGTTTAGTTATGATTGATTGCTAATTTCTAGCAATCAAGTTCATTTAATTTGAGTTATTACGAGTTTAACTAGTTCTAACTAATTAAGAACTAGTGAAGGGTCCAGTAGTGGGGTGTAACTTCAACTGATATTTTAGTTAACTCATCAATAAACCCAAAATAATTGATGCATGTAGATAACTCAAGTTACCTAGTTGAGATTGGATTTCAAGGGCAGTGTACTATCAATTGTATAATTTTCCATGTTGTACAGGTGGTGCATGCAGTCAAAGAAAGGCATAAAGGAATTGTGCAATTCCAAATCAGAAAATTTCCCTAATTAAAAGGGGTTTAATTGCTTATTGAATAGCGCAAGGAAAGAGGAGCTTGGGCAAGCATAAAATTGGCTAAGTATTGGCCAGGTTCAGTCTCGGAGATTAATTTTCTAATGCTAGAGTGTGGAAGGGTTTATCCTCTAGATAAAATTCTCAGTATGTGTGTTGAATCTTGTATCATGTTTATGTTGTAATTTCGTGATCGATTAATTACTTTCCACTGATGAGTAGAGTAGATTCAAGTATTTTTTTTTTTAAATTACATAAGCAATTTGAATCTATAAGGAATTTCTACATGCCAAAGGTGTGTTTCTCCAAGTTGGCACATAGTTTCCGTTTCCGCGGGATTTGAAGGGCATGCCAAATATGTTGCAAGTGCTCTTCCCAATTTTTTTTGAAGATGAGGATGTCATCCAGATATACAACAATGAACGAGGTGGTGAAGGGTTGCAAGATGTCATCCATGAACCTCATAAAATTTTCAGGGGCATTTTTCAACTTGAAGGGCATGACCAACCACTCAAAAAGGCCCTCCTTGGATTTGAAGGCGGTCTTCCATAAATCTGTGGGTTCTATTGGAACCTAGTGATAACTAGAATTCAAATTAATCTTGTTGAAGTAATTGGCCCCCTTGAGTTGGTCAAGAAGTTCATCAATTTGTGGGATTGGATACTTTTTCCTGACAATGATTTTATTCAACGCATGTTAATCAATGCAGAGTCTCCAAGTCCCATCCTTCTTTTGTACGAGTACAAATGGGTTCCCAAAAGGTGAGGAACTTGGTTGGATGTGCCCTTTTTGTAGAAAATTATGGATCTACTGCTTGATTTATTCATTTTTTAGAAGAGAGCAACAATATATTGACCCTTTGGGTAGAGGTGATCTGGGAGTCATATCGATCGAATGCTTGACCTAGCAATGCAAAAGTACCCCTATGGGTGAGAGAGCATGTCCCCATATTCTTCCATGAACTTATCTACTTGCTTTTGTTGTGTGGAGGAACCCTTCCTGGGGGCCATGGATGTGGCCATGATCTTTCGCTTACTTTAAGAGAAAATAAAAAAGAAATAGATTTCCCAGTCTGAGAGATGATCTTAATGCATTTCTTAGCAGAGATTAAAAAATGGAAGTAGGTGGGGCTACCTCCGGTATCCTGTATAGATTACTTCCCAAAGTAATAATAATAGTGCAAAGCCTGGACTCTATTGATGGTGTTGGACCCGCCAACATGTCAGGGGATCTCCCTAGTAAGAAGTCCCAACTAGACCTCATACCGTTTGGAGTAGGAGTCCCAGAAGTGGGTAGTAAAGTTATTCCTTGACTGTGATAACACATAGAGGTAAGCGTGATATCTTTGTCGAAAGTAAGTGTGTGACCTTGCAACGATTCAAGAGGGATGCATGGGGAGGTTCTAACACACGAAAGGGCGCAGAGGTAAGCGTGATATCTTTGTTGAAAGTAAGTGTGTGATCTTGTGGCGAGTCAAGAGGGATGCATGTGGAGCTTCTAACATAGAAAAGGGGAAAGTAATTGTGTCCCTTAGAAGCTTGTAATAGTACACAGCCTAAAAGGAACACACGAGCAGGATTACATCATGGATTGGAAGCGTAATAGTCCACTATCCAGGGTGACGGGTTAAACCAACAACACGATTCCAATGAGATTCATACAATCATATACAAAGTAGGTAATACATGAATGCATAAGTTAAATAACATAAAATTTTAAGGCAACTAGAATAGTCCAACTACAATAAAAACATATGCATGAAAACGTGTTGGCTTTGTTATATTATATAAAGTGAGAGTTCCATCCATACATAAAACCATGACAGCCACTAGCCCCAATAGTGGAACATTATAGTCAACACTGCCTGCTCCTCCAAAGAGATGTACTTGCACTACACTGTGGAGAAGCCAATGATCGTCACAATACTCTCCAAGCCCTCTCTAAGCAATGCCTATCAAAATCTTGTCTCCCAAAAGCCCGTTCTGTGAGTTATGATGTTCTATATATAGCAAAAGGTGGGGTGACCCTTGACATTCCCCTTTGACTCTTGGACTACCCTTATGACTCTTCAACTTCATTACATATAACTATTTACATTACATATGAATGTTTGCATTCCACTAATGACACTTGGAATTTCAATTTACATTACATATGATTACAACAATTACGGCTCATAGTAGTGAGGTGGCTGAGACAACTCATCTCCGCATAGCCTGGTGCTGCGGGCTATTCAATGGTCTTGGTCTTCAAAAGATGGTTCCATGCATGTGTTTCTTCCCCTTGCTGCCTGATGTGCTTCGTTCATTCGTTCAACTGTGAGCAAGTATTTTAGCATGCACTCCTTCTTCATCTCATTTACTGTCGCACCATGTTTGATCAATGTGCCTGTTCCTGCAATCACTCATGACGAGATGACATCAAATCCAAAACATCCTAGTCTAGCATAATGCATTGTTCTCGTGTTTCGGGTCGAGGTGACTGTTAGAGCCTAGATTTGTCTCAGGCTAAAAAGACAAGGTTCCAGGTCCACGTCAAACCACGCTCAGCCTCGTAGCTAGCCCTACGAGGACAGGAGAGGGCTCTCTCCAGGTTGATCTCGGCAAAAGACAAGCGATGGGGCTCGAGATGACTGAAATAAAAGCTAATTTTAGGCTAGGTATGAAGTACAAGGGTTTGATTTGAGTTTTTGGGGGTTTTGTGTTGGAAACAGGGAAAGGAAAATTGGGCTCGGGGATGAGGCACAGTTTCTGCAGAGTTCTGATTGGGGCAAGGAAGGCAATCGTTTTGATGCTTTAAATTGAGTGAATGAATAGATCGGACTGGTGAGGAGCTAAGGAGAGCAAGAGAGTCTCAATAATTCTCCTTAAACAGATGAAAACATGGAAATTTAAACAAATTCAAAGGCAGAGCATAACAGTTAATGGATTCCACCTTAATCACTCATTTGTTCAAATTCAGAAGAAAAGAGAGGAAAATGATACACATAACACTAATGAACTTACAATTACTTAGAGAAGCACACCATCAAAACATAAAGCCACATGGATCCCAAACAGTGCTGCAAAACCCTGGTCTTTCCTTAGCCAAAATGCAGAGATAGAATGTACAATGATATGCCAAAGAAATCCCAAGTGTCCAACCCTGAAATGACTTAGAAATTACATGATATAGACTATCCCAATCCATTCCATTGCCTCTAGGGGTCGATCTCATCATTCTAGGAGCTGTTTCAACCAATTCTAAACAAAGCAATAAAATCTAGGCAATCAAAACAACTTGCCTCTATAAGGTAGGGAACTGATTCATGAATCAAATTTTCACTTTTTGGTGAATGAATCATCTAGAACAAGTAAATAAGTGCCAAAATTACATCATGTTTATCCAATTACATCAAGATAGATAAAAAATTACATCACAAAGCAAAACTAGTCAAACTGGCCGAATTTTTGAGCTGGAAGGTGAAAAATTGAGCAAAAATCCTCTATGCGCTGTGCCCGTTCAGATTTACACTAGAAATTTTCACCCAGTGCGCTGCGCCTCCCCAGTGCGCCGCACCACCTACTCTGTGTGCCGCGCGGCCAAATTTCCTCCAACTTCACCCAAATCGCTCACGAACTCAACCAATTTTGCTTTGAGTGGCTTTCTCCTTAATCTTGGCATGCAAATAACATTGATCTTCATGATAATGTCTTTATAAAGACATGGATTTAATTTTTGACTCTTCAAAACCCAACTTTGTAATGTTTTGGCATTGACACTTTTTTCATTTTAATACACTCTGTTTTTGAATTTCCATTTTGATTTTTTGACTGAAACAATGAAATTCTTGGCAAATGTTTGCAGGGATAGCTGACATGGAATTTGGCAAAGGAGACTAGGGCTGCACCTGAAGATTTCAAAAACTGAAAACTTTTGAAAATTATTACAAAGGACAAAATGTTGACTTTTCTTCAAAACAGAGTTTTGAAGAACAGTCATAATCCATCCATATGACGATGAAATTCACGAAATAAAAAACATGTGTAGAACCTCCCTCTGGCCTGCTGGCATTTGGACACTTTAACGACTCAATTTGTGAAACCCTAGCCCTATGATTGACATAACTCTTTTCCCATGTAAAGATCAAACATTGACTGCCATGGAATTTTAATAAACATTGATGAAAAGACCTAAGCCAACAGGTACAAGACATGAGGGGAATGAATGACAAATCCCTTCCAACAAAGTTTATGGCATGCTCCTAATGGAAAGAAACTGAGTGAATCGAGTGAGACACCTATAAATCAAATGCAAAAAGAGTGTTGATCTCTGACGGAGGGATGACCAGACCGACTCTAACAGTGACTAAGAGGGAGGACGAGACACTAAAACTGAGAAGAGCACATCTCAGGTCAGGATGAGGGGATCTGGAGCACTATTGGGAAAAAATGCGCATATGTCACTGGGAGACAAATTTGCGCAATCCGGGACAACAATGACCAATGTAAGGTGGAACCTCGCTGGGCAGGATTGCACATTTCTTGGGAGAAAGACAAGGCAGGGTGTATGAGGGATCTGCTGGACAATTCTGCACAATTTTCAAGATGAGGGTTGGGTAGATCATCCGGGGTCCAGCTAGGAATCTATGCAGTTCTGTAGGGAAGACATAGGGGGTAATAGGAAACACTGGCATACATTTTTGTGTAGTTTTCCAGAGCAAGGTTGGATCAAGCTGCGGGTAGCTGCTGGTCACAACTGCGCAATTCTGAGGGACATTCCGAGACAGGCAGAAGGGGCCTTCCTGACATGACTGCATAATTTTCGCGATGAGTGCAGAGCGGGGAAGTAGGGAGAGTGACAATCAAAACTGCGCAATTTAAAGAGGGAGAGTATAGCAAGACAACAGGGGGCTTGCCAGTCATATTTTCACAATTTCCCAGGACAATGCAGTGAAAGGTAGCAGAGGCCTATTTCACATGTCTGCACAGTTTCTGCAAGCAGTGAAGGGCAGGTAGTTGGGAAACTTCTAAGCAATTTTGGGGAGCACTGCAGCCTTGGTTCAAAGTGTAGTTCAAGTTTTTTTGTTGACCAGAGGGAGGCTTGATGCGTGATCTTGTGGGAAACGCAAACTGGATTGGTCTTGGGGACAACTTTTGCGCAGTTCTGGGAGACAATCAACTTTCTCACTTCCAGGATTACACAGTGCAGGCTGCCCCAGAGGACAACCTAAATCTCTGCGCAGTAGAGCAGGGTCACTGAGAGCTGAGACTACGCAGTGCAGCTCAGTCAGGGTCTGGTTGAAGGAGGGTGGTTGGTCGACATATTTTCAGGAAAAATGGCTAAGTGCAGGAGAAATTGAACTTGTGCATACATGACATTGTGATCACACACTTAACATATTTCGACAACATGACAACACTAACCACCGGGACAACATAGAAAAGCATGACCCTTTGTGGGACTGTCTATAGGTGAGAGCGACAAGTGCGACACTTGGGATAGACCTTGGGATGACTGTGACAACACTTGCGCGAAAGCGCTTACAACTTTGTGTGTGAGTGCGACGAGTGTTCACATAGATAAGAAAACCCAAACACACAAAGAAAAACCTTGAAATCACTAGAACTAGATCACAAGCATGACATAGCAATCAACATGCCAAAGATGACAGTTGGTTCAAAAAGCGAAAAGGAAGAAAGACACGTAGCTAAAACACATGGAATGACTTTTAGTGCTTGCAAACATGCATTTTATTGAAGAAAAAATGATATGACAATGAAAAGTAGTCCTTCAAGCTACACTAAGAGATGTACTTCAAAAGATATACTTTACTTACCATACTTACCCTTGAGATGATTATGCATCCGATGAAGTTTGCATGAGGTCCCAATATTTTATCATAACTCGGTTTCTTGGTCCTTCTCCTCAACCCCTTGAGAGTGACCTATCATGTAATCTTTTCCCGTAGCCACTAAGAGATAGATTTGCGCAGTTTCAGCTAGGAGTGACTATTCTTGGGATGAGGCCCTAGGAGGCCCATCTATACAATTTCTAAATGCAAGACAGGTTGGACATCTTGGACAACAATGTGTAGTTTTGAGATGCAAGACACTGCTGTAGGATGGGGTCTTGGGAGGACACCTCTACACAGTTTATGAGTGCAGTTCAACCTAGGTAGCCGAGGGGCAATACTGCGTAGTTTATGAATGCAAGGAACTGTTGCAGGATGGTTCCCGGGAGGACAAGTACATGCAGTTTCTGGTTGCAAGACAGACTGAGCATCTGAGTGACAACACTGTGCATTTTCTGAAGACAGTGGGTTCCGGTTGGGGAAGGACACTGGAGGAAACCACTGTACAATGTTGGATGTGAAGGGAGGTTAGGGTCCTTGCGCATTGCGTAGTTCTAGCAGTAAAGGGAAAAAGCTTGAGGGTTGCAGAAGAAAAATGTGCAGTTTCGAAAAGCTGGATGAGGCTAGGTTGCTTGGGAAACCGACTAAGTGTGAGATCAATGAAATTGATGTAAACAATGATATAACTTGACTATGATCACACACGAACACTTAGTGATACAAAATAGACCATCCATAACATATAAAACAAACTCTGCTTGATGAAACAACCTTTGTGACAAGAGTGCGTAAAGTGAGTGTGAAACATGTCTATGTAATAAGAACAACCCATATGCAAAAGATTTCCCCTTTAAGCAGAACAACATTCCCTTTGCATGACAAACAATAATCTTGATGCCCAAAGATGACACATGCTACATAAAGATGAGAACGTGAAAAACTCTTAAGATCAAGGAGGGGGGCTTGAGATCATATTCTTACTAATAAGTGACCAAGGAACGATCGAACACATGATCCACGGTAGGCTCCAAAATTTGAATGCGAGCCAAAATTTTGGAGGGTTGTTGTAGCTGCTACAACAAACTCATACTTGGTGTGACACTTCCAAAAGTATGGTTGGCCAAATAATACATCAAAAACTTCAAGTGGAGTTGGGAAAAACTACACAAATGTCACTGGGAGACAAATTTGTGCAATCCAGGACAGTAGTGACAACTGCAAGGTGGAACCCAGCTGGGCAAGACTACAGAGTTCTTGGGAGGAAGACAAGGTAGGGTGTTCGTGGGAACTGCTAGACAGTTCTGCGCAATTTTTAGGATGAGGGTTGGGTAGGTCATCTGGGGTCAAGCTGGGAATCTGCGCAGTTTCATCTGGGAAGGCAGAGTGGGCAGCAGGAAGCACTGGCAAACATTTATGCATAGTTTTCTAGAGAAAGTCTAGATCAGGCTACGGGGAGCTACTCGTCACAACTACACAATTATGAGGGACAGTCTGGGGCAAGCAACAGGGGCCTTCTCGACATGAGTGCGTAATTTTTGAGATGAGTGCAGCGTGGGGCAACAGGGAGAGTGCCAATCAAAACTGCACAATTTTCAGAGGGAGAGCATAGCAAGCTAGAAGGGGGCCTTTGAGTCAGATCTGTGTAATTTCATGGGACAACGCAGTGACAGGAAGTAAAGGCCTTTTTCACATGTCTGCACAGTTTCTGCAGGCAGTGCAGGGAAGGCAGCTGGGAAACTTCCGTGCAGTTTTGGGGAGTAGTGTAGCCCTGGGACATGGTGTAGTTCAGGTTTTTCAGTTGACCAGAGGGAGACTTGATGAGTGATCTTTCGGGAAGCACAAAATAGATTGGTCTTGGGGACAAATTTTGCATAGTTCTGGGAGACAATCAACTTGCTCACTTCCAAGATTGCATAGTGCAGGTTGCCCTAGAGGACAATGTCAAGATCTGCACAGTTCTGGGCAACATAGTAGGGCCACTAAGTGATGAGACTGTGTACTGTAGCTCAGTTGGGGTCTGGTTGAAGGATGCTTGTTCAGGCAAAAATCTTTAAGGAAAAATGGCTAAGTGCGGGAGCAAGTGAACTTGTTCATACATGACATTGTGATCACACACTTAGCATATTTCGACAACATGAAAACACTAACCACCGGGATAGCATAGCAAAGCATGACCCTCTATGGGTCTGTCTATAGGTGAGAGTGACAAGTGTGACACTTGGGATAAACCTTGGGACGACTATGATGACACTTGCACGACATCGCTTACAACTTTGTGTGTGAGTGCGACAGGTGTTCACATAGCTAAGAAAATGTTATATATCTAACCCAAAAATATATGATAATAGAAATAAACCCAAGAGATGATAAAATCTGAATATAGATAGAAATGATTCACTTTATTGATCAAACCCTTGAGGTAGGGCAACACCATACATTCACTCCTTAAGGAACGGGAACACTCCACGAGCCATATGTCTATTCATACAATATTCCTTGACACCTCTCCATGTGGAGTCTCTAGCCTCTATATCGGCCTCATACATACAATACCATGGGTCATTACCATGGTTCCCTCATACCATCGAACTAATACCATGGGCCCATTACCTTATTACTAACTACTTGTGGTCCCTTACATGATACGGGTTAACCACCTTATTTATTACTATGGCCCATCCCATTATTACATTATTCCCTTGGGTACCTCCCTTTGTACCCCATATTATCCCCCCTAGGTATATAACATTCCACCCCCTTAGCGTGTTTCGTCCCTGAAACATGGGAAGAACATAAATAATAAGATCTACTCAAAAGAGTAGTCCACTGGTACCATGCACGTGCATATAGCCATCCAAGAGAAAGGTGAACCCTCGATCTCGCTGGTGCCTTGCTCGCTTGAGATGGAAGTTGACCGTGGCAGCTCTTCTATGTTGATGTGTAGTAGGTGGATCTTCACTCCGCTCTATCTGTCATGCGGGGGTTGTTGTCCTTGTGGCTAATTGGTTGCCATCTTGTTGGTTGTTGTCTTGCGGGGTGATGTGGGTGATGCTATGTTGAAGTTTTAACCCACAATGTCTTTTTCTTTAATTCACCCTTTACTAGAGCCTGATTGTTATCTGATGCATGTTGGGGTGCTTGCTGTGGTGTTTTATCTTCCAATATTACTTCAATCACTGAGCCCTCATCTGATGTATCAGCGCTTGTAACCTTTTCTGCTTCAGCGTCTGTTTGTGTTTGATTGTCAATCATCACTTTCTCATCATATGATATGTCAGTCCCTGGAACATCTTCTGCGTCAGCCTCCATGTACTCTACCTGTTTATTGATGGAAATATCCTGTAATGTAATTTTCTTCTTTTTATACTAGAGCTTCAGGAATTTCTTCTGCACATTAATATTGATAGCACCCACATATTCCATCCAAGGATATTCAAAAACAACATCCATATTATCCATCTATGAAGTATAAAAATCACCATGCAACACATACTTATCCATAGAAATCTTCAAATCCTTATACACTTGAACATCCTCATCATCCACCTATGTGTTTTCAATGTGTTTCGCTGGAACTTGTAATTTTTTTGCCAAATTAACATTGATAACATTATGCTTGCAACTAGGATTTATAGAAACAATGATCTTCTCCTTTTGAATCAATCCATGAACCTATAATAAGGATATACCAGTAGGAAATAACCCCACATGTTTCCCCTTATCTTGTTTTCTAGCCTGAGACCATTTGTCCATAAGGAGTTTTTCCAATTCTTCATTCGAAAATTTGGACAAGTCTTTGATGCCAAGTGAGTTCCACCATATGGCGGCCTCTTCTTTCAAACCAATTGGTACTATAGACTTCCAAAATACCCCATATATGCTCTTTAGTTTTTGTATGACTCTTTCAATAGTAGGGCTATCATCTTTTCCTGTAAAATTTTCCATGAAGAGGGTTTGAGAAAAATTCACTTACTTGGCGAAAATTTGAAATGGCCACAATTGCGTCAATATTGCTTAGAATCTCTATTATGACCTGTTTTCGAAAATGGAACAACCATTCTGCATCTGCCCATGTGATAGAAATCTTGAGCTAGGCACTGGAATTTCAGATTTGCGCTGCAACTCTTCCGCCGTCACCAAAATTTATGAAAAAAAGCTGATTTTAAATCAGCAATATCTCCCTCATCCGGACTCCGATTCGATTGATTTTTTTTTTGAAATCGGGTATTTTTCACAATGAATTCATATATGCAATTAGATTTTGTAGATCTTGAACCAGGACATCCAGATCTTCGCCGCAAACTAGCTGCCCCGAAAAATTTTCTGCAACACTACTGATTTTTAGATCAGCGATATCTCCTTCATCCGGATTCCGATTCGGACGATTTGTTTTTTTGAAATTGGGTATTTTTTCACAAAGAATTTAGATCTGCAATTAGATTTTGCATATTTTTTCCCCAAAATGTATAGATCTGATTTGAAAACTCGCCGATCCAAAAATTTCCTGCAAAACATAACAAAAATTTCTCCACTTTTTGCCCAAGAAAGGTCTCTGATACCACTTGTTATAGATCTAACCCAAAAATATATGATAATAGAAATAAACCCAAGAGATGATAAGATCTGAATATAGATAGAAATGATTCACTTTATTGATCAAACCCTTGAGGTAGGGCAACACCATACATTCACTCCTTAAGGAAGGAGAACACTCCACAAGCCATATGCCTGTTCATACAATATTCCTTGACACCTCTCCATGTGGAGTCTCTAGCCTCTATATAGGCCTCATACATACAATACCATGAGTCATTACCATGGTTTCCTCATACCATCAAACTAATACCATGGGCCCTGTTATCACCCCAAGGAACTCTCCTAGTTTGTATATCAGAGATGCTCGGGAACATTACAAACTCAACGAAAATGTTGGATAAATGATGGATGAATGAAATAAATGCTTCATATTCAAGCCAGATAAACACTCCTACTATGATTGACCCCAGACATGGGTGAACAGCCCCAGACTACAAGGCTTTAGACCACCAATTACTCACAGTTTAAGGAAAATGTGATGATGGAGAAGAATGATCACACCAGCAGATGCACAGGACCCTGTGATGGCCAGCTGCAACCAGTTAAAAGGTCTGTAAATATGTCTTTTAATACACAGACAGGATGACATCCCTCTGGTATTAAAATAACAGAAACCTGCAAACAAATTCAATGATACATACTAAATCCTAACACAGAGGTGGGATGACAACCCCTCTAATTCTAAACATTAACAACACATGAATAAATGCAAAACAGGCATAGCCTGGAACAAGAAGAAGAAGTGGAAAGTGAGCAATCAATAGAAAAATAAGCTTGTATTAGTTGGAAATGCAGACCAGAAGCTGCAGGTTACACAGTAGTTACAATCTCCAGAAGTTGAAGCTTACAATAGAATAACACTCATCAACCTGATTACATCGTTTTTCTGGGTATATATATAATTTGTTTACAAAATTACTCTGCTAGGCTATGCGTGGAGGTGTCTTAATTGGTCACCAACCACATTTACAGTTAGATATGGGTCTTCTGCTAGAATCTGAATGTTTTAATGAACAAAATGGCTCTTTCTGATAGCCTGATGTCCTTCTCTGGCAGATGGAGTGAATTATGGATTAAATTCCATGCCTGATAAATGCTCTTCACTGCTCGAGGTCGTCCTGTTTGTCCTCGGCCATGCTGCTCCTTAAATGCAGTCGCTGAGATATTACTGTGCAGGTACAGGGTAGCTGAAACAATGGCCGCCTTCTTCTTTTGAAAACACAGAACAGGCTGCGGTTGAGAACAGGATGGTGGAAGCAGACTTGAATCGGAGGAATGAATCTCAGCCATCGGATTATACAAACCAACGGCGGAGATCACGAGATGAGGGCTATCGGAAGCGAAGAGGAATGGATGAATGCTGACCGTCGGATCAGAGAGATCGATGACAGAGATTGAATTATGCAAGCCATTAGGAAGAAATGCGAATGGAGGATCGAGGACCGTCGGATCGTGATCTGGAAGATCCGACGGCTGACGGGCGGCGGAGTTGAACATGCGTTAACGGGTGGGGAACCATACCGGAAGGGAGGTAAGCGGTTTCCCCACACCGCTTTATGGCCAAGGGTGGTTTACGTACAGGCGGGTGTGATACAATAATATGACGACGCATGGCAGGTAGGTTGGCGAGGGAAACCACTCTCCCGCGGGCTAACGGGCGAGCGGTTTACGAGGTGAAGGCTTGCGAACACCGTCAGATGATAAGGTGGGATAATCAGATGGCCAAGAGAAAAGCATGGATAACGCACATGTTGGTTGATATGACGGGTGATGTGACCAGTAAGGGGCCTGCCAAGTTATGATTTTATTATATGCGCACATTATAATGAATTAAACATTAGAGCCCAGGTTAAGATAAAAAAAAGAAGGTTAATGTGGGTTTTAAAGGGTTTCGGGCCTTTAATAAAGGGTATCATGGTTTATTAAATTTTAACGCAAGGAAGCCCGAGAGCTAGGTAAACAAGGATTAAGGCAAGGTTTTAAAAGGGGAGTAACAGGGATAAAGGAAAAGGGGAAACAGAGGAGTAAGGGTTAAAAAAGCATAAGGCAAATGAAAGGGAGAGATAAAACAAACTGGTGCAAACCCTTTGCAACCCAAACCAGCATTGCCTGACCTGATTTCATTCATCAAATGTTGCAAACTGTAGCAGAGCTAACACTGACTCTTTCCGGGGATGAGATCCTCCCTGTGAGGTCTCAAGAACCTGCAGATCAATGCCTTCCTGATGAAAACCAATTAGCAAAATTCCTAGTGTTCCATTGGGCACGGAGTCTAATTTTCCTGCAAAAAACTGATAAAAACACAATATTTACAACCTTTAAGGCCAAAGACCTTAAACAACGTAAATTTTCAAAAACCACCCATTAATTGGGCCATCAAAAACTGTCTCTCCTCCCATACTTTTCTGTATGAAGGTGTTTTTCCCTTGAACCTGTGAAATGATGAAAGACCCTGTCAAGAAAGCATCAAATTTCCCATGATTGCCTTTCTTCTCCTTAAGTGCATCCCATTTCAAAACCAAGTCACCAATCTTAAAATTATTTGTTTTTGCCTTTTTGTCAAAGGCTTCCTTGATCCTTCTCTGATGTGCTGTAGCTTTTTCAACCAACTATTCTCTAATTTGATGTATTTATGCTAGATCAGCGATCCTCTTTGCCATGCATTCTTCCTCATCCTTCTCTTCTTGAAGGAATTTCACCACAGGGAGAATTAAATGAATTGGGAATACAACATCAGTGCCATATACCAGCTTGAATGGAGAATTTCCTATGGATTTTTTAATGGTCACTCTGTCAACCCACAGTGCATACTTGAGCTTTGAATCCCAATTCTTTTTATTGTCCTCTAATAGTTTTCTAATTATCCTGATCAGACTTTTATTAGAGGATTCTGCTAGACCATTTCCTTGAGGATAATAAGAGGTGGAATGAACCAATTTAATACCCATTGAATCAAACATTTCCACCAATTATTTTTCCCTGAAGGCTGCTGCATTATCTGTGATTAGTTTATGTGGACAACCAAATCCGCTGAAGATATTTTCTGTCAAAAACTTCATGACCACATTATGATCAGCCTTCCTTGTAAGGACTGCTTCAATCCACTTTGTTAAATAATCAGTGGCTACTAATATCCACCTGTGCTGGCCACTGGAATGTGGATTGATTTATCCAATGAAATCCAAACCCCACTGCTGAAAAGGTCCTTTTGCATGCATTGGTTTTAAGGGCAGAGATTTCAACTGTTGTTTTCCTTCAAATCTTTGGCACCTGTCACAATATTTAACAAAAGAAAATACATCAGAATATAAAGTGGGCTAGTAGTACCCAGGTCTGAGAATTTTGTGGGCTATAGTTTTCCAATAATGGTGCCCTCCAAACACGCTGTTATGAAACTGCTGCATAGCTTCTTTTGATTGTTCTTTGTCCAGACACCTCACAAATATTCCAGATGGATCCCTCCAGTAGAGCAGATTTTCATTGATATAATACTTTGCCGCTCTAGGTTTTAAAGTTCTAGCTTGAATTTGAGTAACTTCTGAAGGGATCTCTAGTTTCAGAAAGAAATTAATTATTTCAGCATACCAGTTACATGAAGCTAGATTTTCGGCCACTAACTGATTTCTCTCTGTTTCAGCTGTTTTTTCCTCTTCTGCCTGACCATTTTCTGCCATTGTGCATAGGAAGTCAACATCTAAAGACCTACAATTTTCTTCAGCCAATAACTTGGCAAGCCCCTGACCTCTGACCAGCTTGGTGGGCTTCAGCTCAATGTTAAATTCTATCATTTTTGCAATCCACTTTGCCCTTCTTCCATCAACATGAGGTTGTGTCAAGACATCTTTAATAGCAGCAGAGAGAACATATGCAATTATTTTCGAATGAAGGATATAAACTCTAAAAGCCTTTAAGGATTTAATAAGAGCATATGCCTGTTTTTCTATAATATCATACCTTAGTTCAACATCCCTCAAGTTCTTGCTGAAAAATGCCACTAGATGCTCTGAACCTTCTTCATCTTGCTACAATAAAACTGCTGCAATAGTATCTTCAGAGGCAAATGAAAATATATGAAACTCCTTGCTGTAATCTGGACTAATCAAAGTAGGAGCCTCCATAATAGCCTTTTTAATAGACTCAAATGATTTTCTTGTTGCATCAGTCCATCTTACCTCTGATCCTTTCTTCAACATTGAGGTCACATGCTTAACCAATTCTGCAAAATTTGGAATGAACCTCCTTACAAAATTTATTTTACCTAGAAAGGATTGGATATCCTTCTTTGATCTTGGGACAGACAAAGACTGTATTGCTTTGACTCTTTCTGGGTCAATCTGAACACCTGCAGCAGACAAAACATGTCCCAACAACTTGCCTTCATTTAAAGCAAATTGATATTTTTTGGGATTGACTAATATTTCAAACCTCCTGCACTTCAGAAACACCTTTTTCAAATGCTGCAAATGATTTTGATGGCTGCTGGAGTAAACTGTTATATCATCAAGGTAGATAAGCACAAATTTGTCCTTCTCTCCCACAAATGCTATATCCACAGCTCTCTGAAAGGTGGCTCCAATGTTCATCATTCCAAAAGGCATTTTAGCATACATAAAAGTGCCCCAAGGAGTGGTAGATGCAGTCTTTTCTTGATCATCTGGGTGTACGACAATCTGATTAAAGCCTGAAAAGCCATCCAAAAATGACATCACTTTAGCTCCTGAGACCTTTTGCAACAAGTGCTCCATCTTTGGCAGAGGATAGTTGTCTTTCTTGGAGCATTTGTTTAGATTTTTGAAATCAACACACAGTCTGATTTCACCACTTTTCTTCCTTACCACCACTAGATTGGACACCCATTTTGAATATCTGAGAGGAACAATGATCTTGGCAGCCAACAAATTTTTAATTTCTTTTTCAATCAGTGGAAGAAGCATAGGATTTATTGGTCTCAACTTCTGTTTGAAAGGCATAATGTCTTTCTTTAGAGGGATTTTGTGCTGAATTATATTCTTATCATAAGTTTTCAGGTCACTATACTCCCCGGCAAACACATCATCAAATTGCCTCATTAAATTGCAGTACTGAGCACTTTGATCAGCAGACAAATGAGTGAACAAGTTTACATATCTACGCTGACCTGGGCTTCCTATATCATGCTTACAGACTGCAGATTGGTCTTCTTTTTGGGCAGCCTTGTAAGGCACATCATTCTGGTCAAACAGTCTTTCAAGAGGAATTAGACCCTTAGGAATATGGTTACTAGGAAGCTGGACTATGCTGTCTTTACCAATTTTATTTCTAAGCTGGGACTGGGGTTTTTCTTCCAAGGCATCGTTCTCTTGGTCAATTTGCATTTCTGAAAACTCATCAATGACTTGAAGGAACCTATTTAACTCATCATCATCTTCAAAAACTTTCCAATGGTGGACATTATCAGGCAAGGAAGGTCTATATTTCATTTGAACTTCATACACTAGTCTGGGAGGCATGGGAGGTATAAATAGACTAGCAGAAACAACAAGGGAATCAACAAGTTGATTTTGGGCTCTAGGAATGTATGAAATATAGAAAAAATCAAAGGAATCCCTGATTCTCCATACCTCATCTCTATATGCCTTCAACCTTGGGTGCTTTGCCTGAAATGTTTTATTAACTTGTTGAATGATCAAATCAGCATCTCCAAACACCTTCAGATTCCTGATTCCTCTGTCTTTTGCTGCATTAAGGCCCAATAACAGTGCTTCATATTCTGCTATATTGTTTGTCACTTGAAAAACCAACTTAAAAGACAACTGAATGCTTTCTTGCTGTGGAGATACTAGCACCACCCCTGCTCCTGCAGTCTCCCTGGTACATGCTCCATCAAAGAGCATCTCCCAAATCTGACTTCCTTGTTCCTTCTCAGCCTGAACTATTGGTTTTCTGATTTGCATTACGGCCTTTTGAGATTCTTCTATTTGTAGAATACATGCTCCAAAATCAGTTTCCACTGCATATATAGGATGATTGGTAGGATTCTTCTCATCACTGATGATGTATGCCAGCTGTGCTTCTCTGTACAATCTCCTGCTTTCTCCTCCAAACACTGGGACAGTGGCATAAGATAAATCATTCTGTAATTTCCCACCTAGTCTCTTAATCCACCCTCTGGAAAGCAGCATGCCAAACTTATGAGGGACATATGCTACCACAATATCCATCATCATACTCTTCATGGGCAACTGAGTTAAGGTAATGGCCAGATCTTTAATAAATCCAAGACATCTCACCTTCCTTGAATCAAAAGAAAATAAATCATGATAGGGTCTAGTGATATCAAGGCCTAACTCTTCCATGACAGCTTTAGGCATCAAATTGTGGCTGGCCCCTGTATCTAGCAAGCAATTGTGGAGGATTTTATCATGAATGGTCAATGAGACATAAAAAGATGGAGAATTATTATCAGCAAGCTCAATCATAGGGCTAAGCACAATGGCATGTTTGTCATCTTGCAAATTAACAGAGTCAGTGAAGGTTTGTTTGGTTTCTAGCTTAAGGGCTTCAAGAATAGGCTTCCTAAATACTTCACTCTTCACCAACTCAACCAGAGGCACAAATATTTTCAATTTCTAAAATTCTGACTCAAAGCTGAAAGAGGAAAATGATTTATCATAACTTTTTACCTCTTGAATTGGAGCTTTGAGGATGATTGGATTAGCTGCTGGTCTTCTCTGCTTGATATTCTGTGGTTTTGTTTGAACAACAACTCTTTGGGCAACATTCTCCTTGACATTCTTTGCATTAGACCTCAGGTTATATCTTTTCTGCTATTCACCAGTTTGTAGAACAACTCCTCTGTCCCACTCTGGACTATTTTTTTCCTGCAGCAATGATTGTTCAAACTCAGCTAATGTCAAAAATGCAGTGCTACCTTTATCTTCCATGTAGTGAATTTCATCCTCATCTTCTTCAAATTGTTCCTCCTCCATGACTACATTTTGGAAGGGAGCTTTACATTTCTGATCTTCCTTTCATTCTTCACCCCTCTACATAATTTGTAACTGCTCATTTGCTCTTCTAAATGAATTGGGGTTTCTTGGAGAAAATGTGTTCTGCTGCTTTGTTTTCCCTGAATTCTGCTCAACCTTTAGCTTAGAAATTTCAGCATCCAATGACTCTATCATCTTGGTCATTTTATCTAATTTAGGCTCTGAAGATGATGCAGAAGAAGTAGAAGCCTGATTTCTCTGCCTTCTCCTGTCAGCTTGACTTTTGAGCTTTTCTGCTGCCATAATATTGGACTCTACCTCTAAGGCTACATCCTACATGTATGCCAGCGTAGCACATCTCCTTTCTCTCAATAACAGGCAAAAATCAAAGTCAAAAGCATTTTCATAAGTGATTTTGGCAGAGGTAGGAGTAGGCTTTACCTCAGCTGGTATTTTACTATACATTTGATTGAATCTTTTATTAAAATCAGGTATTGATTCACCATTCTCCCTCTTCAGATTACCAAACTCAGTATGATAATACAAAAAGTCCTTTTTATCTCCCCATTGCTTCAAAATTGCATTATCTAATGCTTCAATATCTATTATTGATCTTTGGGGTAATTCTCTAAACCACTTCCTAGCCTCTCCATCAAGGCTCTGGACAAAAACTGTCATCCACACATCATTCTCACTTATATCTAAATTATCAGCATAACTGTAAAAAGCTTCTAGGTGTTCTTCCACTATTACTCCCTTTGTGCCAGTGAATTTAGGCATATATTTTTGATATTCTCCCACAGGAATAGGGTTTAAAGGCACAAAAAACACCAATGGTCCACACCTGGCAGCTACAATTCTTTCTATCCTCGTAGGTGCTTGTTGTCCTACCATGATTGAAATATTTGGAAGAATACTAACAGATTGAGTGGTAGGGAGTAATGTGATGGATGGTAGAGACAAAGGGATGTTTTGGAATGAATGGGAAGCTTTCTCTGGACCTAGATTTAAAGGGGAACTATCTGCACAAGGGGCTGAACTAATCTCTGCAAATTTTTCCTTATTAACAATGCTGTGCTCTAAATCTTCAAACTGTAAATATTTAGCAATAACTTTATCTTTCAGAGATGAATGAGACTTCTTAGGCTTACCTGATCCTGATGCCCCTTTCTGTGAAGATTTCTTCGATTTAACAGTCCTCTCAGGTTCAGGCACTGGTTCAACTGGTGATTTCTAAGGATTTCTTCGAGTATGTCTCACAAACTGAGCTAGAAGTTCGATGTGGAGTCGCCAAATGATGGTCTTCCTCCAATGGAGTCGCTAGACAGATGATTACAACCAGAAACTATGTTCAAACCTTGTCTGTCATCAAAGCTTGAAGCTGTGTCATTCTCCCAGGGAAGCTGAGCTTCAATTCTCCTCTCCCCGGCAATGGCGCCAATTAATGTTATCACCCCAAGAAACTCTCCTAGGTTGTATATCAGAGATGCTCGGGAACATTACAAAATCAACGAAAATGTTGGATAAATGGTGGATGAATGAAATAAATGCTGCATATTCAAGCCAGATAACCACTCCTACTATGATTGACGCTAGACATGGGTGAAAACCCCTAGACTACAAGGCTTTAGACCACCAATTACTCACAGTTTAAGGAAAATGTGATGATGGAGAAGACTGATCACACTAGCAGATGCACAGGACCCTGTTATGGCCAGCTGCAACCAATTAAAAGGTCTGTAACTCTGTCTTTTAATACACAGATAGAATGACAACTCTTTGGTATTAAAATAACAGAAACCTGCAAACAAATTCAATGATACATGATAAATCCTAACACAGAGGTGGGATGACAACCCCTCTAATGCTGAACATTAACAACACATGAATAAATGCAAAACAGGCACAACCTGGAACAAGAAGAAGAAGTGGAAAGTGAGCAATCAACAGCAAAAGAAGCTTGTATTAGCTGGAAATGTAGACCAGAAGCTGCAGGTTACACAGTAGTTACAGTCTCTAGAAGTTGAAGCTTACAACAGAATAACACTCATCAACCTGATTACATCGTTTTTCTGGGTATATATAGAATTTGTTTACAAAATTACTCTGCTAGGCTATGTGTGGAGGTGTCTTAATTGGTCACCAACCACATTTACAGTTAGATATGGGTCTTTTGCTAGAATCTGAATGTTTTAATGAACAAAATGGCTCTTTCTGATAGCCTGATGTCCTTCTCTGGCAGTTGGAGTGAATTATGGATTAAATTCCATGCCCGATAAATGCTCTTCACTGCTCGAGGTCGTCCTGTTTGTCCTCGGCCATGTTGCTCCTTAAATGTAGTTGGTGAGATATTACCGTGCAGGTACAAGGTAGCTGAAACAATGGCCGCCTTCTTCTTTTGAAAACACAGAACAGGCTGCGGTTGAAAACATGATGGTGGAAGCAGACTTGAATCGGAGGAATGAATCTCAGCCATCGAATTATACAAACCAACGGCGGAGATCACGAGATGAGGGCTATCGGAAGTGAAGAGGAATGGATGAATGTTGACTGTCGGATCAGAGAGATCGATGGTAGAGATTGAATTACACAAGCCATTGGGAAGAAATACGAATGGAGGATCGAGGACCGTCGGATCGTGATTTGGAAGATCCGACGGCTGACAGGCGGCAGAGTTGAACACGCGCTAACGGGCGGGGAACCGTATCGGGAGGGAGGTAAGCAGTTTCCCCGCACCGCTTTATGGACAAGGGTGGTTTACGTACAGGCATGTGAGATACAATAATATGACGACGCGTGGCAGGTAGGTTGGCGGGGGAAACCACTCTCTCGCGGGCTAACGGGCGAGCGGTTTATGGGGTGAAGGCTTGCGAACACTGTCAGATGATAAGGTGGGATAATCAGACGGCTAAGAGAAAAGCATGGATAACGCACATGTTGGTTGATATGACAGGTGATGTGACCGGTAAGGGGCCCACCGAGTTATGATTTTATTATATGCGCGCATTATAATGAATTAAACATTAGAGCCTAGGTTAAGATAAAAATAAAGGTTAATGCAGGTTTTAAAGGGTTTCGGGCCTTTAATAAAGGGTATTGGGGTTTATTAAATTTTAACGCAAGGAAGCCTAAGAGCTAGGTAAACAAGGATTAATGCAAGGTTATAAAAGGGGAGTAACAGGGATAAAGGAAAAGGGGAAACATAGGAGTAAGGGTTAAAAAAGCATAAGGCAAATGAAATGGAGAGATAAAACAAACTGTTGCAAACCCTTTACAACCCAAACCAACATTTCCTGACCTGATTTCATTCATCAAATGTTCCAAACTGTAGCAGAGCTAACAAGCCCATTACCTTATTACTAACTACTTGTGGTCCCTTACATGATACAGGTTAATCACCTTATTTATTACTATGGCCCAGCCCATTATTACATTATTCCCTTGGGTACCTCTCTTTGTACCCCATATTATCCCCCCCAAGTATATAACAAACAACCCAAATACACAAAGGCAAACCTTCGAAATCACCAGAACCAGATTGCAAGCATAACATAGAAATCAACATGCCAAAGACGATAGTTGGTTCAACAAGTGAAAAGGAAGCAAGACACGTAGAGGAAACACATGGAACGAATTTTAGTGCTCGAAAACATGCATGTTATTGAAGACAAATGATATGACAATGACAAGAAGTCCTTCTAGCTACGCTAAGAGATGTACTTCAAAAGATATACTTTACTTACCATACTTACCCTTGAGATGATTATACATCCGAAGAAGTTTGCATGAGGTCCTGATGTTTTATCATAGCTCATTTTATTGGTCCTTCTCCTCAACTCCTTGAGAGTGATATAGCATGCCATATTTTCCTCTAGTCACTGAGAGATAGATCTGCGTAGTTTCAGTTGGTAGTGATTGCTACTGGGATGAGGCCCTTGGAGGCCCATCTGCGTAGTTTCTAAATGAAAGCCAGGTTGGACATCTTAGAAAACACTGCACATTTTTGAGATGAAAGAAACTATTGCGGGATTGGGTCCTCAGAGGACACCTCTACGCAATTTCTGAGTGCAATACAACTTGGGCAGCTGAGGGGAAATACTACACAGTTTATGAATGCAAGGCATTAGTGCAGGATGGGTCCTGGGAGGACACCTCTACACAGTTTCAGGTTGCAAGACAGACTAGGCAGCTGAGGGACAACACTGAGTGGTTTCTGAAGACAGTGGGTTCTTGCTGGGGAAGGACACTAGAGGAAACCACTGCACAGTTTTGGATAGGAAGGGAGACTGGGGTCCTTGTGCATTGCGTAATTCCAACAGGAAAGGGAGAAATCTTGAGGTTTTTAGAAGCAAAATGTGTAGTTACGGAAAGCTATATGAGGCTAGTTTGCTCAGGAAACTGACTAAGTGTGAGATGAGTGAAATTGATGTAAACAATGATAGAACTTGACTATGATCACACACAAACACTTAGTGATACAACATAGACCATCCAGAACATATAAAACACACTCTTCTTGATGCAACAACCTTTGTGACAAGAGTTCATGAAGTGAGTGTGAAACATGTCTATGTAATGATAACAACCCCCTTGAAACAAAACAAAATTCCCTTTGCATGACAAAAAATAATCCCGATGCCCAAAGATGACACATGATGCATAAAGATGCACAAGATTTCCCCTTGAAACATAACACCATTCCCTTTGCATGACAAAAAATAATCCCAATGCCCAAAGATGACACATGATGCATAAAGATGAGAATGTGGACAACTCTTAAGACCAAGGAGGAGGGCTTGAGATCATCAGTTTACCAATAAGTGACCAAGGAAAGATCAATCACAGGATCCATGGTAGTCTCCAAAATTTGCATGCAAGCCAAAATTTTGGAGGGTTGCTGTAGCCGCTACAATAGACTCATACTTGTTATGACACTTCCACAAGTATGGTTGGCCTAATAATACATCAAAAACTTCAAGTGGAGAAACATCGCACAATAAATCATCTGGAATGGATTGATACTATAGGGCAAATGACATTACTGGCTGACACAGAGTGTCGCCCTTAGTGGAGCCATGCAATGGTGTACAGATGAAAGTGTGGTGTTGCCAGTAATCCCAACTATTTCACAACCTCAGCTGAGATGAGTTTTTTTTTTAATTCCATTGTTGATAATGAATTGCAGCGGTGAACCCTTTAGCTACATCTGTGAGTGAAAGAGATGCTCACCCTCCTTTGGATCTTCGGGCTCAATCTTAGTGACCTTGGTGGTGGCAATGATGGCACTAGGTTATGCATCAATAATATAATTCCCCTTGTCCTTCCCCTTGTCAGTTGTTGGCTCAGAGTCGGAACTTGCATATAACTCTAAATCTTTTAGCTTGACCACCAATGATTTCTCAGTGCGAAACTCCTTTGTATTGTGGTTGGGACTCTTATGGAGCTCACACCACTTTCTAGAGTCCTTATTCGCCTTCCTCGTGCTAATTATTTTCTTGTGGCCATATTTGATAATCTGATACAGTTGGATCCTCTATTGGCAAGTGTTCTTGATCTATATGTCCATGATCCAATCAATTATGGCTTGTTCGGTGTAGTTTGGTTGAGATTTGTTTGTGTCAGTTGCTCAACAATGTGTGATGTGTCTAGCAATGGTGGAAAGTATGGTTGAAGGCAGTCCACATTGAATACTGGGTGCAAGCCAAGGAATGGGGGGATACTGAGCTCAAAATAATTTTATCCCACAACCTTGATGATGGTGTAAGGTTCGTATCGAAGCTGTTGAAGCTTCTGATGGGATCTAAAAAGTCGTTCTTGCTTCAAATGCAACCAAACTTCGTCTTCTACCTGAAATGTGTGTGGCACCCAATGTTGATCATGTTATTTTTTTTACTTGGCATTGGCTTTATCCAATATTTCATGAACCTACTGGCAAATGTGATAAATTTGTTCAATAAACTTGGTTGCTTTATCATCTTTGGACTGAACATGTGTAGATTCTTCCTGTGGAGTTGCAAGAGGTAGTGCAACATTAATGGGACATAATGGCTGAAATATTAGGCCCACTTGAAAGGGGTTGTGCCCAGTCGAGCTATAAAGAGCTCTGTTATAAATGTGTTGCAAAAAGGAAATACTCTTATCCCATGTTCGTGGGTGCTTATATTTGTACATGTGTATTATCATCCTGTTGATGACCTCTGTCTAGCCATCAGACTGGGGGTGGAATACAACCGACTTGGTTAGCTTGGTGTTCAACAATGACTAGAGGCTTGACCAAGATGTGCTTAGGAACCTACTATCCCGATATGATAAAATGGTCTATGGGATCCCAAAATGTACCCACACTCATTTAAAGAATATTTTGGTAGTGGCTTCTATCGTGACACTCTTCTTACATGCAACCAATATGGCCATCTTAGAAAATATGTCAACGACAAAAAATATATAGCATTGTCGTGCTTCATAGAAGGAAGGCCAAACATATATCCCATGGTGATGGATTCCTAGGTTTGGCTAGAGTAGGTAGAGGAGTATACAAGCCTTGCTTCTTAATGGTTGGCTTTGCGATGACACAGGTAGTGCAGGATATGATATATTTTCCAACATCTCATCGAAGATTTGGCCAATAAAAAGACTTTTGTAGTACTATCATTATATTCGCTATGCCAAAGTGTCATGCGACTTGACTATAATGCGCCTCCCATATCATCTTGGCTCACTCGCTTGAAGGAACAGAAAGGTGTCCTTGGTGGCATAACATTTCGTCTTCATTAGAGAAATTTTGAGGTAAAAAATGGGCCTCAAAACAAAAATGTACAACCAAAATCAACGTTATAAGAACCAATAAGAATTCAAGATGATGATGTCAACCATGGGGGATGATTCACCTTTTTTGGATTGAAAAAGTAAAAAGATAAAAAAAAAATGAAAAAATAAAAAATAAAAACTACTTTTTCAACTATTATTTTCAACTTATCTCCCTATGGTTTTACTCAAATTTCGAGTAGGAGCACTCATTGGATGAAAAAACTAATTCATAATCCAAGGAGTACCCATGTCACATAGTTTTAATGGACCCTGCTACATGAAAAATGAGAAATACATGAAAGAATGTGATTGCAATCACGTTTTTTAATTTATTTCTCATTTTTCATGTAGAAGGGTCCATTGAAAGTATGTGACATGGGTATTCCTTGGATGAGAAATTAAATCGTGCATCCAACGAGTGCTCCCACTTGAAATTTGAGTAAAACTATAGGGAGATATGTTGAAAATACGAGTTGAGAAAGTAGATTTTTTCATTTTTCCCTCTAAAATTTGATGATGTAATGTAATCTTATTTTGTTATTTCCACTATTATTTTACAATACTCCTTAGGAGGCCCATTTTAGACCTCAAAATTATCCTAATCGGAGGTAGAAGTCTGTAAAATTCTTTTCATCCATCAACATCCGGTATGTGGTGGCGAATTCTTGATCATTTTTGTAAAGTTTCGGCCATCTAGAAGTCTTGTGCCCACAAAAATAGAGAATAGTGTTCGATGCAAAATCTAGTGGCCGACTGAGGCAATATGCAAAATTATTGGTGCTAACCATATTGTACTTAATGTTTAGATGAAATTGTTGCAGGTACATGGACTATTTTGATGGCGACCGTTCTACAACTTCCCTTGTGTTTATATAAACTGAAGAGGTCGATGATCTTTGTGGTTGATCATTTACTTCTCCAAAATGTAATGTTTCCATTTTCAGCAAGCCTACATGATGAAATACATCTCTATATCATAGGTGGGGTATTTCTGAATTGTATTAGAGAGTGTTTCACTATGATAGGCCACTAGATGCCCTTGCTAGGTGGGAATTGCACCAATGGCACAGTTGGAGGCATCTATCTCAATTTAAAATGCTTGTTGTAGGTCTAGAAATGTGAGTACTGGTGCAAAGAAAAGGTAGTGCTTCATCTCAAAAAAATCCTTTTATTGGGACTCAGATCATAAAAACCTTACTTCTTCTTTGCCCTCAGTAACTTGACTCAAAGGCCAAGTGATATGAGAGAATCCCAACACGAACCTTCGATAGAAATTGGCAAGGCCCAAAAACCTGCAAAGCTCTATTAGAGTGGTTAGGGTTGGCCAATCCCAAATGAATTTGTTATGTAACCAGCTCACAAAATAGAAGAAAGAGATAGATAAACGACTTAAAACGTAGCCCCTTCGAGGGGGCAACCTCCTTTACATTACACAAATGAACAATTCTTGGATGATACAAACGACAAGACCTCCTTTCTATATATAGGAGTCTAATGGGTCACAATATAATCAGAACCGACATAAAAATAATAATGTAAGGGTACAACAATAACAATAGTGGGCTTCTATGGGGCATAATAATAAAAATATGGGGACAACATGAGCACAACAATAACAGTAATGGGTACAATGACAATAATAATAAGGGATAACACTAGTATTATAGGGACCTAACATGCCCCTCTCCTTCAAAAAAGTGTTTTCCTCAACATTTGAGTAGTTGTGGATGGTTCTGTATAAAATTCTCATCCTCCCATGTAAAATCTTCAGTAGGTAAGTTCTTCCACTTGATGAGATACTCTGAAATTGATTGATTCCGCAGCTGTCGAGTTCTTGTTTTTGTGTTTGCTTCAGGTTCCAATATGATTTTTCCTTCCTCGTCAAGCTCTGGAAATATAGTTCGAACTAGGAGCTTGTCACCTATAACCTTCTTTAAGCATGAAACATGGAAAACTGGGTGCACTCGAGAAGATGCAGGAAGTTTCAATTTGTATGCCATAGTACCAATCTTTTGCAATACCTTGTACGAACCATAATACTTTTGGTGATAATTTATTATCCTTCTTAACTTGCTTGAGGGACATTTATTTGTATGGTTGTAGCTGTAGAAATACCCAGTCACCTACATCAAAAATTCTTTTTCTGCGATGTTGATCTGCCTGTTGTTTCATTCTATTCTGCGCCAAGGTGAGGTTATCCTTTAAGAGTTGGAGAACTTTTTGTTGATGCTCTATGTGATCTTCCATTGCTTGAACCTTAGAATTTTCTCTTAAATACGATGTGATGGATGGTGGATGATATCCATAAGGCACCATAAATGGGATCATATTTGCTGCAGTATGGAAGGAAGCGTTATACCACCATTCAGTGAGAGGCAACCATTTGACCCCTTATGTTTGTTTATCAGATACAAAGCAACGAAGATATCCTTCCAAAAATTTGTTCACTATCTCAGTTTGAGGATGATAAGATGAGCTATGAGCTAACTGAGTACCCAGACAAGAAAATATTTCTGTCAAAAATTTCCATTGAAAATAGGATCTCTATCACTTACAATAATCTTTGGGTTTCCATGTAGCTTTTGAATTGTTTCCATAAATGCAGTAGAAACTATATTGGATTTAAATGGATAGATAATGCACAAAAATGTGCATACTTGGTAAGTCTATCAACTACCACCATGATGACACTCTTTCCTTCGGACTTGGGTAAACCTATGATAAAATCCATTGAAACCTCCTCGCAACGTTGACTTGGAATGGATAAAGGTTGTAATGAACTTGGGGTCTTAATTGCCTCAACTTTATTTTGTTGGAAAACCAAACATTCCACCACAAACTTTTGAATATCAGATTTAAGGCCATCCCAAAAAAATTCCTTCTTAACCCTATGGTAAGTTTTTAAAAATCCTGAATTCCCTCCTAAGGGAGATGTGTGCAATTCCCTAAGAATATTTTGTTTGAGTTGGGAATTCTTACAGAGGTATAAGCGATCTTTGTACCATAACGAATCATTTTTCCAGCTAAATGTATCAGATGTACTGGGATCTTGCTGCAAATTTTGAATGAGTGCCCACACTTCTTTGTCATTCTTCCATTCATCCCTTGCTTCGTTTATCCAATCTAGTCGAATAATAGAAATGGCACAAATCAATGCTTCCACCTCCTCATCATTTCTTGAGAGTGTATCTGCAACAACATTTTTCTTCCCTTTTTTGTAGATGATTTCAAAGTCATAACCCAACATCTTTGTAACCCATTTTTGCTGCTCTTCTAAAGATAATCTTTGTTCTAAGAAGTATTTAAGACTATCATGATCTGTTTTTACCTTTAAGTGTCTTCCCATTAGGTAAGGTTTCCATTTCTTAAGTGCATGTAGTATTGACAACATTTCCTTCTCATAAATAACTTTGTGTAAATATTTTCCTTTGATTGGACAACTTTCGAAAGAAATGGGTCTTTCTTCTTGCATTAAAACAACACCAATTCCATTTCCTGAGGCATCACATTCCATAATAAAGGTTTTTTTGAAGTTTGGAGTAGCTAAGACCGATGCTTGGCACATTGCCTCTTTAAGATGTTCAAAGGCCTTCGTTGCTTCTAGAGTCCAAGAAAATGCATCTTTCTTCATTAATGTTGTTAGAGGTGCCATTATTCTCCCATATCTCTCAATAAACTTGCGATAATACCCTGTCAACCCGAGAAATCCTCGTAGATGCTTTATGGATGTGGGGATTTTCCATTCCTTAATGGATTTAATTTTTCTAGTGTCTACCTTAACACCCTCATGAGATACAATATGACCCAAATATTCCACCTCTTGTACTCCAAAGAAACATTTGGAGGGTTTTTTATATAATTGTTTCTCCTCCAATAGTTTGAGCACTCTATCAACATGTTGAACATGATCCTTCCAAGACTTGTAGATAAGTATACCATCAAAAAATACTAACACAAATTTTCTAAGGAAGGGTTTGAAAATGGAATTCATCAAACCTTGAAATGTAGAAGGTGCATTGGTAAGGCCAAAAGGCACGACCAAAAATTCATAATGACCCTCATGAGTTCTAAATGTTGTTTTCGAAATGTCTTCAATCTTCATTCTGATTTGATCCTGAATGAAGTCTAACTTGGTGAAGTAAATTGCTCCATGCAATTCATCCAATAATTCATCAATGACAAGTATGGGGAATTTATCTTTAATAGTGAGCTTGTTGAGCTCCCTATAATCTGGACACATGCACCATGATCCATCCTTCTTGTGCACCAATACTACTGGAGCAGAGAAAGAACTTTGACTAGGTTGAATTATACCAGCCTCTAGCATTTCTACAACCATACGTTCAATTTCACTCTTTTGGTCATAGGGATATCTGTAGGGCCTGATGTTTGGAGGAACACTTCTTGGAATAAAATGAATAGCATGATCATGATCACGAATAGGTGGGAGACCTTTGGGAGTCTCAGATACCCTAGAATGATTGTCCAAGACTTTTTGGAGATCTGGAGAAATAGATGGTTCCAATGTGGGAACCTCTAGTGAACATAATTGTGAAATTACACCTTTTTGTTCTTTCTTTAAAAGCTTTGTCATGCCATTAGAGCTGATTATCTTTCCTAGATTCCCTGTGATACCCCTTAATTCAACTTCTTTTCCTTCTGAAGCAAATTTCAAGAAAAGTTCTTGAAAATTAAAAGTTATCGTACCCAAAGATTGTAGCCATTGGAATCCTAGTACAACATCAACACCACCCATTGGAATGGAAATAATTGGACTAATCAACACATATTATCCCATGGATAGCTTGATATTATGGCACTTTCCAGAGAAATTTATGGTTCCTCCATTTGTAACTATCACTTGACACTCTGGTGCTGGATATAGGAGGCAATTCAATTCCTTAGTTATCTTACAATGAATAAACTTATGGGTACTTCCCGAATCAATCAACACTATTACCTTTTTCTTATTGATATGTACTTATATCTTAATAGTTTGAGGAGTGGTAATTCCGACCAATGCATTACAAGATATGGTCAGATTCATTTCTTCTTTCTCTAGGTTTTGTGCGTAGTGTGTATCCTCTTGTTTTGATGTTTCTTGTTCCTTTTCTTCATCCTCTTCACAATCTATGTAAAATAATTTCTTCTTAGGACACTTATGACCTTTAGTGTATTTGCTATCACAACTGTAGCAAATCCCTTTTGCTCTTCTTTCTTCCAATTGTTGTGGTGTCAACCTTGTAGGTTTTGCAAGGCTAGGTGCAACAATACTTCCATCTTTATAGTTGTGAGTGGTAGGCTTCCTTTTTGCCATAATTTTTCTTTCAATTTTTCTTACCAACCTGAATGCCTTCTCCAATGAATCAGGTTCCCAAAGGTGAACCTCATGTTGGATGTTATCCTTTAAATTCCCTATGAACACATAAATCCTATGCTCCTATGGAATATATTTTACCCTATATTCAATTTTTGGAAGTCCTCAATGTGCCCCACCATTGAACCCTTTTGTTTGAGATTTATCAATTGGCTAAAAAAGGTGTTTCTTTTTGTATTCTCATAATGTGCTATCATTTATTCCATAAAAATTTCCCAAGTGACAATTTGTTTACGAGAGAAAATTCATCGATACCATACAAACTGATTGGCTTCCAAATATAAAGTTGCAATGCGTACCTTTTGTGTGCTTTGCACATTATGGAGATCGAAATATTGCTCCATCTATAGTATCCATGTTACGAGATCCTTGCCATCAAACTTCCTCATATCGATATTTGGAACATAGTGGGTTTTCAATCCAACGTTAGAGTCTATGAAATCATGACTAACATTTCATTTGTTCTCATCATGATTTTTATTTACTACCCTTTCACCATTAGTAAGGATTTCTTGTAGAAACTTTATCAAATCTATATTCAAATCTTCCATGTTTCCTTTAAGTTTTGCTTCTATACCATCCATCCTAGCTTCCATTCCATCCATCTTAGCTTCCATTCCATTATTTAAACCATCCATCTTAGCTTTAGTTACTTTTTGTGAGAGCGAAATTTGTTGCACTTGGTCTCGTAATTTTGATATATCATGTTGCATTTCTTCCTCTTCTTCATGTGTCATAGTAGAGATTTCAGGTTTCTTACTAGGCGTTTCCATTTTCATTCTGTAGGTCATCAATGAATAATAATTATGCTTCACAATTCCCTTTGAATCACTTCAAACTACTTTCTCAAACAAGGCTTATGCTAATTTAAAAAAAAAAACTACACATTTTCTTTTTTGAGCTCAAACTTGAAATGCCTGTAACTCTGTAATTTCGGATCTCCAAGTTCTGAAATTTCAGCCTATGATATCCCTCTGAGTCTTCTTTCCAACACCACAAGTCTAACTGCAATTTGATTCCCGAAGTAAGAGTTATGCCCAATCTCCCGCAATGACCTAATTATAGACTGGTTAAGCAAAGCGAACTTGTGCCACGTGTCACTGTTTCGACCTTAGGTTCTAAAAACAATACCCAACAAACTAAAGCCCATCTGATTTCTGTCACTTTTTATGAAATTTGAATCCGATGCTCAAAGAGAAATTTATGCCAATTTTCCCAAGGTAACCTATTTGAGATCTAATTTGGGAGCCTGCAAAATCCCTAATTTCCTCAGTTCATATATACGAAAATGTAGTGATAAAAGATCTTAAATTTAGTCACACGGTTCATCACGATTTCGTCTCAAATGGATTTTAATTTCATCTTCTGAAACTTCGTAGAGAAAAAGTTATAGCGAAAATTCCACAATGACCTGTTTGAAGTAGCGAAACCCTAGAATTGAGAGCTCTGATACCAATTGTTATGCAACGAGCTCAAAAATTGAAGAAAGAGATAGATCAATGACTTAAAACGTAGCCTCTTCGAGGGGGCAACCTCCTTTACATTACACAAATAAAAAATTATTGGATGATACAAATGACAAGACCTCCTTTCTATATCTAGGAGTCTAAGGGGTCACAATATTAATCAGAGCCGACATAACAATAATAATGTAAGGGAACAACAATAACAATAGTGGGCTTCTATGGGGCATAATAATAAAAATATGGGGACAACGTGGGCATAAAAATAATAATAAGGGGTACAATGAAAATAATAATAAGGGAATACACTAGTATTATTGGGACCAAACAGACTTGGATCTTATCCGGATCCACATGCACACCTTTCTCATCAATGATGTAACCCAGATATTAGACTTGGTTCATGTCGAAGGTGCATTTCTCCAAGTTGACACATAGTTTATGTTGACACGGGGTTTTAAGGACCTGCTGAATATGTTGCAAGTGCTCTTCCGAACTCCTTGTGAAGATGAGGATGTCGTCCAGATATACAATGAGAAATGAGTTAGTGAAAGGCTACAAGATGTCATCCATCAGCCTCATAAAATGTGATGGGGATTTTTTCAACCCGAAGGGCATGATCAACCACTCAAAAAGGCCCTCCTTGAGTTTGAAGGCGATATTCCATATATCTTTGGATTTTATTGGAACTTAATGATAGTGAGAGTTCAAATCAATCATGTTGAAGTACTTAGCCCCCTTGAGCTAGTTAAGAATTTCATCAATCCATGGGATTAGTTACATGTTCCTCACAATGATTTTATTCAATGCTTGATAATCAATGCAAAGTCTCCAGGTCCCATCCTTATTCTATATGAGTACAATTGGGCTCCCACAAAGTGAGGAACTTGGTTAGATGTTCCATTTTTGTAGAAACTCTTGGATTTTCAACTTGATTTCTTTGTTTTCCAGAAGTGAGTGGTGGTATATTTGCCCATTAGGTAGAGTTTCTCCTAGAGATATCGATTGAATGTTTGACTTGATAGTGCAAAGGTACCCATGTGGGTGAGGAGAAGATGACCCTGTATTCTTCCACAACTTTATCTACCTACTTCTGCTATGTGGAGGAACCCTTTTTGGGGGTGATGGATGTGGCCATGATATTCCCCTTGCTTTGAGAGTGAATTAGAAAGAAAACAAATTTCTTTGTCTAGGAGATGATCTTATTTCATTTCTTAGCAGAGATCAAAGAAATGGCATCAGGTGGGGCTATCTCTGGTATCCTGAATAACTTAGTACCCAAAGTAATAATAATAGTGTGAGGTATGGACTCATACATAGTGTGATTAACGCAAGTATGTCTGTCTTAATAATACATCACAAGCTTCAAGGGGAGTAACATCACACAATACCTCATTCGTGAAGGGCTTGATGTTGTAGGGCAGGTGGAAATGTTGTCTGACATAGAGATATCACCCTTGCTGGATCCATCCGATGGTGTACAACTGTGGATGTGGTGTTGTCGATAGGCCCAACTACTTCATGAACTCAGTTTAGAAGAGGTTCTTTTGATTTTTGTTGTCGGCAATGAACTGTAGTGGCGAACCCATCACCCACATCTTTGGATGGAAGAGAGACTCAACCTCCTCTAGATCTTCAGGCTCAATCTTCTTGACCTTGATGGTGGAAATGGTGGCACTAGGTTTTGCATCAACAATTCGCTTCCCCTTGTTATTTTTTTATTCAAAATCGGAACATGCATCTGACCCTGAAGCTTTTAGCTCAGCACACCAATGATTTCTTAGCATGACACTCATTTTATTTGTGGGTGCACTTCTTGTGGAACTCACACCACTTTCAGGTGATCTTCTTCACCTTCATGGTGCTATTCTTTGTTTTTTGCTTCGATGGGTTGTGCTAAGTCACTCTATATTGTCTATATCCTTTGCTCTATCATTTGGAGGTGCCTTTTCCCTGCCTCAGATTCACATATCCAAAATTTATCTTCTTCTATTTAAACTTATGCTCGATCCTCATAGAATAACAATATGTTGCGCTAAGTGAGGAGATTTCTAGGAACTCCATTTATTCTTGGATGTATTTGTGAAAACAACCATGGTACTTGAGTATTAGAAGTCAGAATCATTGATACCCAACTTCGTGCTAGGGTACGAAAAATGTTTGTGATATTTGGAACATCTTCGTCTCTTCCCTATCATGGTGAGGTCCACTTTATTTACTTATCTTCATAGCTTCCGAAAATGTAATGTTGTTCCTTGACAACATCTCAAAAGTAATTCCAAGAGTATGCGACTGAAAATAATGAGGGTTTCTACTCTTCCCTATGCTCATAGTAAGTTTGTGACCAGTCCTTAACATGAGGGGTGGCTTTGAGGAGTGCAAAAGTAATATTTTCCTTATTTAAAAAATTATGGATAGAAAATATCCTTACAAAAAATTTAATCATCTATCCAAGGCATCTGCGCCTATTTATCCTTCAAATATAGGAATTTCAAAGTTAACTTGTACCTTAAAGGGGGCATCACCTTCGAAGTGACTATTGGATGAAGATGATTTGCCCGTTGATACTCGTCGAAGGATATGGGAAAAATTGTCCATCATATCTTTCCTTTGTCACTCAAGGATTCTTCAAGCAACATTTTGAAAGGATATCATGCTCCCTCATATTTCTTTTCTTCTGCAATGGGAAGTCGCCAAGCTTGGTGAGGCCGGTCTTATAATGGTTCAACCAGTTCTTGTCCAAATTCCTTATACCCTGACCTTGTCGGGGACATGCACAAAAAACATAGAAAGAGAAGACCGCTATGATACCACTAATATGGATATATGAAGGAAAAAAATTAAATATAGATTCAAAACAAAACACAAATATGTAACGCAACAAAACTTCAATTAATAAATATCAACTGCGAACCTTTTTTTACGTATACAAGAGAAAGTAGCCTTATGGGCTTGAGAGATGTGAGAAAATATCAATCATTAATTTAGTGTGTACCTATAAATTAGGGTTTTCAAATATGGAAGGATTTAATCCATTTTGTGAGACTTCACAAAGAGGAATTGAGGAGTATAAATAGGATACAGAGTGACCTCGAAGCATAAGATAATTTTGGATTGGATTTGAGGTACTTTTGTTATATAGGACTATCATACCATGTTTGTTGACTACATGTTATATAATTGGTATTATAATGGTACCACAAGTTTTAGGGCCCAAGACAACCCTCTATTACATGAGTTGTACATTGATAGTGGGGATACCATGAGGAAATATAAGGTATGGTTATCCAAGAGATTATGTAGGTTTAGGGAGTTCCACTCACATTGGCTTCATAAATAATGAGTCCAAAATGGGTTTGGACGACTATAGACTCAATTTTAAGGTATGTTAAGTGATATGCATGGACCAACTAGGGGGATTGTACTCTTGATTATACCCATTAAGTTAGGGAATTCCAAAAATGAGTGCCTTAAGGAGTTAAAGTGAGTCAAATGAGGTGACCAAGGGGTGACACTAAGGAGAGAGGGTGTTTAAGGAACCCACCTAAGCAATGGATATTTTAGTGAGATCCCACATTTAGAATAATGTGAGAGGGGCTCTTAGGATGTGATTCATTAAATTATAGAGGTAAATAAGAGGTATTATACCATTATAGGGTGGGATGCATGAATATGAAATAGGTGTAGACCACAAAGGCCCCCTTTTGGTGGCTAGTTGGAAAGTATGAGTGTACCCAAGTACAAATTTAATATGCTACATAATGGCATGAATACTTGTTTTCTAATTAGGATTATGTTAAGCATTCACTTGATCATTTAATTTATCAACCCAAGGTCTACTAGACTTACAAGCTTCTCTGTGTTGTATACACAGCCAACAAAGTTCCTACCAATCCTATATGCAAAAAAATAAAACTTATAAGTGATGTGGAATAAGCTAAATCCAACCAGAGCCTAACTTCACTTCCTAGGTTTGGTCACATGATACTTTATGTATTGATATATCCAACACTCGGTTCCAAGTCACTATTCCTATCAAAGGTAGGAAAATTTGTAAGGTTGCAGTTTCGTAGCAGCTATTTTTAGTTTTGTATCAAGGCTATATGTTTTGCAACAACTACTATTGGTTTCACAATAGTTGATTCATAGCCCTTATACTTTAAAAGTCAGAACATTTCCCAATAAAATTAAAATAAAGGAAATATGATAATTCTAACACACTACATTAAATGAAATACACACACACTTCGCATAAATTACTCAGTCGGTCCTACTTAATCAACAACCAAACTGAAACACACAACTTTGCTAATAATAAACACAACTTAGGAAATAAACTCAATGCATGACCTTACCTCAAGCGGGCCCAACTCGAGGCCCAACTCGAGGTTTAGTCTATTCCTACGAACTCATAAATTCACCTATACAACTTCAGTAGATAGACCAGCACACCCAGGGGAATGATTTCGACGAAAGTGAGAAAATTTACAATATTGGTCATGTATTTTCTATTATATGCTTATGAGTACATTCATTTATAAGACAAAGGGGAATCTGAATCCCAAAAAACTGTTGGAATTTAGAGGCTACACTATCCAAACACTTTACCACATGATACATCGGATTAATAAATAAAGGCCAAACATAACAAGAAATGATGTGAGCAATAATGCATTTTCCCTCGATGTTGTAATAATTGTTACACGTTGAGGCATCTCAGACAATCTTCAACTGCTAACACAACAACTTGTGAGACACAAGACACTTTTCTCGGACTCAGAGAAAATCCACATAATGGACCAAAACATGATTATTCTAGTGTACAATGTCCATGGAATAAATATGCAAGTGGTTACGCTTGAGTGTCTGAAATCTTCGTAGATGCTCGAACCAAAATTGTTCCCTCTTTATAACATGTAGTTAATTCTATAGGTTCCATTTGTTTCTTTCTTCGATTTCCATATGCCTACAACCACATCATATTGGTTGTGTACCTTTACAAGTTTAATTTAGCACCTCTTCACTTATTTATACAATATATTCATATAGAACATCAAACTACTCTTTAATCATACTCTAGTTCTAATATATAAATGTAATAATTAAACTACTAAACACATTTTCATACCTTAGCTTCCCATGGTGTATATTCAAGGTTTTATAGGTACATTTGGGGAAAAGGAGTAATTTGTCAAAAATAGACCAAATGATTTCGCAATAAAAAGTCCATTTTTTTATCTCATCATCTCCCCTTGCCAATTATGATGCATTTCCTCATGCATCCTTGTCTTCTTTTTTTGGGATACCTGCATATATATCTCTCCATGAATACGAAGGATGGCCAAACTCTCTAATATATTAATATCCCGAACAAAATTCCAATTTGTGCCATCTTGTCCATTCCTCCTGTTCATCCCAATGAGTAGGTGCTTGATAAAAAATGGTGGGGAAAAAAATGAATGGGAAATGAAATTGTATCCCAATCGATCTAGCCCCAAATATCAATACAAAATTAGTGTAGAAAGCAACCCAATTGAGGGCTAAGAAAAAGTTTGGATATCCCAAAGGATGCCTCTGTTGAATGTATTTTGGAAGATCATCACAGACACCTTGAGTAATAAGGAGAGATTTGAAAGACTTAGCTCTAACCAACTCCCTGTATTCTATGATGGTAAATGTATTATTATGTTGAATGGTAATAGTGTCTACAGGGTCCATCCTGAGCCTACTCAGGTCATCTTAGACTAGTCCTATCAAGGATTATTATTCCCCAACAACCAACTTTGATGTGGCCTCCAACGCTCTTATGAAAATTGTGAGAATTCTTCTACTAAATAAGATTAGTTATGTAGGACATTAAAGCCCTAAGTTGGACATCTCCAACAAATGGATTGGGATTCCACCTCGAATTTTCAGCGATGATAAAATAAAAAAGGTGTAACTCGCACATAAGATTATGATAAAAAATCTAAACATTGAAATATACATCCATGAATTCTTGAGGTTGTGAGATTACATGGGGCTGCTCTTCCATGATTTAATTGAGTTGAAAGGTTACCCAAAATTTGTGTAAATATATGGGGTAAACCCTTGAAGGGATTCAACGTGTAAGGACCTGCAACCCCAGTCACTCGCAGTTTGTTTGAGTTTCTCCTCTTGCGTAGCTTTATTTTTCCACTTTTTAGTTTCTACTTCCCACTTAACCTCCTAAGACAAGTACATAGTGAACCATTGTTTTATCATTTTCATAGTGATCTATCTATGAGTTTCTTTATCTATAATTCTACGGTCAAAGAATTCTTCCTTTGTTTGCCACTAAGGGAGATTAAGTTTAAGTTGGAGAAATGCATATGTGCTGGTAATAATATCATTCAAGATGCTATTGATAAGGTGTTGAGCCTCTATAGTACATTCTTGGGAATAGTGCTTCGCTCTAACATTTGGTCCTTCAACTTGATCAATAGCCTCAAGAAGGGTATCCATATTATGAATTTTTGGTTTGGATTTCTGCAACCAAGCCCTAAGTTTCTGATTTTGTAGCAAAAGTACTTTATTCTACTTTAATAGAGGCAATGATATCTTCCACCACCCCTTCTCGCTTGATAGTATATCGATCATCCAACTAGAGGACGGTGGGGGTTGGTTGTAGGCCAGGTAATCCAAGCTTCTCCATGGTCTCCTTGCTCATAACATTTATGGTTGTCCCTAAATTTATTAAAGTATTAGGCATGGGGGGATTATTAACGTTAACAGTCACAATGGAGCTCCCAAGGTCTCCATATTTTGTTGTAAACATTTTCCCTAACATGAAATCTAATAATTTCCCTATGACATGAACTTTCGTAGGGTATTTCTTTTTCCTCCCTGGCTTTTTAGACATAGTTCATAAACTACTTTAGCATATATAGGAACATATTTGGTTTCTTGGAATAGTGGAATCTTTATGCATTTATTCCTCAATTCTTCTAAAAAATTAAATTTAGGTTGTATAGAAGGATTTTTGAGACATAACCTTTCCGAGTAAGGAGCAGATTCTACCCCTTTCTCAAATTATTTCTTAATTACCAGATCTTCAGTTTTAGAGGAGGTAGTTCTGGTTCTAGGGAAGTATCCTCATCGTCTTGTTCATGAATAATAAGAGAGGTATGATTTTGGATTACTTTCCATGAATGTAGGTGAATGTATTTACAATCCATTGTTGAAAGGTTGTAAGTTGGGAAAAAGGGTAGCTCCACAATGTAGTTGGGTTGGACCACTTTACCATTCAAATTATGCATTGGTTGAGCTGGAAATTGAGGTCTTTGCTAAGTTTTGGAAGGTTGATTGGAAGGTAGTTGAAGTTGTTGTGGATGTGCTTGAGGTGGAGCTTGTGGTACCATAGTAGAACAACATTAGCTAAGATTGGAAAGTGGTCATCTAGGATCTTCACCACTGATGAATTATATTTTAACATCACTCTGCAAATATTCCAATAGCTCTAAAGACGCCATTGAGCTCCACCACCCACATCACCTATGATGGCTTCTTTACCTACAATATTCTGACATTTTTTTTTTCAATAACAACACTTAGAGTATCAATGAAAATGGCGAGAATGGTGAGGTAATCATCATCAATGGCGAATATAAGAAATTTTCCTTATTTTTGGTCCTTGTACTCCTCCAATGCATGTAATGTGTCTTTAGCTATGATAGTTTATTTTGATGGGTGAAATTTTCCATGTTTGTGTATAAATCCTCATTAGAGAGCTCCTATAATCAAGTAGACATGCATAGAGATAATGAAAGATGCATTAGGAGTAGGAAGAGACCTAGATGCCTATGGGGGAATTAAAGGTGGATGGTTGGTTAGTAATGACAATTTTCATATTATTGAAGTGACTAATCCCCTTCAATAATATTTTTAATTGGTGCAAATAATGCTTTAAATATATCCTTGGTAACTAGGATTCATCGAGAATGAAACCACCCAACATAAACCCTAATAACTTATGCTATTGCAACAAAACCAACAACAAAGTTTAAAAGTTTAAAAGAAAAAAAAAATTATAGAGGAAAACAAACATTCAAAAGCAAAACCTTATGTGTAAAACCAAGCACCACACCCTTTGTCTTGTGAACAAGGGTAAGATATTCTTTAGGGCTCAAAGGCATACAATAACAAACTTCGAAGCCATTATAATAATAGACTCAATTTTGTGGAATCTTGGCAAAATTGTGGTTTAATTCAAATGATGAACATTTAAGGAACATACCCCTGATTATTTGCTGGGGTATATGGATGGTCCAAAACAAAGTAATTTTCCAGGATCAAGATTCTTCCCCATTCCCAATTGCGGTGCAATGCACCTCCATTTTGAATTGCTTTCTTAAACCACCCCTCTCTGATCAAATGGAACATCCGTGCAGAACAAATCAGACCATATGTTCCTTGGGCCTATTTTGATGGTGCCTCAAGTACACAGGATAGATGTGGGGCTAGAATTATCATTCATGTTAATGATCACAAATCTCTCAAAGCCTCTGTGGGCATTGGTACAGGATCAAACAACTATGCATAATTACAAACTCTGAAACTCCTTTTGTGTTGGTTAAGATAGTTGGGGATTGACATAGTTCAAATTTTTGGTGACTCTCTGAATGTGAGAAATTGGACAAACAATGTGCAACATTGCCAAAATCTTATTTTGGTTCCTATTTTAGAAGAAATCTCATGCTTAAAATCTAGTTTTGTTGATTTTTTTGTCTATCACATTTACATGGAGAGGAATGCTGAATCAGATTTCCTTTCCAAAAAAGTTTACAATAGGCTCTGGACATCTGGCATATAACAGAATCAGTGAACGGGCAGGTCATCGAGACAGATCAACCGCCATATGGTTAATGGCTCTGTATACTGTGGTTTCTTTTTGCTCTCACAACCACTGTTTTATCGCTGTTCAGGACCAATTTTCAGTTTTATATGTTGTGTTTATATTTTTTCCTGTATATTTCCTTCAAACTATGATGAACTTTGACCAACTATTTTTTGATATGAACAGGTTTTTTCCCTTCGATGCTCGAAGAGACCCAGTTACATGGTATCATACTTATTATATGTTTTTTGTGTCTTTTTGTATTGAGTAAGTGATGTTTTTTCCACTTTTCTCAGTATGTTGTGCTTTCACAATCTGCGTATTGTGGATTCATAGTCTTGATCATGAATGATTAACTACATCTACCTATGTAACATTTTATTCTCTTAATAAAAAGTTTGATTTTTCCCTTAGAAAAAAAATAATAAACTCAATATATCCTCAAAATGCTACTTGTGAGAATTAAACATAAGTATGGAAAATAATTATCATTCCTCTCAATTACTTAATATAAATATAATTAATATACACGCACATCATATTAAAGTATTTATAAAACAAAAATATTTAAAAATAATAAACATAAAATTTTATTTGAAAAACACGATTTAAAACTAAACAAAATTTGAAAACCGAGCAAAACACACCTTCAAACCATTCTATATAACCATAAAAAAAACACGATTTAAAACTCAACAAAATTTGAAAAAGAGCAAAACACGCCCCCAAACCATTCTATATAACCATGTTAAAACATTTATAGAACAAAATTATTTTGAAAAAAAAAAATAATAAAATGAATTTTTAAAAACCAAAACTAATTTTATTTTAATTTCGTTATTAAAATATACCAAATTTCCCTCAAAAATATCTTATTTTGTTTCCCTTTTGCCCCCATTGAGACCATATAAATGTTTTATTCGACAGCGTTTTATTTTTATTTTCAAACAAGCTTTCAAAATGTGTATATATTTCATTTATATAATTTCAAAATGTGTATATATTTCATTTATATAATTTTTAAAGATATAAATATTTAAAATTTAAGTTATTTAATTACACTTATCCATTATATAGGGAAACAAAATTAAAAATGTGTTAATATTTTATATTATATTAAAAATGTATGATACTTTAAATTAATTAATAATATAATTATTGAAAAACCATAACTTAAAAAAAAACTGACATATAGACAGGTATTTTAGATCAAATGAAAATAATTGAAAAAAATAATATTTCAAATTTAAAAAATGTGTTATTCTATAGATAAGAAAATTCAAATCTTGAAAAATTATTTCAAAGAAAAAAGGTTGTTTTCGTAGTATCATCTTTTGAAATAAGAGCAAAAGAGCAAAGTTTTCCATTAAGTATGATCTCTAAAAAAAATGTGAGCTTTGGAGTGTTTTTGTCATGCGATAAATGCATTTAAGGATATTATCATATCAAGTGTGAGGTTTTAATAGTATGAAGAAAAATCTCGTAGAGGTGGATGTCTAAGAATGATTTGGTGTACAGATTCACTTCTTTGAAACTAAATAAATTCATTATCAATTTGGGATACTATTTGATTAGATCTAAGAGATTTTTAGGGTTGATTTTATGTCAATTTCATAAAAATGCAAAGTCTCGTTAATCATCCCTAGAAGTTTACCTAGGATATCTATACTTATTTAGCTATGAAACATTTTGATGAGCTTGTAGCTAGATAATGAAATTCTAGCCTAGCAACGGGATCCTAATGGTGTATATTGTACATTTTGTAAGAGAATGGTGTCAATCCTATTTCATTGTTGAGAAGTCATTTTTGAAAATGTCATACAAAATCTTGGTGAATACAATCCCTACTTGGGTGATGACATCACTAGTGAACAAAAGATGCTTCAAATAATGCACCAAATATGACAACACAAAACCCTATGCTAAGGGATGGAGTCTTATCACATTGGTAAATATGTAGCTTTGAATGATGATATACTTAGATGACACAAAGAGGCGAAAATGAGATGAATGAGAATTTTATAGATCTGTAAAATGTGATAAATTAGAGTGTAGTGAAGTTATAAAATAATTAGTGATAGAGTTAATGAATTAAGGGTAAGAGAATTAGACATTTTGAGATAGAGGTGTGAAATAGCTAGCCACTACGTTTGAGATATAGTATTGATGTTAGAAGAAATTCCATCAGCTAGGTGTGGTAGTGCGTAGACTTCTACGGGATTTAGTCGACATGCTAGCACTATTCTATGAAAAAATATGTGTGGGGAATAACGAATCAAATATAGTGAAAAATAAGATTACATTCAAGGATAACTTCGAAAAACTATTGGATGGAAGTAATATGTGTGTGGAATAACTAATCGAATATAGTGAACAATAAGATTATATTCAAGGATAACTATGACAAACCATTTGATGGAAGCAATGGCCTAAAAGTGCAACTAGATGAGTCACTAGTCTATGATGTGTTTTAATTGTTTGGAGAAAAAAAATGAGGTAATCAACATAGTGTGTCCTTGTAGTAGTATGGTACCTCACCTTAACCATCACATTATATCTTTTCAACTCCATTGATGAGTTCCCATTGACCATTCTTTTTCTTAAGTAAAGGATTCTAAAATTGAAATAAAGAGTAATAGTTTTGAATTTTAAAAATTCTTTTCCCAAAAAAGATTTATAAACATATCATAGTCCCTTCACTCTATTATGTTTGTCTCAATCTTTTCAATGAGCTATAGAAGTTTCAATTCTTAATTTAATTTTATGAAATATAGCCCTAATGAGTTCGGATTTAATTATCATTGCCTCCCATTGCCTTGCACTAGACGTTGTATCTATTTAGCCTCTTCCCCATGCCCCTACCTTATATTTTGGCCTCTCTGAGCATCCTAGATCTACAAAGAGTTAGTGCATTAAAATTTTCCCCTTTTTCATCAATTTTTAGTATCCCATAAAATAATAAGCATTCATTTTTCAAACACATATCTCCCCTTAATCTTATCGCTTTTGAAACAAAGTTACTAATTTAACAAGAATTTTGACCTCAAAGCAAGAACTTTAGCCTCAAAAGCTCATATTTTTACATTAAAAAAAGCACGAAAAACACTCTAAAATACAAAAGTAGTGATGCAACATCAACCTTTTTCCATCTCAGGGTTGAAATTCCAACATTTTCCAACCATGGTATTAAAAATCAAATACCATGACTATGAAAGACATCGAAAAACACTGTGAAACACAAAAGAGGTGATGTAGCATAATCATTTTTTGAGGTTAAAATTCCAACATTTCTCAACTATAGCATTAAAGACCAAATATCATGACTACAAAAAACTTTAAATTTAGCACCTAAATTAGAAAGTGGCTCTACCAGGAGGATTTTTTTTTTTTTCAAGGTTAAAATTATAGCTCATTTGAAATCTTAGCATATAACAACTTGACCATTTTTTAATGAAACATGAAATTGTAACAATTTTTTAACTATAGTTTATAAATCATCATTAATGTAAATAAATCATTAAAAAATTCCCTTCCAAAAAAATAACGCAATTATTTAATTTTTTAGTAAAAATAATAATTTTGATTTTTTTTGAAGCAAAATCAAATTAAATAGATAATATATATATATATATATATATATATATATATATATATATATATAGGATCAATAAACAAGAGCGATCGCTGCATAACGACATAGTCCCTACCTCTTTTGATAGTTATCGATATGTTAGCGTGATTAAGGTATTGCAGGGTCTGTGTCTTTTCCTTATGAAAACAACTTTTTACGTGGTGGCACCTCATGTTTCTGCAATCTGCTATGACAGATATTAGATGCGGAGTATGCAATGCCTTGATTACACGTCGATTCACCAATTTGTGGAGTACTAAAAAAGGTATGTTTTTGATGATTATTTCAGTATCTTTTCAGTAGAACTCGCAAACCTTTTTGCATCATGAACTTGGAAAACGATAAAGAATTATAACAAAACATGTGAGATTAATATGCAAGACTAAAATGCTGACAATTGTCATTTCCTCATGCAAGAAGGGGTGAAAACGAGAAGTTGCCGTTCCAAAGGAAAGGACAAGGATGAGATAACCGTTGTCCCTTTGACGCGAGACCGAATGCAAACAAGGCAAAGCAAATCGGCCTAGAAAAGGAGGTGGAGATACCAGCTTGGTGCAGGAGAGAAAATAAATGATTAAGGATTAACGGTTCGACGAATCCCTCAGGATCCTTGATCCTGAGGGATCGTTGTTTTATCTATTTTTGCACTTAGACATCTCTGCCGTCACCCTTATAAAAGGGACAACACTGTTAGCTCGAGAGAGAGTTAGACATGATTATGTTTTTATGTAATTTCTGTTAAGATCAAAACTTTGATCATCGAGTCTCAATAAGAACTGGTTTATTGTAATTTTGCTTCATGCATTAATACAAACTTGGTGATTACTTCATCTCTGAGTCTAGATTAACCTCAAGCGGTGTACCCCTGGAGGCTAAGGGCCCGGCCCTGGAGGACACTTGCTCCTGTATTATTACGTTTGCCTTCTGCGTGGTTTGCTTATCGTCGTTATTTGGTAATCTGATGTGTTTTATAAGTTTACATCACATGCTCTATTATGTTTAATTCATTAAGGTTTCCACAGACAGAACTATTGTATTGACTCTGTATCATATGGTTGTTCTTTTTAGAGTTGATCTAATATCACTGGTCTTGATAGAATACTGTTACTATTCCATTTCAGAGCTTTTGTGCTGTACATTCACGTCATGGAATTCATCTTGGGAGTTATGTTCTTCACGATTGTTAAATTGATGAACAATGTTGTTCTATTTTGAAATGCAGTCGTATTCCTTCTAACTGAGATTGATGCTTAGATCAGATTACTATTTAAGAGTGTTGTGTATACATATGGTTTTCAAGCACTGTTCCATAACTTATCAGTAATCAGTGTTATTCCATTGGTGTGTGCTGTTTGATCTGCCTTAAGAGTGAAAGATTGTCGTTTGATTACGAACAATGCATTTGAGTTGATAGATTAAGTTTGTTACTGCTTGTGAGACTTAGTTGTTGTTCTATTTCTTAGCTGCTGTTCCATTTAAGAAATTGCTGTTCTATTTCGGATTTGCTGTTCCATTATAGATTTGCTGTTCAATTTCTTATTAGCTGTTCGATTTTCTTATCTGCCGTTCCATTTACTGGCATTTGTTATTTTGGTGTGGGAGACGATCTAAGGCTGTAGTGAGCCTTGGCATTTACTGTCTGGCTCCCAGATCCATGATCTGTTCTCTGATTTCCTTTTCCATCAGTTTCCAAAGGGATGGGTTATCGCTACTGAACCCTTGACTGATAAGTTTCTTAGTCCTTTGAGTGTGTGATTTACTCTTTTGAAGTAGTTAAGCTGTAGACAAGCATCCGTTTACTCTTGTATTTCTGAACACTGTACTACTAGCATTACTCTGACAAATGATAGCCTTAGACTGAGACACTCTTTGAAATAACAAAACGCTCCCAGATTGACATATTAGTGTGAGGTAATTAGAGGTGAAAGAGACCCTTGTTATAGCTCTACACAATTCACCATTTTTTTTTTGAAAAAACTAGGGATTGTGTCTTGTCCTCATGAAAACAACTTTTTGTACATGGGGGAACCTCCTGTTCCTACACATTCTTGATTTGTTTACAACAAGTAAGCCTTAATTAATTTTTTAATATCTGCTAATCTGCATCGTGGGAGGTTGATTGAGTTTATGTGACATTTTCCAAAATGTTGCCGCGAAATAGGGAAATGTGCAGAAGAAATGTGTGAAGGTGTGAAAATGGGCGAATAGAGCTTCCTCCACATGTTCTATAATCTACTAGGACGAAGAGCAGCTATAGAGCCCTCTGCACCTTTTTTACTTGTTTGCAACTAGTAACCCTTCTTGATTTACTTACAACTAGTAATCTTTAATTAATTTTTTAATATGTGTTGCAAAAGGTTGATTGAGTTTATGTGACATTTTGCCAAACGTTGTTGTGAAACGAGGGAATGTGCAAAATAAGTGTGCAGAGGGGGAATGTGCACAAAGGTGCAAAAGTGGGGGAATAAAGGTTTCTCCACATATTCTGCAATCTGTTAATATGGATTTGTTTGCAACTACTAAACCTTCTTTATTTGTTTACAACTAGTAAGCCTTGATTAATTTTTTAATATTGATACAAAAGAGGGCAGTGTGTAGAGGGGGAATGCAGGTGAAGGTGTAGAAGTAGGGGAATAGAGGTTCCTTAGCACATTTTGCAATCTGCTAGAACAAAGACTAGTTATGGATTCCTCTACACCTTCTTGATTTGTTTGTAACTATTAATAATTAAATAATGCTTCAAAGTAAATGCTATTAAGCACTTGCATGGCATTTTGATTATGCATTGATTTGTTCAATAAATGTCAAAAATACTTATATTTACTAGTAGGGACACATTTGTTAATTGGAATAATTTTAGTGTGTAGAAGAAGTGTGTGGAGGGGGAATGTGTGCGAAGTTGTGGAAGTGGGGGAATAGAGGTTCCTTCGTACATTATGCAATCTGCTAGGATGGACACTAGTTTTTTTTTTTTTTTTTTTGCCCCATAGGAAAAACTGTAATTTCTATTAAAAGGAAATTACATTTTGTAAATGCATTTAAGCATATTCAAGTAGAGAGGCACTGCCTATCTTCAACAAAATTACGTTTAGGGACATATGTGATCAAAACATTGATACCTTGTGTCCATGCAGGGAGGTATCAATGGCTATAAATATGCTGAATAAGAGTTCTATATATTAATCTGGCACTTTGTGAGTGTAGATAAAATGTCAAAAAAGAAGCTATGAATATTTACAAACGACATTTATATGAACTCTATTCTTCCCGTGAGATTAGCATAAATTAACTTTATACAACGATATCCATAAATGGCCGATGGTAAAATTGGTAATGTGCACCATCACACTGTTCTCGGATCAACCAGTTGTTCGGATCCCTGTTCGCAGCCTCTTTGGATAGCCTGTCAGCAGCTGTGTTCCGCTCCCTGTAAATATGATGGCATGTAAAAGAGTCAAATGATGTAATCAATCTCAGTGCCTCGTCCAGAATATGACTCAAAGTATAAGCATTGCATCTAGAAGATTTATTTAGCCAATCACAAACAACTTTTGAATCCCCAAATATTTGTAGATCTCTATAGTTTTTCTCCAATGCAAATTGAATGAGGAATTTTGTTGCAGATAATTCGGCATAGTTATTAGTGCCTCTGTCGAATCCCATAATAATACTGTATGAGTGATGTGCATTAATATGAAGGATGGCGCCCCCACCACACCCATTCTCCTGTGCAGCACCATCAAAGTAAGCCCATGACCTCTGATAATAAATCGTCTTAGGTATAATGCTGCGTGGTCGAGGGGGTGGTGCATCTTCGGGGATGAGGGAGTAATCAGCCAACACGCGAGCAACAATGGAGGGCCAGTGAGGGGAGTCATTCCAGAAGGTGAGTCTGTTCCGGGTGATCCAAAGGGCCCAATAGACAAGAAGAGGGATATTATGTAGCCTGGTAGGGGAGGCAGAGGTGCACCAGTTCATCCATGCCTCAAGGATAGATGCACCTTACCAAATATTGTGAGGAGCAGCCGAAGGTAAAATAGTATTCCAGAGATTCTTTGCCGCAGAAGATTCCAAAAATAAATGTGAGACAGATTCATTGCATCATTTGCAGAGACAACACCATAATGGGTCGTGCTGTGATCGCTTGAGGAGGTTGTATCCCATGGGTATTTTGTTTCTTAGAATGGTCCACGTGAGCAGCCTACTCCTCGGTGGGGCTTTGAGCTTCCAGAGACTTTTCCACGAAGCTTTGGGTGCATGCAGTCTGCGGTCTTTGGTAAGAAAGATATCCTTCCTTAGGAGTATATCTCCCAGATTTGGAGAAATCCCATAAAATCTCATATTCTCCCTCGGTTATTCGAATGTGAGCTTCCGTAAGAGCCCGAATATAGTCATTCCAATACTGAATCCATTTATGTGGAATGTTCAACATGTGGGCCGATTTCCAAGCCTATTGGAGGAAGGTAGTATGGTCGGCATCAGCAATATGGTTCAGATGGGATATGTTTGCTGCATGAAGATGATTTATGAGATCATTTGGTAGCCTATGCATATTCCCATAGCCAATCCAAGGGTCAATGCCCACCCTTATTGACGAACCTGGGATCCAGTGCTTTAATCACAACCTTCCATATGATCGATATCCCTGTAGTGAGTCTTTGGGGCCTTCTGATCTAGTCCATAATCTATAACGGGGCAATGTATTTAGAGACAGTCACCTTAGTCCAGAGACTAGATGAAGTAATGAGCTGCCATCCGAGTTTTGCAGCCAGAGCGGAGGAGAAGTCCTCTAGCTTCTTAATGCCCCAACCCCCCCATTTTTTTGGTAGATTTAGAGCATCCCATTTTACCCAGGCGAAAATCTTTCCCAACTGACTGCCCTTCCAAAGGAATCTGCAGCAAAGAGCTTGTATCCTAGCTAGGATGCCTTTGGGGATCCAAGCCAGTGACATCCAGTAGACCAGAGTGGCCTCCAGAATGCTTTTTATGAGCGTAAGTCTGCTAGCCCTGGAAAGATATTTGAAGTACCAAGTGTTAAGTCTCTTCTCCATTTTAGCAATGAGCCAAGTCCAGTCAGAAATTCTATAACCCAAGGGTTTTAGCTTGTATCCCAGGTATTTTAGACCCTCCTCCAGTCTCAGGGGGGTAAAATGAAATCTTTGCAATGCAAAATGGGTCTCATGTTGTGTGCATCCTGCCGCTGTCAGAGTAGATTTTGAATCATTGATAGTCATCCCTGTAGCCACTTGAAATAATGAGAAAGTAGCTTTCATGATTGACAAATCCCCAATGCCTCCATTTAGAAAAATCAAGACATCATCCACAAAAAGTAGATGTGTGAGAATACAGTCTTCAGTGATTTTAATTCCCTGTAGTCTGCCCCTTCTGTGTTCTTCTTTGATAAGTCTACTGAGTCCTTCCATGACTAGGAGAAAGAGTAATGGTGATAGAGGGAAACCTTGTCAAAGAAATCTTTCTAAATAAAATAAGGGAGATGCGCTTCCATTAACCAGGAAACTGAAGGGTATGTTAGTGATGCAGCTCATGATCCATTTAATAAACATGAATGGGAATCCCAGATGAGTTAACAACATTCTAATATATAACCAATTTACTCTGTCGAAAGCCTTTGAGAGGTCAAATTTAAGGATCATACCTTTGCATTTCTTGATATGCAGAGTGTGTAATACCTCCTGTGCAGTTCCCACTGCCTTATGAATTTGACAGACTTGTGGGAAGGAAAATTGTTCATGTGAAATATGCTTGGAAAGTATGGGCCTCATCTGATTTGCAATAATCTTCGCTATGATCTTGTATATGCAGTTACACAGCGAAATAGACCTATATTCATCATATGAGGTTAGGTTATTTGATTTGGGGATGAGCGCAATAAAAGTAGAGGTGAGAGAAGTAGCCAGCTTGCCATTTATCCTGGTATCCTCAATGAATTTTAGGAGGTCTCTGCCAAGAGCCTCAAAGAAAGCCAGGAAGAACTCAATTTTCCATCCATCTAGCCCAGGGCTTTTGTCTTTTTTGAACCACTTGAGAGTGGCTTCCAACTCTCCCAAAGAGACTTCCTTTGTCAGTTCCCTTTCCTCCTCTTGATCCACAAATCGTGGGAAGAGCTGTGCCACTTGAATAATTTCAGCCAGGTTTACTTCCCGAGGCGCACTGTAGATTTTTTTGAAATATGAGGTTGCCAGTGATGCCAGATGCGGGAAGGTGTTGACAGAATGACCATGATCATCCTTTAGCTACCAAATTGTGTTAATAGCCTTCCTCCCATTGGCATATTTGTGATAGAACTTAGTATTATCATCCCCTTCCTGCATCCAAATCGCCCTACTTCTCAGTCTCCAGACTTCTTCGCGGTCCTTAAGAATTTTTCCTCTGGTTGTGTAAAGTGAGGAGATCCTATCCTTGTGTTCATTTGATTTGTATATCCCCCCATGATTATTTTCAAATGCTGCTATGTCAGCTTCGATCTGCCTCAGGGATTGATCATCCAAGATTCTTTTATTGTGTGCCCAAATTTTGGACAACTTCTTCAGCTCTGAGAGATTGTGCACGAAACCGTTTATAATGTTCCCCCCAACCCCAGGTGGGTTGGACATCCAAAAGTCTGTGACCATACGAATGTAAGAGGCTTCCTTCAACCAAGCTGAGCAGAATTTATATGGACCTTTAGGTTTAGCCCGACCCCCATCTATTTCCATGTATATTGGTAGGTGATCAAAGATACCTCTCGATCCCACCCATTGTTTGATATTGTAGCCATATTCCAATAAATTATCCTCGACGAGAAAACAATCTAGTCTGTGAGCCAGGCTATCATCCCTTATCCTATTGTTCCTCCAGGTTGCTTGGATCTTTGTAGAGGGGATGTCTATTAGATGGTGAGATTCCAAAGTAGTTTCAAAGTATTCCGAAAGAGGATCTCTTTGTGCTCAATGACCCCAGGATTCTGAGTGGCCAATTGAGAAGTTAAGATCTCCACCCAAAATGATATTGTCCATTTGTAAAATGTCAGATCCAGTAATTTTTCCCAGAAATCGGGTTTGTGGTGACACGGTCCATAAATGTTGAAGATTCAAAAATCCATACCCAGATTTGCAAAGTGTATATCTGCTCTGATGTGCCGAGACCCTCCCCAACAATTGAGTAGTTTTATGGGGCGGGAATTGTATTCCATTGCTATACCCCCAGATCTGCCATGGGCATCAAGACAAGTAAACTCCCATCCAGGTAGCATTGTTCCAAGGGTGTGAGATATGGCATCAGCAAGTCCAAGAGTTTCCTGTAAGAATATGATATCTAAAGGGTCGAACACAAGTAACTGACGAAGTGCTAATTTTTTATCGGGCCTAGCTAGCCCTCTACAGTTAAATGAGACAATATTCATTGTGGGGGGCACTATGGGGGTGTCTCTTTCTCTAAGTACCCCAAGGATGGTAGCCTGTCTGCTGGATGCAATCTCATATCCAGCCAGGCTTTGTGCTTTTGTAAGAGAGGAAGGTCGACCACGAAGGATGTTAAGCGAAAGAGGGGAGGGGACGAGGTCGAGCTCGACGTGGTCCGATACCTGATGCTTAGTCTTATATTGGGTTAGATACCTAGTGGAGAGTAGACCAGAGACAGATTCAGGTGGAGGAAGCGAAAGTGATGCAGAAAGGGTGGGAGGGGTGGGGGAGAAAGAGGAAAGGGGGGAACCAAGAGGGTAGGACAAAGGGATAGAGGACGAGGGGAGGGTAGCTGATCCAAAACCAATGCCAGGGGCTGAAATAATAAAATCAAGAACAAAAGAGCTTAAATGTGAGGAAATAGATGTGGAAATGCGCTTACCCGAAGTGTTCGCATCTCCGACAGCCGCCTTAGATCTAGTGTGTGAAGGAGAAGGTGGTCTATGTGGAGGTCTGCCTCGCTTTTTCGGGATAGGCTGTGAGGGGGCTGCTTCCTTGGCTGAAGGTTCTACCTGGAATTTTGAATCAACATGTTGGCTCTATTCCCCATGCTTCGGTGATGCCTGAACTGATGGTTCCTTTCTAGGTGCTTTCCTGTTTGCTTGCCCATTCAGAGGGTAGTCCTTGAATAAATGCCCAACTTTGTGGCATTTCCTACACTTGAAAGGGACTCCCTCATAGTCAAGAGTCTGTCTCCTGGTGGAATTCCTCCACTGAATGTTGATATGCTCCAGCAGACCATCCGTAGTATCCATATGCACCAATATCCTTGTGTATGCCATACGCCTAGTGGTCTGGTAGGATTTATCAAATGTTAAGAAGGTACCTAGGGCATTTCCAATGTGCCTAAAAACATCCTCCGTTCAGTAATGTAATGGAAAACCAGGGAGGCGGACCCAGAGGGGGCCAACATCCACCCATTGTTGTTCTAGATCGAACAGGGGAGTCCATCTTCGTAGGCGGACCCAGAGGGGGCCAACATCCACCCATTCTTGTTCTAGATCGAATAGGGGACTCCATATTCGTAGAAGAACTGACGCCTGATCAATATGCCATATTGTGGAGAGCACCCAATTGGTGTGTTCCAACCTGTCAAAATGTAGAGCAAACCAGCCTTTTACAAAGGCCTGTATGAAAGGAGGGTCGTTCAGGTGATGGCCCCAAACCTCAGATTCCCATTGTTGTAGCCTCTCTACACTGTAATGTCTACCTCAGACTCGACCCACTAAAACCTTCTCAGCTGTATCCATGGAGTCGAGCAGTTGCGTGTCCTCAGTCAGTTTGAGGAAGACCTCGCAAAATTTTATCTTGAGGCACTTCTTCTTCCTAGATGTCCTTGTTCTCTCTACTTCGGTGTGCTCTGCTTCAATGTGCTGCTGCGTTGTCGTTGAGTGTGGGGGAACCCTAGATCTAGGCGGAGCCATTAATGGCACAGAGGCAAAAATGTCGGAAATGGGGGAAATTCCTGTGAGGTTACCCAGTGGAGGAGCGGATGAGGTCGGCAAAGCGATTGGGGCGGACACAGGAGTTTTTGAAGCTGAGAGGTGGTCCACCGAAGGGTTGCATGAATCAGTCAATGGCAGATTCGAAACCAAGACCTCCGAGAGGGTTTGATCGCTAGGGTTTGGTGGGAGGTCCATGAAACTGAGCGAGGAAGGCGATAAGGGCTGGGAGATGAGGTCCGGCAGAGACGGGGCATCTTCTGGGAGGGTTACAGAGGAGACCTTGGTGCCGGAGATGGAGGGAAAAGTGTCGACGACTTTAGAAAGTTCGTTATCGAAGGAAAAAAAACCAGCCAGAGAAGAATGTGGTTGTGTCTAGATAGGCACGTCCTCCAACAGATCCGCTGAATAATCTATTAATTCTTCCATAATTTTGACAACTGATTTGCGCGAGCTGCCTACACGAGTGATGGGGCTCCCATAGCTGTAACTGTAATGGCGATAGTGGTGGGCATAATACAACTTAGCTAAGAAACAAACCCTTCAGCAAGAAAATGTCGCATGTGATCGTGCTCATCAGAGAAGTTGAGGTGGGTTACGGGATGTGCGGCGGAAGCGGGTCTGTTACAGTGGGAGAAGCTGGAACCATACTACATCTTTTGAGCTTGACCGCAGATGGTCTCGGCCTAAAAATCCTAACCCCCCCTTCACTTAACATTTCCGGATGGATGGACACTAGTTGTGAATCTCTCTATGCCTTTTTTATTTGTTTAAAACTATTAAACCTTCTTGATATGTTTACAACTAGTAAGCCTTAATTAAATTTTTAATATGTGTTGCAGGAGGTTGATTGAGTTTATGTGACACTTCTCCATAAAGTTGTCGCAAAACAGAGCAATGCATGAAATAAGTGTGTGGAAGGGGATTGTGCACGGAGTCGCGGAAGTGGGGGAATAGAGGTTCCTCTACACATTCTGCAATCTACTAAGATGGTCTTGATTACGTGTTGATTGGCTGAATAAATGCCATAAATACTTACATTTACTGTGAGAGGAACTTTTTTTAACCGTAGGATAAAGACTTAATTAATTTTTTAATATGTTATTAAGTAGTTGAACGATGTCCTGATTATGTGTTGATTTGTCGAATAAATATCGAAAATACTTACATTTACTAGCAGGGAAGATTTTGTTAATTGTAGGATTAAGAATTAATTAATTTTTTAATATCTGCTAATCCAAACCATGGGAGGTTGGTTGAGTCTATATAATTTTTTCCAAAATGCTACTGTGAAACAGAGGTAGAAGAAGTATATGAAGTTGTGGAACTAAGGAAATAAAGGTTTTCTCTCACATATCCCTCTTTTGCACATCCTTTTAATATGCTACGATGAATACTGGCTAAAAATCCCTCTGCACTTTCTTGATTTGTTTACAACTAGTAATTGTCATTAAGCATTGGAATGATGTCTTGATTACGCGTTGATTCACTGAATAAATGTAGAAAAAAAAATATTTTATAATATGGATGCATAGAAAACAAATTATTTGTTTACAACCAGTAATCATTACTCAATGTGTGACACAGGACAAATGTTAGTATCATGGAATAGCAGTGTCCAGGATTAGGGAATGCAAAGTCGGTGACAAATTACTGTGTAACAGATGCCCCCTAAAGCATGAAGGCCGAGAGAGTGGGAGGGGTGAAATGCTTTACGAATCCATAACCGAAACAGAACGTCCTCACGGAGAACCTGCAGACACAAGTACAACTGATATCTCTGATACATGAGTACATAGTGAAAGGAAATACATGTGCATAAGGCATGGGCACAGCCATCCAGAAGATAACAATAAATGGTTTGTGGTATGGACGAAACCATCCAATCAGAAAGACCATAAAAATGACTTAGGTATGGTCACAACCATCCAATCAAAATAGTCATGTATAAATCAATCTACGCAACCTGGACTTGTGTAATCTGAGCCCAGGTTCTTGAATCCCAACCTGACCACTATATAATTTCTAATATGCGAATAGATGCGTTGAAGTCGAGCACACTAGAAAATTACTTGATTACCAACCAATAATGTGAACTGTTAACAAGTGCGAGAGAGACCACCAGTAATGTCAATGGTTCTCAAGGTACTACTAGTACAATCCACAAAGTGTGAAAAAATGATCTGGAGTCGAACACTTGTGAAATAACCCGATCGAAGACCAATGATGAAAGCTTGTCGTCGAGTGCGAAGAACTTGCCATTGAGGCATGCAAGTTACAAGGTACCAAAAAGGAGTCTCTAGGTCAACTTCCCGGATAATGAGTTGAAGTCGACAAGAAGCGACCGGTCGAAGGAGGGCCATAATGTTTCCCACATCATCGATGCGAGATGAAAGAACAAGATGATTGTGAATGAGACAAAGAATCTGAGGAAGGTGTGTAAGGCTACAAATTGCAGAGGAATTAAGCTCTTGGACATATCTATGACACGACTCTGGAATTTGGTAGAATTTTGGTACCAAGGGATCAAACGTCATGACGATGTAGTAGGGATCAAGATGGAAGGAGGAAAAATGAATAACCCAAAACCCAGAAGGCCAATGATAGAATGAGGATATCCAAACCTGACATGAAGCAGAAAGAGTGTCAATGTCCAAGAGCGACAAGCTGCTGTAATAACTAATATGATCAACAAAATGTTTCCAAATTTTCCCCCACCATTTCTGGCGAGTACCCCAATTATTTTTGAAACACAAGCTTGAAGGGGATAACATATGCTTGTAATGTAAGTTCATCCTTCGGACGAATCCGACCTAGTGAGTTTTAACGAGCCCTAGGAAGGAGAAGCTTGATCTCGTCATGGTGACAAGTCCAATGTCGTCAAGGTTTAACGAGTCTGACATAGGTAAAACTCAGAGTCTTTTTCATGTTTAGAGAGTTTGAAAAAAAACGGAAAAGAAAAATCCAAAGGTCCCTTTTGGGAAATTTGTCCCTCGAACCTAAAAAGGTAGAAAATAATATCCAAGGGAACCTATTGACCATGAAAGATCAACATATACCTTTTTCGTAAATAATCTATCCCAGCCCAAAAAAGGGGTAAACGTATACTGGGTAGATGATGCTTTGCAGCCTTTAACGAGTTCAAAGCAATAAGAGCTCAACAATCTTTTCATTTTTAAAGGTTCAGAAAAGAGCTGAAAGCAGACCTCCCATTTTTATTCTCTTTAACGAGTCAAAAAGGGAAAAAACACTCGGCAAGCTTTTCATTTTTTACGAGTCAGAAAAGAGCTTAAAGGTGACTCGCCCTGGAGGAATGAGTGGTATAAAAGGTAGCAACTGGTTTCGACAATGGTGGAATTGCTCAAAACATGCTAATAAAACCACTCATTGCTGCGGTCCCTCAGGAAAGGACAAACAACCAAGTGAAAGCACATGATCGGCTAAAGAGATGGTGGCGATGGAATGAAACAACCAAGGCTCATCTAGCAGAAATTAGCTGATAAAAATGACAATCACAAGATGTAAATCGGGTGTGGGTTCATTTTTATGCAAGCTTGAACCATGGATAACTCCGCTTGGATTCGGTTTCATGTTTACACAAGCTTGAAACGAAAAACTATGCTTGCTATAAGTTCTCATGCCCCCAGCATAATGACTCAAATCGAGGTACATGCCCCCCAAGCTTCATTTCATTCGGTGGATGGAATGAAGGTTCACTTTCAAGATCTTGGAAAGACTCGACTGGGATTTTACGAGATCTTAATCAAAGACTCGATTTGGAAAAGGGAGTTGTTTCATTTTTGAATGAGGTTGACATAGTAAAAGAACTAGCCTCAAGACCCTTGTGTCATTTGTTAACGAGGTTGACATAGGAAGAAACTATCCTCGTACCCTTGGTTTCATTTTTTAACGAGGTTGACACAAGATCAAGAACGATCGTCGCAACCCTTGTTTCATTTTTTAACGAGCTTGACACAAGACAAGGAACTATGCTCCGTCTCTTGTTTCATTTTTTAACGAGGTTGACACAAGAAAAAGGAACTCTCCTCATATCCTTGGTTTCATTTTTTAACGAGGTTGACACAAGACGAAGAACTCTCCTCCTAACCTGTTCATGGACCATATGAGAACATGGCTCCCAAGAGGTCCTCACTAGACGGAAGAACCATGCTTCGAGAGGAATACATGTCGTTGGGTACCAACGATAGATCGAGTTCTAATGCCCCTAGTACATGATGTACGAGACCATCTGCGTGATCTTCAACAGATGCAGAGGCGGAATGGGTAGCCACATAATTGACCTGCGACAAAGAAGGTTTCGCTTGCAAACAAGAGCCGATAGGGGACGATGGTTGCAAAGGAGGTATCTAGTGACTAATGAATGACAATTGATCAAGAGTCACAATTCATCCATTGTGCGGAAAACAAACCATACGGAAAAGTCAAGAAACAAGAGCTCCAATGACATAAATATAGTCACGACCAAGGAGACGATTGAAATCTAATGAACCTTGGACAACCATCACGTCTATATAGACGGTCTTGCCTCCCAAAGTAATAGGGAACTTTGGAAGGATCCCTAAGGGTTGACTGGTTCCTTCATCGAAAGCCAACATATTCTGGGTGAAAGGCACAAGCTGCGGGGAGCCCAAAGCTTGCCAAGTAGTGGAAGACATGAGGTTAACAGACGCACCTTCATCCAACAGAGTGCTAGGTACTGCCATATTATAGGCGTGTACTGTGATATGGAAAGGCACATAAGATGGGAGGCGGAAAGTAGTCAAGTGACTCCAATCGAAGGAAACGATAGAACTACTTGGTGGGGGTATCGTATGATTGCCTCCATGCGCTGCTGGAATAGAAGAAGGATTCTCCTAAGTAGCCGGGACAGGAGGGCCATCCCTTGATTCATGAGAATCTGAAGAGATGAGGAGAACATGAGCAGTATGATCATTATGCACTTTCGGAATAGAGTGAGCAGCTGGTGGTGAAACCAAGTCGACACTCGCTTTGACCAATGGTTGGTCGGGAATAGACACTAGAGGGTCAGGCTCAGGAAGAGCAGGGTGGGAAAGAGATGAAGCTAAGTCAATCTCTTTCCCAACCAGGGGAGGGTCAGAAGAAAGCCTCTGATAACCAACATGAAGTTGGGGTTGAGGATTTATAAGGTTTTCCAAAACTGTGGAAGCTTTATCCATAAGGGGACAAAGGTGAAGAAGATGATCTCCTTCACATAACCTACAGGGAAATCTAATCCTCCCTCTCTTCTTACCATCACTAGCTAAGAGTGTAGCATCGACATGATCTCCAGAGGTCGATGAGGATGGTTGATCCGAATTTTGAGACCATACCTCCAAGACTTTGGGAATGCCAGGGTAGTCTCGAAGGAGATGATCACCCTTACACAACCTGCAAGGGAATTTGACCTTCCATGGAGGATCATAAGGTTTTCCAACAGAGGGTGCATTTGTAGTAACCTCTACACGGTCAGCCCCTTGCTTAGCTGACTGCTTCTTCTTCGTCTTCTTCTTCTTCTTCTTATCCTCCTAGTTACTCAATTTGAAACTTTCACTAGGCAAAGTAGAGGAGGAAGGTGAAGAAACAAGGGAAGAAGGCGAGGGGTCAACCTTAGAATCATCATGGCAAGATTCAAATGAAGGAGATGGCGGGGCTCGATTCGAGACACTTGGGATTACTGAGGTCGAAAACGACCAGACAGGTAAACCAATGGTTAAACCAGGGAGGGACAACATTGCCATATAAGGAGCACCAACATTTCAAAAGGAAGGAAAAGGGCCAGGGTTCCCTTCTGAGGAGAACCCTTGACTGGTAGACTTCGGAAATGTTGCCATTGGAATTGACTCTAAAGAATCACTAAGGAAATCAACTGTTACTAGGAATGTTTCATGAGAAGTTAATTTTAGAAAATTGAAACAAAACTGTGCCTTTTCATGTTTTAAGAGTCGAGAAAAGGACAAAAGGTGACTCTAGTCGCCTTCGAAGTTTAATGAGCCTCAAAGGAAAAGTGCTCAGATGATCCTTTTACTTTTAAAGAGTCGAAAAAAGGAATGAAAGTGACTACTCTGGAATAATAGGCAAGAGGTTTACCAGACAAATCATAAAATTGCATATACACCTTGGTAATAAAATGAAAGAGAAATTACCAAGGACTTCCCGTACAACAGTCAATCTTCTTGAATGCTGTGTTTGGTGCATTACGACTCGTAAGGCAGTAGACTCGGCTTCCTATGGATAATAGGATGATAACCTAGTGGGGTCTCCCAATATATACACGACGGTACAGGGAGCACAAATCCGTACTAGTGTCTATTGGATCACAAAAGGAGGAATCACCCAACCTTAGTGAGGACAATATGAACTAGGTTTAACGATGTCGGAACACGTCTCTAGCCTAGACCTCTAGATATGTGAGTGTTAGGTTCCAATGTGTTTTTAAGTTCATTCAATAAATTTTAACAGTTAATCTTAAATTTAGTCTCGATTTTAAGGCCCTATCGAATGTATCTTTAACACTCCTAGAATGCAACTAGATGAGCAAAAGGACCATTTTTGTTGGATGAATAACTATCTAAAGAAGAAGGAGAGGTTCAATGCATAACAACTGAATGGTGAACAAGAAAACCAATAAAAGGAAAAGGAATACTTCTACCATCTACTCAAACTTGCAAGCAATCCAAGAAAGAATGAGAAACACACTTTTTGCTTTTCAATGTCTTAATCGCAAGAATCATTTTTCAAACCTTAATACAAGATGAATGCACTTTTTGATTTTCTTGAATAAATGATAAACAACTACATGCAAAAATGAATCAAATACTCAAAACTAAAGAAATAATCATTTTTCACAAAATTGGAGAACTATTTCATTGACTGGGAAGCAAAGCGATTTATGCCAAGTGAAATAAGGAGACTGAACGAACAATACAAGGAAGTTCAGCGACCAAACACACACACCAATTAAGAGGATGAAAAATAGCAAACTGGAAGAAGCCTCAAACTACAAGAGGGATTTTCCAGGCAGAGTCTAAAGATTGCAATGAAGGAATGACCCAAGCAAAACAAGCAGTGGAGAAACCCTAGGGTATTTAGGTCACACGGTTCAAGAGAGAGGATTTGAAAAGACTTGAAAACCGAAATCAAAAATCTTAACAACCAACACTTTTGACACAACAAAGAGAAGCAAAACAAGCTCTGAGGACAAAACACACTAGCTGATCAACCAAACAAACCTCAAAATTTGAAACTCACAGGAATCGTCGCAAGTAAAACACTAGCAACATGCACCGACAACAAATCGTCGCACCTCCCTAACCAAGCACTCTGCGACGTCGTCGCGAAAGTACATCAGTTAGCTACGCCGAGCCGATTTCAGGCCTCGGCGCGACTGTTAGACAATTTATCCGCGCCGTACAGTAAAAGGTGCAACCCAGAAGTCAACGCAGACATGACTACTTCGCGACTGTTAGGAAATAAACAACAACGACCCAGAATCAAAAGCAAAAAATGAAAGTTTGACTGGAGCAGGGCTAGATCTATCACTCAGAAGGTTGGGAAGGCTATAGAAGTAGTTCAACAGCTTCTAGAATGAAGTATGCTACCCAAATAGTAAGGAAGACAATAAACCAACAAAGCCAATCAACACAAAAGACAAAAGACAAGTCCCCAGTGGAGTTGCCAACTTGTGACACATGAACAAACTATCCTCATAACCTTAGTGTGGGTCTAGTCACTGCGCAGACAATACCAAAGCAAATTTCCTTAGAAACTTAGTGTTATGAAGACCTACCTTCAATATGACATTCGATGAAGTCCTCGTTGTGTTGCTCCAGCTCTTTGTTCTTCTAGTCGTTCATACCTGAAAACAACATGTAGAGAAACACCACAAATGCAAATAGAAAACAACCAAACAATCTACTTGAAGAGTCAAGGAACCTCAAGCTATCAACATATAATTTAATGCATGATATAGGAAACAAGCTATTGATTTGTATTAATATAAATCAAAGTAAAACTTACAATCGAGCCTTAACGTCGTAAGCCTCCTTGGAGGGTTCTGTTGGTATGTCTCCGTGAGCATTTACTTGTGAACCGTCTCCCAAGGGAACATATGACTCTCTCTTCTATCCAAAAGGGTTAATACTAGAAAGCTCTCAAGCCAACTCTACTCAAGCATCTCTCAAATCAAGATACAAATGAGGCTACTTCCACACTCCAATAACACTCTCTACCTCTACTCCTCTCTTAGAAGCTTGAAACTATCAAATTACATCTAGCTATCATTCCATTACATCCAAGCTAGCTGATGTTATTCATGGAGGATATATTTATAGGAGGGAGAGGTCCCATAAGAGAAGGAAGGAAGAGCTTATCTCTTAGGGAGGTTGCAAAAAAGGTGGAACAACTATCCAAGAGGAGAAAGGCGAGTTCAACTGACCTAACAACTAACCCTGGGACCACCCATGAAGCAATTTCATCTAGAAGTTTTGACAAGTTGTTGAAAAACTTGCCAAATCTGGCTTGTCGCGGCTGCAACATAGGGACAAGGTGAAGATGTCGCTAGGGCTAGTGTTAACTTGTCAATCTTCGCGAGGAGGATAAATTCTCACTCGCGACGACCCAGAAACTTAGGTAAAAAGGGTCTTCTTCAGGGATAATGAAATGAGACACTCTTCCTGAGATTTCAAGGAAGGTAATGACACATAATTGGAAACATGACACATCACAAATGTCAGTATCATGGACTGGCAATATTCGGGATCAAGGAATGCAGAGCCGGTGACGAATTACTGTGTAAGACAATGCATCAGAGTAAATGATATTAAGCATTTGAATGATATCCTAATTGCTCATTGATTTTCCAAATAAATGTCGAAACGTCTTACATTTACCGATAGTGGAGATTTTGTTAATAGTAGAACTAAGTCTTAATTATTTTTTTAATATTGGTTGCAGAGTCCTCTGCACCTTCTTAATTTCCTTACAACTAGTAATTATTACACAATGCATCAGATTAAATGCTATTAAGCACTCAAATGATGTCATGATTACATGTCAATTAAGTACCACTTGTAGTATCACATCTCTTGTATTATCTGTATATATATTTAAGAACTATACTTACATTTACAGACAGTTTAGATTTCACTAATCATAGAATTAAGCCTTAATTATTTTTTTAATAGATGTTATTCCGCACTGTGGGAGATTGACTAAGCTTATGTGACATTTCGCATGTGTCCAATACCATGGAAATTGATGCTTTGCAGGTTTTTATTAACCTGAGTTTGCAATTTTAGTTCTACTGGTTTTTTTAATATGTTTTTTCATGCACCGTATTAAAAATATTTCATGCATGTGTTGAAGAAGTTTTATATGCGATGGAGGTGTGTGAAAGAAGTGTACAAAGGGGGAATGTGTGAATAAAGGTTCTCTTGCACATACCCCTATTTCACACATCCTTTATTCCGCACACAAAAAACCTTTGACATTTGACCTTTGATAAGAAAACATGTATTTTGAACCATTAAAATACAAATAATAAAAATTATTTGAATTTTCGCATGCATTTTACAATATCAAAAGTTAAAATGGTAATTCATTTGTGTGAAGGGACGTCCATTGAATTACTATTCTGCAGTGTAACTACATAACACATTGCCTTGACTTGGATTGGATTTTAATGTATATAACAACAATCATTGCTATGCTTGTTACTCATCGGTCCGCGAGAGTGACCAATAAAGGATATGCTTATCACAGTTTTAGAAAAATGTAGGACAAAGACTTTGGAAGGAATAAATCGTTTAAGTTCATATTGATAACTTGTCGAAACTAAATCCTCTTCCTTCGCATGAAACAATCAATTTTATTCCATAATCCGATCATGTGAATGCATTTTTTGTTTATATAGTCTATGGCCTAAGTTTTTTTTTTTTTGAAAAAAAATGCTTTATTTCATGATGACCAAGAACTAAATGTGAGTATGTTTCTTAGTACTCTTAAATGTGAGAACGAAGCAGATTCTCCACTAAAGAAAACAATTGTAAAAATATTGTCAAGTTTCATGAATTTGTATATTCAAGTTCGAAAACAATGAGTTTCCTATCCAATGACTTTACTTATACAATTTAACCGTAATGAGAATAATCAAATATAGTAGATAATTTATGCAACAACAAATTATTACCTCAGATAATTTTCTAGGGCTCAAGAGCAATATACGCATATTGTTGGAATACCTCATAATTAAATATATTAGACCTAGGTGAAGGCTATATGTAACCAGTTATTTACAACAACGCTTCTATATTATACTAACTAGAATTTTTAATCATAAAAGTTTTATTTGTTGTGCAGGATGAAGATATACATAGGGTGAATGTATGTAGAAGTACAAAGGTATATGGAAGTAGGGACATGCGGAAGGGATATTTTCACCTTTCAGAAAACACTTATTGAACTGGATCTCGATCAAACATGGTAAAAGAAACATGGCATAGAGATGTATGAAACAAGTTTAAGGAGGTAGAAAAGCCTATGGATTGTGTATTTAGATTTCGAATGTCATTTATATACAAAAAAAAAAGTGAACAATGATAGTCTTGCTCATTTGTTAATGTATATAGCCCTTGTTTGCAAGTGCCTCCACTTGAAAAATATTATTAACCCTAACATTAGTGAAAGTAAGGGATGTGTGAAATAAGGCATGTGCAAAGTTAACATATCTATGAGTTAAAGATTGTGCGGAAGGGAAAATGTGCACCGATGTGCCAAAGTGGAGAGACATCAACACCTTTTGCGCTCCACCAATATTTTTGGAATTTGACTAAATATTTTACATATGTCTTTGATTATTGACCCAACCACCTAAAGAGTCTCTTGTGCCCTACAAAATGAAAATATTATTGTAGTTGTTTCTCAAGTAAGGGATGTGCCAAATAAGAAATGTGTGAAGCTACGAGATATATGAGTTAAAGATTATCAAACCAAGATGTGTGCAAAGCTAACGTTCATATTTGAACAACACATATTTCATGTGCAAAGGAAAAAAGGTAAGTTTCAAATATTTGCAGAAACATGAACCAATATGGAGATAATCAATTTATAATTGAATTCGGTAAAATTGTTGTCTATGATGAAAATGTGCGAAGGGGAGAATGTGTACGAAAGTGTAGAACTTGTGTGTATGTGGAACAAGTGCTCTATGGGATATAGGTGCACCAAAGAAGTGTGTGGAGATGAGAATGCGTGTGAACAAGCAGAAGTGAGTATGTGTAGTGAAGGCAAAGAGTTGTGCTACACAAGAATGTGCTGAGCCAAATACCATACAGAAAAAACTCATGTGACAAGCTAAAGTCTATGAAAAAATAAACAATGAACATATATAAAGCATGTGTTGACTTAAAGTAATAACCATTATTTGATCCCTTCCACAATTTCAAAGGCATAGAGGAATTTAGTCTTACACCTAATTGATGCATTCAACACAAACATATACCTTAAAGTAGTAAATTTGATATAAATTGACAATAATTGCTTACTTAAAAAAATTTAGATAATTCTAATAAATAATATAATATAAAAGCTCAAATCATATCCTCAAAAAATTATTCAAAACATTATCTCAGAAATCTTCACAAAATTGGTGAACAAACTCAAAATTAGAACAAAGTAATCAACCTTTGTGCTTGAGAAATCTTGAACAGTAACCAACACAGTTACAATAACAAGAATTGTATCCAGAATCAAATTCAATCATCACAACTATGATTAAAATAAATACTATATATATAATAGATATATGAGATCCAAAATTGTTGTCGAATGTTTATTTTCATTCTGATCAATAACAAAACATTAGATATAATATAAAAGCTCAAAGAATAACCTCGATAACTTATGTAAAACATTATCTCAGAATCCTCCACAAAATTATCGAACAAACTCGGAATTGGAATAGAGTAGTCATTCTTTGTGCTTGAGAAGTCTTGAGTAGTAACCAACACAACTACAATAACAGGAAATGTATCCAGATTCAAATTCCAATCATGCATAACTATGATTAAAATAAATACTATAGATGGAACATATGTCTGAGATCCAAACCTGTCATCGAATGTTCATTTTCATTTTAATCAATAACATAACATTAGATATAATATAAAATCTCAAAGCATATTCTTGAAAATTATGCAAAACATTATTTTAGAACTTTTCACAAAACTGGTGAACAGACTCAGAATTGGAACAAAGTAATCAGCCTTCGTGCTTGAGAAGTCTTGAAAAATAGTCAACATAGTTATAGTAACAAGAATTGTATCTATATAAAAGGCAGAAAGTTGATACCAATCATCAGAAGTATCAGAAATGCTTACAGCATATGCAATGTAACTTTTTATTTTTCTTAATAAAAAGTTCGCTTTTTCTTCGGAAAAAAAAAAAAAAAAAAACAAGAATTGTATCTATATTTAAATGCCAATCATCATAGCAATGATTAATATAAACACTATATATGGAACAAATATCTGAGATCCACATTTGTTATTGAATGTTCATTTTCATTGTGATCAACTATAGAACATTATATATAATGTAAAATATCAAAGCATATCCTTGAAAAAATATGTTCAATTAATGTTTTGGACAACGTTATAGAATTCAGACCTATACAAGATCTTATGCAAAACATTATCTTGGAATTCTTCACAAAATTGGTAAACATACTTAGAATTGGAATAAAGTAATCAAAAGTTCATTTTCATTGTGATCAATTATAGAGAATTTGATATAACATAAAATCTCAAAGCATATCTTTGAAAACTTATGTTCAATTAATGTTTTTGGACAATGCCACAAAATTCAAACCTATACAAGATCTTTTGCAAAACAATATCTCATAATTCTTTACAAAATTGGTAAACAAACACATAATTTGAATAGAGTAATAAAAATTGGAACTATAATTGAAGACAGACTTCACATCCCCTAATTTACAGTGATCAATATTTTCTATCCCAGAGGTTACTTATATCAATAATGAGAATCTTTGAATACCTCAGATCAACAACTCATTCACTATGTCGTTCTAGCATGTTCTCTATTTAACTATCCACCCCTGCATTTCGAAAAATAGAAATAATTGTTATTCAATAAATTAAGTACATGTAATAAATGATCATTTATCTCTGAAATGAAGGTATTTTTGGAAAGGAATGCATCTGCAGATGAAAGACATTCTGTAACTAAACTTACATTTAGATATTAAACCATTTCAATTGTTTTTGGTGTAGAAAATAATGTTTGGTGCCTAAAGAACTTATCAAAATCTTGATACTTAATCGCAAAAGTAAATGCATTCGTCCTAATTGGGACTGGGATTGGGATCCCGTGAACCGTAATGTGAAAAAGGTACCTACAAAGAAAAAAAAGAAATTGCATTCAGAAATTAGCTTAGTTCATGATAACACAACCAAGAAAACTAAATACTTAAACACTAGTAAACAAAAAAATGAATGTTCCAAGATTTAAGAACACTCACAATATGTGAGAGCATAGACTGTCATTGTTTTACTATCAGTTGTATTTCAGATTCGTTATTTCTTGAAGGAATTTATGCACTTTAGCTTGAATGAAATCTTTCATCGGAGGGATTGTAATCTCCATTTTCAAACATTCATTGAATATCTCCTCCTCAATTTCCCTAGCCTCTTCTTGGAATTGCGCAACTAAGACATACTTTTGTTCATCAACACTAACAAAATTAACTATCCATTTTATAATTTCCTCTATAGTAAAATCAATTATACTATCTAACTTTGTAGCCTTTGACTATTTTAGCTTCTCCAATTCAGCCATTATCTTATCTCTCAAAATTAATCTTGAGTCACATGTGATGGGCAGACCGTTTAGATCCTGAACTATATCTAATTCCATTAGAAAGGAATCAACTCTTATACTATCTATGCTTTCACATTAAAAAATAATGGTCTCTGGTGTCCTAATTCTCTTAGAACATCCAACTTTGACCTACTTCATTTGATTAGCATTTAGGAGTCCTTGGTTTTTTTCTCTAGATTAGAGAGTAAATCATGTCTACAACACATATTTCATTAAAATTTGAAATTCTTTATTACAAGCAGATCAATAGAATTGAGTTTTTTCGTTATTTTGAAATTCTAGATCCACTATTTAATTCCAAATTTAATAAAATATGTGTTCTACCTGAAGATCACTTTTAACCCACTTGACAAATGACTTAATTAGTTGTACTAAATATCGTGGACTGTAAGTTGCTTATCATGAATGTCAAATAATTTCCAATCTTTCGGATATATTACTGATAATATATTATTTCACTACATTAAGGAGGTTGACGTGATTATTAAATATATGGGGTGTATTAGGGGTATAAATTTCCAATGGTGGTGCCCATATTTCTAGTGGAATCATTAACAAAGGACCTGGATTTAGAGAATATTCTAGCTCTTTTATTCTTGCTTTCAGTCTCAGGTTTTCTGCTTTTTGTTCAATAATAGACTGTGCAAGTGTGTCACCAGTAGCTTGATGCAATTTTATGAGCCCCATGGCTCCAACCCCAGACACATCAACATCCATTTCTACTTGATCTGATAAACTTTTGATTATGATCCTTTACTTTTTGAATTCTCAAATTTTCACTAACCCTATCATAGTTTGAAGTTTGCAGACATGGAAGTCATTGAAAGTAGTGACTTCTTCAACAATTTGCTCCATTATTTTTGTTTTTCTGCTAAACATCCATAACTTCTTTAATGCTTCTTATTTTGGGGGAACTTTTGGAATTAGTTGATTCATCCATGTGTGCTCTATCTAGAGTAAATCCCCAAGGGGGTTCTTCTTCATCTCTGCCAACTGATAGCCCACCATGAACTAGTTTTCCACTTGTAGGAGCCTTTCTCTTCCTTTGACTGGAAGATGAACTCAGACTAGTACCAGGTGTGCAAGGTGGAGATTGTTGTGTAGGATTTTTACCTCTTTGCTTGTATTTAACTTTCATGTTGACGCTAGATTCTTCAACAATTTCTTTAGTATCCACTACCAACTCTTTATTTTTGGTTGGTGCACTCTAACAGTCCTCACTTTGCTCTGTAACTCTTATAAAAAATTTCTAGTACCTAATAGTACCTAGATGTGTGGTAAATAGGCCTTCTAGATCAAATCCTACAAGGGCTTCAACTTCACTTAAGTTAAAAGAATCTAAAGACTCTACAAACTCCACAACATGAGTCACATTATTCATAGTGACTTCTTCAATAGTAAATGGCAAAGAAATAAGTTGTTTTTTATTTTATTTTTGTGTTCAAATATAACTATCCAATCACGGTATTTCCTACAGACTTCAGCAACAAAATACCTATCTATAACAAATTTTGGTAGCAACAATGGCTTACCTTTAAATCCATAAATTTGAATTACCATATTACTTTCTCTTTCCTCATGCACCCCTTTTACCCATAGGAAAAATTTGGCTTGCGCAAATGTTTGATGGGGCCCTTGTCCAATTATCATGTAATTGACTTGCTTTATAAAGAGAACTTTTATTAGAAAAAAAATAAAAGAATCATTGTGATTCCACAGTATGGGATACAAAAACTGCATTGGTTCTTTTTTGGGATAAAATTTAGGTTTATAGGGTAAGTTGTGAAAGACAAGGTTGGAGACGAGTGTTGTTATCAACTACGCCATCATAAAGAATTGATTTCTCCTAGAAAAATTGACTAACTTAAAAGCTAATTCATTGGAAATGAGATTAGCCAAGTCGATTACACAATCATTTTTTTATAAGTGATAAAGAAGATAGAGATGGATTTTGGGACATTTATTGTAGTTTCTTGGCAGAACCAACAAAATTCCCTAAAATACTGTCAAAATAAAGAAATATCTAGGAGGGAAAGGTCAAAAGGAACCTGGGAAGTTGGGGAAATGAATTATTGATTAATGTTACTCTTTCCTGCTTGTGACCCCAAGAAATTGTCTGCTTCCGACAATTTTAATCACTTATTAATTTCTGGTAACTTGAATATCCATTTTCCCGGATGCGGGTGTTTGTACGAGTGGCAGCGAGGAGCCACATGTTTGACATGTGCTGCCTCGAGTTCATCCCGGAAATTCATTGCCTCTCGCCGCCGAGGAGTTAAGAGAGGAGACGCGAAGGCAGAGCATTCAATGATGCGTAAGGTGAAATGGGGAGGTTGCAGAAAGCAGTTAAGGAGTTCGGGCTTCGAGAGAATGTCGAGAGGTTTAAGATGGATGAGGGATTGCTGCAGGTCCTTGCTCAGATTGAGGATTACGCAGCTCAGGTTCCCGGGGGCAATCTCATTATTCAAGCCATAGCTCGTGTTGATCCAGCCAGCTTTCAAGAAGCCACGGGAAGTCGCGAGCTCATATATTCTGTTGTTTGTTGTTTCTGTTCTGGTGAGCTTCGTCTCAGAACAGTGGGAAAAGGACTTATTTTTGTTTGGGGGAGACACTCTCCGGGAAAACCTCCATTCGCCGCTCAGCTTCAAGCCGACGGCATCCCTGCAAACATGGTCAGACCCAGGCAAAGGCTGCTCAGTAGAAGGGGATCTGCTCGTGGAGGTTCTTCTCGCCACCCTGGTGCGGATTCCCACCACCACTGTTGTTGTTGTTACTGCCACAGAAGGGCAGGGGCCACTCCTATCCAGGCAAGCCAACACATGGACATGGGTAATCCCAGTGCTGGACCGCACCCTCTTCCAGCTTTCGGGTCCACCATTTTCACTCTGGGCAGCTCGAGGGACAACTCTCGCATCAATGCACACATCTCGGTTCTTTTCACTGAGGATTTTCAGGAAGGTGAAGGCGGTTCGGGCAGCAAGGAGGAGCTCCCAGGCGTACAGCTGGAAAAAGTCGAGAAAGATCCCGTGGAGGTACCTGAACAGGCTCCCAAACGACCTCAAGAGCAGGAGGCGTCGACTTCAAAGAGGGACGCAGGGGAAGAATGGGACGGCTTCCCCAAACGCTACGGGTGGTACCCAATTATTGAGGAAGAGCCGGAGGATTAGCGTCCAAAGGCACATTCTATCACTCTCCACTTTTGTCCAGGTCTGGGATAGGTCTTTCGTTCCTGTCTGTGTCGGGTATAGGTTATATGTCTCTGTTTGTGTCTCTCTAGATTATATACATGTCTATGTTCGCTCTGGTTATGTCAGTAGGTTTTGTAAGGGCGCTGTCAGTCTTCTAACGCCCCTGCGAGGGTGGTATTTTTGCAACGATGCCCCTGCGCGGGCGATTTTTGTCTGGTTTGAGAACAATATTCTGTCTGGAAATGATGCCCCTGCGAGGGCCAATACTGCGAGGCGAAATGCTAACCCAACGAGCCACTGTAGGCCTTGGGCAGCTTGACTCTTTGACTGTAATGCTTTCTTGTACATAATATAATAGAATAGAATAGATTTACCGAGAAAAAACTTGAATATCCATTTGAATTCCTTGGGATTCAGGCGAATATTCTTCTTTGCTAGCATAATTGTTCTTGTTCTTGAATCAATATTGTTTGCACACAAATAAACAATTTCTCTAAAAGAAAATACTTTTGGAACACATGCAACATTCATCAATCCGTTAGTCCAAATATTGTTGAATTTATTCTCTTCTATTGGCATGTTCACATACCGCTCAGACATAGTCGACCAATGGAATTTCTCATCAATATAACACGTGAGTTAATTGTATTAGTACAAATAACTTATTTCTTTCCTCTACTAGCCATTTTATCTTTGTACTTAAAAATACTCTCTCAATCAATAACATTCTCAATGTCATTTAACTGTAGATTTCTTGGTTCCCTATATGATCACCAGCTATTACTATTTCGTGTGTGAAATCTGTTGTGTAGGACACTCTCAATAAATATCAATTGAAGATACAAAAGCCAATGTTTACAAGAAGTAGTGGAAATAAATCTCAAATTTCCAAAGCCATCTTGTCCATTTACTTCGCACTTTCATTTTTCTTTAATATTGTCAATATGTGTATCCTGAGTGAAAAAATTTTGCGAATTAAAAAAAATATGAATTCTTTGCGATCATGACAGTTAGCGTACAATCTAAAAATAATAACTCTAAGTTGAAAAGAATATAAGGACAATAAAAAATAAATATTGTGTGGAGACGTGGTAAGCTACCTCTACTACGTAACAACTTGATGGTTGGGTTGGTCCCCACCATTATGTCGATGTTGGATCACTCTACTTTATATCATACTACAAGAAGTTGCACCAAAATTGATTTAAAAATAACCTAACACATGGTTTTGAAAAATGGGGTGTAAAGCTAGTTGTCACAACTTGTTCAAGCTGGTTGAGATGATTTTTTCTTATTTCACTAGATATGTTATACACCGGATAACAGATCTCTAGACACACAAGGATTTAGTTGCAAAATACAAAGAGTTGAGGTGGAACTTTGAAGAACCGGAATGGCTACTAGATTTTGGTAATAAAAGTGCTAAGGTCAAGGACACTAGAAAATTCGAAAGTGAAATACAAAGAGAAACGAACATCACAATTTCCTCAAAATAAAAAATGTGTAAGTATGGAATATATGGAAGTATGCAGAAGAAATGTGTGAAGCGATGAATATGTATGGAGGGAGAAATATGTGGAATAAACAATTTCACTTCTGTACCTTCCACACAACACTTCTACGTCTTTCGAATTTCCCGCTGACGTGACAAGGAAGGGACTCCGCATTCAAGACACTATAACTAGGAATCAACTTAAGTCATGGTAACGTAATAAAAAAACCTGAATCATCAAACATTGAAAAGAAAAGAAAAAAATGTTGCAAGGTTTAGGAATACTCACAGGATACAAAAGCAAGGACCATAATTGTTGAAGCGTCAAATATCTTTCACATTCATGATTTATTGGAAGGTACATCCTTGACTTCTAATTAGGCCTAAATGGCATCTCCAACCCGTGTGAGCTATCAATAACAAGGAAAATCATATGAAATGTACCCAAAAACCAAATTTTTTAACATATATGAGAATTGGTATTGATCAATATATGAAATACTAAACAAAAAGTTACTGTGATACATTAAATGACTCTCTGATTACATTTATTATTGAAAATATTGAACCCTAATTTGTCTCCACCTCCTCACACCTACATAATGATTTTCCATCAACAATGAATTAATAGTTTATGCCAGTAGATTTATGTTCAACATTTTGTACTTGGTAACATAAGTGCTAATATTGTATAAACCGAAAAATTTGGAAATGTTGATGCAAAGAGAAACCTCAAAGATGCATGCAGTGTTCCCCAACCATTTCAAATTGCTTCATTCTCTTATCTCTCAAAAGAATTAGCACTCATCAAAATATGAAATACTAAACAAAAGGTTACCATGAAAAATTGAAGGATTCCCTGATTACATTTATCATTGAAAATCCTAAACCCTATTTTTTCTCTACCTCCATGCACCTGCATGATGATTTGTCATTAATAGTGAATTAATAATTTATGTTGGTAGCTTTATGTTCAACATTTCATACTGTAATAAGTGTTATTTCACTTGTACTTTCAATTTTTGGAGTTTTTGGGTACCATCTATGTGATAGTTAGAGATTCAATTCATGAACAATTGAAAACCAAACATGTGATTTTATGCAACATGAGATTTTTGGGAAAAAAAATTGTAATGCAACAGAAGCTCGAAAGAATTCTAGTACATGTAGAAAACTTATGCAAATTTTACCTCGCCAATGGATAATCTCACTCTATTTATTGTGAACTTCCTGTTAGCTCTGCTACATATTTCGACATTTGTTGGGTCAAAGACAACTTGCCCTTGTTTTTTGTGCTTAAAGAAAGTTCACGTCAGTTGCCTATTCCCTTTCACCCCACTACCTCAGCTTTCTCCTTCTTCTTTCCCCTTATACTCCCCTAGCCCCATTGTCTCTTTCCTTCCTAAACCTCGCCTTTCCCCGTTCAAAACCCCCGAAATCCATCAGAGCCCCATTTCAATTTAGCCCCGGGTGCTAATGGTGTTAAACCCATATAGCCGAGCGCCTTGCAAAAAGCGCTACCCGCAGGGTCTTTTCCCCCGTCACATCAATCAAAAACACGTGCTTTTAACCCTAGCCATCCGATCATTTCCCGCGAGATCCGACGTCGTTCGCTTCCCCCCTGTTGAAACCTGCACACCTATTAACCCGCGGGGAAAGCGGTTTCCCGCTGGTCCCATCTGCCATGCGTCGCAATTTTATTGCATCACGCCCCCGCATATGGATACCGCTCCCCTCCCATAAGCGGTGCGGGGAATACCGCCCGTCCCCAAAACCGTCGTCCCCGCGCATTATCTCCCGCGTGCTTTCGCCTCCCGATCACCGTCGGATCTGCCCGTATAAGATCCGACGGCCCTCGTCTATCCCGATCATCCATCTCTCGATTCCTCCTATCAAATGATCTTAGTCGTCCATCTGTTTCATCCAACGACTCACATTTGTTGTTCCCGCTTCCTCCCGATAGCCATTGCAAAGCACTCTCCACTGTAGATCCACGCTCTCCAACGGTGGATCTTCCTCCATGCTGCCTGCGCTCACAACCTGTACCATGCTCCTGAAGGACAGAAACGACCATCTATCAGTGTTTGGCACATTTACTCTTCAACGACTGCATTCAAGGAACAGTATGGCCGAAGAAGGAAAGGACATGCCTCGAGCAGTTGAATTCATTCAGCAGTTATGGAGCTTTCATTCATACGACATTCCACCCATTCAAGAAGGACATCAGAGTATCTCAAAAGGCCAATTTTGTTCATTAAAGCACGCAGTTTGTAGCAGAGACCCATATTAGATAGTTAATGTGGTTGGTGGTCCATTATGACCCTCCACACATAGAATAGCAGATATTTTTGTAATCAACCTCTATATATACTCAGAAGATGAATGTAATGAGGGTTGATGGATATTGTTTTGATGTAAGGTTCAACTTCTGGAGACTGTAACCACTGTAACACTTGTAGCGTCTGGTCTTCATTTTCAGCTAATACAAGCTTCTTTTGTTGTTAATTTCTCACTTTCCACTTCTTCTTTGTTACAGGCTATGCCTGTTATGCATTTTTCATGTGCTCTTGATGTTTAGCATTAGAGGGGCTGTCATCCCAGCTCTGTGTTAAATTCTAGTATGTATCATTGAATGTGTATGCAGGGTTCTGTTATTTTAATTCCAGAGAGCTGTCATCTTGTCTATGCATTAGGAAATAGATTTACAGACCTTTTAACTAGTTGCAGCCGGCCATCACAGGGTCCTGTGCATCTGCTGGTGTGGTCAGTATTCTCCATCTTCACCTGTTCATCAAACTATGAGTAATTGGTGGTCTAAAGCCTTGTAGTCTAGGGGTGTTCACCCATGTCTGGGGTTAAGCATAGTAAGAGTGGTTATCTGGCTTGAATATGCATCATTCCTTCCATTCATCCACCATTTTCCAACATTTTATGTTGAGTTTATAATGTTCCCGAGCATCTCTGAGATACAACCTAGGAGAGTTTCTTGGGGTGATAACATTAATTGGTGCCGTTGCCGGGGAGAGGATATTGAAGCTCAACTTCCCTGGGAGAATGACACAGTTCCAAGATTTGATGATAGACAAGGTTTGGACACATATTCTGGTTGTAATCATCTATATGGCGACTCCACTGGAGGAAGACCAAACTTTGGCGACTCCACGTTGCAGTTCTGGCTCAGTTTGTGAGGCATACTCGAAGAAATCCTCAGAAATCACCAGCTGAACCAGTGCCTGACCCCGAGAAGGTTGCGAAGCAGAAAAAAACATCACAGAAAGGGGCATCAGGATCATGTAAGCCTAAGAAAACTCATGCATCTCTGAAAGATAAAGTTATAGCTGAAGATATACAGTTTGAAGATTTAGAGCTCAACACTGTTAGTAAGGAAATTCCTTCAGAGATTAATACAGCCCCTTGTTCAGTTAGTTCCCCTTTGAATCTCAGTCCAAAGAAAGCTTCTCATACAGTCCATAACATCCCTTTATCTCTGCCATCCATCACATTACTTCCTACCATTCAATCTGCCAGTACCCTTCCACATACCCTAGTCCTGGCAAGCCAGTAGGCACCTACAAAGATAGAAATAATTGTAGCTGCCAGGTATGGACCCCTGGTCTTGCCTATTCCTTTGAACGCTATGCCTACAGGAGAATTTCAGAAGTATATGCCCAAGTTTACTGGCACAGAGGGAGTAATAGCAGAAGAACACCTTGAAGCTTTTTACAATTATGCTGATAATTTAGATATAAGTGAAAATGATGTGTGGATGAGATTTTTTGTATAGAGCCTTGATGGAGAGGCTAGAAAGTGGTTCAGAGAACTAGCCCCTAGATCTATTGCTGATATTGAAGCCTTAGATGAAGCATTTTTGAAGCACTGGGGAGATAAAAAAGACTTGCTATATTACCATACTGAGTTTGGTAATCTGAAGAGGGAAAATGGAGAATCATTGCCTGATTTTAATAAAAGATTCAATCGTATGTATAGTAAGATACCAACTGAGGTAAAGCCTACCCCCACCTCTGCCAAACTCACTTATGCCAATGCTTTTGACTCTGATTTCTGCCTATTGTTGAGAGAAAGAAGGTGTGCCACTCTAGCTGATATGCAGGATGCAGCACTAGAGGTGGAATCCCATATTATGGCTGTAGAAAAGCTCAAAAGTCATACTGACAGAAGAAGGTAGAGAGGTGAGGCTTCTTCCTTTGCTTCATCTTCAAAGCCTAAATTAGATAAAATGACTAAGATGATAGAGTCACTGTCTGCTGAAATATCTAAGCTGAAGGTTGAGCAGAATCCAGGAAAGACAAGGCAGTAGAACGCATTTGCTCCTAGAAGTCAGAATCCATTCAGAAAAGCAAATGAACAGTTACAAATAATTAAAAGGGGTAAAGAAACAAATGAAGAACAAAAGGTTAAAGCTCCTTTTCAGAATGTAGTCATGGAGGAGGAATAGTTCGAAGAGGAGGATGAAATTCACTGCATGGAAGATAAAGGTAGTGCTGCATTTTTGACATTGGCCGCATATGAAGAATCATTGATGCAGGAACAAGATAGCCAAGAGTGGGACAGAGAGGTTGTTTTAAAAACTGGTGAACAACAAAGATACAATCTGAGGTCAAATGCAAGAAATGTCAAGGAGAATCCTGCACAAAGAGCTTTTGCCCAAACAGAGTCATAGAATAGCAAGCAGAAAAGACCAGCAGTTGAACCAGTCATCCTCAAAGCTCCAGTTCAACAGGTAAGAGGCTCTGATAAGTTACCTTCCTCTTTCAACTTTGAGTCAAAAGTTCAAAAGTTGAAAATATCTATGCCTCTGGTAGAGTTGGTAAAGAGTGAAGTGTTTAGAAAGCCTATCCTTGAAGCTCTTGAACTGGAAACCACACAAACCTCCACTGACTCTGTCAATTTGCAAGATGATAAGCCTGCTGTTGTGCTTAGCCCCATGATTAAACCTACTGATAATAATTCTCCATCTTTTTATGTCTCCTTGACCATTCATGACAAAATCCTCCACAATTGCCTGCTAGACACAGGGGCTAGCCACAATTTGATGCCTAAAGCTGTCATGGAAGAGTTATGCCTTGACATCACTAGGCCATATCATGATTTATTCTCTTTTGATTCAAGGAAAGTGAAATGCATAGGATTGATTAAAGACCTGGCCATTACCTTAACTCAGCTGCCCATGAAGAGTATGATGATGGATATTGTGGTAGCATATGTCCCTCCTAAGTTTGGCATGCTGCTGTCGAGAGGATGGATTAAGAGACTAGGTGGGACATTACAGAATGATCTATCTTATGCTACTATCCCAGTTTTTGGAGCAGAAAGCAGGGGATTTTACAGAGAAGTACAGTTGGCATACAACATCAGTGATGAGAAGAATCCTACTAATCATCCCATATATGCTGTGGACACTGACTTTAGAGCATGTATCCTCCAAATAGAAGAATCCCAGAAGGCCTCATTACAGCTCAAGAAACCAATTGTTCAGGCTGAGGAAGATCAAGGAAGTCAAGTTTGGGAGATGTTCTTTGATGGAGCATGTTCCAAGGAGACTGCAGGAGTAGGGGTGGTGCTGGTATCTCCAAAACAATAAAGCACCCATCTATCTTTCAAGCTGGCGTTTCAAGTCACAAACAATATAGCAGAATATGAGGCTCTGCTATTGGGTCTTAACGTAGCAAAAGATAGGGGAATCAGGAACATAAAGGTGTTTGGAGATGCTGATTTGATCATTCAGCAAGTAAATAAAACATTTCAAGCAAAGCACCCAAGGCTGAAAGCATACAGAGATGAGGTATGGAGAATCAGAGATTCTTTTGATTATTTCTATATTTCATATATTCCTAGAGCCCAAAATCAGCTTGTTGATTCCCTTGCTGTGTCCGCTAGTTTGTTCGTCCCCCCCCCATGCCTCCCAGACTAGTTTATGAAGTCCAAATGAAGTATAGGCCATCCTTGCATGATAATGTCCACCATTGGAAAGTTTTTGAAGATGATGATGAATTAAATAGGTCCCTTCAAGTCATTGATGAGTTTTCTAAAATGCAAATCGGCCAAGATAATGAAGCCTTGGAAGAAAAACCCCAGTCCCAGCTTAGAAATAAAATTGGCAAAGATAGCATTGTCCAGCTTCCCAGCAATCATATTCCTAAGGGTTTAATTCCTCTTGAAAGATTGTTTGACCAAAATGATGTGCCTTACAAGGCTGCCCAAAAAGAAGACCAATCTGCAGTCTGTAAGCATGATATAGGGAGTCCAGGTCAGCCTAGATACATAAATCTGTCTTCCCATCTGTCTGCTGACCAAAATGCTGAATACTGCAATTTAATGAAGCAATTTGCTGATGTGTTTGCCTGGGAGTATAGTGACCTGAAAACGTATGATAAAAAGATTATTCAGCATAAAATCCCTCTGGAGAAAGATACCATACCTTTCAAGCAGAAGCTGAGGCCAATAAATCCTATGCTCCTCATTATGATTGAAAAAGAAATAAAAAAATTGCTGGCTGCCAAGATTATAGTTCCTCTTAGATATTCCAAATGGGTAGCCAACCTAGTAGTGGTGAGGAAGAAAAGTGGAGAAATCAGACTCTGTGTTGATTTCATAAACTTGAACAAGTGCTCAAAGAAAGATAATTATCCCCTACAAAAGATGGAGCATTTGTTGCAGAAGGTCTCAGGAGCCAAAGTAATGTCTTTCCTGGATGGATTTTTAGGTTTTAATCAGATTGTTGTACATCCAGATGACCAAGAGAAGACTACATCCACCACTCCTTGGGGCACTTTTATGTATGCCAAGATGCCTTTTGGGTTGATGAATGCTGGAGCTACCTTTTAGAGAGCCATGGATATAGAATTTGTAGGAGAGAAGGATAAATTTGTCCTAATCTACCTTGATGACATAACAGTATACTCCGGCAGCCATCAAAACCATTTGCAACATTTAAAAAAAGTGTTTCTGAAGTGTAGAAGGTTTGGGATTTTAGTCAATCCTAAAAAGTCACAATTTGATTTAGAAGAAGGCAAGTTGTTAGGACATGTTGTTTCTGATGTAGGTGTCTGAATTGACCCAGAAAGAGTAAAAGCAATACAGACCGTGTATGTCCCGAGATCAAAGAAGGATATTCATTCCTTTCCAGGCAAAATGAATTTTGTGAGGAGGTTTATACCAAATTTTGCAGAACTGGTGAAGCATGTTACCTCCATGTTGAAGAAAGGATCAGATGCAGAAAGATAATCATTTGAGTCTATTGAAAAAGCCATTATGGAAGCTCCCACTCTAAGCAGCCCAGATTTCAGCAGGGAGTTTCATGTATTCTCATTTGCCTCTAAAGACACCATTGTAGCAGTATTATTGCAAGCAGATGAAGAAGGTTCAGAGCATCCAGTGGAATTTTTCAGCAAAAAATTAAGGGATGCTGAACTGAGGTATGATATTATTGAGAAACAAGAATATGCTCTTATCAAATCCTTGAAAGCTTTCAAAGTTTAAATTCTGCATTCCAGGATAATTGCATATGTGCCCTCTGCTGCAATAAAAGATGTCTTGACACAATCTGATGCTGATGGAAGAAGGGCTAAATGGATTGCAAATTTAATTGAATTTAATATAGAACTGAAGCCCACCAAACTTGTCAAAGGTCAAGGTCTTGCCAGGTTGTTAGCTGAAGAAAATTGCAGAACATTGGATATTGATTTCCTGTGCACAATTGCAGAAAATGGTCAAACAGAAGAAGAGGAAGCAGCTGAACCAGAAAAAATCAGACGCTGGCCGAAAATCTAGCTTCTTGTGATTGGTATTCCACAATAGTTAAATTCTTGCTGAAGCTAGAAATTCCTCCAGGTTCAAGCACAAGTCAAGACAGAACTATCAAGCTTAGAGCAGCTAAATATTGCATTAATGAAAATCTGCTCTATTGGAAGGATCCATCTGGAGTGCTTTTGAGGTGTTTGGACAAAGAACAATCAATAGAAGTCATGCAGCAGTTTCACTCCAGCATGTGTGGAGGGCACCATTATTGGAAAACCACTGCCCACAAAATTCTCAGAGCTGGATACTATTGGCCCACCTTGTTTTCTGATGTGTTTTCATTTGTTAAATCTTGTGACAGGTGTCAAATATTTGAAGGAAAGCAACAGCTAAAGTCCCTGCCCTTAAAACCAATACATGAAAAAGGACTTTTTCAGTAGTGGGGCTTGGATTTTATTGGAGAAATCAATCCACATTCTAGTGGCCAGAACAGATGAATATTAGTAGCCACTAATTATTTTACTGAGTGGATTGAAGCAATCCCTACCAGGAAGGCTGATCATAATGTGGTCATAAAGTTTTTAATTGAAAATATCTTTACCAGATTTGGGTGTCCACATAAATTAGTCACAGACAATGCAGCAGCCTTCAGAGCAAAAGAATTGGTGGATATGTGCAATTCAATGGGCATTAAACTGGTTCATTCTGCCTCATATTATCCTCAAGGTAATGGTCTAGCAGAATCCTCTAATAAAATCCTGATAAGGATAATTAAGAAGCTGTTAGAAGACAACAAAAAGAATTGGGATTCTAAGCTCAAGTATGCACTGTGGGATGACAGAGTGACCATTTAGAAATCCGTAGGGAATTCTCCTTTCAAGATGGTATATGGCACTGAAGCTGTGTTTCCAATTCAGTTAACTCTCCCTGTGGCAAAATTCCTTCAAGAAGAGCAGAATGAGGAAGAAGACATGGCAAAGAGGATCACTGATTTAGCAGAGGTACATCAGATTAGAGAACAACTAGTTGAAAAGGCTGCAGCACATCAGAAAAAGATCAAGGATGCTTTTGACAGGAAGACAAAAACAGATAATTTTCAGGTTGGAGACTTGGTTCTGAAGTGGGATGCATTAAAGGAAAAGAAAGGCAACCATGGGAAGTTTGATGCTTTCTGGACAGGGCCTTTTATCATTTCTCAGATTCAAGGGAACAACACCTTCATACTGAAAAGTATGGGAGGAGAGGTAGTTTTTGATGGCCCGGTTAATGGGCGGTTTTTGAAATTTTATATTGTTTAAGGTCTTTTGGCCTTAAAATTGTAAATGTTTGATTTTTGTAGTCTTAGTGTAGGTTCAATTAGACTCATTGCCCAATGGAACACTAGGAATTTTTCTAATTTTTTTTTCATTATGAAGGCATTGATCTACAGGTTCTTGAGACCTCACAGGGAGGATCTCATCCCCAGAAGGAGCCAGTGTTAGCTCTGCTACATATTTCGGCATTTGTTGGGTCAAAGAAAACTTGCCTGTGTTGTTTGTGCTTAAAGAAAGCTCACGTCAGTTGCCTATTCCCTTTCACCCCACTGCCTCAGCTTTCTCCTTCTTCTTTCCCCTTATACTCCCCTAGCCCCGCTGTCTCTTTCCTTCCTAAACCTCGCCTTTCCCTGTTCAAAACCCCCGAAATCCATCAGAGCCCCATTTCAATTTAGCCCCGGGTGCTAATGGTGTTAAACCCATATAGTCGCGCGCCTTGCAAAAAGCGCTACCTGCAAGGTCTTTTCCCCCGTCACATCAATAAAAAACGCGTGCTTTTAACCCTATCCATTTGATCATTTCCCGCAAGAACCGACATCATTCGCTTCCCCCGCTGCTAAAACCTGCACACCCATTAACCCATGGGGAAAGCAGTTTCCCACCAGTCCCATCTGCCACGCATCACAATTTTATTGCATCGCGCCTCCGCATACGGATACCGCTCCCCTCCCATAAGCGGTACGGGGAATACTGCCCGTCCCCAAAACCATCGTCCCCGCGTGTTATCTCCCGCGTGCTTTCGCCTCCTGATCACCGTCGGATCTACCTGTATAAGATCCGACGACCCTCGTCTATACCAATCATCCATCTCTCGATTCCTCCTATCAAATGATCTCAGTTGTCTGTCTGTTTCATCCAATGGCTCACATTTGTTGTTCCCGCTTCCTCCTTATAGCCATTGCAAAGCACTCTCCGCCATAGATCCACACTCTCCAATGGTGGATCTTCCTCCATGCTGCCTGCGCTCATAGCCTGTACCATGATCCTGAAGGACAGAAATGGCCATCTATCAGTGTTTGGCACATTTACTCTTCAACGACCACATTCAAGGAACAGTATGGCTGAAGAAGGAAAGGACATGCCTCGAGCAGTTGAATTCATTCAACAGTTATGGAGCTTTCATTCATACGACATTCCACCCGTTCAAGAAGGACAACAGAGTATCTCAAAAGGCCAATTTTTTCATTAAAGCACGCAGTTTGTAGCAGAGACCCACATTAGATAGTTAATGTGGTTGGTGGTCCATTATGACCCCTCCATACATAGAATAGCATATATTTTTGTAATCAACCTCTATATATACTCAGAAGACAGATGTAATGAGGGTTGATGGATATTGTTTTGATGTAAGGTTCAACTTCTGGAGACTGTAACTACTGTGACACCTGTAGTGTCTGGTCTTCATTTTCAGCTAATACAAGCTTCTTTTGTTGTTAATTGCTCACTTTCCACTTCTTCTTTGTTCTAGGTTGTGCCTGTTATGCATTTTTCATGTGCTCTTGATGTTTAGCATTAGAGGGGCTGTCATCCCACCTCTGTGTTAAATTCTAGTATGTATCATTGAATGTGTATGCAGGGTTCTGTTATTTTAATTCCAGAGAGCTATCATCCTGTATGTGCATTAGGAAATAGATTTATAGACCTTTTAACTGGTTACAGTTGGCCATCACATGGTCCTGTACATCTGCTGGTGTGGTCAGTATTCTCCATCTTCACCTGTTCCTCAAACTGTGAGTAATTGGTGGTCTAAAGCCTTGTAGTCTGGGGGTGTTCACCCATGTCTGGGGTTAAGCATAGTAGGAGTGGTTATCTGGCTTGAATATGCATCATTCCTTCCATTCATCCACCATTTTCCAACATTTTATGTTGAGTTTATAATGTTCCCAAGCATCTCTGAGATACAACCTAGGAGAGTTTCTTGGGGTGATAACACTTCCCTTTGTTGCTTCCTCGAGCAACTTATACATGTGATACCATGAATAGATGCTTGTGTTTTCCCTTGTAATAATTGTATTAGAGAACATATTCACATTTAGGTTTTCTTCATCCAAATCTTATGCTGCCCACTGATGAGGTCTCTACAATTCCTTGACTTGTTTCACCATGAATTAAGCCTCTAAAAATATTGAAGATCTTGGAGCCTGAGTACACAGAGAACAAAAAAAACAGAATTAGAAATCTAATTTACAACTACAATGCTTATTAATTTCAAAAACTAGTCATCAATTGATATTTTTTCATAGTAAATGCAATTTAACACTCAGGCAATGTGAACAACTTGTAGACTAATGGCTTTATCCTGCATGAATTCACTAAACTAAATGTTGAAAAGATTTACTTTTACCCGCAAAAGTGATTTTTGGTAATTGTATGAGAAAAATTTAATTCATACATGATTATATATTAATACATTATTTAACTATAATTGTACCCTAAGTGGCGGAAATTTACAAAGTAAAATAAATATGAGTTTTTATTTTCCTGATCATGGCACTTGGTGTACAGACTGTTAATAATAACTCTAAGTCAAAAAGTGTGCAAGGACAACTATTGAGAAATATTGTGCGAAGACGTGATCAACTACCTCTACTACAGAGCGATTTGATGGTTGGGTTAGTCCCCACCACTATGTCGATTGCAACTTTCCCTATTTGATATTGGGTTACAAATAAACTACACCAAATTTGTTGTACAAATAGCCCGATGCCTGGTTTTTAAAACTAGGAAGAAATCTTTCACCGAATATACTCCGGATAATATATTTTTGGACACATAGGTATTTAGTTGCAAAAACAAAGAGTTGGGCTGGAAATTTGAAGAACCAAAATGGGTACCATATTTTGGTAACATAAGCCCGAAGATCATATACATTGGAAAATTCAGAAATGTTGATGCAAAGGGAAACCTCAAAGACGCATTCATCATTCGCCAATCATTGCAAATTGCTCCACTTTCTTATCTATCAACCATAGTCTGTTCTTTCTTAGAAATACATGATCTACTACTGATATTCTCAATGCTACTTACCCCTAAATAAAGTTTAGTATACAATTTCATACCATTAAAAAAGAGTTCATGAATGTGTTGAAGAAGTATTGTGTGAGATGGAGGTGTGCAAAAGAAATGTGTGAAGCAATGAATATGTGTGGAGGGTATAAGATGTAGAAGGTACACCTGCATTTTTTCACCTCCCGCACAACACTTCTACATTATACGCATCTTCCACTATCGTCAGAAGGAAGGGACGCCACACATGATAGACTGTACCCAATAATTAGCTTAAGTCATGATAACAAAATAAAAAACCTGAATCAATAAACATTGGAAAGGAAAAAAAATAATTGCTTGAAGATTTAAGAATACTCACACCTTAGAAGAATTCAAGATAACTGAACTTATTAGCTTATTAATTCTCGTTTTTCCTGTAATCTACACTCCTTATTGCATTGTCACAATTAAATTAATTACTTCTCCATTCCAGAATCTAGCTCAGAACAAATAACAAATTTATTGTTCTAGTCTCTATGAAGCAAGTAAAATTTTCAAAGCCTTGTTGTACTACATTAATAGCCAGTGAAGTTTATGGATTCAAAAAAAAATGCATAGCTTATGCACCATTAGAATTACGTAAAGTGTAGAAAAGCATGAAATGCATCATGATCACTCTAGTATGAATGTGAAATATGGACATGACATTGTTCAACAGGAAAATTTGTCCAAATGTGATCAATAATCATTTTATTCCTGGGAATAAACTTTCTTTTTACTTCTTGAAATCATTCTGAGTGCATGTACTCTAATAATTGTCTACTTCATTTGTTATCAGAATTGATGTCAATACTGAAATCTCAAAAAATTATAAAAATATAATAATGTTGGGTGTGGAACGTGATTATCTCCCTGATTGTTCGGAGGTTTTGGTTTCGGTTGCGTTGGACCCTTGTTCCTAATTGAGCAACAACACCATCCATTTAATCATTGTCATGGGGGTCCAAGGGGGGTGAAGGTAACTTTATGAGCACCCCTTGGTGGGGGTTCAAGGGCAATGCCCTGTTACATAGTATTTTGTCATGCTTCCTGCACTTCCCTTTGACATATCCTGAAGTGCCCGAAACATGATCATTATACAATATACTCAGACATGTAGATAGCTCAGATCCATCCTTTAACTTTGCTTGGAAAATATCTGGAGCTTTCCTTGAAGAAATAGCTCTTAAAACCCTAAAATGAGGGTCATTGCCCTTATGAATCTCAAAACCATGATGATCGCCTGTTGCTTCGTGTTAAGCCAACGATGGAATCGCTTTGTTCCATTTCATACTCACAATGGTATCAAAAAGGAAGTTTTCCCAAAGAGGATGAGAAGCTTCGTGATCTAGAAGCTTCCAGAGTGACAAACTGGAGGTGGTTTCGCATAGATGAGGTCGAATCCTCCTTATTTGACCTCTTGGTCTCATCCCTATGAGCTACTTCCTTTGAGATGTGGGCCTAATCCTATCTTTGGAGAATTCCTAACTCCCTCTCCCAGCCTATAAATTCCTCCTCTCCCATTCCAAAATGGTTTATCTATGTCCATTTGCACCCCTATGTTGAGCTTGTGCTTAGAGGCTATTCATTAGACTTGGAGAAGGAGTGTTTGGAGAGTTTCTTGGCTTGGACTTGGATTGCCACTCAAGGAGAGCCTTTCAACATCAAGGTTATGGTTCTAAGCTTCCCTTTATTCTTTAAATAATAATACAACTATTGGTTCATCTTCCCAAAATATATATGTTCATGTATGTATTGGCTTGGCATTCCTTGATCAACTAAATAGGTTAGTATTGGGTTTTCTATTGGTTTTGTCATGCTTTGTTGTCTCTTGATCACTTGTGCAGGTACATGAATGCTGAAAGAAGTAGGAACAAGTTTGTGACACAAGCAGTTTGAGGATCTCAACAAAGGAAATCAGAATAACATCAAAGCAAGGTAGGCCATCTCTCTTGTTCTACTTTTCAATTATAATCTAGGAAGATGTCTAGTTGATTGTCACTTCAGTTGCTATAGACCCACTCATTGTGCTAGAGGGATTGTCTCTGTCCACAGAGAGGATTAACCTTGTCAAAAAAATGACGACTTCACTGGGGATCCTATGACCCTTTCCTTCCCTTCCTTCACCTTGTCTTTTGACGAGTTTGATCAACCATTCATTTTTGAACTTCATTTCTTTTCTGGAGTCAGTGTCACTTTCTGGTAGATGTCTAAAGGTTGTTAATTTGAACTATTCTTGAAAATTTTGAGTTTCTTTTTTGTTTTCCTCGACCATCGCGGGTTTGACCCTGATAGTCGTGATGATATTGCAGGTTTTCTAGTTACAATAGCGATGATCGCTACTTTCCTTCTGACAGGTGTGATGATTGCAGAAAATTAAGAAATTTAGGGTTTCCTTTCTTATTTTTAGTTCTATTTGCCTTCTCCTTGTGATTTATCAGTGTATTATTCATCGAATTTGTCATTGTATAATTGCAATTTTCTTTTAACATTGGTTTCAGTGCGCTTGAAGTTTGATTAGCCTTTTAGAGTTCTAGGTCTTCTAGGTCAACCTTCGTCCATTGGTCGGTCTTCCCATCAACAATCAAAGATACATTGCCTGTGTTAAAAAGTCTTTGTGTGTTCAGACATACTTTGCAAATCACTTTTTGGTTCTTGTGCCTTAAGTTTTTTTCATTAGTGGATATTGTGAAAGTTACTTAAGCTTCATTTGATGAACGATAGATTACAAATCGATTGTCTCATTGGAATCAAAAGGAAGTGTTTGCTTTGAAGTTTTTTGTGTTTCGAAGTGAAAGTGAAAGTGCTATTCTTTTCATAGTTTTCAAAGCATTTTGAGTTGCATTCAAATCATTGATGTGAAAGAGATTTTCATATTTGTTGGCTTGCTTGCATTCTCTTTTACTTTGCACTAGATTACATTAGTTGCATTTTGAAAAAGAGAAAAATCATCATTATATCTTAAGGAAATTTTGCTTTAAGATTTGTTTTGGCATTGCATTTGCTTATCATATGAAAGATTAGATTTCATATTTTGCATTTAGCATTTGGAGATTGTCATGGATGCACTTTTTCATTTGGTTTGATGCATGATTTGAGTGATCTTCTTCCCTACATAGATAGCTTTCATCAAATTGAAGGATTTCATTTCATCATCTAGTTTTCATTTTAGGAATAGGTAACATCGTTAAGGCCTTGAAATTGAAACATAATTACAATATCAACTTTAAAATCTATCAATTAACCTAAGGATAATTTGAAACATTAATGATCATATCTAGTGGTCTAGGTTAGAGACGTGTTCCAGCATGTTTAAAACTTAGCAATTATCGTTCGCTTCGGTATTAGACAGTGCTAGCACGAACTTTTTCTCCCTGTACCATTGCGTATACAAAGGGAGACCTGTTGTGTGTGGAGCATGATTGTTCAAAGGTCTTTTTTTCAGCTGGATGTATACCCCAGGAAGTTTGTACACCCCTCCACACGGGGGGGCTGATCCCCCCTGGCTGGGGGGTCCCCTGAAGCCAAAAATAGATGTTTAGAGTGTTTAGGTGGATGATCTGACAGTAAAATTTATGTTTAGTTTAGGGTTTTTTGCCCTAGAAGGAAACCCCTCTCTTTGTATGAGGGCATTGTATTTGAGCCTATGTAATAAATGTGTATTATGTGTGCGAGAAACAGAGAGGTGAGACTGTGAGAGAAAACAACGGATTTGCTATAGGTTGTGTCTGTTCATTGTGTTGGATAATAGAAAGGAAGGACTGGATGTTCGGGGTGGACGTAGCCCAAACTGGGTGAACCACGTATATTTGTGTCTCTCTTGTTTTATGTGTTTTCTGTGTTTATATTTCTGTAATATATTATGTGTTCCATTGCTCCATAATATATAATTTTATAACAACTAGTATTAGAGCCGAAGGTCTATTTGGTTGATAAACTCGCAGGAAAGAAGGGTTCCTCGTTCGAGTGGGAGCAATGGCGGAAGATGGTAAGTTTAGGGTCGAGAAATTTAACGGCCAAAACTTCTCGCTATGGAAGATGCAGATGGAAGATTATCTGTATTAGAAAGATCTGTACCTACCATTAAGCGGAAAACCAAAGTAGCCAACTGCTATGACAGATGAAGAATTGAACCTTATCGATAGAAAGGCACTCGGAACAATACAGTTGTGCCTCGCTGCGTCAGTCGCCTTCAACATTTCGAAGGAAACAATGACAGAGGGTTTGATTCAAGCGTTGTCAAAACTATATGAAAAACCCTCGGCCTCAAACAAGGTATTTCTTATGAAACGGTTATTTAATATGAATATGTCGGAAGGTGGATCTATTGTAGATCATTTAAATGATTTTAATAAAGTTACAAGTCAGTTAAGTTTTGTAGGGGTAAACTTTGAAGATGAAGTTAGAGCTCTGTTATTCTTTTCCTCATTACCAGAAAGTTGGAATGGTTTAGTAATGGCCATTAGTAACTCTGTCTCTGGATCTAGTACTTTAAAGTTTGATGATGTTGTCGGTGCTATCCTTAGTGAGGAAATGCGACGGAAAAGCTCCGGTGAGACATCGGGTAATGCTTTGAGTGCAGAGTCTAGGGGAAGAAAAATGGAAAGAGGAAAGAGCTCAGGATATCGCAGTAAATCAAGGAAAGGCAGATCCAAGTCCAGATCGGGGATAGTGTTCTGGAAATGCAGAAAGAAAGGAAACCTAAAGAAAGACTGTAGATCTCGGAAGGGAAAAGAAGGAGATGCACAACAAGAAAACAATCATGAAGCAAATGTGACAGGTGAGGTGTTACAAGATGCTTTGATTCTTTCTTTCAAAAATATTACTGATTCCCAGGGGGTAGATTCAGGGACCTCATTCCATGCCACACCTGATAAGAAATACTTTCATGACTATGTTCAAGGAGATTTTGGACAAGTTCGTTTGGGTGATGATAAACCCTGTAAAATTGTTGGAATGGGTAAGGTTCTTGTAAAACGGCAGAATGGAAACCAATGGCTACTAAAGGAGGTAAGGGATGTTCCAGATCTAAAGAAAAATATGATTTCAACAGGGCAGTTAGGCGGTGAAGGTTGTGTGACAACTTTCACAGATAAAGCTTGGAAGGTCACCAAAGGAGCCCTGGTAATAGCAAAAGGTGAAAAGGTTCGTACATTGTATTTACGCAATGGTATTTCTAACTCTGTTAATGCTTTAACTTCCAAAGGAGCAGATGCAGCATTATGGCATCATAGGCTTGGACACATGAGTGAAAAGGGGATGAATATTCTTCACTCAAGGAATTTGTTGCCGGGTTTGAAGAATGTTGATTTGGACTTCTGTGAAAATTGCATTTATGGAAAACAGAAGAGAGTCAGATTTCTCAGAGTTGGGAAAGAAAAGAAGAGTGAAAAATTAGAGCTTGTGCATACAGATGTATGGGGACCTGCTCAAGTATCATCTCTCGGTGGCTCTCATTATTATGTTACTTTTATTGATGATGCAACTAGAAAAACTTGGATTTATTGTATTAAGAATAAATCTGATGTATTTGATACTTTCAAGAAATGGAAAGCTTTGGTTGAGATTGAGACAGGAAAGAAATTGAAGTGTCGTATATCAGACAATGGAGGTGAATATTGCAGCAAAGAGTTTGATAGGTACTGTTCAAAGAATGGAATTCGCATAGAGAAGATAGTTCCAAGAACACCACAAGAAAATGGTGTGTCAGAAAGGATGAACAGAACAATCATGGAGCGTGCAAGTTGCATGAGATTGCATGCAGGATTGCCTTTACAGTTTTGGGCAGATGCTATAGATACTGCTGTTTATCTAATAAACAGAGGGCCTTCAAGTTCCTTGGATGGTGGTGTTCCAAAGGAAGCATGGACAGGAAAAAAGGTAAACTACTCTTTTTTAAAGCCTTTTGGTTGTGATGCCTTTGTCCATATTGATAATGAAAATAGAACAAAACTTGAGGCAAAGTCAAAGAAATGTACCTTTATTGGATATGGTGTTAATGATTTTGGTTATCGCTTATATGATTACGAAAATCACAAAATCATTAGGAGCAGAGATGTAATATTCAATGAAAAGGTCTTGTATAAAAATCAATTACAGGGAAAGAAACAGGAAAAAGAAAACAAGGAATACACAGTTCTTGATGAAATCACTAAAAAAGTAAAGGTGCCTAAAAATAATAATAATCAACAACAGCAACCACCACAACAGCAACAAGCACCCCAAACACCTGAAAGTGGTGTTAGAAGATCTACCAGGATAAGTAGACCCCCTGAACGATACTCTCCTTCATTATATTATTTATTGTTGATTGATTCTAGTGAACCAGAATGTTATGAAGAAGCAATGCAGGTTGAAAGCAGGAAGAAGTGGGAGGTAGCCATGGAAGAAGTGATGGACTCCTTAATGCATAACCAGACTTGGGACTTAGTCAGGTTGCCTGCAGGAAAAACTACATTGAAGAATAAATGGGTTTACAGGCTGAAGGAAGAAGATGGAGGAAAACAGAGGTACAAAGCTAGACTTGTGGTGAAGGGGTTTTCACAGAAGAAAGGTATTGATTTTGATGAAATATTTTCTCCTGTTGTTAAAATGACTTCAATCAGAACTATTTTAAGTCTAGTAGCAGTTGAAGATTTTCATCTTGAGTAGTTAGATGTAAAGACAGCCTTTCTCCATGGGGATTTGGAGGAAGAGATATATATGCAACAACCACAAGGATATGAGGTAAAAGGGAAGGAGAAACTAGTGTGCAGGTTGAAGAAGAGCTTTTATGGCTTAAAACAGGCTCCAAGGCAGTGGTATCTAAAATTTGACAAGTTTATGTCTAAACAAGGTTATACTAGATGTCACTCTGATCATTGTGTTTATCTAAAAAAGCAAAATGATGGCAGCTATATTATATTGTTATTATATGTAGATGACATGCTTGTTGCAGGGTCTAACATGCAGGAAATAAATGTGCTCAAAAGAAAATTGGCAAATTCATTTTCAATGAAGGATTTGGGAGTTGCAAAACAAATCCTTGGTATGAGAATTACTAGAGACAGGAAAAATCGCAAATTAACATTGTCTCAAAATGAGTACATACAAAAGGTGTTGAAAAGATTTAATATGCACAATGCAAAACCAGTTAGTACACCTTTTGCTATCCATTTCAAACTTAGCAAGGAAATGTGCCCAAAGACCCAAGAAGACATGGATTATATGTCTAAAGTTCCATATGCATCAGCAATTGGAAGCTTAATGTATGCAATGGTCTGCACAAGGCCTAATATTGCACATGTAGTGGGAGTTGTAAGCCGGTACATGAAAAATCCAGGAAAGGAACATTGGATGGTAGTGAAATGGATTCTCATATATTTGAAAGGTACCACAAATCAAGAATTATGCTTTGGTGGTGCAAACATTTATCTACAGGGATATGTTGATGCAGATATGGCAGGTGACAGAGATAACAGGAGGAGCACTACAGGATATGTATTTACTGTTGGTGGAACAACTGTCAGTTGGGTTTCAAAAATCCAAAGTGTTGTTGCACTTTCAACAACAGAAGCATAGTATGTTGCTGCTACAGAGGCTAGTAAAGAAATGATTTGGTTACAAAGGTTTATGGGTGAATTGGGTAAGGAGCATGATATGGGCACGTTATACAGTGATAGCCAAAGTGCCATTCATCTTGCAAAGAACTCAGCATTTCATTCTAGGACTAAACACATACAACTCAAGTACCATTTCATATGATCAGTGTTGGAAGATGGAGAGTTGAAGCTGGAAAAGATACACACTAGCCAGAATCCTGTAGATATGCTAACAAAAGTTGTAACCAGGGAGAAACTGAGAATATGCTCAGTTTCAATTGGTCTTCAAGGATGACGATGAAGATGAGAAATAGTCAGGTCCAAAGGGGAGTCATTGTCCAGCAAATGAAGCAGCAGTGGAGTTGCTACAATCATTCTCCAAGTGGGAGATTGTTGTGTGTGGAGCATGATTGTTCAGAGGTCTTTTGTTTTAGATGGATGTATACCCCAGGGAGTTTGTACACCCCTCTATGCAAGGGGGTGCGGGGGGGCCGATCCCCCCCAACTGGGGGGTCTGGGGGCCAGTGGTCCCCCGAAGCCAAAAATAGATGTAAAATTGCCTTGTAAAAGTATAGTAATTTCTAGTTAATCTGGGCCGTTCATTAGGCGAATGATCTGACGGTAGAACTTATGTTTAGTTTAGGGTTTTTTGCCCTAGAAGGAAACCCCTCTCTTTATATGAGGGCATTGTATTTGAGGCTATGTAATAGATGTGTATTTTGTGTGCGAGAAACAGAGAGGTGAGACTGTGAGAGAAAACATAGGATATTACAGCGGATTTGTTGTAGGTTGTGTCTCTTCATTTTGCTGGATAATAGAAAGGAAGGATTGGCTGTTCAGGGTGGACGTAGCCCAAACTGGGTGAACCACGTATATTTGTGTCTCTCTTATTTTATGTGTTTTCTGTGTTTATATTTTTGTAATATTTTATGTGTTCCATTGTTCCATTTCTCTGTAATCTAGGAGATTGCCTACACGTACGTCAAGTCCTTGGTAAATTTATTTGCTGAGGTGTATATTGCAGTTCACGGTTACTTGGTACTCCTTTTACCTAGATTCACCTGAGTAGTCATTTGATCTTTTCTGACTCTTTAAATTTGAAAATATCATTGAGCAACTTGTCCTTTCAAGCTCGCAAAACTATTGAAAGCAACTAGAGTCACCTTTTCGCCCTTTTCTCGACTCTTAAAATATGAAAAGGAAATGTTTTTGTTTCTAAAATATAACTGCCCACGATAAACATGTCAATCCCAAGCAGTTGCTTCTTAGACTAAATTGAGTAATTTCCTGTTAATTTCAATATTTTTAAAGCCCTAAATGAATTTTTCCTTTCCTTTTTTTTTTTTTCTGTTGAGAGGAAGTCATCGTGGTTGAAACATTGAGTCCATATCATAGTTCCCCTTCGTTGTCTGATACTGAAGGGTCCTCCCAGGGAGTTCATTCGAAACTTCCTCAGTCACTTGAGGATCAAGGATTTGAACTTGGAATTATTCTGAGTATTCAACCTTTGTCTTCTTGTCCGCCTCCATCAGATTCCTCGTCACCTCAAGAATCTGATATAGATTCCTCTAATAATCCTATTCAGACCCCTGAGAGTCCGCAGACTCCTGAAAGTCTACAAGGGCTGGTTGTCTATTCACCGAACCCATTGTTTGATCCTGTTGTGATATCTCCTTAGCATCCTTACAATCCGTACGATCGGCCTGGTATTCCTTTGGAGTTATCTCCTCATACATCTCAGGTTCCTCGTCGCCAATTGTTTCCATCTATGGAGTCAGAAGGTGAGATTCCAGTCTCCTCTCTGGGTCATTTGGAAGTTTCCACTACCCATACTCCTCACGTAGATGATGAGTAGGGATATGAGTTCACTCCAAAAGGATTTCCTTATACAGGAAGATTCTCATATCTCTCCTATCTTGAGGCTAGTGGACCCATGTTTCCACATTGCTATACCACTTTATCTCAGTTAGTCTCGGGCACTCCTAGTGCCTCATCATTATTTCAAAACCCCATTTGGTCTGCCAATGCTATGCCTACATCGGGTTCGTTCATCTCGAACATGACCTCTTGACTGATTGTGCAAACTGCGATCACTTCAGTTCTAGTTCAACCTACCATTCCATCTCAACCTATTTCATCGCTTCAACCAACTCTTCCGGTTCAACCGACTGTCTCAGTTCAGGTCTCGGTAAGTTCTTTTATCCCTCCATCGAGTGGACAGACTATGTCATCGCCTGGGGGGAAAGATCTAAATATTCCTTTTATGTTAGGCAAAACCAATGTGAGTGGATTACAAACTCACATGGTTGGAATGAATCAACCTTTTTATGGCGATATTCCTAACCTTGCTGGTCCGTCTGGGTTAGGTAACGTCCAATATCAACAACAATACATGGCTTAGGTCCCATTCTAATAGGTTTATGTCCCATAGGGTTCACAAGCCTTGGTTAATCCCCCTTACATTCCTCAAGATGGACCATATGTTCAGCTTGTTCAATCCACTATTCCTGGTGGATATGACCAGATCCAATTCAGAAACTATCAATACCCTCAGGGTATAACCCCAGGAACTGTCCATCTACCCTTGTAGCAACAAGGACAACCTTTGCAGCAACAAGGGCAACCTTCACATCAGCAAGGGAAAGAATTGCAGCAACAAGGATAACTGCTACAACCGCAAGGGAAACCTCTGCAACAATTGCAGCAACCTTTGTAGTAGCAAACTCAGTTTGTTCAACAGTCCTCCCAACCTTTGCCCTCGCAAGGCCAACCTTTATAGCAACAAATTCAACCTTTATAGCAACAAAGTCAACCTTTACAGCAACAAAGTCAACTTTTGCAGCAACAAGGTCAGCCTTGGCAGCAACAAGTTTTATATGCGTATCAGCAAGGTCAAACTTTGCAAGGTCAAGGCCAACCCCTGTATCACCAAGGTCAATCTCCTTACATCCAGGGTCAACAGGTTCAACAACCTTATAACCTGTATGACACGTACAATTCTCATCAGTGGCATATGGCAGGGAAATATCAAACCTACCCTAGAATAAATCCTCCTTACGGGAAAGGTAACCCTCAGTGGGGACAAAACCAGATTCCATATGGACAAAATCCTCCACTATGGGGGAAAAATCCTTACCAGCAAGGATGGACTCTACAGTTTGGGTCTCCTCAAAGGCCATATATGCCATTTAACATGCAATTGCCTTTCTTGGCTACGTTGGAGTTTCTTGATGTCTCGAGGCTCGCGAATGATCCCATTCTTCATTCAACTTACTAGCCTCCAGTTCCGATGAAGATTCCGAGTTATTTCCCCAAATTCGAGGGAAAAGAAAAGGAGGATCCACAAGCCCACATGATGACATATCACCTCTGGTGCTCCTCCAATTCGTATGTCGATGATTCTATCTGTCTTCTAATATTTCAAAGAAATATCCTTGCCTCAAGGTACCTACGGTGACTTCAACTCTCTCGCTATGGCTTTCCTCACTCATTTCCAACTGCCAATTCAGTATGAAACTGGCACTCATTTTCTTACGTCCCTTAAATAAAACACAATGACCCACATTTCCAATCATATCCATTAATGGATACGTCAGTGTCGCCTCATCAAGTTTGAGATTGCTGATGATTTGTTGACAAAATGGTTCACAAAATCATTCTTTAGCAAAATTGCTAAGGACATAGCCATGGGTGGATGTGTTAGTGAAGAGCAAGCTATCACCCGTGCCCAGTTAGACTTTGTCTATTTGAAATTTGGCACATTGTATGAGATGTTACCTGATGCTCCGAGACCATCATCGGATCTGACAGCATCGAAGTCCCCGGATACACCACCTGTTGACGGTGTGATTTGTTCCAGTCTCAGAATTCTACGAAAGCTTATTTGAAGCAGAAATCTATCTCAAACACTGGTTCCAATAATACCTCCAAAAATTCATCGAGTCTTGGTAAAACCTCTGAGGTACATGTTGTCTGGTCTATCATAGCAGATAAGACCTCTAAAGGTAAAAAGAAGGGCAAACGTATGGCCAAAGTCAATGCCCCAAAACAAGACCCTCCTAAATCTTCTATTAATGATGCTTCTCGAAGAAAGCTGAAATATCCTTGCCTCATCTATGAGGAAGATCATTACACTAAGGATTGTCCCCGATGATATGAAGTTAGTTTCTTGCTAAAAGGGACTCCAGCTGTCTTAAAAGAACCCTTCCCATCACAGAAGACCCAATTGGTAGACTAATCTTAGTCTTCTACTTCCTCAGGCTCCCAAGTGTTCATGATGCAAGGTTCATCACCTATCTCGATCACTACTCAAACTAAGGACTATCAAGCTGCATCTAAGCAGACAATGGAGAAATAAGCCACTAATTCTCCTTCTACTTCTTCTCCATCCAGTTATGGTTTGATCCATATTGGGCGCCCTAAAAATGAGTCTGTCATCCAGCCACCTCCCAAAGGTGTTCTTCAGAAGTCATCTTTTAATTCCAATGCTAGAGCTATGCAACATTACAATATTGTTGAGGATTTAGCTCAGGCACCTTCAGCGATGTATGCCTTGGAGGTTCTTCAATCCTATCCAACATAACAAAAGTCATTGTTTTCTACTCTAGGTGATATCGATCCTTCTGATTCGAGTCTGATTACTTTCGATCTAGAGAATCATGTGCCTTGTCTTCCTCATCATATTGCATTTCTGATATAGGTCCTTATCAAAGGAAAGATGATCCATCGAATGGTTATTGATGAAGGTGCCTCTACCTGCATCATGTCAGTTTCATGTTGGAAAGCCATTGGCTCTCCTCCTCTTAACCAATCTCCGAACACCTTGGAAGCCTTTGATGGCAGAGGTTCACGACCATACAATATTCTCATGAACTTGTTGATTACATTAGAAGGAAAGACTGTTGAATTAGGAGTAGAAGTTTTATATGCCAATCTCAACTATAACCTTCTTCTCGGGCGAAGCTAGACTCACATCATGTTTTGTGTTGTGTCTTCTTTGTTCCACATACTTCATTTTCCTCGTGAAGGAAAAATTGTCACGGTTGATCAATTGTCCTTATTTTCTTCTAGTTCATTGAACGGTAATGTTCCTTACATGGGAAATAATGAGATTCCTTACGAGAGTGTGAGAGCAGGTCTCTTCAAAGACTTTTCTTTAATGGGTACTTTTTCTCTCCCACCTACGAATGTTCATTCGGTCAATATGATCTCGGATTCTATAGATCCTTGGATTATCCCTACCGATGATCAAATTGACTCATTTGGCGATGCTATGCCTTTAAGTCCATTGGAGATAAATTATGAAGAAATTGTCTTAGCTTCGATGGCCACTTCAAAAATTCATATTGTCTTCAATATGAACTTGGACACTTACGTGCCATCTCCCGGCTAGGTTCTTGGGATTCTCCAAATCCTTTGAATGAGACTTTCCCCACTAATGAGAGTATCATGGAGGTCATGTCTCTGTATGAAATTCCATGGAATGGTCTGCATCATCGTTATTCTTTTCTTCCTAGCCTTGATGAGATGCCTTCCTGTATTGAAGCGTCTGTTTCTCATTTTCCTACACCTCCACTTTGGACACCCGTCATGTTACATGAAGTCTTGTCGGAGGGTAATATGGGAAACATCACTACTACAATGCCTCTTGACATTTCCATTAAACTAAGAATTGTCGAGAAAATTCATATTGGGGTTTCTTGTTCTCTAGATGAGATCAAGATTTATACTCATCTTTTTAAAGAGTTCCGAGATGTTTTCACTTGGTCATACGAGGAAATGCCTAGTATTGATCCAACCATAGTGGTGCATGAGATTCTGACTTATCCTGGTGTTAAGCCTGTTCAAAAACAGCTTTGCCTTGTGCATCCTTGAAAGGTTGCTGCTATCAAATCAGAAGTAGAGAAGCTTTTGAAAGTAGGTTCCATTTGTCCTATTCCATTGACAGATTGGGTATCCAATATTGTCCTTGTTGCCAAAAAGTAGGGCACTATACATGTTTGTCTTGATTACCGCGATATCAATTGCGCGTGTCCTAAGGACAATTATCCTACTCCCTTTATCAACTAAATCATCGATGAATGCATAGGGTGTGATATTTTTTCGTTCATGGATGGTTTTTCTGCTATAACTAGATTAACATTTCACCCGCCGATCTGCGTAAAACAATGTTTATATATCCTCGAGGTAATTTTGCTTACAAAAATCTTCCTTTCGGTTTGAAGAATGTTGGCGCTACCTTTCAACGATCAATGTCTTATGAATTTCATGACATTTGACACAATTTTCAGCCATACCTCGATGACTTACCAGCTCATTCGGCTAAACTTCATGACCATCTGGATCACTTAAGAGCCATATTTTTACAATGTCAGCATTACAATATCTATCTCAAACCGCACAAGTGTGGGTTTTGCATCGAGTCTAGTCAGCTCTTAAGTTTTGTGGTGTCTCGTGAAGGTATCAGAATTGATCCTTTGAAAGTTGAGGCCATAGTCAATCTACCCTCCCCTACATCACTATTGCAATTGCAGAGCTTGCAAGGAAAAGCTAATTTTATCCATCAATTTGTCCCTAATTATGCTGAACTTGCCAAGGGTTTTACTCACTTAATTAATAAGGGGATCCCTTTTATTTGGGATGAAGTTGCCCAAGAATCCTTTAATGCTTTAAAGAACACACTGATTAGTGCTCCTTTACTACATCCCCCCAATTATTGTTGTGATTATTTCCTGTATTTGGCTAAAACTGATACCACTATTGCTATGGTGTTAGTTCAGGACGACGATGACGACAACAAGCACGTGGTTTATTATTTGAGCCAGAATCTTCTTGATACTGAGTCTCGATATGCTCATGTCGAGAAGCTTTCTTTGGTGGCATTTCATGTCATCCAAAGATTTCGACACTATATCCTTTTACAAAAAACCACTGTGGTTTCTAATTGCAACCCCATGACATATATTCTGACTTTCCCGTTACTAGGGGGAAAATAATCCAAATGGATCAAGATCCTGTAGGAGTTTGATTTGGAATTTACTGCTACCAAATCAAAGAAATTGCTCATCTTTGCTGAGTTAATCTGTGATCTTCCGTCTGCAAGCACCCCAACTGATTTTACTGAGTAGATACCCGATGAAACTTTGTTTTTGATCAACACTCTTGACCCATGGTATGGAGACAATGTTGTTTATCTCCAAACCTAGAATTTTCTATCTGAGTTGTCCCAATCCGTCTGACATCGTGTTCGGCATCAATCCCAACCCTATCAGGTCCTCGGTGATACATTGTATTGGGTCAGTGTGGACTTTGTCCTCCGCAGGTGTCCCACCCTTGAAGAGGCTGAGTAGGTCTTAAATGATTTCCACTCTAGTGCCTGTGGTGGTAATATGTTTGGATATGCCACTGCTTAGAAAATCCTCCGCAACGGTTATTTATGGCCTTCTATCTTCAAAGATTGCCTTCTGGTTTTCTAAAAATGCCATGAATGCCATATTTTCAACCACAATCAGCACACCCCACCCGCACCCTTACACCCAGTAATAACCATTGGACCATTTGCCAAATGGGGCATTGATTTCATGACAGTAACCCTCTCTCGGCCGGGGGGCATGGTTATATCATCGTCGTTGACGAATATTTTATGAAATGGGCCGAGGCGATGCCTACATACAATGTTGAAGGTATTATTGTTGCTCAGTTCCATTTAACCACGTCATAGAATGCTTTTGTGTCCCTCAAGCTATCGTGACTGAACATGGATCACATTTTCGTTAGCACATGATGGCAGAGCTAACTTATCAGTTGGGCCTTCGACATGATAGCTCAACTCCTTATTATCCATAGGCCAATGGCCAGGTTGAAGCATTCAATAAGGTTTTGATTAGTATGCTTCAGCATACCATTGGGAAGCACATAAATGATTGGAATTTAATGCTATTCTTAGACGTTGAAGGATCGATAGTACTTTCCTGTCGCAGATGGAAGATTGCTATTGCTTTCCTGTATTATTGCTCTTTAGGCTTACAAAAATTCCACTAAGATGGCCACTAGCTTCACTCCGTTCCAATTGGTGTACGGTTTAAAGGCAACTCTTCCAATCGAATGTGAAATCCCTTCGCTTAAGCTAGCTATCAAAATTGTTTCGAATACCTCGCCTAAAGAGAAGCGAGTATTGTAAATTGAGATACTTGACGAGACACATTGCATTGTTGCGATGGTCATCGAAGCTCAAAAGAAGTGAGTCAAAGCTCATTTTGACCAAACCATTTCTCCTCGCACTTTTGCTGAAGGCGACTTGGTCCTTCTTTACGAACAATCCAAAGATAAATTGGTGGCAGGAAAGTACGAACCCATGTGGCATGGGCCCTACATCGTCAAGTGTGTCTTACAGAAAGGAGCCTATGAGCTATGTGATTATGAGGGGAATGCATTGTCACAACCCCGTAATGGGTTGTATCTCGAAAATTATTATGCGTGAAATTTGTGTAATAACCTTTTTACATTAGTGTGTTAATTCATTAGTGTGAGTTTTTAAATTTTTGTGTGTTTGTTTGCTTTGCAAACATATGTTTTTCTGCTTACCCTGTGTTCCACTTGGTTTTCAGATGTCATCAGGTCGTTACGTTGGTTTTGCTGATGGTGCTTATCATAGCACACGAAACCTCTCTTCTGCAGCATTGGTACTCTAGGACCCTAATGGTAAGTTGATTAACTTACAAGATATCTGCCTTGGTCAAATAACCAATAATATTGCTTAATATAGTGCAATTATTGAACTCTTGTCAAAAGCAGTTGCTCTTGGCATTAGGGATTTAGTTGTCAAGTTGTATTCGCAACTCGTTGTGTTACAACTAAACAATCATTACTTAGTGAGAAATCCACAAATATTGTGTATGTATCTACGTGTTAGATTGCTGAAAAGAATTTTTTATTACATTACATATCAACATATTCCATGTAATTTAAATACATTAACTGATGCATTAGCAAGTCTTGTTCTTGATAGACATTTGTGTCATTTATAAAACTGAATCATGTTATGAACACATAAGTAGAAATAAAACATATATATATATATATATATATATATATATATAGATATATATATATATATATATGTATATGTGTGTGTGTGTGTGTGTGTGTGTATATGTATATGTATATGTATAAGTATATGTATATGTATATATATATATATATATATATATATATATATATATATATATATAACACATAAGTAGAAATAAAACATGCATATATATATATATGTGTGTGTGTGTGTGTGTGTGTGTGTGTGTGTATATGTATATGTATAAGTATATGTATATGTATATGTATATGTATATGTATATATATATATATATATATATATATATATATATATATATATATATATATATATCATTTTTTCTGTAGTGTTTACATCAAAATGTCAAAAAATAAAGTGTTCTGAGACACTTGGCTTTCAAAGCCTACAAAATGTGTAAAAGACCTAGATAAACTATCAAACTGCATGGTGCTCATGATAGCACGAGACCACCCTGATCACTCGGCCTAGCAGCCAACACAGTCTCGTAGAGACTCCCATAGTGTGTCTCTGCCAACGCAGTGGAACATCATCAATAGTGGCATAATCTGGAACCCCTCGAGTTATTGCCTCCAGATTGCACTCCATCTCAGCCAAGTGATCAGTGCCTTCCTTGTAGTCCGCACCCACTATCGGATGAGCATCTCGTCGTGCTATTGGAGACATGCCTGGTGGTCTCTCTGGTCCCACATCTGCACATTTATCATAATTTGAGTCTCAGTTTGCATTTTTATAAAAATCGTAAAACTTGAAAAATTCCAAAAAACAAGTTTTTACCTACATCAGTCCACTGTTTGCCTGGTGGCAGAGGTAGATTTGGATCCCACCTAAAATATGTGCTAACATAAGCGTAGTCATCTACCATGAGTAGTTGGAATTCGATCCAAGCAAAGAAATGTGGTGGATAATGCACATGTTGACCCATGCCTCCTCGAGGCATGATCTGACTACATCTCACGAGTCTCATATCTCGGGGGGTAGGATGTGGTACTTCTGCCCACTTATACTAGAAGAGGGGCACTCTCTCCAAAAAGAAGGTCACCAGTATAGAACCAAACCCAAATTTCTTCAGGTATCCATGCTTACTCTTGGTCATCTGTCGCTTCATGTTTTCCAAAAGGCCTCAACACCAGTTAAAGACGGTGGGGGTCAAGCATGAGATGGCGTATTGGAACTGAGACTTTGAAGCCTCATGAAAGGCTTGCGTGCCGATACATGTTCCATGGTGAACAAAATCGTTCTGGAGACGAGGTTTTTGGTGATTGTTGCTATCTTCACCTTACCTCCGTTGGTTATTTTGGCACTAGGACAACATCTTTGGACTAGAATCCTTGTGCTCTTGCCTCCTGGGCAGCACCCAAAGAGTTGAAATGCTTCTCTTCGATGGGATAATCTCGAGATGAAATAGATGTCCATCTCATCAAGTTCCAGTTATTTCCCTTTTATGATGAAGATATATTGATCTACATCCCAAAGGCTGATCAGATAAGGTAGTAATTCCACCTGAGCCCTCAACCCTATGGTCTTGAAGAATTTTAGCAGTCCACAATCCCTCAGAGCATTTATGCATGCAGGGTATTGAGTTGCTTGATGATCTTCGACCTCATGGCCTCTTTCTTTCCACTCCAAGACCATATTCTCCTGCAAAACAACATTTAAACACTTATTAATGCCTTTTTCATGGATCAAATTCATCATTTTTTGCTTAAAATGGAGTTTTACTTCTTTGAAAACTGCCCTCGTCGCCATTGTGCCTATTTTTATAAACAGTGCGATGGCATCGCACGAGCCTTTAGGCTCGAACGCAACCATCATGGGTTCGATGACCATACCCGCAATGGTCATTGGCGCCCTAAAACTTTAAAATCCCCTTTCTAGCTCAAAATTTATCGTTTAAAATACATATAAAAAGTAATGAAATGCAAGAGCAGGCCTGAGGCTCTTACCCGTCACAGACAGATTGTGAAACAGTACCCTAGATCTCCTGCAGCAACCCTGGAAAATCAAGAGAATTAGGGCACAAAAAGCACTTTCAGAGGTCAGTTTGGTAAAATGGTAAAAAATGAAATTACTTTTACCTATTTATAAGTTTTGAAAGTCATTTTGTCAAATATTTTCATAATATTTTAATATTTTCTCTCGATATCGATGATGGGTGTGTTTCTTGTGCAGTTATAGGTGCCTTCAATGTGAACAGTGATCATTATTGACCGATTTTGGGAGTTTTATTTTATCTCTTTTTCGGACTCATTAAATAAACGAAAAAGGAACCCCCCTAGAGTCATCTTTCAACTCTTTTCTGACTCTCAAAAATTGAAAAGATTGTCGAGTACTTGTCATTTTGAACTCGTTAAAGTAAATGAATCGGCGTCACCTCACTATACGTTTACCCTTTTTCGGGATGAGATTGAATATTTATGAAAAAGGTATACCTTGGTCGACATGGTCAAGAGGTTCCCTCGGATATTGTTTTCTACCTTTTTGGGTTCGAGGGACAAATTACGAAAAGGGACATGATGGAGTTTTCTTTTCTGTTTCTTTTTCAAACTCTCTAAATATGAAAAATATACCGAGCTATTCTTACGTCGATCTTGTTAAAAATTTATGACAAAAGACTCATCACCATGATGAGACCGAGATTCTCCTTCCTAGGGTTAGTAAAACTTTCTAGGATGGATTCATTCGAAGAATGAACTTACATGACAAGCATATTCTATCCCTTTCAAGCTTGTGATAAAAATAATTGGCGTACTCGCTATAAATAGCGGGGGAAAATGAAGATGAGACATCCTTTGTATAGGCAACATGTCGCTCTTGAACATGAAACTCTTCTTCTCTCGTGTCGAGTTTGGGATATCCTCACTCAGTCACTTGTCCTCTTGGGTTTGGGTGGTCCATTTTGCCTCCCGTTTGACTATTTCACACTGTCATAATGAACTTTAGTCCCATGTTGAGTCAAATGCTTCCACACTTCGGAGTCGTGTCGCCAATATGTTCAAGAGAAGTCCAATCTGCAGTTATTTACCTATACATTGTTTGAGTCATTACTACAGTCCTTACTATTATTCCACTTTATTCCTTGTTTCGTGTCGATGATGGGGGATTCGTCATTTTCCTCCTTTGATGGGTCACCTCCTATCAACTTCAGATCATTATCTAGGAAGATGACATAGGAACTCCCTTTCAGTACCTTAGAGCTGGCATGCCCTAATGGCCAGTTCTTCGCATCCGACGACAGGTCTTCATTATTGGCTTTCGATCGGGTGATTCCATGAGTGTTCGACCTCAGCTTCATTATCACATTCATGGATTGTATTGTTGTACCTTGAGAGCCATTTTCATTATTGGTGGTTTCTCTCGTACATGTTAACGGTCCACATCATTGGCCGGTAATCAAGTGGTTTTCTAGCATGTTCGACTTCAACATTTTTATTCGCATGTTAGGATTCATACATTGATCGGGTCAGGATCAAGTGAAATACCCTGAGTCTTGTCTGTTATGACTCAGGATGCATGGATTTTTATTTCATTCATGATTGTACACATGTTTCTACTATACGAATGGTTGTGACCATATCGTGAGACTTTATATTTATGATGATCCTTGTTATCTGGATGGTTGTGTGTTATAAACAATTTTGTGCCTTACAGCATGAAGCATGAAATGTCAATAGTCTGAGGGATCCAAAGTCCCTAAACATGTTGTTCCTACCCCTAGAGGAACAAGGTCAGCAAACCACAGCACTGAATATCAGTTCTCCACCTGAAAACACTCAGAAACAAGCAAATTTTGGATCATGTCAACTGCTCCACTGAGCATCTGCGCTGAATGTCAGGAGCTCCATTGTCTACCTGCGCTGAATGTCAACTACAAGGAAGGCTACCTGCGCTGGGCGAGTTGGGACAAGTGGCACAGTCATTCTTCAAGGTGTCAATGCCCAGGAAGCTTCCAAAATGACACTTGGATCAGGGAATTCGACTTGTGATGAGTAAGAGGGTCTAGATCTCCAAGTGGAAGCAAGAACCTCCAAGTGGACTCAAGAACTGAAGAATAACTGAAGTGGGAGAGGACATTAGTCAGCTTCATGCCAGCCTCAAGCTGACTCATCCTTTCTCCAAAACTCCTATATATAGAGCTCTCTCATGAGGTCTAGGGAGGCTGGAATCTTGTGAATGTAAGGAAGTGCTGTTGGTTTGAGTATAGAACTATTGGGTGATTTGCTTGAAGGAGGTAAAGAGGAGATTTCTTTCTGCTGGGAGGTGATGCTGGATTGGGCCTTTTATGGTTGTATTACCTCCTGAACTTTACTTCTTCCATTAATAAAGCATTTGAGGTTCTTCTATATGCATGTGTCTCAATAGTGTATTGTTATACTTGTGTATTTGATTTATTCTAATCCTTGAATCAATTATGAATGTATGCTTCTTGTAGTTTCCCTCTCTTGCCATTTTGCAGGATCTGGGTGTAGCTGGGCCAGTGAAAGAGCAAGGAGCTGGGAGCAAGCAGCAAAGAGAGAAGATTGGATCAATCATTAGCGGAAGACAACGGTTAGTGGATCTCTTTCTCCCCTCTCTTACATCTCATAAAGAAGTAATCTCGAATAGCTTTGCTTTGATTGTTGCTGAGGTACTATCACCCTTAGAGTGGGATAGGGTCATTCCGTATTGGATACTTTTCCCAACAACAAATTGGCGACTCCACTGGGGATCGTATCTTGTTGGTTGTTTGTGTTTTGCTATTCATTTCATAAACACAGGGAGTACCGAATCGAACTGCATTTGGATCTTTCAAATGCAAAGTAGAGGGCAACTACTCTAGCTCAGTTTCTGGGCATGTTCATGATTTGAAGAGCTGATTCACAAGGACTCTAAATAGCTCTTAGTGATAGCTTTTCATCCTCCTTTTCATCCCTTAGTGTGTACTTGACTGATAGCTTCTGATTTGGCCAAAAACTGTGAATTTTTGAGCAATCTGTGACCCGGAAACTGAGAAAAACGAAAGTTTGTCTCTTCAGTGCAGGCACTGTGAAGGCAGTCTGCATTTCAGCGCAGTTCCCGAAGGGGCTACCTGCGCTGAAGGTCAAACTGCCAGTGTACTACCTGCGCTGAACCAGTTTTGCCTAGTGCTACTGGGGTTCCCTCCTGTTTATTGCCCTGTTTTCACCCTTGTTTTTGCAACCTGTTACCAGTTAATGTACCTATCTGAAACCAACTTTCCTTGCCACTATTCCGCCTCGGTTGTATAAAGAAACTGTGTTTGTTCTTTGTGTATTTCTTATATCATTTACAGTTTCCCATAACGAAAGTGAACTAGTCTTGCTGTGGCCTCTTATAGATCTAGACCTGTGATAAAGTGTCGTTTTGATCTTAAGAGTTAGTTTGTTTGCTGTTCATAGCTGATTGAGCTTTTGCTTTCGTCATATGGTTTGAATTTATATATTTCTAGTGTTGAAACAAGTAAATCTTAAGGTGTCTTTTGATTTTGGACAAGCTTGTTTGCTTTCACTTGAAATTGAATTCAAAGTTATACAACAGCTTTCTTTTTGTATTGCACCAACATTAAGAAAGAGAAAAGAAATACCTGCATTGTGCATGTACATTTTGACAGTTTGCATGTTGATTTAGGGAAAAGTGCATTAGTGTGTGCTCTATGATCTGTGTGAAAAGATGTTGTCTTTCTTTTCCCTCAGTAGTTAATATTTTCAAAGTTGAAAGATTGAAAAGCTTGCTTATCATCTTAGACTGCATTTAGGAGTGTTACTATACATCTCGTGGTGATCCATAAAGGCAAACTGCTAAACAAGATCAACCTTAAAATAAATTGAATTTACATAACAACGCATTGAAACATAACGCAAACACATAGAGGTCTAAGCTAGAGACGTGTTCCGGCGTCGTTAAACGTGATATCTTAGCGTTGAGTGGTTGGGTGATTCCTCCACGGTGAAGCGATAAGTATCAATACGGACTTGTGCTCCCACCTACCGTCGCGTATATATTGGGAGACCCCTATAGGAACAAAGCCTTTATCCATAGGAAACCGTGTCGGCCGCCCTACTGATCGCAATGCAGTGAACACAGCATTCACGAAGATCGACCACTCGTACCGTAAAACGTATTCTGTGGTTTTGCGAAAAGTTTGGCACACCCTCTGCCTAGAACTCCAGAGCAGTTTCTTTTGGCCTTTTTCAAACTCTATAACTGAAAAAGTCCATCCGAGCATTTGTCACTTTGGGCTCGTTAAAATATCGAAGGAGACTAGAGTCATCTTTAGCTTTTTCTCGACTCTTAAAAAGTGAAAAAGCAAGTTGTGTCTAAAGCGTCGTTATAAAATTTATTTTAAACGGAACATAATCACCTCCTATTCCTGCGTTGATCTGTAGGTTGAGAACATGGAACGCCCCAACCAAGGAATTCCACATGATGGAAATCCTAGTCCTTTCTCCTCTTGGGGAGAAGTTGGTGCGCCCCACATGGCCACATTGTCGCTTCCAGGACTGACAATTGGCCTGCCAATTTGGCTATTCTCAACCAATGTAGTTCAGAACACCATGGTTCCTGAACAGTCGAGTCAACAGTTAGATGAGTCTAGAGCTACCCACCAGCCTTCTACTTCCTATAATTCTTCCTCCAATCCTTCATCTTCGCAAGGTAGAGCCGGCAAAAGCCAAGCTTCCATGGAGAAGAAGGAGAAGAAGAAGAGAGAGAAGAAGAAGAAGGAGCCTAAGGCGACTGGGGGCAAGCAAAAGACATCTGACAAAAATCCACACACAGCACAGACCGGGCCTAAATCGCCATGTGTCATATGTAAAGGAGACCACTTCCATAGAGATTGTCCCTGTATTCCCCGGATACTAAGGGACTGGTCCCCTCGTTTGCACAATTCGGGAGCATCAACCTCTGATAGCCATGTTGAATGGTTACCGTCAACCAGCGAAAGTGAAGGTTCAAGACAAAGAGGGGGAGCAAGATTCCCCTGCAGACTGTGTGAAGGCGATCACGCCATCCACCGTTGTCCCTTCTTAGACGAAGCGAAGAGAGTTTTGGAAGATCGCCCGGTTTCACCGTTGAGACTTCCTCCTGGATACAAAAAACTCGTGCCAAGTCCTTCGTTGGTTGAAAATACAGCTGGCCCCCTCAAGTGGTCAGCTGAAGCGTCAGTCATTGAAAATGAACCTACTGAATCCAGACCAGACGAAAGTCTAAAGGTCGATACGGCAGTTGACCCGGTTCTTCCTTCAGAGGTTTCATCCTCAAATGACACCGTCACTGAAGATTCATCTTCAAATGACACCCTCACTGAAGAGAATAAGGATGACACCATCCAGATTCTTTTCATCAACACCGACTCTAATGAGCATCAGGGCAATGCGCCCATTCCTTTATCGCAGGAAGGAACATCGTCAGGGTCATATCCGGCCGTGTATTCGGTCCCACCGCCGAGCAACCTGGTTGTGTCCTTTGATTGGAACCAACTAGGCAGAGCCCGGTTGCCAGCCAGTGTACCATTCAGAATCATAGTCCAAATTTATAGAATGGTAATGGCTGGAACTATCATTGATGAAGGGGCATCTGTGAGTATCCTTTCCTCTATTGCTTGGAAAGCACTGGGTTCCCCGACGCTTTTGCCTGAGATAAGAAATCTCTCGGGTTTTGATAAAGGAACCAGTCGACCATTAGGGATCCTCCCCAATGTACCTGTTACATTGAAAGGGAAGACCGTTCAAATGAACGTGATGGTCGTTCATGGACCCTTGGATTATAACCTACTCCTTGGACGAGACTATATATATTGCATGGGAGCTATAGTCTCCTCACTCTTTAGAGTAATGTGTTTTCCACACGAAGGAAGAATGGTCAAGCTCGTAGACCAACTTTCATTTCCAGGATCACGCATCGCAAATAGTCACATACCAACCCTCAATGGTCTATTCACTCAAGAAATGTCTCCACCTCCAGTCCTCCTTCCCGATGAGTGCGAGTGATTCGGAAAGATGGGACTGGAACCCAGGGGGCATGCATCCTGGTCTGCTTCGGGTAGAGGAAACCTTGGGTATAAGGTAGAATTTCCGCGAGAGAATATGACTAGTCTGTACCCCGTCCGTGGATGGAAGAGGGGTTGTTCTAGAATAGGATTCTTTTGTCAAGGTTACTTGTTTGACAAAGGTCATTCACCATTGTCTACTTCGGTAGACAGTGCCGAGGAAATGTTTTCGTTTGATGGTGTTAACAAAACAATCTTTGGGTAACCAGAAAGAGGCAAGCCTCCCTCAATAACACCAATGTTTTGTCTTTGAGTAGTGTTCTTCTCTTGTCGCAAGTAGCTGCTCTCTTGTCGCAAGTAGCTGTCCTCTTGCGATCTTGCAAAAGAGCTGTCAAAAGTTGGGCTGACGGGAAGACAAGTACCGCATAAGACCCGTTAAAAAATAACGAGAAGACAAGTATCGTTAACATTAGACTAGCAAGACGACAAGTAGCTGTGAACACCCAAAGAAAAGCAAAAGTGGGGGAGAGGAGGGGCAGCCTTGAAATTGTATTTTATACCTGGGGGCATGCAAACCTTTTGGAGTGCAAGCTAAGAGCGGTTATTTATCTGTTTTTTGGATTAGCCGTTTCCGAACTTGCATAAAGAAAGGATGAGAGGGAGCATAGCTTATGTGAGGTGCGAGCTCTATAAAAAATGGAATCTTGCAGGAGACATTCTTATCTTATGACTGGTATGATTCGAGCAGTTTTACCGCGGAATTTATGCTCGTTAAAAAATAGAAAAGCGAGATCCGAGCAGTTTTAATACATAGTTCATGCTCGTTAAAAAATAAACATAAGATTGAGCAAGAGTTTCCTCCAGAGTTTAAGCTCATTAAAAAATGAACCTATTCCGGTAAATAACCATTGTGATCGTAAATTTATTAGCCATAAAAAGCCTTGGTCGTGTTTGCACCTGCCACCTCCATTCCATTTGGCCGATCGTTCACCCCCATATGATTGTTTACCCATTTTGAGGAACAGCTGCGAAGAGTGATTTCACCTAGCCATCCTTGTGACACTGCCGTGATTGGAAAATTCCAACCTGTACCTGGAATCTGCTGCTATCCTTGTTTATCACTCATTCCTCAAAAGACGAGTCTTCTTTGAGCTCTTTTCAACTGACTCGTAAAATATGAAAAGTTTGTCGAGCTTTGGCCTTCCAGCTCGTTAAAGTGACCGGAAGAGCTATCCCTCCTCTAGATTTTAATCTTTTTGGACCTGAGGGATTATTACACAAAAAGGTCGAGCGCTTGTTTTATTCGGCTCGTTAAAATTATCGAAAACTCATCCCTTTTGTATTGTTTTATACTTTTTCGGACTTAAGGGATTAGATGACGAAAAAGGAATTTTGGAGTTAACTTTCTGTACCTTTTCAGACTCTCTAAAAATGAAAAGGACCGAGTTTTCCTTGTCGTTAGACTCGTTAAAATGATTAAATAGCGACAAACTTGTCTTTAGACGAGAACGAGTTTCCCTATCGCTAGGCTCGTTAAAACATAGCGATGGGCTTGCCGAAGGGCAGGTTATAGAACAAGCATATGTTATCCTCCTCAAGCTTGACAAAAATAAAGAGGTACTGGTCAGAAATGACTGGGGAAAAATTGGGAGAATCTCAAAGCTTTAATGGTAGCAAGTCGCTCTTGAACATGACACTCTTCCTCCGTATCACATCGGGTTGGGTTGTTTCATTCACCGGTCTCATCACCATGGTTCTCGCCAAACCATCCACATTTGGGGTAATGCTACCGATCCATCGCATCAGTGTCGTTATATGTTCAAGAGATGTTGTTCAGAAAGAGTCAACCATGTCCCATCCACTGCCATACATTATCCTTCATCCACCCATGATCGCCACCCTGAATCATATTTCACAGATTGTTTTTACCTCCACTAAAATCATTAGCTCCGTTCCGTGTCACTGATGTGGGATTCATTAAGGCCCTCCTTTGACGGATCGCTTCTTGTCGACTTCAGCTCATTATCCAAGAAGTTGATCTAGGAACACCCCCCTCAATACTTTGAAGCTTGCATGCCTCAATGGCAACTTTCTCACTTTCGGCGACAGGTATACATCAATGACCTTCGACCAGAAGATTTTGCGTGGTGTTCGACGCCAATTCCTTTATTCACACCACGTGAATTGTACTGCAGTACCTTGAGGGTCATTATCATTATCGGTGATTCCTCTCGCGCTTGTTAACGGTTTACATTATTGACCGGTAATCAAGCGATGTCTTTCCATGTTCGACTTCAGCGCAATTCTCACATGGATCGACTTGTACTTAGAGTAAATATCGAACGAGTTTGAAGATCCTGGATCTAGTTTCATCCATCCGGGCTGCGATATATATTCAGGAAAAATAAAGACATTTGATATGTACATCATTGCAGCAGATGATCATCCTACTCAAAGGATGATAATTTCAGCAGAGAATTATCAGTCTATCATCAGACGATCGTCTGTTATATGTACCAAAATGAATTTATAAAGCTGAGCATGGGAATGCCGGCCTCAGCTAGATCATGAAAGCAGAATGAAAAAATAATGTATTGTATTGTATTTTATTACAGGTCACCTCTCAGTGATTGAATGAACTTCGGATCCTCCTGATAAAGCATTTCACCCGATAAACGACCTCATACTTTAGGGGGCAACTGTTATAGACATTTTTGTGCCTTACAGCATGAAGCATGAAATGTCAATAGTCTGAGGAATCCAAAGTCCCTAAACATGTTGTTCCTACCCCTAGAGGAACAAGGTCAGCAAACCACAACACTGAATATCAGTTCTCCACCTGAAAACACTCAGAAACAAGCAAATTCTGGATCATGTCAACTGCTCCACTGAGCATCTGCGCTGAATGTCAGGAGCTCCACTGTCTACCTGCGCTGAATGTCAACTGCAAGGAAGGCTACCTGCGCTGGGTGAGTTGGGACAAGTGGCACAGTCATTCTTCAAGGTGTCAATGCCCAGGAAGCTTCCAAAATGACACTTGGATCAGGGAATTCGACTTGTGATGAGTAAGAGGGTCTAGATCTCCAAGTGGAAGCAAGAACCTCCAAGTGGACTCAAGAACTGAAGAATAACTGAAGTGGGAGAGGACACTAGTCAGCTTCATGCCAGCCTCAAGCTGACTCATCCTTTCTCCAAAACTCCTATATATAGAGCTCTCTCATGAGGTCTAGGGAGGCTGGAATCTTGTGAATGTAAGGAAGTGTTGTTGGTTTGAGTATAGAACTATTGGGTGATTTGCTTGAAGGAGGTGAAGAGGAGATTTCTTTCTGCTGGGAGGTGATGCTGGATTGGGCCTTTTATGGTTGTATTACCTCCTGAACTTTACTTCTTCCATTAATAAAGCATTTTAGGTTCTTCTATATGCATGTGTCTCAATAGTGTATTGTTATACTTGTGTATTTGATTTATTCTAATCCTTGAATCAATTATGAATGTATGCTTCTTGTAGTTTCCCTCTCTTGCCATTTTGCAGGATCTTGGTGTAGCTGGGCCAGTGAAAGAGCAAGGAGCTGGGAGCAAGCAGCAAAGAGAGAAGATTGGATCAATCATTAGCGGAAGACAACGGTTAGTGGATCTCTTTCTCCCCTCTCTTACATCTCATAAAGAAGTAATCTCGAATAGCTTTGCTTTGATTGTTGCTGAGGTACTATCACCCTTAGAGTGGGATAGGGTCATTCCGTATTGGATACTTTTCCCAACAACATTGTGCCCATACCATGGATCTTTTATCTAGTATTCATCATCCAGATGGTTGCATCCATGTCGTGGATTCATGTCTTGATCTCAGATATGTATATGTCTATGCATATGTGTCCTTGATTTATAGGTCTCCTAACAGTGTGTGTCCTCATCCTTGCCAAAAGCTTGTAAAGCATCTTAGCCATCACTCCTCTTTCTACCTTCATGCTTTAGGGGGCATCTGTTACACAGTATTTTTTCACACCTCTTGCACTTCCCTATGACATACCATGAAGTGCCCAAAACATGATCATTATACAATATACTCATCCATGTATACATCTCATATCCCTCCCTTAACTTTGCTTGGAAAATCTCTGGAGCTTTCCCTGAAGAAATAGCTATTAAAACCATAAAATGAAGATCATCGCCCTTATGAAGCTCAAAACCGCGATGATCGCCTATTGCACCGTGTTAAGATAACAATGGCATCAATCCGTTCCCTTTCATACTCACGATGGTCTCAAAAAGGAAGTTTTCCCAAAGAGGATAAGAAGCTTCATGATCTAAAAGCTTCCAGAGCGGCGAGATGGAGGTGGTTTCGCATATATGAGGTCGAATCCTCCTAATTTGACCTCTTGGTCTCATCCCTATGAGCTACCTCCTTGAGATATGGGCCTAATCTTATCTTTGGAGAAATCCTAACTCCCTCTCCTAGCCTATAAATTCCTCCTCTCCCATTCCCAAATGGTTGATCTATGTCCATTTGCACCCCTATGTTGAGCTTGTGCTTAGAGGCTATTCATTAGAATTGGAGAAGGAGTGTTTGGAGAGTTTCTTGGCTTGGACTTGGATTACCACTCAAGGAGAGCCTTTCAACATCAAGGCTATAGTTGTAAGCTTCCATTTGTTCTTTAAATAATAGTACAACTGTTGGTTGATCTTCCCAAAATATATATGTTCATGTATGTATTGGCTTGGCATTCCTTGATCAGCTAAGTAGGTTATTATTGGATTTTATATTGGTTTTGGAATGCTTTGTTGTCCCTTGATCACTTGTGCAGGTACATAAGTGTTGAAAGAAGCAGGAACAATTCTATGACACAAGCAGTTCAAGGATCTCAACAAAGGAAATCAGAATAGCATCACAGAAGGCAGTCCATCTCTCTTGTTCTACTTTTCAATTATAATCTAGGAAGATGTCTAGTTGATTGTCACTTCAGTTGCTATACCCACTCATTAGGCTAGAGGGATCGTCTCTGCCTGCAGAGAGGATCAACCTTTTCAACATGCCCCCAAAGCTAAAAATAGATGAAAAAATTCCTTGTAAAATATTGTATTTTCATAGTCAATCTGGGTCATTCATTAGGAAAATGATCTGACAGTAGAAGTTATGTCAATTTAAATTTTTTTCCTAGAAAGAAACCCTCAATTTATATGAGGTAATTTTATTTAGGTTGTGTATCATTATTCTGAGCAAGAGAGAGAGGAGGTTGTGTGAGAGAGAAGAGGAAATTATAGCGGATTTGTTGTAGGTTGTATCTCTTCATTTTGTTGGATAATATATGTAGAAATTTTGAATAATATGACACTTATTCACAAAGATTATCCAAATTATACACTATTGCGGAATTCATGCATAATACATAACCTCCTCTACGTTGATCATTAATTTTGCGGAATTAAAAACAATGAAACATCAATCGCATGCGCACATTAACACAGTATGTAACCCGGGGAAAGAATACAGCTGAAAACCCCACACTATCTATATATTATAATGATTGAGAACATGTAACAATAAATAGTACAATACTCCTCACAAGTACTCAGTACTATCTCCACCTGTTACACACAAACTAGCTCAGATCTGAATCAATCACAGGTTCAAATCTCCTCCACTGCTTGCCTGCCTCCACTGCGCAATCCTGCATGAGAATAGATGAGTATGGATGATCCAAACTCGTATTTCCCTTGGCTGAACCACGCAATCCTCATTGGCAATACTCAATCCATTGATTGTGCAAATCTCATGCACAACTAACCGTTGTGTTGCCCTTTCACTCACCTCTAACACTTGTATCCACTAAACTGTCCATGCACTGAGTTAACTGATGTATTACTTAGTTGCTTTATGAGTTAATAATTAGTGAATTAATTAATAATTAATTCACATCACTCATCACTAGTGTATTCTGCAGTTAGACTCAATATAACTAGTTCAACTAAGTCAAACTGAACACAACTCCATCAACTCCTCAATAAACTCCACCAAACTCAAGCACTTGAGTTCTAACTGAAGTCCATCATGCAATAGCTCAACTGACCCATAAGAAAAACGTATTTTCTTCTGGCAATTGCATGTGCCACATCCGTAGCTCGAACTGAAGTGCTCCAAGAGGATAAGATAATGTTTATAGTCCAAATATTATTAAGAGCTAATAATATTCGACTGTTCTATTTTTAGCATGGCAGTCTAAAAATAGACTCCGCCCATATGTCTAAAAATAGAAGTCCATATATTTTTACCAACATGACCAATCATCCACAAATAACATCCTGCAACTCATAGACCATGATCCATATGTCTAAAAATAGACATAGTCTAAAAATAGACTTTGTGCCAAAAATAGCCTGTGGGCTCACTTAGTGAAGGCGACTTCTTTTCACTAAGCTCCATCATCTTGTTGCATTTTCAATGCTCCCTCTCAACAAGATATGGATTATCTGCGACCCTATCCTGCAACTCTGGTATGTTTTGCATGCAACACATTTGCCTGGTCCACTTGCTCCAACAACACTTGGAACAAAAACACTCCCAACTGACCACTCTGTTGGGCTAGGAACATACTCTGATGCTGAAGCTCTACCTGATGCTGACAAGTGCTCCCTCTCTGACATCTGCGCTACTGCAACATCTCCATGCATCTTGCACCATTGCACACTTCCCACCTAGCACTGTGCAAAACACTTGTGCCTCTCGCATTGCTGCAGCCTGCTAGCTATGCACTGTCCTGGGATTCCCTACACTTTCGCTCTCTCTACCGCTCCATCCACATCTGTCTCTACCCAATCAGTCAGTTCCTGCTACTCCACATCGGGGCTCCTTTAGCAAGGTCTCATCCAAGAGGTTGGGTACCTCAAGGATCCTGCCCCTCCTCCTTGGGACAATCACTCTATATCGCCCCACCTCCTACCTGGAGGTATGGCTGCATGTGATCCCTCAGCCCACCTGACTCGAAGTTTCCCCCTACTGTAGGTCTCTACATGAGTAGATGTCTCTACTCGATCTCCTCTCAGCTTCCCTTGTTGTGGCTGCTCCACAACCTCCTGAAGCTGTTGCACCAATCGTGGCTCCTCCACAATCGTTTGAGACTTCTTCTGGCTCTGCATGTTGAGAAGTAATACACGCTCCCTCTCAACCACCAAGTCTCCATCAGTTGCCTCGCTACTCAAGGCTTTGCATGCATCTTGAACCTCAAGAGCATACAGGTTCTTGACTCGTGAACCAATCTGCTTCACCTGTTTAGTGATGATGTGTCTAAGGAAAACCTTTCCCTTACTGAAGACTACATCATAACCTCCGTCTTCTAGCATCGCGATCGATACCAAGTTTCTCTTCATTCCTGGTACATACTTGACATCAGTCAAGGTAAGGTGAGCTCCATGCTCCCTCTGAAAAATAACCGTGCCTACACCTGAGACACTATACTTCTCATCATTACCCATCGCTATGAGTATCTGGAGATCTTTCTCCTCCAAAGTACTGAACAAACTCTTGTCACCGGTCATGTAGAAAGAAGCTCCACTGTCAAGAAACCAACCACTTCCCACCATGGATGAAACCATGCATGCGAAGAGTGTGAAATCCAACTCAAACTGTGAAGCAAGTGCCTCACCTTCAAATCCTTCCCCGAATCCCTTCTTGGATTTCCTCCGTGGATAATTTTCAGCATAATGGCCCACCTCATGACAACAAAAGCATCTCACTTTTGATTTGTCAACCTTCTTCCCATCATTGGAAGAACTGGATTCGGAAAGAGAACCCTTCTCCTTCCCCTTCTTTTCTTTGGCAGCCAAAGCACAATTTTCTTCATGAGATGCCTTTGATGAAGATCCGTCCCTGGTATTCTGCATGATCTCCTCTTGCATAAGATCTGATCAAAGGCTCTCCCATCCTGGCAGTTTCTCCCGACCATTGACAGAGTCCTGATAGGAATGCCAACTCTTCGGAAGACCAAGGAGAGCCAAGCTCACCAAGTCCTCAGCATCGATAGTCACCCCCACACTTCCCAGCTCATCCCGGCATTGGGTGAACTTCATGAGATACTTGGGCATACTGTCTCCATTCTCACACTTAATGTTTCTGAGTTTATCCTTGAGAGCCAACTTCCTCTGGTCGCTCTTGCTTTGGAATAAATCTGTCAACGCTTTCCACATCAAGTATGGAGAAGCCTTTCCATGCAGGCTAGATACAATGTGATCCTTCACGCCCTCCAATAGAATCCTTCGACACTTTGTTGTCTTCTTTTGCCAAACCTCAACGTGAGCAACATCAATAGGCTTTGGGACCTCAACCTCTATGAAATCCTTCAACCCATTTTCATCTAACACCACCTCCATCCTGTCTTTCCATGCAATATAATTCGAGCTGCCTTCAAGAGCATACTCCAATCACAAACTGTTGAAAGACATTTCAACTTTGACACCAAGAAAACACTTTTGCAAATTTGAATTCCACCAGCTCAAAACTCAACCGCTTCTAATCTAAAATTCGTGAGAACAAAGTATTTCTCGTATAGAGGTTGATTATATGGGCTTTTACCGGATATCTCACCTTCCAAAAGAAAGATGAATCCAGAGGCTACCTGGCCCGATTACAGACTCTGCGTGAAGAAATAAAATGTAAACACTTTCTGAATAATAGATCTGATGATCAACTCTGCTATGATACCATGTAGAAATTTTGAATAATATGACACTTATTCATAGATATTATCCCAATTATACACTATTGTTGAATGCATGCATAATACATAACCTCCTCTACGTTGATCATCAATTTTGCGGAATTAAAAACAATGAAACATCAATCACATGCGCACATTAACACAGTATGTAACCCGGGGAAAGCATACAGTTGAAAACCCCACACTATCTGTATATTATAATGATTGATAACATGTAACAATACATAGTACAATACTCCTCACAAGTACTCAGTACTATCTCCACCTGTTACACACAAACTAGCTCAGATCTGAATCAATCACAGGTTCAAATCTCCTCCACTTCTTGCCTGCCTCCACTGTGCAATCCTGCATGAGAATAGATGAGTATGGCTGATCCAAACTTGTATTTCCCCTGGCTGAACCACGCAATCCTCATTGGAAATACTCAATCCATTGATTGTGCAAATCTCATCCACAACTATAGTCACAACTGATAGCTGTCTTTCCCTTTCACTCACCTCTAACACTTGTCTCCACTAAACTATCCATGCACCGAGTTAACTGATGTATTATTTAGTTGCTTTATGAGTTAATAATTAGTGAATTAATTAATAATTAATTCACATCACTCATCACTAGTGTATTCTGCAGTTAGACTCAATACAACTAGTTCAACTAAGTCAAACTGAACATAACTCCATCAACTCCTCAATAAACTCCACCAAACTCAATCACTTAAGTTCTAACTGAAGTCCATCATGAAATAGCTCAACTGACCCATAAGAAAAGCATATTTCCTTCTGACAATTGCATGTGCCACATCCGCAGCTCGAACTGAAGTGCTCCAAGAGGATAAGATAATGTTTATAGTCAAAATATTATTAAGAGCTAATAATATTCGACTGTTCTATATTTAGCCTGGCAATCTAAAAATAGACTCCACCCATATGTCTAAAAATAGAAGTCCATCTATTTTTACCAACATGACCAATCATCCACAAATAGCATCTTGCAACTCATAGACCATGATCCATATGTCTAAAAATAGACATAGTCTAAAAATAGACTTTGTGCCAAAAATAGCCTGCGGGCTCACTTAGTGAAGGCGACTTCTTTTCACTAAGCTCCATCATCTTGTTTCATTTTCAACACTCCCTCTCAACAAGATATGGATTATCTGCAACCCCTATCCTGCAACTCTGGTATGTTCTGCATGCAACACATTTGCCCGGTCCACTTGCTCCAACAACACTTGGAACAAAAACACTCCCAACTGACCACTCTGTTGGGCTAGGAACATACTCTGATGCTGAAGCTCTACCTATTGCTGACAAGTGGTCCCTCTCTGACATCTGTGCTACTGCAACATCTCCATGCATCTCGCACCATTGCACACTTCTTTGTGCCACCTAGCACTGTGCAAAACACTTGTGCCTCTCGCATTGCTGCAGCCTGCTAGCTATGCACTGTCCTGGGATTCCCTACACTGTCGCTCTCTCTACCGCTCCATCCACATCTGTCTCTACCCAATCAGTCAGTTCCTGCTACTCCACATCGGGGCTCTCGTAGCAAGGTCTCATCCAAGAGGTTGGGTACCTCAAGGATCCTGCCCCTCCTCCTTGGGACGATCACTCTATATCGCCCCACCTCCTACCTGGAGGTATGGCTGCATGTGATCCCTCAGCCCACCTGGCTCAAAGTTTTCCCCTACTGGAGGTCTCTACATGAGTAGATGTCTCTACTTGATCTCCTCTCAGCTTCCCTAGTTGTGGCTTCTCCACAACCTCCTAAATTTGCTGCACCAATCGTGGCTCCTCCACAATCGTCTGAGACTTCTTCTGGCTCTGCATGTTGAGAGGTAATATACGCTCCCTCTCAACCACCAAGTCTCCATCAGTTGCCTCGCTGCTCAAGGCTTTGCATGCATCTTGAACCTCAAGAGCATACAGGTTCTTGACTCGTGAACCAATCTGCTTCACCTGTCCAGTGATGATGTGTCTAAGGAAAACCTTTCCCTTAATGAAGACTACATCATAGCCTCCGTCTTCCAGTATCGCGATCGACACCAAGTTTCTCTTCAGTCCTGGTACATACTTGACATCGGTCAAGGTAAGGCGAGCTCCATGCTCCCTCTGAAAAATAACCTTACCTACACCTGAGACACTATACTTCTCATCATTACCCATTGCTATGAGTATTTGGAGATCTTTCTCCTCCAAAGTACTGAACAAACTCTTGTCACCAGTCATGTGGAAAGAAGCTCCACTGTCAAGAAACCAACCACTTCCCACCATGGATGAAACCATGCATGCGAAGAGTGTGAAATCCAACTCAAACTGTGAAGCAAGTGCCTCACCTTCAGATCCTTCCCCGAATCCCTTCTTGGATTTCCTCCGTGGACAATTTGTAGCATAATGGCCCACCTCATGACAACGAAAGCATCTCACTTTCGCTCTTCCCATCATTGCAAGAACTGGATACATATAGATTTTCCAATGCCATCATTAAACCTTATGTTATTGTTTCCTTTGAAATGTTGATGGCCACTGATGCTGCCAGACACAACCATATTGTTCCTAGTTCCTTTCTATCGAGAATATCCCATTTTGTGTATGTCATACTCGTCGACTTCTTTGTTTTTATGCTCAATGGTCGGTACAAATATTTTTGATATAGATAATTCTCCATTTTCATATTCCACAGATGGTAGTTTTGGCCATTAAATTTATCTAGCCTAAACCTACCATCTTCCACAATTTCTCCCACTCAAACCAAGAACCCTTCCCTCCTGTGCGTTTATTAGCCAAAAAGACCTCGAATCTGATATCAATTATTAGAAATTAATTAATGAATCAATGAAATACACAAAATATTGCGGAAACAAAAATACAGAAACACATAAAACAAGAGAGAAATAGATATACGTGGTTCACCCAATTTGGGCTACATCCACAGAGAAATAACCAATCCTTCCTTTTTATATTGTTGAAAATGCAACAAGATGATGGAGCTTAGTGAAAAGAAGTCACCTTCACTAAGTGAGCCCACATGCTATTTTTGGCGCAATGTCTATTTTTAGACATATGGATCATGGTCTATGAGTTGCAGGATGCTATTTGTGGATGATTGGTCATGTTGGTAAAAATAGATGGACTTTTATTTTTAGACATATGGGCGGAGTCTATTTTTAGACTGCCAGGCTAAAAATAGAACAGTCGAATATTATTAGCTCTTAATAATATTTGGACTATAAACATTATATTATCCTCTTGGAGCACTTCAGTTAAAGCTACGGATGTGGCACATGCAACTGTCAGAAGGAAATATGCTTTTCTTATGGGTCAGTTGAGCTATTGCATGATGGACTTCAGTAAGAACTCAAGTGATTGAGCTTGGTGGAGTTGATTGAGGAGTTGATGGAGTTGTGTTTAGCTTGACTTAGTTGAACTAGTTGTATTGATTCTAACTGCAGAATACACTAGTGATGAGTGATGTGAATTAATTATTAATTAATTCACTAATTATTAACTCATAAAGAAACTAAAGAATACATCAGTTAACTCAATGCATGCACAGTTTAGTGGAGACAAGTGTTAGAGGTGATTGAAAGGGCAAGACAGCTGTCAGTTGTGACTATAGTTGTGCATGAGATTTGCACAATCAATGGATTGAGTATTGCCAATGAGGATTGCGTGGTTCAGCCAAGGTAAATACGAGTTTGGATCAGCCATACTCATCTATTCTCATGCAGGATTGCGCAGTGGAGGCAGGCAAGCAGTGGAGGAGATTTGAACCTGTGATTGATTCAGATCTGAGCTAGTTTGTGTGTAACAGGTGGAGATAGTACTGAGTAATTGTGAGGAGTATTGTACTATGTATTGTTACATGTTATCAATCATTATAATATACAGATAGTGTGGGGTTTTCAGCTATATGCTTTCCCCGGGTTACATACTGTGTCAATGTGCGCATGCAATTGATGTTTCATTGTTTTTAATTTCGCAAAATTGATGATCAACGTAGAGGAGGTTATGTATTATGCATGCATTATGCAATAGTGTATAATCGGGATAATCTCTGTGAATAAGTGTCATATTATTCAAAATTTCTACATGGTATCAGAGTAGAGTTGATCATCAGATCTATTATTCAGAAAGTGTTTACATTTTATTTCTTCAGGCAGAGTCTGTAATCGGGCCAGGTAGCCTCTGGATTCATCCTTCTTTTGGAAGGTGAGATATCTGGTAAAATCCCATATAGTCAATCTATGTACGAGAAATACTTTGTTCTCACGAATTTTAGATCAGAAGCGGTTGAGTTTTGAGCTGGTGAAATTCGAATTTGCTGCAGTGTTTTCTTGGTGTCAAAGTTGAAATGTCTTTCAACGGTTTGTGATTGGAGTATGCTCTTGAAGGCAGCTCGAATTATATTGCATGGAAAGACAGGATGGAGGCGGTGTTAGATGAGAATGGGTTGAAGGATTTCATAGAGGTTGAGGTCCCAAAGCCTACTGATGCTGCTCACGTTAAGGTTTGGCAAAAGAAGACAACAAAGTGTCGAAGGATTCTGTTGGAGGGCATGAAGGATCACATTGTATCCAGCCTGCATGGAAAGGCTTCTCCATACTTGATGTTGAAAGCGTTGACAGATTTATTCCAAAGCAAGAGCGACCAGAGGAAGTTTGCGCTCAAGGATAAACTCAGAAACATTAAGTGTGAGAATGGAGACAGTATGCCCAAGCATCTCACGAAGTTCACCCAATGCCGGGATGAGCTGGGAAGTGTGGCGGTGACTATCGATGATGAGGACTTGGTGAGCTTGGGGCTCCTTGCTCTTCCGAAGAGTTGGCATTCCTATCAAGACTCTGTCAATGGTCGGGAGAAATTGTCAGGATGGGAGAGACTTTGGTTAGATCTTGTGCAAGAGGAGATCAGGCAGAATACCAGGGACGGATCTTCATCAAAGGCATCTGATGAAGAAAATTGCGCTTTGGCTGCCAAAGCAAAGAAGGGGAAGGAGAAGGGTTCTCTTTCCGAATTCCATCGGCCTCAAATAAGGTATTTCTTATGAAACATCTATTTAATATGAAAATGTGAGAATGTGGATTTGTCGCTGACCATTTAAATGAATTTAACACAGTTACCAGTCAACTAAGTTATGTAGGGGTAAATTTTGATGATGAAGTTAGGGATCTGTTATTCTTGTGCTCATCGCCAGAAAGTTGGAATGGTCTAGTTATGGCTATTAGTAACTTTGTCTCTAGATCTAGTACTTTAAATTTTGATGATGTTGTTGGTGCCATCCTTGGCGAGGAAATGCGATGGAAAAGATCCAATGAGACATCAGGTAATGCTTTGACTGTAGAGACTAGGGGAAGAAAAATGGAAAGAGGAAGGATCCCAAGAAATCACAGTAAGACAAGAAAAGACAAATCCAAATTCAGATAAGGGATAGTGTGCTGGAAATGTGGGAAGAAAGGACACCTGAATAAAGACTGTAAATGTCGAAAGGGAAAAGAAGGAGATGGACAACAAGAGAACAATCATGAAGTAAATGTGACAAGTGAAGATGCATTTATTCTTTAATTATAGAATATTATTGATGCCTGGGTGGTAGATTTAGGGGCCTCATTCCATGCCACACTTGATAGGAAACATTTTCATGACTATGTTCAAGGAGATTTTGGACAAGTTCATCTGGGTGATGATAAACACTATAAAATCATTGAAGTGGCTAAGTTTTTTATAAAGAAAAAGAATGGAAACCAATGGATATTAAAGGAGGTAAGGCATGTTCCATATCTAAAGAAAAATATAATTTCAACAAGGCAGTTGGGAGGTGAAGATTGGGTAACTACTTTTACAGACAAAACCTGGAAGGTCACTAAAGGAGCTCTGGAAATAGAAAAGGGAGAAAAGTTGGTACATTGTATTTTTGCAATAGTATTTAAAATTTTGTTAATGATTTAACCTCCACGGGGGCAAATACGACACTCTGGCATCATAGGCTCGGGAACATGAGTAAGAAGGGGATGTAGATTCTTCACTCAAGAAATTTGTTGCCAAGTTTGAAGCATGTTGATTTGGATTTTTGTGAAAATTGTATTTATGGAAAACAAAAGAGAGATAGATTTATCAGAGTTGGGAAGGAAATAAAGAGAGAAAAATTAGAGCTTGTGCATACATATGTATGGGAACATGCTCACGTATCATCTCTAGGTGGCTCTCGTTATTATGTTACTTTTATTGATGATGCAACTAGGAAAACCTAGATTTATTGTATTTGAAATAAATGTGATGTATTTGAAATAAATCTGATGTATTTGATACTTTCAAGAAATTGAAATACTTGGTTGAGAATGAGACATGAAATAAGTCGAAGTGTCTCAGATAAGACAACTAAGGTGAATATTGTAGCAAAGAATTTGATAACTATTGTTCAGAGAATGGAATTCGCAGAAAGAAGACAATTCCAGGTACACCACAAGAAAATGGTGTGTCATAAAGGATGAACATGACAATTATAGAGTGTGCAAGGTGCATGAGATTGCATGCAGGATTTCCCTTACAATTTTGGGCAAAATTTGTAGATATGGTTGTTTATCTAATAAACAGTGGATCTTCAAGTTCCTTAGAGGGTGGTATTACAGAGGAGGCATGGACAGGTAAAAAGGTAAACTATTAATTTTTAAAGACTTTTCATTGTGAATCCTTTGTCCACATAAATAAAGAAAATAGAACAAATCTTGAGGAAAAATCAAAGAAATGTACCTTTATTTGATATGGCGTAAATGACTTTGGTTATCACTTTTATGATCATGAAAATCACAAAATCATTAGGAGAAGAGATGTCATATTAAATGAAAAGGTCTTGTATAAGGATCATATGCAGGGAAAGAAACAGGAAAAGGAAAAAAAATATACAGTGCTTGATGAGATCACAAAAAAGTAAAGGTGCCTAAAAATCAGAATGATCAGCAGCCACAACAACCACAACAGCAATAGGCACCTCAAACACATTAAACTGGTGTTAGAAGATATACCAGGATAAATATACCCCCTGAACGATACTCTCCATCATTATATTATATATTGTTGATTGATTCTGGTGAACTGGAAAGTATGAAGAAGAAAAGTCGGTAGAAACTAGGAAGAAGTGGGAGCAATCCATGGAAGAAGTGATGGACTCATTGATGCATAAACAGACTTGGGACTTACTCAAGTTGCCTGCAGGTAAAATGACATTGCAAAATAAATGAGTTTACAGGTTGAAGGAAGAATATGGAGGTAAACAGAGGTATAAGGATAGACTTGTGGTGAAGGGGTTTTCACAAAAGAAAGGTATAGAATTTGATGAATTTTTTTCTCTTATTGTTAAAATGACTTCAATCAGGACTATTTTAAGTCTGGTGGTAGCAGAATATTTTCATCCTGAGAAGTTAGATGTAAAGACAACCTTTCTCCATGGGGATTTGGAGGAAGAAATATATATGCATTAGCCAAAAGGGTATGAGGTCAAAGGGGAAGAGAAATTAGTATGTAAATTGAAGAATAGCTTGTATGGCTTAAAATAGGCTCCAAGGAAGTGGTATCTAAAATTTGACAGGTTTATGTCTGAACAAGGTTATACTAGATGTCATTATGACCATTGTGTTTATCTTAAAAAGAAAAATGATGGAAGCTATATTATATTGTTATTGTGTGTATATGACATGCTTGTTATAGGGCCTAACATGCAGGAAATAAATGTGCTCAAAGAAAAATTGGAAAATTCATTTGCAATGGAGGATTTGGGTGTAGAAAAACAAATCCTTGGTATGAGAATAACTAGAGAAATGAAAAATCACAAATTAACATTGTCTCAGAGTGAATACATAGAAAAGGTGTTGGAAATATTTAATATGCAGAATCCAAACCGGTTAGTACACCTATGGATAGACATTTCAAACTAAGTAAGGAGATGTGTCCCAAGACTCAAGAAGAGATGGATTATATGTGTAAAGTTCCATATGGACTAACAGTTGGAAGCTTAATGTATGCAATTATCTGCATAAGCACTGCTATTGCACATGCTGTGGGAGGTGTAAGTACATATATGAACAATCCAGGAAAAGAGCATTGGATGGTAGTACAGTGGATTCTCAAGCATTTGAGAGGTACCACAAATCAAGCAATATGCTTTGGTGGTTAAAAAATTTCTCTACAGGGAAATGTTTATGCCGATATGGAAGGTGATATAGATAATAGGAGGAGCACCACACGGTATGTGTTTACTGTAGTTGGAACAGTTGTTAGTTGTGTTTCAAAGTTGCAAACAATTGTTGCACTTTCAAAAACGAAATCATAGTATGTTGTTGCTACAAAGGCTAGTAAAGTAATGATTTTGTTACAAAGGTTTATGGAAGAGTTGGGAAAGAAGCAAGAGTTGGGAAGGTTATATAGTAACAACTATATTTCCATTCATCTTGCAAAGAACTCAACATTTCATTCCAAGACTAAACATATACAACTCAAGTACCATTTCATACTGTCAGTGTTAGAAGATGGAAAAGATACACACTAGCCAGAATATTGTAGACATGTTAACAAAAGTTGTAACCAAAGAGAAACTGAGATCCTGCTTGGTTTCAATTGGTCTTCAAGTATGATGATGAATATGATAAAAAAACAGGTCCAAAGTGGAAGCCTTCTCCAACAAGTGAAGCAGTGGTGGATTTTCTATAATCAGTCTCCAAGTAGGAGACTGTTGGGTGTAGAGGTTGATTATGTTGTTGATTGTTCAAAGGCTTTTGTTTTAGACATGTTGGACCCCTGTTCTTAATGGGGTAGAAATTACACTCATTTAATCACCGTCAAGGGGATCTAGGGGCGGGGGTTCGGGGGCAGCACCCCCGAAGCTAAAAATAGATGAAATTTTTCCTTTTAAAATATTGTAATTTCGTAGTCAATTTTGGGCATTCATTAGGAGAATGATATGATGGTAGAAGTTATGTTAATTTATGGTTTTTTCCCCTAGAAGGCAAGCCTCAATTTATACGATGGAATTGTATTGTGGTTGTGTATCATTATTCTTAGAGAGAGAGAGAGAGAGAGAGAGGAGGTTGTCTAGGAGTGAAGAGGAAATTACAACGGACCTGTTGTAGGTTGTATCTCTTCATTTTTCTAGATAATATAAAAGGAAAGATTGGTTGTTTCTCCAGGAACTTAGCCCAAATTGGGTGAACCACGTATATTTGTGTCTCTCTTGTTCTATGTGTTTCTGTATTTGTGTTTCTGCAATATTTTGTGTATTTCATTGCTTCATTAATTAATTCCCAGCAAATCAATATGCATGAATTGTTCCTTTGTTATTGCAATTGCTTTAATACCTACTGAAACACATACAAGTGGCACAACATATACATTTATTATGTATATTCAGTATTGGAAATAGATTTATGAAAAACAAGTTCAATTATGTTATTGCAAATTTTCTTGATTGATAAGGTCTCTATGTTTTCTTCTATGCAAGTAGATACTCCATGAAGACAAATTGATATGTTGAAATTGAATTTGCAAAAATCATTATTTGATGGCGAAAATTTTACATGCATTTCTTGGATAGAAAGAATAATAACACTCATTAGTTATTTACCACATACAATGCCATTGACATGATCATATAGACTTCATGTATTCAAACTTGCAATCATTAAAGTAACTGCATTTTCTATTGGCTTGTGTATGTATTCCAGTTTCCACGACGCATGAGTTCTTAAGCATTATGTTTCTTCTAATATTTTCTTATTCACCAAAAAATTATCTTGTGTTAGTTTCTCAAGAAAATATAATTATTCCATGGTTCTAACATATGACAATGTTGTGTAGACTAGTACATGTGTCAATATACCACTCAGATCAAATGCAAACCCATCTAATGTTAAGCCTTGTGATTAGCGTATTGTTTTAGCACAAGCTAACTGTATCAAAAAATGATTCCGCACTATAGTTTTAGATATCTTGATATGACATACCAATTATTTTGAAATATGTAGTATTGGAGTCCAATTCAGAGAGATGTTTTTTCCATATAGTTCATGATACTTGTTTCTTTGCAATTTACCAGTGTCTATATTTACAAAATCTGTCCATATTACATCAACATTTTTCCTATTTTTTGTATATTTTTTGCATATTCCACTCACGCCATTAACAAGGCCATCCTTTGTATTATAGTTTCCTGCATATAGGTCAATGAGAAAATTGCATTAGATAAGAATTTTGTATGGAAATCTCATTGTTTTCTCATATGGTACGTAACCTAATTCCTTATTCTCATCTTCATCATTTAGATCAAGAACTATTATTTTTTCCTTTACATGTAACAACATGTTCTCATTATGTTTATGTACATTCTTGTTCCTATAAAACATGTATGGAAATAATGGATCTAGTGGAGTGTCTATAACAATTAATGTTTATATATCATATGTCTTCATTAGATTGTTGATTCACTCGCATTTTATTCATAATTTCAACGAATTTTTCATCTTTTTGATGCATTTTCATATGTAATTCATAACATTTTACCTTTTTCCTTCCAAAAATATTATGTTGTTTTTTCCTTTGCTAGGATTGGATGCTAAAAAATTAGAGAATATTTTATGGGTTTTGCTTGAAATAAGTCACTTGAAAATATTATATCAATATTTCCAAAATAAGCTAATGGACTATGCTTTATTTCCTATAAATGTTTATCAACTTGGTATAATAATGTTTCACCTATCAAATATGGTTCATCAATAGGCATCAAACGAATTTGTTGTTAAAAATTAATTAACAAAGCAATGAAATACACAAAATATTGCATAAACACAAATACAAAAATGCATAAAAAAAAGAGACAAAAATATACATGGTTCACCCAATTTGGGCTACGTCCATAGAGAAAAAGTTAGTCCTTCCTTTTATATTATCCAGCAAAATGAAGAGATACAACCTACAACAGATCCGTTGTAATTTCCTCTTCGCTCTCACACAATCTCCTCTCTCTTTTCTCACTAAGAATAATAATACACAACCATAATACAATTCCCTCATATAAACCGAGGTTTTCCTTCTAGGGAAAAAACCCTAAATTAACATAACTTCTAACTTTAGATCATTTGCCTAATGAATGACCCAGATTGACTACAAAATTACAATATTTTACATGGCAATTTTCCATCTATTTTTAGATTTCGAGGTGTTGCCCCTGAACCCCCGCCGCTAGGGGGGGGGCTCATAAAATTCGTCGTCTCTCACCCCTCGACTTCCCTTACAGCGATTAAATGGGCTACGTTTCCACCCCATTAGGAACAGGGATCCATCGTGGCTGAAATAAGAAAACCTTTGAACAATTAGGAAGATAATCAAGCTCCACACTCAACAATATCCCACTTGGAGACTGATTATATAAACTCCATCGCTGCTTCACTTGTTGTACAATGACACCACTTGGACCTTGCTATTTCTCATCTCCACCATCATACTTGAGGACCAATTAAAACTGACCGGAATCTTAGTTTCTCCCTAGTTACAACTTTTGTTAACATATCTGTGGGATTTTGGCTAGTGTGTATCTTTTCCAACTTTAATTGTCCATCTTCCAACACTGACGATATGAAATGGTACTTGAGATATATATGTTTAGTCTTGGAATGAAAGGTTGAGTTCTTTACAAGATGAATGGCACTCTGATTGTCACTGTATACCTTCTCATCTCCTGCTTCTTGCACAACTCATCCATAAACCTTTGTAACCATATCATTTTTTTACTAACCTCTTTAGTAGCAACATACTCTACTTCTGTTTTTAAAATTGAAACAATATTTTGCAATTTTGAAACCCAACTAAAAATAGTTCCACCTATAGTAAACACATACCCTATTGTACTCCTTTTGTTATCTCTATCACCTGTCATATGTGCATGAACATATACCTGTAGAGTAATCTTTGAACCATCAAAGAATAATGCTTGATTTTTGGTACCTCTCAAATACCTGAGAATCCACTTTACTACCATCCAATGCTCTTTTCCTGGATTGTTCGTATACCTTCTTACAACTCCCACTGCATGTGAAATATTAGGCCTTGTGCAGATAATTGCATACATTAAGCTTCCACTTGTTGATGCATATGGAACTTTACACATATAATCCATCTCATCCCAAGTCTTGGGACACATATCCTTAGTTTTAAATGGCTAGGCAAATGTGTACTAATTGGTTTTGCATTCTACATATTAAATCTTTCCAACACCTTTTTTATTAACTCACTCTGAGACAATGTTAATTTGCAATTTTTTATGTCTCTAGTTATTCTCATAACAAAGATTTGTTTTGCAGCACCTAAATCCTTCATTGCAAATGAATTTTCCAATTTTCCTTTGAGCACAGTTATTTCCTGCATGCTAGACCTTGCAACAAGCATGTCATCTACATACAATAACAATATAATATAGTTGCCATCATTTTTCTTTTTAAGATAAAGACAATGGTCAAAGTGACATCTAGTATAACCTTGTTCATACATAAACCTACCAAATTTTAGATACCACTACCTTGGAGCCTGTTTTAAGCCATACAAGCTCTTCTTCAATTTCCACACTAACTTCTTGTTCCCTTTGACCTCATACCCTTCTGGCTACTGCATATATATTTCTTCCTCCAAATCCCCATGGAGAAAGGTTGTATTTACATCTAACTGATCAAGATGAAAATATTTTGTTTCCATTAGACTTAAAATAGTTCTGATTGAAGTCATTTTAACAATAGGAGAAAAAATTTCATCAAAGTATGTACCTTTTTTTGTGAAAACCCCTTCACCACAATTCTACCCTTATACCTTTGTTTACCTCCATCTTCTTCCTTCAACATGTAAACTGTTTTATTTTGCAATGTTATTTTACCTGCAGGTAACTTGACTAAGTCCCAAGTCTAGTTATGCATCAAGGAGGCCATCTCTTCTTTCATGGATTTCTCCCACTTCTTCCTGGTTTCTACATGTATTGCGTCTTCATATCTTTCTGGTTCACTAGAATCAGTCAAAAATACATAATATAACGAAGGAGAGTATTGTTCGGGGAGTCTACTTATCGTGGTAGATCTTCTAACACCAGTTTCAGGTGTTTGAGGTGCCTATTGTTGTTGTGTTGTGGCTGTTAATCATTCTGATTTTTAGGCACCTTTACTTTTTTTGTGATCTTATCAAGCACTATGTATTATTTGTTTTCCTTTTCCTATTTCTTTCCCTACATTTGATCCTTATACAAGAACTTTTCATTGAATATGACATCTCTACTCCTAATTATTTTGTGATTTTCATAATCATATAAGCGATAACAAAAATCAATTACACCATATCTAATAAAGGTACATTTCCTTGATTTTTCCTCAAGCTTTGTTTTATTTTCTTTATTGATGTGGACAAAGGTTTCACAACCAAAAGTATATAAAAATGAGTAGTTTACCTTTTTACCTGTCCATGCCTCCTCTAGAATACCACCATCCAAGAAACTTGAAGGCCCTTTATTTATTAGATAAACAACAATATCTACAACATCTTCCTAAAATTGTAAGGGAAATCTTGCATGCAATCTCATGCACCTTGCACACTCCACGATCTTCCTATTCATCCTTTCTGACACACCATTTTCCTGTGGTGTTTTTGGAGTTGCCTTCTCTCTATGAATTCCATGCTTTGAACAAAAGTTATCAAACTCTTTGTTGTAGATGATTCACCTCCATTATCTGATCCGAGACACTTCAATTTCTTTCTTTCCTCATTGTCAACCAAAGATTTCCATTTCTTGAAAGTATCAAATACATTATATTTATTTCAAATACAATAAATCTAGGTTTTCCTAGTTGTGCCATCAATAAAAGTAACATAATGGCAAGAGCCACCAAGCGATGATACTTTAGTAGGTACCCATACATCTGTGTGCACAAGATCTATTTTTTCACTCTCCTTTTCCTTCCCAACTCTGATAAATCTTACTCTCTTTTGTTTTCCATAAAGACAATTTTCACAAAAATCCAAATCAACATGCTTCAAACCTGGAAACAAATTTCTTGAGTGAAGAATTTGCATCCCCTTCTCACTCATGTGTCTGAGCCCATGATGCCAGAGTGTTGTATTTGCTCCTGTGGAGGTTAAATCATTAAAAAAATTAGAAATACTATTGCATGAATACAATGTACCAACATTTTCTCTTTTTTCTATTATTAGAGCTCCTTTAGTGACCTTCCAGGTTTTGTCTGTAAAAGCAGTTACACAACCTTCACCTCCCAACTGCCGTGTTGAAATTAGATTTTTTTTTTTTCAGATCTGGAACATGCCTTACCTCCTTCAATATACATTAGTTTCCATTTTTTTCTTTATAAAAACCTTACCCATTCCAACAATTTTACAAGGTTTATCATCACCCAGAAAAACCTATCCAAAATTTCCTTAAACATAGTCATGAAAATGTTTCCTATTAGGTGTGACATGGAATGAAGCCCCTAAATCTACCACCCGATCATCAATAATATTCTCTAATGAAAGAATCAAATCATCTTGCAACACATCACCTATCACACTTACTTCTTTATTGTTCTCTCGATTTCCATATCCTTCTTTTACCTTCTGAGATTTACAGTCTTTCTTTAGGTGTCATCTCTTACTACATTTCTAGCATCTATCCCTGATCTGGATTTGGATATGCCTTTTAGTGACTTACTAATATTTCCTGGGCTCCTTCCTCTTTCCATTTTTCTTCCCTAGTCTTTGCAGTCAAAGCATTATTTGATGTCTCACCGGAGCTCTTCCATTGCATTTCCTCGCTAAGGATGGCACCAACAATATCATCAAACTTTAAAATACTAGATCTAGAGACAGAGTTACTAATAGCCATAACCAGGCCATTCTAACTTTCTATCAATGAGCATAGAAATAACATAGCCCTAAATTCATCATCAAAATTTACCCCTACATAACTTAACTGACTAGTAACCGCGTTAAATTCATTTAAATTATCAGCAACAAATCAACCTTCTGACATCATCGTATTAAATAGACTCTTCATAAGAAATACCTTATTTGAGGTCAAGGAATTTTCATATAGTTTGTCCAATTCCGTTATTAAACCTATTGTTGTCATTTCTTTTTAAATGTTGAACGCCATTGACGATGCCAAACACAACCATATTGTTCCTAGTTCCTTTCTGTCAAGAATCTCAAATTTTGTGTTCATCATACTCGTCAGCTTATTTTATTTTCTAGCTATAGATCTTTCTGATACATATAAATTTCTATTTTCATCTTCCATATATAGTATTTTTGGTCGTTAAATTTACCGACCCTAAACCTATCATCTTCCACCATTGCTCCCAGTCGAACTAGGAGCCCATCTCTCTTGTGACTTTATCACCCAAAGAAACATTCGGCTCTGATACCAATTGTTAGAAATTAATTAATAGAGAAATTAAATACACAAAATATTGTGGAAACATAAATATAGAAATGCATGAAACAAGAGAGACACAGATACACATGGTTCACCCAATTTGGGCTACATCCACAAAGAAACAACCAGTCCTTCCTTTATATTATCCATAAAAATGAAGAGATACAACCGACAATAGATCCATTGTAATTTACTCTTCACTCTCACACAATCTCCTCTCTCTTTCTCGCTCAGAATAATAATACACAACCACAATATAATTCCCTCATATAAATCAAGGGTTGGCTTCTAGGGAAAAAAACTTAAATTAAAAGTAAAGGTGTTTGTTGTTGTTGTGGTTGTTTTCGTTGTTGTGGCTACTGATCATTCTGATTTTCAAGTACTTTTACTTTTTTTGTGATCTCATCAAGCACTGTGTATTATTTTTTTTCCTTTTCCTGTTTCTTTCCCTGCATCTGATCCTTATACAAGAGCTTTTCATTGAATATGACATCTCTGATCCTAATTATTTTGTGATTTTCATAATCATATAAGTGATAACCAAAATCGTTGACACCATATCCAATAAAGGTACATTTCCTTGATTTTGCCTCAAGTTTTTTTCTATTTTCTTTATTGGTGTGGACAAAGTATATAAAAAAGAGTAATTTACCTTTTTACATGTCCATGCCTCCTCTAGAATACCACCATCCAAGGAACTTGAAGGCCCTTTATTTATTACATAAATAATAGTATCTACAACATCTTCCCAAAATTGTAAGGGAAATCCTGCATGCAATCTCATGCACCTTGCACACTCCACAATTGTCCTGTTCATCCTTTCTGACACACCATTTTCCTGTGGTGTTTCTGGAGTTGTCTTCTCTCTACGAATTCCATGCTATGAACAATAGTTATCAAACTCTTTTTTGCAGATGATTTACCTCCATTATCTGATTTGAGACACTTCAATGTATTTCCTGTCTTATTCTCAACCAAAGATTTCAATTTCTTGAAAATATCAAATACATTAGATTTATTTCGAATACAATAAATCCATGTTTTCCTAGTTGCATCATCAATACAAGTAACATAATGGCAAAAGCCACCAACCGATGATACTTGAGCAGGTCCCCATACATCTATGTGCACAAGATCTAATTTTTAACTCTTCTTTTCCTCCCCAACTCTAATAAATATTACTCTCTTTTGTTTTCCATAAACACAATTTTCGCAGAAATCAAAATCAACATTCTTCAAACCTGGCAACAAATTTCTTGAGTGAAGAATTTTCATCACCTTCTCACTCATGTGCTCGAGCCTATGATGCTAGAGTGTTGTATCTACTCCTGTGGAGGTTAAATCATTAACAAAATTAGAAATACTATTGCATAAATACAATGTACCAACAGTTTCTCCTTTTTCTATTACTAGAGCTCTTTAGTGGCCTTCTAGGTTTTGTCCGCAAAAGTAGTTACACAACCTTCACCTCCAACTGCCCTATTGAAATTAGATTTTTCTTAGTATTTGGAATGTGCCTTACCTCCTTTAATATCCATTAGTTTCCATTTTTTTCTTTATAAAAACCTTACCCATTCCAATGATTTTACAAGGTTTATCATCACCCATACGAACCTGTCCAAAATTTCCTTGAACATAGTCATGAAAATGTTTCCTATCAGGTGTGGCATGGAATGAGGCCCCTGAATCTACCACATAGCCATCATTAATATTCTCTAATAAAAGAATCAAATCATCTTGCAACACATCACCTGTCACACTCGCTTCAATATTGTTCTCTTGATGTCCATATCCTTTTTTTCCCTTCCGAGATTTACAATCTTTCTTCGCGTGTCCTCTCTTCCCACATTTCCAGCATATTATCCCTGATCTGGATTTGGATATGCCTTTTATTGACTTACTATGATTTCCTTGGCTCCTTCCTCTTTCCATTTTTCTTCTCCTGGTCTTTACAGTCAAAGCATTACTTAATGACTCATCAGAGCTTTTCTGTCACATTTCCTCGCTAAGGATGGCACCAACAATTTCATCAAAATTTAAAGTACTAGATCTAGCGATGGAATTACTAATAGCCATAACCAGGCCATTCTAAATTTCTAGCAATGAGCATATAAATAGCATAGCCCTAACTTCATCATCATAATTTACCCCTACATAACTTAACTGAGTAGTAACCGTGTTAAATTCATTTAAATGATCAGCAACAGATCAACCTTCTTACATCTTCATATTAAATAGACTCTTTATAAGAAATACCTTATTTGAGGTCGGGGGTTTTTCATATAGTTTGGCCAATGCCGTCATTAAACCTATTGTTGTCATTTCTTTTGAAATGTTGAATGCCACCAATGATGCCAAACACAATGATATTTTTCCTAGGTCCTTTCTGTTAAGAATCTCAAATTTTGCGTTCATCATACTCGTCGACTTCATTTATTTTCTGCTCAATGGTAGGTATAGGTATTTCTAATATAGATAATATTCCATTTTCATCTTCCACAGCTAGTATTTTTGGTCGTTAAATTATCAACCCTAAACCTACCATCTTCCGCCATTTCTCCCACCTGAACCAAGAACCCTTCTCTCCTATGAGTTTATCATCCAAATAAACCTTCAGCTCTAATACCAGTTGTTATAAATTAATTAACGGAGCAATGAAATGTGAAAAATATTGTGGAAACACAAATACAGAAATGCATAAAACAAGAGAGACACATATACACGTGGTTCACCCAATTTGGGCTACATCCACGAAGAAACAACCAGTCCTTCCTTTATATTATCCATCAAAATGAAGAGATACAACCTACATCAGATCTGTTGTAATTTCCTCTTTACTCTCACATAGACTCCTGTCTCTTTTTCACTCAGAATAATAATACACAACCACAATATAATTCCCTCATATAAATCGAGGGTTGGCTTCTAGGGAAAAGAACCTTAAATTAACATAACTTCTACCGTGAGATCATCCTTCTAATGAACGACCTATATTGACTATGAAATTACAATATTTCACAAGGCAATTTTCCATCTATTTTTAGCTTCGGGGGCGTTGCCCCCAAATCCCCACCAGAGGTGGGCTCATAAAATTTGTCATTGCCCCCCCCCATGGACCCCCCTGATGGCAATTAAAGGGGCGATGTTGTCACCCCACTAGGAACAAGGATCAAATGTGGTTGAAACAAAAAACCTCTGAACAATTAGGAAGATAATTAGACTCCACACCCAACGGTTGTTTGCAATGTTTTGTTAATGTGTCTAATTTTTCACCTTTAAACAAAAGATATTATGATTTGTTAAATGGAAAATGAAATGCAAAACACAATGCTATACCACCTGCATTGAATGATGCAATCTTTGTATATGTTTTCATGATTCCTTTTATTTGAGTTGGGTCATATTCCGATATGTTGTTGTAAATGTGAATTAGAGATTGGAATAATGTTATTGTAGTAAATGTTTTTCTAGTTCCCACACCACCTATTATAAATAAGTATATTGGTCGATCTGGATTTTTTTTTTTGTCAATATTTCTTTCTTTATTTTTGCTTGCTCTATGTTCACCATTCCCATGAGTTGATCAAATGTTGTTTCTTCTAATATATGAGGTTCTTTTACGATTTGGTAAGGTATCTCAACTATTGATTTTATATTTCTAACCTTTTGAAAATATTCAAAATCTGATTTGATATTGTATTCTTGATAATGTATTTCGATTTTTATTTCTTGATAAGTATATATATCTATTTCAAACAATTTTCTCTCTTTGTTTTAAATTCCAACTGCTATGCTATCAATATTAGTCCATGATGTTATAGTTTTGTTTGTTTTTAAATTTCAACTGCTATGTTATCAATATTAGTCCATGATATTATAGTTTTGTTTGTGAACTTTTTTTCATTGCATTTTATGATTTCTTTAAATAATAGATATGCATTTTTCCATGTTGAATGTTGTTCTTTAAAACTATTCTCATCAATACGATATGGGACATACAACATCATTCGCTCTCTGCAATAGTTATTAGGATCAATATGTTTATTGTATTTTATGTATCTTATAACATATGGCTTCTCAAAGCCTCCTCTCTTCTCTCCTTGTAGTGTATAGCATGATGCAAATTCCATTAATCATATATGTTCAATGTTTTATGGTCGGTGTACATAGTGATCAATAATTGATAGACATGTTATGTTTTTTGAATCATCTAGTTCACGTTCAATATATTTTGGTCTTCTTAGTACAAATGCTCGATCATCTATTGCTAAAGTATTAATAAATATACATTTTCTTGAACTATTATTCAATGAAAATGACAATACTATATATACAACTTGTTGTGCAGACACTTTCTACAAGTTTAATAAAGATTTTCCAAGTCTTGAAATTGTTTCTCTGACATCATCATCAGTTTTTCGACAATAATTTCATATACATTTAAACATCGAGGTCATTGTTTTATTTAGTTTGGCATGTATGAACTACAATAAGTAGTCATAGCATATGAGTCAAGTACAAATTGAGCATCAGTATTTGCACCCAAAATTAATGGAATATGTTGAGCAAAGATATTAGTCCATATGTATGTTGGCCCTCTTTTCAAAAGAAGTGTTCTTTGTTTGAGAGTACATTGGATTGCATGGATTTATTCACTTTCAATAATACCTACTTTCTCAAGAAAACTATAAAAAATTTATGTCTCATCATGTTCCATATTTTCTAGTGCATCACATATCATCCTTGCATTTGTCTTTCTACTTGCCTTTTCAAATTCCACATACTCAAGTATTTGTGTTTTTCTCGTTGGTGGAATTGGAAAATTGAAAATGCAATGCATATGTTTTATTTTCCTACAAGTTTTTGTATGAGGACAATGTTGGATATTTTTTAAATTTGCAGGAACTTTACTTGAATCGCAACACAAGTACTTGTCAAAAAAAGCTTCAATTTCAATGTTTGTACTTTTTCTATAGATAGGAGCATTTTTTATCCATAGCAACTTGTGTTGATGTTGGCTTCCTCAATTTTGGAATTTTGTTACAAATAAATAATTAATGACATCACCAAAGTACTTGGATTCATTTAAAATTAACTAGTGTATACCATGCATTTTACTTCTATATTATCACACTAAAGTAACAAGGTCATTTCTAATCAACATATCAATATCATCTTCTTCTACTTTGTTTTCAGTTGAGGATTTTTTCTTTCACTTTATTTGTTTCAAAGACTTTACTAAAGGCTCCTAAAGATGCTCAACATTGCTAAATGAAACAAAGAAATTCAATGTACAGAATTATCGAATCATTATATATATGTACTTGTGCAAATGTTAAAAACAGTCTAGTGATGTCCATATTCATTTAAGATCCATATACCCAACGTTCGATTTCAGAATGCATTTCAAGTTCGCTTTTGTCTAACATCTTTAGTTGTTAGTTTTTTCCTTTTAACTGTCCTTATTCAAATCCAAATACAATTATAGACTTGACAGAGGATAATTCACATTGCTTTGTAAAACAAACTTGTTATATGATATGCAAAATCATGATCCTGATGCAAAACTTCCCATCAGGTAATATCGTGGTATGTAAATTTTTTTCTAACATTGTTTGGTCACTTTTTCCCATAGAACATTGTTAGAAAATTCATCTCTTCTGAATATCTATCTTTGAATATTCCCAAAGGCCTATGGCCTTCAGTAGGAGAAATGTTTATTTGATTATTATGAATATCATAAATACCATACGAATCACTAAATCCATGTAATAGTATTTTTGTGATTGATTCTTCATCATAGTCATCATTATCATCATTGCGTTTTGTATCTATCTCACATGTATATACATCCTTTTTCTGATGAAAGACTTGTTTCCAACCTTCATTTATTTTTACATTCTTTAGTTTATAAAGCGGAGTTTTACAAAATCATCTCAATTCCTTCATCACTTTATGAACACGATTTTGCCCAACAATGAATACACTTTTAAACATTAAATGTATTTCAATTGCCACAACCATTGTACTAGATTCATTTATGTCATGAGGAAAAGCAGTTTGAATTTGAGATGTTCCAACGGGTACATTGATTAGTCCACTAGTCAATGCCAATTGTGGTTTTCTAAAATGTTGCCCAAGTTCTTGTATTTGAAAAAATGGTAATCTTAGTGATATTAGTCTTTCTTCCAATTCATATAATTCTTTCACTATGGATATTTGTTTATTCTACCTAATCCGCTCTAGAACTGCAAATTTGATAGTATTGTCATTGTCTAATTCTTTTGCATGTTTTACGTACACACCTATTTTTGGAAACATTGGTTAATTATATTTCTATGACATCTTTTTTAAACCAAGTTTGATTGCATATCGCACAATCATAAATTGGTACATCTTGTATTTTTTTTAAATATTGTTGTTCGACTACTGTCTCGGATATATAATCAAATATTAGTAAAGATTACTTATTTTTATTTGAAGACATCGCATTATGTATTGAATTTGATCGCTTTGATGCTTTTTTAATTAGACTTGTTTCAACATCATCCTGGTTTCTTATATGTTTTGGAGTTCATGCAATGATAAATGTGATCTCCTGTTTCAATTGATAAGCTTTTCATTAAGTTCCACGATATCTTCATCTATGTTCATGTTTTTAGAGCCATTCGCATTATGTCCATTATGTTTTTTATAAAGGTATTTTATATGTTTCTCTTTTTTAGTTGCTTCAATATCACGTAAAATGTTTTTCTCTCTTTCTATTTCTTTTAAAGGGTCAAAATGCAAATGATTTAATTTCATTCAAAAATTTGATCGTTTCAATGGTTTTTTAACTAGACTTGTTTTGACAATATCCTTGTTTCTAATATGTTTTTTGAGTTGATGCAATGATAAATGTGATCTCGTGTTTGCATCGATAAGATCTATATTAAGTTCCATGATATCTTCATATATGTTCATGTTTTTAAAGCCACTTGAATTATCCCCATTATGTTTTTTATAAGGTTCTTCCATATATTTCTCTTCGTTAACTACTTCAATATCACGTAAAAAAAAATTCTCTTTTATTGTTTCTTTCAAAAATTCAAAATACAAATAATTTATATTCATTTGAAATTGGATAACATGCAATACCATTGTGCCTTCCTTGAATGAGAAAAAATCAGCTACAATTGTCAATGTATCAGCAGACTATATGTATATAATTATATTCAAGATATAATGTATCCAATCATAAACAAAAAGGACACCATCTATATTCCCTTTTTCATATGGCACTGCGAATTGTATAATGTATCATTGCCAATCTAATATTCCAAGGAATTGCATGATTTCATTTTCGCTCATGTATTTTCTATGCACCTTGATGCAAATGAATCATTATGCATAATTGCATGGAAAAAATAAGTGAGTCGTAAATAGGGCACATCATATTCATTATGTGTCATTTGGCAAATTGTTTCAAAACATCTTTCATTGTAATTACTCTTGAACCCAGACATTCTCTTAAATCTATGTATCCTCATGTTTTCTTCTATTTGCATCCATTTATGTTTTTTTTCTTTATATTTTTATATATTCATCATATGTTCACGATCAATTAATATTAAACTTCTTTTCTTGCACAAAAGTGGCTCAAAATGTCCAGCAATTGGATTTTCATCATGGAACAATATGTCGTAACTATCTTCGCATAAATTTGAATTAAAATGCAAATAGATTTTCAATATTGTCTTTGAAAAAAGTCTTATCTGGATTTTTAGCCAATTTGATAACAAATGCATACAAAATATGTCCCGCCATAGTCCTCGTTCTTCCACAATTATAAAAGTTGAAGCTGATTTTGTCATCTTTTCCAAATAATCATTTGGGCTATTTATACCATGCATCTCTATCAATGCATCTATGTTCAATTCATGTTGATAAGATAATATTGTTTCAGTGTTCTGTCACTCTAAATAGTTTCTGAAATGTTCTATTAATCCTTCTCATAATTCTTTTAACGTCTATCTAAAATGCATTAGAATTTACATAGCATCAAATAGGAAATGTCCTATAGCATATGAAAAAACATTTAAATGAAATAGATTGTGTTGGCATAGAATTGCATATGTGTGTTCCCTTTTTATAGCAAACATATGCTTCTCCATTGATGCCTTAGCAATCACGCTTCAAAGATGTTCTAAATTCACTATGAGCTATCACTCCACGATAAGCACAACACAACTACTCTTTAGAAATTGAACATTATGGATTTGTTCTCATGTGACTATTGATTAATCTGCTATTTAGATAGTACTCAATCTCAAAGTCAATTCACCAATTTATCCATATTACAAATTGTCTATGCAGTTCCAATACTTATGAGACAACAAATTTGGAATAAAGAACAATTAGGAAGACGAACAACATGATATAGCTATAGACAATAAATCCATAAGATGACAAATAATATATACAATAATAGCATATGCATATATCCATATCGATGAAGCAACTTTAGTTGAAAGGAGTGGAGAAATTGTAATGTTATTTCGTTCTAATCTTATTAAAGTTACTTGAATCAATGTTCTCACATGCTAAATGTATTATCAATTACTCATTTTACCCATAAACCAATTTTTACTCAATACATCTTTTGAATTCATTCATAAGGGATTTCCATTCATTTTTTACACGTACAATTTCGTTTTGGTCTTTACATAACCAACAACCACATTTGGAAGTTAATTGTAAAAAATTAAGGTGTCGCTCTCAACAACCCCGCTTACTTCTATTTATATTGTGTAAACGCTTTAAGCACTCACATACAGAACAAAGGAACCACAACATACCTGATAAAAATATCATGGAATTTTCCCCTGTCTTCGAGACAAACTTCTTTTCATACTCCTTACACTAACAACTGAAGCACACAACACTTAGTAGAGAAATGCTTACTGCTCACTACAATAACTGGAAAAACAACAACCTAGCAGAGCACTTTGGAGAAAACCATTCATAACAAGCCCCCTCAATAACTAATTGAATATGCATTGGAAACGTGAATGTCAAAAATTTCATGTTAAACACCTAGAAAATGCAACTAGGGACACATTACTTTTTAAAATTTTGTTATCTTCTCTCAATGTTATTCTAACTATTCATACATAGCGATCACAATTAACCTCTGATTTTGCATTTTTCAAACACATATCATTGGCATGTATTTTTATTTCAAATCAAACATACAATGAAACATACAAGATAGTTAATCCATATAATTACATATCATTCAAAAAACCTAACTTGAGTCATCAGCTAATATGTGCCTACAGATAACAATAGAATTTTCTTGTAGAAAGGGAAAATATCTATGTAAAATAACATGAAAATTAACGTTTAGAAGTGTTGTGTGGGATGGGGGTCTACGGAAGAAGTGTGCGGAGGTGGAGAATGGGGGAACAATGATTTTCCCACACATTCCCCTCTTTCACATATCATTATGCAACGAATTATCTTACCAGACAATCAAAATTGGCGTTGTTATTGATAAATGTAAGTGTTTTTGGTATTTATTTGGAAAATTGGCACATAATTAAGACACCATTCAAGTGCTTAATAGCATATTAAAAAATTAATTAACCCTTAATCGTTCAAGGCTCAATCAGCGAATGATAAATTAGAAATAAGATTTCCAAAAATTAGAAAAATATTTTTTAATTTATGGGAAAATGAAAATATTCAGAATTTCCCGAAAACTTTGGTTAAAGTTACAAAATCTTGACAACTAATCTATAGCACCACTTTGACCAAATTTTTCTCATTGTTCCATAACCACATACATACCATATTTCAAAGCACAAATGAAATATGGTTGACACACAACACAGAAAAACAATTTGCAATGATTGGTAAATGCTACATTTGTTTCTAAGGGTTTTCATTTCAAGAAAAATGTCATCTTTGTTTCTATGTGCATTAGCATCTCTGAATTATCACCTATGTTACCAAAATAAGCTAATGACAAATATTTCTTGCTTACATTATGATAAGATTGATATCATCAATAGTCATAGATTGAGTGTGAAATTATCTTTATTTTGATGGAACAAAGAGTAACACAGAGTGTGGGCCCCCCTTCTGCTGACATCACAAGGGAAGGGACCCCATAATTAATATCAATGGTTGATTACAGTGGAATGATCAAAGTCATCAAACAACAAATATTCAAATCGATACATAAAGTTAAATGATACTCCAGTTATAATGAAATAGCATAGATTGAAACATACATCTTTTGTCCCACACCACTATTGCATCTCGATATCTAATAAAACAAGCCCACGTCAACATAGTGGTGGAGACAGTTAAAAACCCACCCTTATTTCATACTCGATATACACGTAAACCAAAATTTTCATGCCCCAAACTTTAATAAGCCAAAACCACTAATTAATTGATTAATATGTAATGTTGTGTGACAGGGAGGTGTGCAAACGAGGAATGTATATAGAGAAGAAGAACGCTATAAAAGAAAGTTTGTGTTACTTGCTCCACACACTCGTTCTCCCACACAACACTTCTTCCTCACACACATTAGAAAGACACCTCATTTAATATTGGATAATAATAAGTATTTAATTGAAAATTGTGAAATCACAAATGCAATTAGTATTAAGAAAGTGTCAATACCAGGATTCATTGATTCTATTTTGATAGAGTTTCTAAATGAATGGGATGACTTGTACAAAAGAAACATCAAAATAAAAGTCACAAAAAATCAGAAAACTAATCCACGATCTAGGGACTTTGACCACGAGGAAATTTTTATAGTCCCTCTCAAACTCACGAACTAATAATAAACATGTAAATATTGAACACAAATATAGTCTAAGTAAAACTTTGGCTAGTAACGAAGCAAGTTAAAATCACTTTCAATTACAACTTACATTAAAATGAAAATATTTGAAATTTAAATATACAAAATTATATTTGATTTAGGCATATCACATTAATTTTTATTGTATTTCCATAGCTAAATAAGTTTATAGAATAGCGTAAATATTTAAATCCATACAGATAGTTTGTTATGAAACCAGCTCACAAAAATATAGAAAAGATAGATCAACGCCTCAGAATTTAGCCTCTTCGAGGGGGCAACCTCCTTTACATTACATAAATAAACAATTCTTGGATGATACAAATGAAAAGACCTCCTTTCTATATATAGGAGTCTAAGGGTTCATAATATAATCAAAGTCGACATAACAATAATAATGTAAGGGCACAATAATAACAATAGTGGGCTTCTATGTGGCACAATAGTAACAATATGGGTACATCAATATAATAAGGGGGTTGTACTAATAACAATAAGGGGCTACACTAGTAGTATAGGGGCCTAACATGCCCCTCTCCTTCAAAAATTGTTGTCCTCAACGGTTGAGTAGTTCTTGATGCTTCTGTATAAAATTCTTGTCCTCCCATGTGGAATCTTCAGTGGGTAAGTTCTTCCACTTGATGAGATACTCTGAAATTGATCGATTTCGTAGCTGTCGGGTTCTTGTTTCTATGACTGCTCCAAGTTCCAATATGATTTTTCCTTCCTCTTCAAGTTCTGGCAATATTGTTTGAATTGGGATCTTCTGTAACTTTTGAATGAGTGGCCACACTTCTTCGTCCTTCTTCCATTCATACCTTGCTTCGTTTATCCAATTTAGTTGGATAACAGAAATAGCACAAAACAATGCTTCCACATCCTCATCCTTTCTTGAGAGTGCATCTGCAGCAAAATTTTGCTTCCCTTTTCTATAGATGATGTCAAACTCATAACCCAATATATTTGTGACCCATTTTTTCTGTTCTTCTATAGATAATATTTGTTCTAAAAAGTATTTAAGACTATCATGATCCATTTTTACCTTGACCCATTTGGTAAGGTCGCCATGTCTTAAGTGCACGTAGTATTTCCAACATTTCCTTCTCATAAATAGCTTGCTTGAGATGTAGCAGTAAAAATACCCAATCACCTACATCAAAACATTTTTCACTACAATGTTGATCTACCAGTTGTTTCATTTGATTTTGCACCAAAGTGGCGTTATCCTTTAAAAGTTGGAGAACTTGTTGTTGATGCTTGATGTGATATTTCACTGCTTGAACCTTTTTCTTCTTGATATGTCCTTCTATCTTGAGATTTTGAGCAGTGGTAATTTCTTCCAATGCTTTACAAGATATGGTCGGATTCATTTCTTGATGCTCGATGTGATCTTTCACTTCTTGAACATTTTTCTTCTTGATATGTCCTTCTATCTTGATAATTTGTGGAGTGGTAATTCCAGCAAATGCATTACAAGATATGGTTGGATTCATTTCTTCTTTATCGATGTGATCTTTCACTTCTTGAACCTTTTTCTTCTTGATATGTCCTTCTAGCTTGAGAGTTTGAGGAGTGGTAATTCTTGCTAATGCTTTACAAGATATGGTCGGATTCATTTCTTCTTTCTCTAGGGTTGGTTCCTGGTGTATATACTCTTCTTTTGATGTTTCTTGATCATTTTCTTCCTCTTCTTCATAATCTATGTAAGATAATTTCTTCTCAGCACACTTATGACCTTTAGTGCATTTGCTATCACAATTGTAAAAAAGCCCTTTTTCTCTTTTCTCTTCCAATTGTTGTGGTGTAACCCTTGTAGGTTGTGGAAGGCTAGGAGAAACAACACTTCCATTATTATAGTTGTGAGGGTAGACTTCCTCGTTGCCATAATTTTACTTTGCACTATGTAACAAAGCTCTTTTACTTTGTCCAATTGTTGTGGTGTTTCTCTAAAGAAGGTGTTGCTCTTTGTATCCTCATAATGTGCTATCATTTCCTCCGTGAAAATTGACCACGTAACAAGTTGTTTACGGGAACAAAGCCCTTTATACCATAAAAATTGATCCGGTTCTAAATATGAAGATGCAATAGATACCTTTTGTAACAGTGGTACACCATGTAGATCAAAATATTGCTCCATCTGAAGTATCCAATTTACCGGATCCTTGCCATCAAACTTCCTCATATCGCCTTTTCTTGATTTTAGGAGCTTAATCTTGAAACGACTATAACTCTGTAATTTCGGTTCTTCCAGTTCTGAAATTGTGATATGCAGTAGCCCTCTATGTCCTCTTTCCAATGCCACTAGTTTGATCCAAATTGGATTCTCCAAGGAAGGGTTATGCAAAATCTCCCACAGTGACCTGATTATAGACTAGTTCAGTAGAGCGAACTTGTATGTCGTGCCACGAGTCACTGTTTCGACCTCTGGCTCTGAAAAATATATACAAGAAACTACAATCTGTTCTATTTCTATACCTTCTTACGAAATTTCAATCTGATGCTCAGAGAGAAATTTATGATGATTTTCCCCAGGTCACCTGTTTGGAATGTAATTCAGGAGTCTGCAAAAATACCAACTTCCTCAGATCATATCGCCATAAATATAGTGCAAAAATCTTTGAAATTCAGATCCAAGGTTCAGCACGATTTCTTCTCAAATGGGTTTTGTTTTTAGCTTCTGAAACGTTGCAAAAAAAAAGTTATAGTGAAAATTCCACAATGACCTATTTGGAGCAGCGAAACCATAGAATCCAAAGCTCTGATACCAAATGTTATGAAACCAGCTCACAAAAAGATAGAAAAGATAGATCAACGCCTTAGAATTCAGCCTCTTCGAGGGGAAACCTCCACATTACATAAATAAACAATTCTTGGATGATACAAATGAAAATACCTCCTTTCTATATATAGGAGTCTAAGGGTTCATAATATAATCAAAGCCGACATAACAATAATAATGTAAGGGCACAATAATAACAGTAGTGGGCTTCCATGGGGCACAATAGTAACAATATGGGTACATCAAGATAATAAGGGGGGTTGTACTAATAACAATAAGGGGTTACACTAGTAGTATAGGGGCCTAACATAGTTAAACAAGACTGCAGTTATAATGAAATAGGAGATATTGAAACTTACAAGGTTTGGCCCACACCACTATTGTATCTCGATATCACATAAAATGAGTCTCTGTCAACATAGTAGTGGGGACAGTTAATCGCCCACCCTTATTTTGCACCTTATATACATGTAAACCAAAATTTTCATTCCCCAAACTTTAATAAGCCAAAACTACTAATTAATTAATTACTATGTAGTGTTATGTGGGAAGGGGGTGTGCAGAAGAAGTGTGCATAGGGGGAATGTATGTGGAGGTGTGGAACATTGTAGAAGAAATCTTGTGTTTCTTGCTCTGCATACCTTCTCTTCCACATAACACTTCTTCCTCATATGCATTAAATAGATACTTCATTTAATATTGGATAATAAGTATTTAATTGACAAATGTGAAATCACAAATGCACTTAGTATTTAGGAAGCATAGATACCAAGATTCGTTGATTCTACTTGTCAAATAAAATAAGTCCACGTTGACATAGTAGTGGGGACATTTAATGACCCACACTTATTTCACACCCGATATACACATAAACTAAACTTTTCATGCCCCAAACTTTAATAGGCTAAAACCATTAATTAATTGATTTGTATGTAGTGTTTTGCAGAAGGGGGTGTGTGGAAAAAGTGTGCAGAGGGGGAACATATGTGAAGGTATGGAACATTGTGGAAGAAATTTTGTGTTACTTTATTTGCACATATGTTCTCCTGCACAACACTTCTTCCTCACACACATTAAAAAGACACTTTGTTTAATATTGGATAATAACTATCTAATTCACAAATGTGAGATCACAAATGTAATTAGTATTTGGGAACAATAAATACCAAGATTCAATGAATCTACATTGACAAAGATTTTAAATTAATGGGAGGATTGGTGCAAAATAAACATATAAATATTGAACACAAATCTATTCAAAGTAAAACATTGGCTAGTAACAGAGCAAGTTATCAGAGTAAATGTTATTAAGCACTCAAACGATGTCATGATTATGCATTGATTTACTGAATAAATGTCGAAAAGACTTACATTTTAATATATGCAAGTATGTAAGGTTGGGACTGCTCGTGCGCCTGCTAGGTTTCTTTCTACGACTTCTACTTCTGCTTTGGCCCTCGGCCCCTCGGCATGGCCCCTCCGGAGGCTCCACCGGAGGAGGCCACTCTTTAGCAGGCTTTCTTTGACTTGGTCAGATCATTACCACCACAAAGACCTTGCCCTATAGTTTCTAAGTTCGTGAAAAAACTTAATGGTTTGCAGGAAGTAACCTTACCTCCAACCTTGCCTCACATGGCTACCCTCGCTTTAGCTGAACGGGGTCTCATTGGGCAATTTACTGGACTCTGGCCTTCACCAAAAATAGTACAGAGATGGGTGGAAAGGAATTGGTCAAATAAAACTCAAGGGAAAATCTCCATTAGATTTTGTGGGAAAGGATATTTCACCTTTCATTTTGAAACAAAAGAAGATAAGGACTTAATCTTCCATAATGGGCCTTATTTCATGGATTCCAGAGGATTATATCTCAACAAATGGACTCCGGACTTTGATCCAGAGTTGGACATACCTAGTGTTGTTCCTGTTTGGGTCCGGCTTCCTCACCTTCCCCTTCACTACTGGGGAGATGAATCAGTTCGTGCTATTGGAAATGTTGTAGGAAAATACATTGATCGAAGTGAACCTAAAGACAACATGCAGGCTTGTGCTCGCATCTGTGTAGAAGTCGATCTGGGCAAAGGACTGCCAGAAGCCATCAAACTCAAGGTTGACGATTGGACTCATATTTAGCAACTAGATTACGAGCAGATTCCATTCAAGTGCAAGGTATGTCACGAATACGGCCACTTTTCTAATCGTTGTCCTAAACTACTTGATGTTGAAAACATTCTGCAAGAAGAGCAATGGGAAACAGTAAAAAAAAGAAAATTGCCCCTAACCCCAAACCAAATCCTGAAGCTGGTCCTTCTTCTCGTTCCTCCCCCCAATCCTCCATCCTCCTCTTCCCTCCCTTCTCTCAACCCTGGTCGCCAGCCTAACCCTCAACCCTCCTCTCCTTCCTCCAATCCCTTCCACATCCTCTCCCTTCTTGAGGATACTCCCAATCCCGCAATCCAATCCGACCCCTCAGAATCCCCCCTCCCTCTGATCATCTCTTCTTCCTTCCCACATGATCCTCCCCCTCCTAGAATCACCAGAAGCAACTATAAGGAGCATGGGGCTACACTTGACAATCAAAAGAAGCCCAAAAGAAAATCAGCAAAATAACATAGAGATGAAAATGCCTAGAAAGATATAGCAATGGGTATCCAGAACCCCATAGAGTCCTATATCTTAGGACAAATTGACAAGGACTTAGTAAACAAGGACCAGGGAGGGAGAGAAACTCCTCACAACCTTCATTTGAAATGATGAAAGTCCTCTCTTGGAATATTAGGGGACTAGGGCACCCCTCCAAAGCAGATGCCTTAAAAGACCTAATAAATCAAGAGAAACCAGATATCGTTTTAGTTCAAGAAACAAAGCAGGGATAGCTAGAAATGAACAAAATTATTCCACAACATAAGCAGTACAAAGGAAGTGTTTGTGATTCTCGAGGATCCTCTGGAGGAATTGCTACGCTCTGGCATCAAGCTAACTGGAGCAATACAACAGAAACAGTAGAACAGCACTAGATAAATATTGTCTTGAAGAACAACTTGAGCAACCAACAGCTAGTCATCTACAATGTCTATGCTCCTAACCATTATAGAGATAAGGAGCAATGCTGGGACTCTCTCAGCACTAATATAACGGAAGAAGATAATAGCAACATCATTTTAGGAGGAGATTTAAACCTCATTTTTCATGCTAATGAAAAACGAGGAGGCAGATTCTCCCTAGATCCTTTCAGAAATCAACTGGAGAACATAATGCAGTTCGGTGATCATGTAGATGTAATTCCAAAGAATCGCAAATTCACCTGGAGTAATCGTAGGTTGGGAAGAAGAAATATTATGGAAAGACTTGATCGAATTCTGGTGAATGTAAACCTCCTATCCACCTTCTCTAATGTTCATGCCTCCATTCTACCCTTCGCAGCCTCAAACCATTACCCCACCACATTGACCCTCGAATCCCATTGCCCTCTAGGCCCTCTTCCCTTTAAATACAGTTCTCTATGGAATGACATTGCAGCAGCCAAAGAACTGATACAGCAAACCTGGCAACAGCACATTGAAGGTTCTCCAAGTTTCATTTGGGAAAGCAAACTCAGAAATGTAAAACATGCTCTCAAGGAATGGGAAAAAATCCACTACAAAGAGTAGGAAATGAAGAAAAAAGAAGCAAAAGCTAAGATTTAAGAACTCCACCACACAATGGAAAAGCGAGAATACCAACAGGCAGATAAAAATTAGGAAGAAAACCTGTACATCCAACTTTATAGCATCAAAAGGGAAAAGGAACAGAAATGGTGGATTAAATCGAGACAACTATGGTTGAAGGGCGGGGACAGGAACACGACTTTCTTTCACAAGCAAGCCACAGTTTGAAAAATCAAAAATAGCATAACATATATCACAAACAGTAAAGGAAATCAGCAAAACAGTCAAGCTACCATCAAACAAGCAGCCTCAGAACATTATAAAGAACTCCTAACTGAAAAAGGAAAAGAAGAAGACTATGCAGACCTTTTACACCATCTACCAAAATAAGATCATTGCAAAAATAAATGAAAGCCTAAACAAAGAGATAGAGGAAGAAGAAATCAAAGGAGCCATCTGGGCCCTTTAGCCAGACAAAGCACCAGGACCAGATGGCTTCCTAATCTGCTTCTACGGAGAGCATTGGGAAACTGTTAAAAAAGATATCATCAAATTAGTGCATTGGATCCAGTGGAAAAATAAAATGGGAGGTTATACAAACTCAACCCATTTAGCTCTAATACCCAAGGAGAACCGACCCTCAAACTTCTCCCGTTTCCACCCCATTTCACTTTGCAATTCTTCTTATAAAATCTTTACTAAAATCCTTGCAGCCTACCTTAAGCCTTTGCTACCAATGATCATATCTGAAAATCAAGGTGGGTTCATGGCAAATAGACAAATTTCAGACTCCATCCTCCTAGCTCAAGAAGCTATTCACTCTAGCCACTCTAGGAACGAAAAGGGATTCATCCAGAAGTTAGATTTGGCGAATTCCTTTGATAGGGTCAAACATTCTTTTCTATTTGGTGTTCTTCAAAAAATGGGCTTTGCTACTCCATTTATTGACCTCATTAGAGCTTGCATCACTGGACCCTGGATAGCCCCCCTTATTAGCAGTCGGCTTGGACCTGCCTTTCAATCTTCAAGAGGACTAAGGCAAGGATGTCCACTTTCTCCCTACCTATTTATCTTGATGGCTAAATCCTTTAGTTGTGCCCTTGATCACAAGCAGCGGGCTGGTCTCATCATTGGCATCAAATATGAAGATAGAGTCAAAAACATCAACCATTCCTAATTTGTTGATGACACCCAGTTAATAGGAGAAGCGTCTACAATTATAGCTCGAAGGTTCAAAGTTCTTTTGGACAAAGACATGATATATTCTAGAGGCATGATAAATCATCTCAAAAGTTGCATATATGGTTGGCATGCCTCAGCACAAACACTTCAAAACATAGCCAACATCTTTGGGGTGTCTTGCAAGCTAAATTGGGATCATTTCAACTATTTGGGAATGCCAGTGAGTATAGGACCCACAAAATCTGAAGTCTGGGATACAACTCTTGATAAATTAAAAAGAAAAGTTCAGCAATGGGGATCCACTTGGCTTAATCCGGCAAGTCGATTGGTTCTCCTCCAATCTGGTCTCTCTTTTCTCCCTCTTTATCAGTTCACCCTTACATAGGCCCCAGGCATTTCCTCTGGCAGGGAGGGAAAAATGATAAGAGAAAATTTAACTTGGTAAGCTGGAAGCAAGTTATCCAATGCCAGGAAAGAGGAGGACTTGGAATCAAATCTCCTAAGCTTACAAACTTAGCCTTTGGAGGCAAGATAGTATGGAGATTAATTGATGAAAAGCAAGCTTGGTGGAAAAGAGTTCTTGAAGCCAAATACCTCAGCAGCCCAAGGCAGCAGCTCCTAGAAAGCGAAATACCCTCCATAAGTAGCACAAGAGTTTGGAAACTTTGCAAAAACGTTATCCCCTTCATGGCGCAAAATATCTCTAAGGTTCCCAAAGGTGGCAGCAAAATCAACATTGGAGCAGACAAGATTATGGGGAACCAACCAATTAGCAACCAGCCAGGTATGGATCAAATTCTCCTCTTCCTTCACAACAAAGGAATATATTATTTAGATCAAATTTCTCAATGGGACATAAATACATAGGCATGGAAGGGCTGGAGCTTCCCTCCCATCCCTAGAAACCTCAAAGAGAGCATTGATAGTCTTCAGGTCCATCTTCAAAACATTGCTCCAATCATTAAAAATGGCATTGATGACTTCCAATGGGATCCCTCAGGTTCTAGTTACTCAATTCAAGCTAGCCATCATTATTTGTGCAGTAGGGACTATCCTGCCCCTCCCTGGATGCATTGGAAAACCGTTTGGAAGTCTGAGGCCATCCCCAAAGTAAAAAAATTCATATGGAACCTCCTAAAAGGGAAAATCCTTACCTCAGACAATTTTCAAAAGAGGGGTATTGTGGGGCCCTCCCGATGCCCAAATTGCCATGGGGCAGAAGAAACTGTCCAACACCTATTCATTTCATGCCCCTTTGCAACCTCTTGTTGGAATGGTATCTCCCCTATTGGCCCGCTCAACTCTCAGTATTCTATTGGGGAGACCTTAAACAAATGGAAGAAGAGATACCCCTGGCAGCACAAGAAAAATAGCATCGCTAAGGGGGTGTGGGATGCTCTCCCCTATGCCCTTCTATGGAAAATCTGGCTCACTAGGAATCACAAGATTTTTAGAGATTAGGAGACCTTCACCGAGAAATTATGCAGCAAAGCTAAAAGTCTAGCGATTGAAACTATTGCTGCTAAGAACACAAAGAAGATTGATACTGCCAGCTGTTGTATAGAAGAAAGAGACTTTATCAGTAGTTTGATAGACAACAGCAGGGGCCCTCCAACAACAAACATCTACAGCATTCCCAGTCACAATTGTGAAAATTGTCGATTTAGCCGTTGGAGTCTTTGCTCAAACTATTTAACATGCTAAGTTGGATCTGTTTCTTCAACTTGTCCTGACGATGAACCACACTGGTTGGTTTGAAATGTGTCGACAAATGATTTATCTTGTGATTTTCGCCGAAGATCTTCTCTTAAATTCCCAGTCACAATTGGAAAATCAGAGTTAAACAGGATGAATTTACAGAATGGCTTCGGAACAGCAACTCTCACTCCCTCTTCTTTGATGGAGCCTCCAAATCAAATCTAGGAGTGTCAGGGGTAGGAGGAGTAATTTATAACCCCAATGGAGATCCAATAGTATCCTTTGAGTGGGGATTGGGAAATCTATCCAATAAAAAAGCTAAAGCGTTGGCACTCTATCAAGGCCTTATCCAGCTCCAAAAACTTGGTGTCAGGAATGGGATGGTTTTTGGAGACTCTGATGTCATTATCAGCCTTATGAACAGCAAGCGTAAATCCTCCAATATTTTCATTCAACAAGCTATAAGAAAATGTCAATCCTTAATCTGCCAAAATTGGGACCTTCATTTCTTCCACATTCTCCGCACCATCAACAAAGAAGCAGATAAATTGGCCAGTCAAGCGTGCAGCAGATCTAAAGGGAATATCCTTTGCAATAATGTGGATCATTATCAACACCTTCCCTGATTTTTCTCATGATTTGTGACAATCCTCCCATTTTTTACCCCTGTAGTAACCTCAAGGAGTACCCTGACAAGATCCAATACAATCCCGATGTTATCATTTCACTGCCATCGAATTTCTTGCCTCTTAATCCTATAGCCTTCTCTACTCTCTCGATTTTTTATCGCCCTCGTGATCTTCGTGATCCCTCCCTCCTTCACCACGTGAACTTGTCCTTCCCCTCTTGTGGCACGCTCCCCATAAATCCTCTTCCCCCTTCGCATCTCAGCATTAGGATGCTAAGGCCTCGTCTCCCTAGCTTCTTGTTTAACAGAGAGTTTTCTGTAACCTCTGAGATCTTCCTCTTTCACAGCAGCTCCTCAGCTCTTGACCCTTGTGCCTCCTGAAGTGCTAGTCCCCATCATTTTCATTCTTCATCTCTGAGCATTCACCTCTGCCTCCCTATTTTACTAATAGTTGTTTGTCTCGATCCCTTCTTCATCCTAATCACAGATACCGCTCCTTCTGTTTGTCGTTGGTCACTGCTTTCTATTCCGCAGATCATCAATTTGCCTTTTACTCCATCACTCCCCCACCTGCATTACAGAAATCAGCAGTTGAGGACCGAAACTCCTACGTTTAAGTTTTTTTTTCTATCCATTAGTAAGTTTTTTGTTGCCTCTGCTATCTTCCTCTTTTCCAACAACTCATTTGCTCCCTCTGTTCATGCCCTCTGTAGTGGAAGTCTCCCTCTCTCTCCTCTCTTTCCCTTGAAAGTTTATCTCTCCCCCTCCCCTGTTTCGCTTAACATTAGTTCCAGTGCCATCACTGTTTTAAGAGCTGGAGCAGTTCCTTACTGTCGTAGCAGGTCCCTGCTCCCCACATAGCACCAGAACAGTACTAAGGATACAAAGATGGCTTGAAGTGAAGACTGTTTACACTGTGCAGACCTCCAGGTAGAGCTGGAGTAGATTAGAGCGCACTAAAGAGTTCTGGATACGAAAATTGAATCAAACGCTTGGTTGACCAATGAAAAATACGAAGCTGATCTCAATCTTTTTCTCCATAGGGTCTCCTCCCTACAGGAGCAGTTTAACGAACTTTCCAATCGGTGCACCCACGCTCAAGAATCAATTGAAATTCTCAAATACATGCTGTAGAAATGCAACATTCCTAGCACTAGCTCATCCAGCTACAAGAATCCCGAAGGGGACAGTAAACCGGAGGAGTCAACGGCTCGCCAGATCAGCCACATCAATATAGATTATGATGCATTGTAAAATATGTCTTCTTTTATTTCAGTTTTTCAAAATCTACACATGCATTTGTTTCCTCCAAGTCAGAAATGACAATAGATTAGGGGAATTTTGTAACTCAATTCAACTCCAAGCTCAGTCTATGAGCTTCGATCTTGTAACTCAAGAGCTTAGCCTCCCAAACTTTTTTGGAATATAATCTACAACCGACTATGTTTAAATATATATATATATATATGCAAGTATGTGGTGTGAGAAGTTGATTGAGGTAGGAGAGGGACTCCGCACTCGATATCAACCACTAATTATGGTGGAATGATCAAATTCGTCGAACAAGTTTTGAAAACCATGAATCAGATCATTCACAAAGTAGTTTTGCCACAACTCCTTTACATCCTGATATAAAATAAAATGATCCCACATCGACATAGTAGTGGGGATAGTTAATTTCCCACCCTTATCTCACACCTGATATACACGTTAACCAAAATTTCCATGCCGCAAACTTTAATAAGCCAAAATCACTAATTAATTGATTAATATGTAGTGTTGTGCATAAGAGAGGTATGTGGAAGAAGTGTGTGAAGGGGAAATATGTGGAGATGTGGAACATTGCAAATGAAATTGTGTGTTCCTTGCTCTGCACACTTATTCTCCAACACAATACTTATTTCTCACATGCATTAAAATGAAACTTCATTTAATATTGGATACTAAGTTTTTTCTTAAATTTAAATAATTTCATGTATGCAAAAGAAAGTTCCCTTTCCACCCCCATTCTCCTGCACATACCCCCTCTTCTGCACATCCTTCATTTCGCACACATTCCTCACTCCATACACTTGTTATCACGCACAGTTGAATCTATAAAAGTTTAAAATGAAATAAGAGGTAAACACACTAGGAGTGTCTTAGTTAGTGTCAGTGTCAGAGCACTCACCAACAGAATGCCCCCCCCCCCCCCCCACCAACCCGTTTACATAAAGGACCTACTCATAGCATTGTGTCAAAGTACTCAGCGATGGAATGGCCATTCTTTTTTAACAGTTATGAGTAGTATATTTTATAAATTTTCTCCCAGAACGCAGCAAAAACTGGAAGAATTACATCATAGCATAGGCATATTCTATTACAGCATAAAGGACACTAGGAGATTCTAACTTGTCTTCACAAAAATTGGTTACTACTAAATTCCTGGCTACATGTTTGCAACTATATATCCTACAATATTTTCCACAAATAAACACAATTTTACAAAACGTGCTCATTCACAATGGGAGTTGTCTATTGGAATTGCATCCTCCATTTCTGCATTTACATTTCCTTCAATGGGATGAGGTCTCATTGTTTGGTTGGTTCGTTGTATATTCTCAACTTGACCATAAAGTGCATCGATCTTGTTGTTTTGATGCTCCATCTCTTGTTGAAGGAAAAGAATTTTGTCAGACTGTTCTGCCACCTGGAGGTAAAGATGATGGATGAGAAAAAATAGGGCCTGGTAGTCAATTGTGTTAGCTATTGGGGAATGTGGACTGAGAAGGCACTATGGGGGTTACTCTCCTTCGTCAGATTGTTGATGAGGATCCATTAATCCCTTGTTGCAAGACCTTTCCCAATTTTTGTTTTAGACTCCACTCAAGTCCCCAGAGCCCATAGAGGAATGTTGTTGATGACACTAAAGGAAGACACCAACAAAACTTGCAGAGATAAATGGAGATTTATTCCAAAAAAAAGAAATAGCAGATTACCAATTTTTTTACTAAATGTAAAATGAATTCCTGCAATCCCTTTTCTCTATTGTCATTTGAGTTGTTAGTCTTCTTGATGCCTAATTCATTGTTAAATTTCTCAATTTTCACCAGTGTATGAGAATTTTGGGATGAAGAGGGTAAAACGAGACTATATAACTAATGTTGCCAGTCCAAAATGCCTCAAGTCTCGACACGAGCTTCTCTTTCCAACAGAAAAATCTCTAGGGGTAAAGAAACATAAGCCAGGATTTTTGACCCTACGGGTGATTTCCCATCCTCAACAGATAAATAACTCACATGGTGACCAAATTTCTCTCCTCCTTGAATACATGAAGTGCTTGATGATCCTCCCACATGAGCTCGATCCTTCCGAATAGTGTGCGCGCTACTATCCCATCAAGCAAGGATATCATAAGTGGAGTACATGAGGGTGCCTAATCTACAAGTTATCCCAACGCCTCCTTCCATATGGGATAGCCACCATTTGTTTTATTAACTAAATCATGAATAAATGCATTATGCCTATGGTGATTCCTAGAGATCGGATTATTAAACCTTGCTTTCCCATAATACCTCTATTGTTTGGATGACCTGTAAACATAAAAGGATGTGACATATTCATAGGCAATAGCATGGAATGGTTTTCCATCTCCTTTCTCCATTAACCTCTATTTCGCTCCTCACCAAACCATAGGCTAGATTGGCTTGTCGATTCGTCGCTTAAATTTGTTTCCTTAGAACATGAAAGAAACTTTTGTTTTGAAATGATTCCAATAAGGTCATGATTCTCTGGAAAAGAATATTTAGTTTGTTTGTCTTCGAGGGAACCCCTTTTTGTGGGAGATGAATGGTTATTAGGGAGTCCCCACGATGGAAATACTAGCAATTCCATTTTCCATGGCTAATATTAGTCCTAGGATAAAACCATACATTTATTTCCTGTTGTTGGATTCCTTACCTGGGCCCCACGAAAACTTAATTTCTTGTTGTTCAACGGGATCCCAAAGGAACCCTCCCCGTCCTCCACACCACAGAATGACCATTTACAAAATTAGTCTTATTTATTTTAAAATGATTTGTCATACACTAACAAATACTGAAATTCAATCGCCCTTCACCAAGGGAACTATATCACATCAAGGCTTGCTCAGCCAATCAGAAACTAGAAATAAGTTTTTAAAAAATTAGGAAAATATTATTTAATTTACAGGAAAATGCAAATATTTAACATTTTATGAAAACTTTGGTTAAAGTTATTAAAAAGTCACAAAAACTTGGCAAACTAATCCACAGTCGAGGTGATTGTTGTAATCCCTTAAAAGGTAGGGACTAAAAATAATTACAAAACGAAATTTTAAATTGATATAGAAAAAAATTAAACAAAATTTAAGAAAAAACAACTAAAAAATATTAAATTTATAAAAAAAAAAAAACAAAAAACAAACAAAAAAAGTTGAAAAATATACATTAAAAAATTAAAAGACAAAAATACAAAAAAAAACATTATAATTTAAAAAAAAAAATAAACATAAAAAACTTGTATTTAAAAAAAATGAAAAAAAAACCATAATTACAAAATAAATAAAATTGTAAAACAAAAAATATTAAAATATTAAAAATAATTAAACGCAAAATTTTGAGGGCAATGTCAAGCATCGTCCCTTAGGCCCCCAAAGCAATCACATTGAGCAACCTACCTGATAGCCATAACAACCATCTACTACATTGTGGCATCACCCCTTAACCCCTACCCTCCCATTTTCAAATTTTATTTTTATTTATTTTCTATTTTAAAAAATAATTTTTATTTTATTTTATTTATAAAAATATATATGTATATTTTATTATTATTTGCTTTATTTTTTGTATTTTTTCAATTAAAATTTTATTTTTTATTTTTATTTTCCGATGAAAAAACATGTAATTCCATTAAAAATAAAAATACATTTTCCCCCACGGCAGATGCCTAATTCCGACATTTATTGTTGGGTGATCAAGGTTAAGTGGGAGGGGAAGCCACTTGGCCGATAATTTAATTCTCTGGCACACTTGGTTTAACCCTAAAATGATGCTTACACCAGTGTGGCCTCATTCATCATACACCAAATCTTGCTTGGCTCGTGGGCAAATAATGGTAATGCATAATCATTTGAAGAGTTTTCTGGCAGAGTTGGACAAGGGTGGCGTCATGGTGAGATGACACCCTCTCTCTGGCCTATTTATGTTACCTATGTTCTATCTTGCTCAGTGTTCACCAAAGGAAAAGATGCAATCTGCCTCGTTATTGTGGGGACGCGATGCCTATAATGCTCATACTCTCTTTGCACTCTTTAATTGGGCCACTTCTAGGCATATTTTTGCACTCTCAGCAATGAAGTGTTTGAATTACCATTGGCTTTGAATTGGACTACCCTTAGCCTCCCTTGCTTGCAGAATGGCTCTAGAATCTCCATTGGCCTCCTAGCTTCACCATTATGGTGTGGACTTCTCAGAGGGTTATTTGTTGTATTACAATTTGTAGGCTCTAACAATTCAAGCTCAATGTGCTTCATGGATTTTCTCTCTTTGGCCCAATTCCCCAACCTCAAAGCGCCTCTCCTTTTTGTTGGTCATGGCTTTCTAGGAGTCCTCAAAGAAAACTAAGGTCTTTTACATCCTCAATCAGCTACAAAACTCTTGGTGGCAAGCTCGAGCTCAAGGTGTCAATCAACTCAAAATGATCAACAATTATGGTTCATAGTGTGGTTCTATGGTGTTGGTCATAGGCATGGGGCCAGCCAACACTCATTTTCCATCCTATGAAGGAGGCAATCTCAACACTGTCACCAAAATATGGGTGATGAGAATTGGCTCTTGGTGCAAACAACCTCAGGCTAACTAGATGTTATGGTTCATGGCTTGGTGTTTGCGGCTCTGGTATGCTCAAACATGATTCTTAGTGGCAAGAGGTTGGCAGTCTCATGTGAATGATGCCTCGTGGCCTCACTTCTCATTGGCTCCATGGTTCCTGTGGTTGGGGGCTTGTGGCCTCACTTATCAGTGGCTCTATGGCTCGTGGTTTGTGGTTCCTCATTGGTCAATGGTCCATGGCTCAGGGTATGTGGCTTCTCGTTGGTCCCAGGTCATCTCCATTATGTTTTAATTAAGCATGGAGAGTATCCTTTAGTTTTTTCACTATCTAGATTGATTTGTATAGAAAAGAAAGCTTTTTTGTAACTCTTTGCATGGTAACATCGGACATGGCCATTTTTTCATTTTTTCGGATAATATTTTCAAGTGAAACACTTGTAATATGAAGAAACTCAATCTATGTTACTGGGTCAGTTTCCCAACAAAGCTATGAGTAACACAGAGACCTATCTTATGTAATGTTTTAAATCAATAATACAAAGTCAAGCTTCAAAAAAACAATACATTTTGCATGTGCTTAATGCACTCATAGTAGCCTAGCTACTTGTACTCATAACATGCAAAAATTGCACAAAAATATATTTACATTTACCCAAATAAACTGAGTTTCTCTTTTTTACTTTTCCTCTTTTGAACCTTTTTGACAACCCCCAGAATTTGTATTGGAAATTACAATTACCATCTCTTCCCCTTCCAATTTTAATTTCACTTATTTCTCTAAGTCAGAACACTCAGGAGATTGTGTTTGTTTTATTTCGGCTCCTCCTTGGTTGTTGCACATTTCATCTTGTTGTTTTTCTAGAACTTCAATCACCACTAAGTCACTTGCTTTCTTAGCATGCTTGACAGGATCATTTTGCTTCTTTTGGCCCTCCACCACTTGGGAACCTTGTTGAATTTGTTCTTATGTTTTTTGATGGTTCTCATATGTTTCTTCACTTTATCATCTGAAGAAAGTGGAACTATAAATTGTCATCCCTTTAGATTTTGTGATCTTTTCTTTGTCCTTTTTTTCTTGGAAGACATGAATTTTGCAAGTGTCATGTCTGATGAGTCCACTTAAAATATTTATGAACCTGATGGATGTGATCTGGTAGACCTTTACTAAGGTGTATCTTAACACAAATCCTGGAAAAGGTAAAAAAATTTTTTCCATTCTCTCTTGATCCATCTTCATAAATATTCCCAATGTATTTCCAATACCTTCTATAACTTTATGGTTCCATAAGGGGAGAAGGAGTTTATGTAGTCTCACCCATACCAGCATCTTCGTAACCACCATTGTTGTTGCATCAAAAGTTGGAAACCATGGAGTTACAAAGAGACCTGCCCTTCCCCAAAACTATGGACCTTCTTTTAAAACAAAATACAAATCTTCTTGATTATCAAATTGAACCACAAAAAACCCCTTCGATCACAGGTAAATATCACAGTTTTTGGTCCAATTATTTAAAACCCTTGGATGCAGATCTTCGGACATGAGCTGGAAACCATTAAATGGGAATTTAAGAGATTTGGATTAGAGCACTGTGAAATACCACTTACTTCTGGCAGGTTTACTGACATATCAAATTATTTTTCCATTTGTTCAACTAAGTTAGGACATGGGATTGACATATTTGCTTTACGTCCAACTGGAGTAACAATTTTCCCTTTCACTGCATCCTTGAATGAGGTTAAATCCTTTGGGTTTCTAGTAGAGGAAGAATATCTATATGGGTTACTCATTCTTGGAGCTCCACCTCGTAGCCTTAAGTTGGTGATAATTTTGCAATTACGTTCTATTTCGTAGTCAGACAATTGGATGGAATCTTTCAATGGTTTTCCTTCATGAAGCAAAACCTGTAGATTGACTAGAATACACATCTTATATTGTACCTTCATTTTCAAATCTATTGCTATATCTAAGGGTCCAACCCCTAAAAATGTGATTTCCAATTTAGGGTTTTTACAAAAACTTGAAAAGGCTCCTCCGAATCCATATTTGGTTTCTGAAAAATTCCTCTGTGCAGAAGAATGTATTTAAAAATGTCAGTTCACTCTCAATCTAAGCACAGATGAGGCAAAACTATAGACATCCATCAAATCTCTTGTCCCCTTTCATCATCCCTTCGAAAACGATATATTCCACTTGGCTTGACCTACACCCAAGTATTTAGGATTGAAATGGATGCAAGACCATATCTCCGCAATCCACAAAGCCCCCACAGCCTTATCCACGCAGAAAACTTTGAGAGAAGGCGGATCTAGTCTTCGTGTTTTCTAAATACTTGCAAATCCCTCAACCTTATTTAAGGGAAAACTTGCATAAATACAATAGAAAAGTTTTAGATATAGATTTGAGGTTCATTGATATGTCATGGGTGTGATCCTGGAAGTCGTTAGAACCATAGAGGCCAAACCCCAATATTCTGCACAAAACTTTTGTATTGGATTATATTGATTTGGTCGTATACCCACCAAAAATAACCCATAGTCACTGTGATCATGCCCTAGCCCACATTGAAACAATAACTCCCTACAATGTTGATCGCCAAGAGCACCTGAGGTAAACAGAGGCTCAATCATGGTGTATTTTTCATCATAGGAGGAGGAGAGAACCCTAACACTCATCTTGCTCCAGTTCAAAACCAAGTCACAACTCCCTTTTATTTTTTATTAATATTTAGAATTTATTTAATTTTTTTATAAATTAATTTATTTATTTATTTTATGTTTTTGTGGGGTAAATACTTTGTATTGCCTAAAAACATGAAGTAATATTAAGTCATGAAATTCTACATTGGTTGATGAGCCTCAGTATCACAACAAGAATGTTGAGACTCCCAAGGCTACCAACTTTAATTATCAACCTGGGGTTCGTACAAACTTAAGAGGTGATAGTGTTATATGCACAGTAGGTCAAGTTCTACTCATGCCACCTTCAAGAAATGGACCAGATTAAGGCATACAAAGACCACTTTTTCAGCTAGATCAAGGAATGAAATTGCATGAAAGAGAGAGTTCTATTCTAATTACAGGAATGGAAACATTATTCTACTTGCAGCAATGAAAATGTTATTTATACAAATGTAAAGGCTAACCCTAGTTGTTGGAATGTAAATACTTTGATATTTGCATAATGGAAATACTAATATTCTTTCAGAATGTAAACTCTATGCTACTTGCAAGAATGTGAACATTGGTCTAATTGCATAAGGTGAAAAGTTGCTTTAAAAAGGAAATTAACTTATGAAATAATAGTGCTTCTAACTGAAATCCTAAAGGGACATGAATTCAACGAAACAAGCCTAATCCAATTTACATTAATGTACCACCCTTTTAATCACTATGTTCAAATAAACTTAGCTTTAGTGGCAGATTCCATGTGCATTTCATAAGAAAATAATCATTACTATTTAAATTTGGAAATTTGTCCTCCAACCTTGATTGTAAAATTGTGTTGCAATGAAGAAAAGGTAGGTCTAAAGTGGTCTTTGGTCCCCTCAATCATTGATTCAGAGCCTAGGGATCCATTTTTAAGCCTAAGAGACAAAAATAAAGCTTTTCGATTAAATTTGGTCAAGTTCACACGATGCTACGGGATGCTACAGGATTGGATATGTGAGCATCCTGAGGGTGGAAAATATGTATTGAAGTTTGGAAAGGGTAGATGAAGGTATATGAAGGTTGTATGAGGATTTTTCCAATCCTATCACCTCTCAGAGGCCCATCTTACACAAAATCAAATGCACACGGTGTCCTTCAATGACCCAAAAATATGGTTTTGGTGGTAGAGTTTTAAGGGAAATGTGAGATGAAAAGGAAGAGGTTGATGATGCCAAGAGGAATGTAGGATGAGTGTTCCAACCATGCAAACCACTGGTAGTACCTTCAGACCAATAAACAATCCTTTTTTTCACTTGAAAAGAATGCCAAACTAATGATCAAATTGCAACAAAATGAACTAAACAAGAAAGGATGAGTTGAATTTTATGAAACCAAATAACAAAAATGAATGAGATGAATTTTATTTCATCAAAAGTCAATATATCTTGCAACATGAATCTACCCTACATCCATGAAAACTTAAATAATAATTTGATATAACTCCTAATTATGCAAAAACAGAGTATGTAAAAGAGCATTGGTCTAAGGTCTAACAATATGCAAAGGAAAATAACCACATATTTTTGGCTTGCTACTGTATACTCTTCAACCACACTTCCCACAAGAGAGGTGTGTTATAAGCCATTTTTTTTCGTCTGGTCAATAATCCTTCAAACGAGACCAATTCACATCCTTCAACATATTGTCATCATCCCTACACGAAGACCTAAGAATGACTATGCTAAATCCCTGAGTTTCTACTCTTGACTGTTGAGATTCCAAGCTTTTAAGGCCCAACACACTGTAGCCCTTTAGGGACTAGCGTTGACTACCAAGTTGAACCTCTCTGCACCTATGTTGATCACCAATAGGTTTCTCAATCTTGAGGATGCGCTGATTCTAGAAATTCAGGAAAAATAAAAATAATCTCGAAGATTCCTGAGGTTGTTTCAACCATTTACCTTAGATGAGAGTCTTGAATCCTATCCTATCCTACCTTGAAGTTTTCATCTCTTATCCCTTCAGTTCATCCTCCCATCTCAAGTGGATCTCAAGCCAAGATTGGTAAATGGATAAGAATTCATGAAATACCTCCCTCATCTATATATTTACATCCATCCATAGGCAAGGGGTTGGATTTTGGAGATTGATTCTACCCTCATGTTGTTGCTTTGACAGTCATTATTCCATGCATTATGGTGATATAGAGGTATACTTTGTGGAAAGGAAAGGACAAGTCAACTTGGGGAGCTCTTCTACAAGATCAAATCCTATTTTTGGTTGTAACTCTCTCCATTTCTATTAATACAAAGAGTATATTGTTTTCCTATATATGAAATTACGATTTCATGTATTTCAATAACATGTTTATCTATTGAATGAAGTGATTGAATTAACTACATAGATGTCGTAGATCTTTAACTTGTCTTGTTTGATTGTGTAGGTTCTAATTATAGCGATCGGAGCTAGGATTGGAGCATAGAAGTCGAGGAAGGAGAAAATCTTGCAACAGATTTCAGGTAGGCCTAATCCCATCATTCAATTACTTAAAGGAAGAAATTGTGCCATTTTCTTTTTGTTGTTCTAGGTCATTCCACTAAGCCTAGGGAAGACACTTTTGTCCACAGTCGTAGATTTTTTATAGCAAATTGGTGACCATATTTGGGATCGATTCAGTCCCTTGGTTGTTTTTTCTTGAACTTTATGTCTATTTTGCCTCTTGTTCTGATCTTTATAGTTTCACTGAGTCCTGATCAAACATAGGAATACTTGTAATTGAGATTCCATTGCATGTTTTTCTTGGAACTTGAGATTCCTTGATTAGCGCACTCTTTGGTCTGGAGACAAGGTGTTGCAGTGCACCTGAGCCTTCCTTTTGCCTGTGTTGCAGTGCACCCTAGCCCTTTATGTGCCTACATTGCAAAGCACTGGTGCCCCTTAATCACCTGTGTTGATCCCAGTTTCATGCCAAAATTTGCCTTGTTTTGGTTTTCTCTCTGTCCAACCTTCTTCCAGCTACTCTTCCTTGTGTCCCTCAGTGTCTTAGTGTTTCTCAGAAGCCTCCATATGGTTTTCTTGTGGTTTTGATTGCCTTTGATGAGAATTTTTTTAGATTTTCCTTTATTCTTGTCATTAGGTCATTATCAAATTGATTTGTTTAGTCATTGAGTACTTGAAATAATTGGTGTTTTAGTCGTCATTCTAAGAAGTTTGTCTTTATCAGTGATTAGAAATGCATCTTAATTTTCTCTCATTTTGAAAATTAAGAGGAAATTGAAAAGAAAAATCTCTTTGCATTGGCATCTAGGGTTTTGTGAGTAAATTTGAATTGGAACGGTTGCATTTTAGGGAATTGCACTTAGTTATTGTTTGTTGCATATTCTTTGTCTCTTCCCTCCTTTAGATAGATTCTCATTGAAAGTGAAAGTTTCCATTTCTTCATGCTAGCTTGCATTTTAGGATATTCAGGTGAAATTCGCGGTGAGCCGTGAAATTGAAAATTAATCAAAGATAAACTTCAAAAAATATTTTGAATCAACCTAAGGAGAATTTGTAACATTAACGCAAAAATTTAGAATTCTAGGTTAGAGATGTGTTTTGACATCGTTAAATGTAGGAGCTATCATTGTTTTCAGCATTGTATCTCAGGGTGATATCTCATTCCACGTACATAAATTTATCAGATCGTACTCCGTGTATCTTTGAGTATATTGGATGGTGCTCCGCGCATGACAATTATATGGGAATGCTCTCATCAAATGGTTATGCATTAGACAACACTACTATGGAAAACACTTCTACGTATTGTCGACTATATTTTGGAATTCCACCATAGGTTTCTATCCTCTCCATAGGTAATTGAGTCAGCTGCCTTGTATACCGTGATACACTGAACACAATATTTGGGGATATTGCCTACACATATGTTAAATTCTTGGTTCACCAAGGTGTATATTACAATTCACGGTTTCTTGGTAAACCTTTATGCCTAGTATTACTGATCCGGATCTTGGGGGGTAGGCCCCCAAGATCTGAAAAATTGAAATGCCAGAAGAAAAAGAGGAGAATTCCCAATAAACCAAACCACAAAGAAACTTTTTATTAAAACAGATAATAATTGTAAGGACTACATTGTGGTGGAACAACTGTCCTTTTACAAAATGCGACTTGTTACTTATAGTCTTTTTCAGTTACAATACCACGAGTCAATTCCATGGGTGGATGTCACATTACCACGGGTCAATTCCATGGGTGAATGAATACCACGGGTGGATGTCACAATACCATGGGTGAATGAATACCATGGGTGGATGTCACTTACAATACCATGGGTAAATTCCCTGGGTGGATGAATACCATGGGTTGATGCCATTTTCTATTTGAATCATTCCTCCCTCCTTAAGAAGCAATGGTCCGCATTACGTGAAGTTCCCTCATGCGAAGCCTTTGTTGAATATGAAGAGCCACTTAAGAGAAGGGTTTTACATGGTTAACCCATAACCATCATGAACGAAGATCTGAGGATAGAGATACTCTATAATGCTTGTGACCAACTGTGATATAGATAGTGTGCGGCCTAGCAAATGGACTTCAATGAAGTGTGGGTTTGTGGATGACCCATAACCATGAGAAACGAAGATCTGAGGATAGAGATACCCTATAATTCTTATGACCAATTGTGATACTAACAGTGTACGGCCTAGCAAATGGACTTCGATGACAAGGATTTTTTGCGGTTGACCCATAACCGTGATGTTGGTTGTTGATGAAGTAGTAGGTGCCTACATAGCCTGGGGTGGGAGGACACGTCTCCAAAGAACCCAATCTGAATGTTGATATGTTGAAACTGGTGAATGTGAAGTAGGTGCCTACTAAAGCGGGGTGGGAGGGCACTTCTCCAAAGGGAACTCGCTCTGAATGTTGCTCTATAATTAAAATGGACATAACACGATCAATATAACTCAGAATATTTATTATAACCTATTTTTGGAAATAGTAGGACCATTTTTCATCTTCCCATGTGTTGGAAATCCTTATCTAGACACTCTAGAATCTCATATTTGCGCTGCAAATTTTTTGTCGTCACAAAAGTTTTGAAAAAATAGTTGATTTTAAATCAGCAATATCTCCCACATCCGAACTCCGATTCGACCCATTTTTTTTTAAATGGAGAAATTTTTCGAGACGAGCTCATATCTAGAGTCACTTTTCCAAAAAATTTCACCAAAATTGCAAACAAAAAAGATAGGGGAGCCACCGTCCATGAATTACCATCAGAAACATTTCTTCAACATAGCTGATTTTAAATCAACGATATCTCTCTCATCTGAACTCTGATTCGGCCGGTTTTTTTTTTTGAATTTGGGTATTTTTTCGCAAGGAATCCAGATATGTTATTTTTTTCATAAATTTTTCACCAAAAATTTCAGATCTGATCTGCAAACTCACCGCCCAAAACATTCCTGCAAAAAATGAAAAAAGAAAAATTCTTCCCGCTTGGCCCAACAAAATGCTCTGTGGAGGACGTAGCACATGCATAGAGTTTGTGAATATCGCTGTAAAATTTGAAACTGAAATATGCATCAAACCCTCATTCCCTTGGAATCATAACCTACTCCAATACCATTGAACCGGATCTTGGGGGAGGCCCCCAAGATATAAAAGATTGAAATTGACCTTGTGGGGGAGGCCCCCAAGATCTGAAGAATTGCAATGCTAGAAAGAAAATGACACAACACATAGTAAATAAAACCACAAAGAAACTTTTTATTAAAACCAATAACAAGTATAAAGGCTACATTGTGGCCGATAATCTGTCCTTTTACAAAATGTGACTTGTTACTTAGTCTTTTTCAGTTACAATACCACGGGTCAATTCCATGGGTGAATGAATACCATGGGTGGATGTCACATTACCACGGGTCAATTCCATGGGTGAATGAATACCATGGGTGGATGTCACAATAGCATGGGTGAATGATTACCATGGGTGGATGTCACTTACAATACCGTGGGTGGATGTCACTTACAATACCATGGGTAAATTCCATGGGTGGATGAATACCATCGGTTGATGCCATTTTCAATTCAGATCAATTACCCTCTTTTTGACTTATTTGTTGTGTTAATTATTAAAATTTATTAATCCAATGTGGAATAACACACCCCTCCTCTTCGTCATTCGCGTAAAATGAAAAATAAGCCTCCTCTTCCACAAAAGGCTACTCCTGGTAGTCATCATAAGCATAGGAATATGCAAACTACCGAATCAGGAACTTCAAGAACTACTTTTGTTCCTCCTCTTGAATATGATCTACCAGAATCATCTTTCCCTTTGAGTACTGAGCCTGAGATTACTTCATCATTTGTTGGTGAATCTGACACAGTTGAAACTGAATCCCCAGACACTTTGTTGCCCGACGTCATTGAACCTAACTTTGTTGAAGCAGATACATTTTTACTTGGGGTTATTTGACCTAAGGCACCTCAACTGTCTTCATCTTTTACTTTAGGACTTCCCTCTTCTCTTACTCTGTCTCGGACACAACTGCAAACCATATATCTTGGACTCGACGGTGAACCTCTTCCACCTAGTCTTGTGAGTATCAAAGAGATCCCACAGGAAGAACCTCATCCCTCTACTCAATTCATTGGAGTGGACTCCATTTTTATCAAGCTCATCCTCTTCCTCCTCTTCAAACTCTAGCAAAAACTCCTTTACTTCATTCTTCCCGCTCACCTGTTAGTTTCTCACGGCAATATTATTTCGGACAGTTAACCGCGACTGAATCCACTATGGTTTCCCAACCTTTTCCACCACTATGGATAAGAAAAATAGTGTTTCTTCTTCATACATGTATTCAAAATCACCATAGGCACATATTTATTATGGCCCATCCGTCCCACCTGGTTATTTTTCATTATTTGGTACCTTCTCTGGTGCGACATTGAGTCCATGGACCTCTCCGTTGTTACCTATTTTTGGAATTCCATCTGGAACTTCGTTAATGAGAACTATACAGCCTACTCCTCCTCCACCTACAACTACAGTTGAACAATAGGTTGGCCCTTATGTTAGTGGGATTAGTTACCTTCAAAAGCCTAACTCTCCTAATGTTGGGTACCCTTCACAAGGGGGGCAGTTTCTTCCATCATCCCCCCTTCCTTTAGTAGTGGGGAACCTATTGTTTATATACCCCAAATTGGTGCTCAACCTTATCTAAATCCTCCATATCCTGGAATGGTTACTAATGCTTTCCAACATACTTTTCCCATACAACCTGGTTCGATTGTGGATCCGTTATTGAATTCTCAACCTCTGTCGTCCACATCTCAAATTCCTACTTATCCACCTATACCTATACAAGCTCAAATTCATGTAAGCCAACATTTACAGGTTGTAACTCTGACTCGATCTACTTCATCGATATCTTGTACCCCCCAGGTTCTGCTTACCTAGCCTTTACAAGGTACCTTACAGTCTCAACCGCTTGGACAAGGTATTCCTCAAATTTTGGTAGGACAGATTACTTATAGTATGGCACAACATCCATTGAATCCACCTTATGTTGGGATGATGAAAAATCCCATGGGGCAATAATATCAACCTTATCAAGGTATTCCTCAAGTTCCCTATCAGGGCCAACAAGTCCAAACCCAACCTCTCCAGCATTTGTAAGGTTATCCTAGAGCTGGACAACAAGGTTATGCATATGCTGGTTATCATAATTCTCCTTATTCTGGTGCCTAGGTTCCTCTTTATCATAACCCTCCCTATCATGGAGCACAGATACCTGTTGCTCAGGCTATTCCATCTTATCCAGGTTATCCTCCACCATATCTTAGCAGGCAGTTACAATTTGTGGCAACTCACGAATTACCCCATTTGACTTGACTCACCAATGATCATATTGCTCATTCGCCTTGGTGGTCGATTATTCCTACGAAATTTCCTTCTGATATCCCAAAATTCAATGGGAATCCTAGAGAAGACCCATTGATGCATGTCATGACTTATCATTTGTGGTGTTCATCGAACTCCCTTAATGATGATTCAATTTGATTACGTATTTTCCAATGTACTCTTACTGATACGAAAACTAAATGGTATATTGTTATTAATCACTTCATTTAACAAGTTCAGTGACTTGGCTACCACCTTCATCACACATTTCCAGTTTCCCATCAGATATGAAATTGGAACAGAACTTCTAACCAACTTCAAACAATCTGATTCCACTCACATCTATTATCATATTCATGAGTGGAGATGTTATCGTCAGTTGGTTAAGACATATGTTATAGATCAATTGTTAGCGGAATGGTTTACGAAGTCTCTGTTGGCCCCTATAACAGAGGACATAGCCAACGGTGGGGTTTTAACCAAACAGCAGTTAATTGCTTATGCCCAGTGCTTGGTTCTCGTTTATACCCAATTTGGCACGCTTTATGATAATATACCAAACCCACTGCGACCTTCAAGTATTGTCCCTCAATCTCCTGGTAAAGAATCTCATGTTATTGATGGTATGATTGGTTCTGCCAGTTTTCAGTCAATGAGCAAACCATCTGGTGTTTCTCTTACCGCAAGTGCCCAAAGCCCTCCATCCAATCCTCCCACGGGATTTACTTTTGAGATCCATGTCGTTCATTCTGATAAAGGAAAATCTCAACAACAACCGGGATGTAAGAAGAAGAAAGATTCTCTTTTACAGGATAAACAAAACAAGCAATATCCTAACGAGAAATGGAAACCTCGTTACCCATGCCTGATTTGTAATGAGGAACACTTCAATCATGACTGTCCCCACTGGGAAGAAGTGAACCAATTTCTGAAGTATTTTGCTTCACCCGTCGTGTTGACAGATCCATTTCCAAATTGGGAGACTCATTTGGTTGCTCGGGACCCTACTTCTAACTCGGTTTTGATGTTTTCTTCCACTAAATCAAAAACTGATATTATGGTGGCTACCCGTAATAAATACTATGGTAATGTGAATACCCCGAACGGTCAAACTACTGATCAACCTACCAATTCAGCTACATCTCCATCAGATCTTCCTCCTCTTACAATTCCTACAGAATTGACTATTAAGCCTTTGAAGGGCGTTATTCATAAATCTACTTTCAACCCTCACACGAGAGATGCCCAAAATTACAGTGTAGTTGAGGACTTGGCTTAGTCCCCATCAGCTATGTCTACTCTCAAGGTGTTGCAGAAATGTCCCGCCCAAAAAAAGGCTTTGCTTTCCAAGATTAGGTGCATCAATCCTTCGGATTCCAACCTAGTTGCTTTCAATCATGAGAAATATACACCTAGACTCCCAGCTCAATTAGCATTTATCATCTAGGTTTTCATTCGCAGTAAGAAAATTCATTGTTCTATTGTGAATGAGGGAGCCTCAACCTGCATCATGTCCTTTTCTTTCCAGAAGGCTATTAGTTCTCCTCAATTGAGTCAATCACCCACCACCTTGAAAGATTTTGACGGAAGAACGTATAAACCTTGTGGGATTTTTAATTCCTTACAAGTAGAATTGGGAGGTAAATTTGTATCCATAGAAGTCAAAGTTATTAGTGAACCACTTGATTATAATATTCTATTGGTTCGTACCTGTTTTTACACCATGGTTGCCATTATTTTGACTTATTTCCAAATGATCACCTTTCCTCATAAAGGCGACATAGTAGCCATTGATCAACTCACTTTTTTTGCCTCTAATTCTCCAATTACTGGAAGTGTCCCTCTCGTAGGGGAAACTCTACACCCATACCAGCATGTTGGGGTCAAATTGCTTAAGGATTCCTCTCTCATGGGAACCTTTTCACTTCCTCCTCCTTCACTTCCTGACAGCTCCTCTTCGGTTGCCTATATCAATATGATATCCTCTTCTACTATTCCAACTGATCCTTGGATAGTACCAAATGAAACTAACATCAATAGTTTTGGTGACCGTATGCCTCTTAGCCCCATCGAGCTTGATTATGAAGCCATTAGCTTGTGTAGCTCATTCTGATTTAGTCTCTTCGATTAATTGGGTCGATCGCTCATTGGATTATGGCATGTCTTCTGATCCTTTCTCTCACAAATTCCCTACCAATGAGAGCATCATGGAGATCATGATGCCATATGATGTTCCATGGAATGATCATCGCCATCGTTCCTCCTTCTAAGATCCCATCAAGGATAATACTTATGATTTTTCTACCCAATATCATTGATCTCTCTATGAATTTTGTTTCCATTTATGAAGTCGATTCAGAGAAGAACTTATCGAATATAGAAGAGACCATTCCTCTCGATTAAACCCAATATTGTTGAGAATTTACATATCAACATGTCTTGCTCTTTGAATGATATTAAGACTTATAAAGCACTATTTCAGGAATTTCCAGATGTATTTTCCTGTTCTTACGAGGAAATGCTAGGGATTGATCCAAACATTGTGGTTCACGAAATAAAAACGTATCCCAATGCTAAACTAATCTAGTAGTGCCTTCGTCTGATCCATCCCAAAAAGGTGTCGCAAATAAATATAAGGTTGAAAAACTTCTATGCGTTGGTTTCATCTATCCAGTTCCTTTGACTGATTGGATGTCAAATATTGTTCTTGTCATGAAGAAATGAGGAACGATTTGTGTATGTGTCGATTATCAAGAAATAAATTGTGCTTATCCGAAGGATAATTATCCCACCCCCTTCATCGACCATATTGTTGATTATTTTGCTAGTTGTGAAATCTATTCATTCATGGATGGATTTTATGGTTATAATCAGATCAACATTCTCCAAACGAATAAAAATAAAATTGCATTTATTTGTCCCTCGGGCATGTTTGCATACCAGAAACTCCCTTTTGCATTGAATAATGTTGGGGATATGTTTCAGAGGATGACTAATTGCGCCTTCCATGATATCAAACACACTGCGACCTTATTTGTATGATCTCCTTGCTCACTCAAAACATCAGGTTGATCACATGATGCATCTTAGAGCCATTTTCTTACGATGTAGGCATTACAATATTTGATTAAATCCTCACAAATGTGTGTTTTGCATTAGCTATGGCTGACTTCTCGGTTTTGTGATTTCAAAATACATAATTCATATCGATCCTTTGAAAGTTCAGGCAATCATAGATCTGCTTGTGCCTTTTTCCCTCCTTCAGCTCCAACAACTCCAAGGGAAGGCTAGTTGACCACAAGATTTAATCATCTATTAAAGAAAGGTGTTCCCTTCCATTGGGATGATGTTGCTCAAATGGCTTTTGATGCCTTGAAAGATGTATTGATTCAAGCATCTTTGTTATATCCCCCAGATTACCAATGTGATTATTTCCTATATCTCGTCGCTGCAGTTGCTACCATCGCAATGGTATTGGTCTACGAGGATGATGTAGGGACTGAATATCCCATTTTCTACTTGATTTGGAATCTCAATGATACCAAATTCAAGTACGCTCACTTTCAGAAGTTAGCTTTGGCGGTTGTTTAAGCTGTCTAAAGATTCTGCCATTATATATTGCTCCGGAAAACTATGGTCATTTCAGATTACAATACTATGACATACATTTTGTCACGTCAATTTTCGGTGGGAAAGTACTCCAAATGGATTTTCATCCTACATGATTTTTACCTAGAGTTAATCAAATCCAAGTCAAAGAAATCTTTAGTTTTCGTTGAGCTAATCTGCAACCTTTCCAATGGTGGTTCTAAATCCACATCTGAAAATTCAATCCCAGACGAGTCATTATTTTTTATTTCATCATCTAACCCTTGGTATGGAGACATCCTTGTGTATCTCTAGACCTAGAATTTTCGGTCTAATACCTCTCACTCCGAGCAGTGACGTATTCAATATCAAGACAAACATTATATAATCATTGGTGACACCCTCTATCATCATGGTATCGATATGATTTTCCGAAGGTGCCTCACCCATGAGGAGGCTGAGAAAGTCCTTAATGAATGCCACTCAGGGGCATGTGGCAGTCATTTTTTTGGTTATGCTACCGCACAGAAGATCCTACATGTTGGTTACTTTTGGCCTACCATATTTCACAATTGTATTCTCACTATCCAAAAGTTTCATTCATGCCAGATTTTTTATCATAAGACCCATGCTCCACCCGCACCTATGCATCTTGTTATCGTTGTAGGTCCTTTTGTGAAATGGGGTATTGATTTCATGACATGTAACCCTCACTCGACCGGGGGGCATGGCTATATCATTGTAGCGGTTGATTACTTTACCAAATGGGTCGATTTGATGCCTACATTTAGAAATACCAGCAAAGCAGTTGCATATTTCTTTTTCAGCCATGTCATCACATAGTTTGGTGTTCCACAATCCATAGTTACGGATCACGGAAAGCATTTCCAAAATCATATGTTGACCGAACTAACAGCCAAGCTGGAACTTTCCCATGAAATTTCCACTCCCTACTATCCATAGGTGAATGGACAAGTTGAGGCTATCAATAAGGTTCTTAAAACTATGCTTCAATGCATGATAGGGGTCCATAAATCAAACTGGAATTTTCTTCTTTTTGTTACCTTATGGGCATACCGAACCTCCATTAGGAATGTTACCGGATTTACATTGTTTCAGTTGGTTTATGGTCTGGAAACTATCCTTCTGATAGAATGTGAGATTCTGTCATTGAAAATTCCTATGGAAATTATTCCTGCCACTTCTGCAAAAGAGGTTTACATCTCACGTGCTTAGATGAGACACGGCGTGATGTTGCTTTAGCTAATAAAGCTCATAAGAGATGTGTCAAGGTGCAGTATGACAAGAGTGTCAAGCTTGACGTCTTCTCAAAAGCGGACCTTGTTCTTCTTTATGATCAAGAGCCTGATTAGGATTGGGAAAGTTCGAGCCAATGTGGTTAGGTCCATATGTTGTCAAACCTATTCTTGCAAAAGGGGCCTATGAGCTAGTATATTTTGATGGAGTTCCACTAGCGCAACCTAGAAATGGGTTGTACCTTAAAAAACAATAAGATTGATTTTGTGTAGTTCATTGTGTACATGCTGTATACAGGTGTGTTGAGTGTGTTTGTAGTGTGTCCCTTCAGAATTTCCTTCGGTTTATGTTAATCCCATTTACATTTGGTTTGCAGATGTCGGCATCCTTGGAACCATTTGTTTGTTATGTTGATGGTACTAGCCGTAGTACTTGGAGCCTATCTTCCACAATCTGGGCCATATTCACTACAGATGGCAAGTTAGTGAGTCTACAAGGTATTTGTCTCGGTCGCTTTACCAATAACATCGTTCAGTATATCACGGTGATGAAACCACTATATGATTCTATTTCACATGATATTCGTCGTATAGTCATCAAATTTGAGTCACATCTTGTAGTACTACAGTTGACTAATGTCTATTCAGTTAGAAGTCCAACTATGCTTCACATGTTCTTAAGGGCCCGCCTTCTAGAAAGACACTTTGATTACATCCAATATCAACACATTTCTAGAAATCTAAATACATTGACAGATGCATTGGCTAATCATGTTTTAGATATACATTTGCGACACATGTAAATAATTTAAATACAAACATAGTTACCAATCAAACGAGAAAATGAACTGGTACCTGTTTTTTTGAGGTAGCAAAAAATCACCCGATTTTGAAAAGTGGTGGTGCCAGAATACACTTTTTTTTTAGCATATTTTTGGCACTTTAAATTTTCTTATGTATCAAGTATGAATATTTTTTTTTCGATGTTAGTAACTTTCATGCTGATTTTGAAAAATGTTGATGCAACATCAACAAATTTTTTTAAATGTTAGTGATTTTCATGTTGATTTTGAAAAGCGTTGATGCAACATCAACACATTTTTTTAGAGGGCTTATTTTCGACACTTTGAATTTTTTTATGTATCAAGTGTGAACATTTTTTTTTTTTGGTTAGTGATTTTCATCTTGATTTTAAAAAGTGTTGATGAACATCAACACTTTTTGTTTAGAGGGCTTAGTTTTTACACATTAAATATTTTTAATGAATTAAGTGTGGATAATTTTTTTTAAATGTTGGTGATTTTGATGTTAGTAATAAAACATAAAAATTAAAATTAAAAAAAAAATGACAAAAAAAATCAAATACAAAATATATATATATATATATAAAAAAAACAAAAACCAAAAACCAAAACAAAAACCAAAAACCAAAACAAAACAAAATAAAACACCTATAAAAATGTACCAAAAAAAAAAACATAAAACATGACAAAAAAAAAATCAAAAAAAAAAAAAAACCAAAATTAACTCGTAAAAAAAACAAATAAATAAGTGTGTATATATATATATATATATATATATATATATATATATATATATATATATATATATATATATAATAAAATAAAATAAATAAAAAAAATTAACCAAAAAAAGGAAGAAGAAGAAGAAGCAGCAGCAAACAAAAAACAAAAAACAAAACAAAACAAAACAAACAAAGAAACAAAAACTTAAAGTATTTACAAAAAACAAAATTAAAAATAAAAACGAATTAAATTAAATAATTTAGATAAACAAAATTAAAAATAAAATAAAAATTTAAGAATTGTTTTTTAAATTAAAATTATAAAAATAAATAAATAAAAAATAACAAAAAATAAATAAATAAAAAACAAAACAAAAATTCAAAATAAATCAAAAATAATAATAATAATAATAATAAAATAAATAAATAATAATAATAATTAAACAAAACAAAAACAAAAACAAAACAAAACAAAACAAAAACAACAAAACAACAAAAACAAAAACAAAAACAAAAACAAAAAAACAAAACAAAACAAAAAAACAAACAAACAAAAACAACAACAACAAATAAACAAAACAAACCAAAAAAAAAACAAAAACAAAAAACATACACACAACAACAACAACAATTAAAAAAAAAACAACAACAACAACCAAAAACAAAACAAAAACAAAAACAACAACAACAACAACAAACAAATTAAAATTAAAAATTAAAAATAAAAAAAATAAAACAACTAGAAAAAAAAATTCACAACGCATTTAGTTTTGTAGCCCTCCCCTGCCCACCAAGGCCCCGAGCTAGGGGCCAAGATGCCGCAGGCCAATTCCTGGAATCAGCCTGCGGGCTCTTGGCTGCTCGCTGGGGGCCCGGGCGGGGAGGGGACGGGGGTGAGCGAATGTTGGGGCCGGGGGAGGAAGGCGAGGGGAGGGCTAGGGTGACGGGAGGGAGAGGGAAGGCCGAGGGTGGCAAGGGGAGAGGGGCATGAAGGAGGGGGGAGGGGTCGGGGGAAGGCAAGGGGGTGAGGTAATTGTGTGTTTTTTAATTGGTTTTATTTCTTTATTTTTTAATTATTTTATTTTTAAAAAAAAAATTTAATGTTTTTTTTTTTTGGTAATATGTTTTGAATTTTTTTAAATTTTTATAATTTATTTTTTTTTAATTATTTTGAATTTATTTTTTTTCAATTGTTTTTTCTTTTTCTTTTCTTTTCTTTTCTTTTCTTTTTATTATATGTTATTTCTTTATTTTTTTAATTTTAATTTAAAAAAATAATTATTAAATTTTTATTTTATTTTATCTTTTACTTTTAATTTGGTTTATTTAAATCACTTAATTTAAATATTTTTATTTTAATTAATTCTTTTTCTAATTTTAAATTTATTTTTTTAATTATAATTTTTTTTGGTAATTAATTTAAGTTTTTTTTTTCTAAATGAGGTTTTTCTTTTTTATTTGTTTTTTTATCTTAGAAAAAATGTTTTTAGAATTTTTTTGTGGTTCAATTTGTTTTTCTTTAAATTATATGTTTTTTTTTTCTTTTCTTCTCTTTTTTTCTTTTTTTTTTTCTTTTCTTTTTTTTTCCATTTTTTTTTTTATATTTTTTTTTCTTTAGTTAATTTTTTATTCAATTTTTTTTTTTTTTTAATGAGTTTATTTTGGTTTTTTTTCTACATTTTTATAGTTTTTTTGTTTTTTTTTGTTTTTTTGTTTTTTTTTTTTTTTTTTCCTTTTTTATATAATTTTTTTCTATTTGGTTTTTTTTTGTCAAGTTTTTTTATTTCTATGTTTTATTAAGAACATGTTTTATGTTTTTTAATTTTAATTTTATGTTTGATGTTTTTATTTTTTTGTTAAGTGTTTTTATTTTTTTATATATTTTTATGTTTATTACTAACATGTTTCTATTATTTTAAATTTTGTCATGTTTTATGTTTTTTTATATATTTTTATAAGTTTTTTGTTTTTTTTGTTTTTCTTTAATTTTTTAATTTTTTTTTATGTTGTATTTTTTTTTTAACATGGTATAGTTAATTTTTTTTACATTTTATAGTTTTTTTTTGTCATTACTATATATTTTTTATATTTGATTTTTTTTGTCATGTTTTTATTGTGTTTTATTACTTGTTATTATTTTTAATTTTTTTTTTTCCTGAATTTTTGTTTTCTTTTGTATTTTTTTGTTTTTTTTATTGTTTTTTTTTCAATATTTGAATTTTTGCATTTCTATAAAAAAATAAAAATAAAAAATAATAATAATAATAATAAAAAAAAAAAATAAAATAAAAATAAAAAATAAAAATTATTTGATTTTTTTGTCATGTTTTTTTATGTTTTATTAGTTGTTATTATTTTTTCAATATTTGAATTTTTGTAGGGTCTGTGTCGATGTTTGTCTAGCAACCTGATCCCATTATGTGGAATTTGATAGTTGATTTTTAAATTTTTTTTGCAATGTCTCAATTGTCTTACACTAAAATTTTAAAATCGCTATACATTTAATATATATATATATATATATATATATATAGAGAGAGAGAGAGAGAGAGAGAGAGATTTGGTATAATAACTCTTTCATTCAAGTGTTCATTTTTAAAGGTTTTTTAGTCATAAAATTTTTCCATAATGTCATGCTTGAAATATTTTGAAAACTTGAGATTTTTTTGTAGTCATAATCTTTGGTTTTAATTGCATGGTTGAAAAATTGTCAAGATTTTAATGTTTTTCTAAGTCATGATATTTTATCTTTAATGCTATGGTCGAAAACAATTACAATTTCAAGGTTTTTTAGAGTCAAGATATTTTATCTTTAACAACATGGATGGAAATAGTTGGAATTATCAGACATTATATTTTATCTTTAACATCATGTCCGAGAATTGTTGGAATTTTACAGTTTTTCAAAGTCCAGATATTTTCTCTTTAACTCCATTGCTAAAAAATGTCAAAATTGTAACCCGATTTTTTTTTTGTTATTTCAGAATAAGCAAAAAATTTTAAGGGTATTTTTTCATTCATTTTTCAAAAAAAAAATGGTTTTTACTTCCATTTATAAAAATTGTTGAAAATTTACCCTAAAAATAAAAACATCGTTCTGGAATAAACAATTTTCATTTTTGGGTTGTTTTTTCATGTTTTTTTTTGGGTTTTTAGGCTCGAGTACCCGTTTTTGAGGTAATAGTTCTCGTTTCATTTGTAACTATGTTTACACATCACATCAATTGAAAATGATAATAGGAACATAGGAAACACTAAAGATAGATATACATATAAATGTTTGGTTTTACAAAATTTGTGCCCGAGACACATATGGCCACGTGGCCTAGCCTATTCAAAAATAAGCATGCAAATATAGCAGTATGCATTCTAGTAGACTAATCATATTGCTCATGATAGCATGCCAATGCATGAGCTATCTTACGCAGTAGTTGATCGATACGCCATAGCACTCCAATAGTATGTCGTTGTAATTACATAGGAATTTGGTCAACCGTGGTCTCAGCTATAACATGTGTCAACCCCTCCATACGACGCTCTATCTCTACGAGGGTCTCTATTATATTGAGATCATGTAGTACTTCTCGTCCTACTTAAGCAACCTATATTGGTGCTGGTGTTGGTTGTGGGTCTCCCGCTCGTTGGAGATATGACATACCCACAGGTTGAATAGGTCCAATATCTGGATGTACAAATTTATGGTTTAGTCTCAGAAACATCAAACCACACACACACACACACAAATTGTAAAACTTAAAATCAAAAAATGGTCGAAATATCTTACCTATAGCACCCCATTTCTCTCCCTCAGGAAGCGCGAGCTCTGGGTCTCCGTGGAAATCCACCCCTATGTATGGATAATCATCCACCATGAAAAACCGCATGCACAGCCATCTAAAGAAAACTTGTGTGAAGCTCATGGGCAATGGACCTGCATGGTGGGACATGAGATCTATCCACCTTCTCATCCGTGTAACTCTCGCATCAATGGGATCAAGTCAGATATGTTGAGGTCGTAGAAAATGGAATCCTCTCTAGAGAAAAGGAGACCGAAATTGTGCCACGGCCAAGTTCTTTAGTCTCCCATATTTTTCTTTAGTCGGATGTTCTTTCACGTTGACCAACACTCCCTCAATCTAGTTGAAGACAGTTGGCTCTATACATTATAGAGCATACTACATGTATGACCTATTGGCCACATGTAGTGTAGATCTACTTGTCAATCTCGTGATAATGAACAGGATCATTCGTGGAGGCAATCGGACCACGTCTTTTATGTTGATTTTCCCATCCTTGGTCGGTTAGGCTCAAGGTCTGCAATAAGTGGCAACATAATCCTTGATTGTTTCTCCTCCCCTTCTCGTGTTTAAGCAAGAGATGGGGGCACTTTGTCTCGATAGACCTGTCAAGAAATATGTGTCTTCTACCATTATATCAAAAAGATGTTCTCCTAGTTTGAATGCCTACACTTGGACATCCCATGCACATACAATATATTCAAGTAATTCCATTTTTTTCCTCATTCCAGGAAGCTAGAAGAATTTTAGCAATCCACAATTTCTTAGTTCTAGGATGGTAGCAGGACTATTTGATGCATTCATATATTATTCTTCATGTTCTTTTTCCTGCCCTATCAGGGACATTTTTTAGCAATAAAGTCCTGAAACATCACAAAGAGACTCATTAGGATCATTTTCATGCAAAAAACTTGACAAATTTATAGAGAAACTAGTGGTAAAAATTTGGGTTTTCACCTAATGCACCCTCCTAAGGGAGGCCAGTGCATTGCAGCACCCCCTCCAATGTTAGTTCTCTAGTATCAATGTACCTTTTGACCTTCTGGGAGCGCGTTGATCCAAGGACGCAATATTTGTGCCCTAGGGCCTCCAAAAACCTAAAAAATGTGCATGAAACTGCAAAATGCCACCATGAAAAGAAAGAGAAAGGTCTTAGCTCCTACCTAGAAGTAACGACACCTGAAATGATCCTCTGGATTGACCACAATTAGCTGCAGAAAATCAAGGGTAAAAAGCACTCAAAGCTCCAATGTCAAATGATGAATGTGAAATGGTAAAAATGAATTGTCAATTTAGATATTTATGGTCATTTCTCCACTATTTTATTCGCTTTTAATGTCTTGACCTAGTTAGAGTTCAATTGTATCATGAAACGTGCATTTTTAATCTGTTTGATGGTGTTTTGAATAGGTCGAAAGTTTTTTAATGGATTATGTCGTTTTTTGAATGGAATAAGATCATTTTGACAGAGCGTAAAATTTTATCAATTTTTCGGGCTCTGTAAAATTGTGAAAAAGGAACCCCCCTAGAGTTCTCTTTCAGCTCTTTTCAGACTCAAAAAATAAGAAAATATTGTTGAGCACTTGTCTTTTTGAACTTGTTAAAGTAAATTAAATGACTTCTACTTAGTATAAGTTTAACCCTTTTCCAAACTGAGATAGGCTACTTACGAAAAAGGAATACCTTAGTCAAACACGGCAACCAGGTTCTCCTGAGTATTGTTTTCTGCCTTTTCAGACTCAATGTAAGACCCTCCTCCCACATCCACCCAAGTAACCATGCCAACCAGGGTAAACATAATACGAGAGGCTACTATGATCATATTTGACCTCCTATATGACCTCAAGGAAGTGGAATCGATGGAACATCACACACAGTCATCCAACATCATCAACAGAACCCTCAGGAGACAAGTCAGCCACTCAAACAGCCTGTCCCTAGGTCCCATTGTTGTTTTGGACCTCTTAGGCCATAGTCTCTCTCATAGCCCTGTATGCCAGCGACTGTGGACCATGATTTCCAATTATGTGCCAGCGACCCCAGGATTTAAGCCACATTTCTAGGCCCATAGCCCAGGCCACTACCCAGAATGGAATGATAGCTTAGAATCAGGAGATGTACAGGGAAACAATTATGCAAAAGCAATAACTTGATCAAGACCTTAACCAGAACCCTACTAGCCATGACAGGAATTTCTTCAAACATATCGTGAACATGTAACCTATAGGTGTAAACAACAAAATTAAGTGTAGGGATCTCATATTTATCTGAGAATCTCTATGAACCATTGTTCCCTCATGCCATTTGCTACATTATCATATATTAGGTCATAGACGCATTATTTATTCATGTACAAGTAAAAACATTTTGAGAGACATACATATTTGTTGTCACAAAATGTACATATAACCAACATAATAGGAACAGAGATACCAAAAACATATCAACCATAAAAATCCATATATACATCAGTACATTTTCACATGAAAATCAAGGGAATGAATTTCTCAGTAATGAATGCAATAAACCAAGTGGATATGGGACTGCCACATTCCACCCGACCATCTAATGGCTGAGCCAAATCTCTCTTTATTCATTCACCCCTGTGCCATATTCCAAGCATGAATGTGGGACTCAAACCAAAATAACTCAACCAGGGCATACTGAGGTTAAACCACATCACCCTCGTCAATAAAAACGAAGCTTTACAGTTATCCATCCTGGATCACTTGGCCAACACAATGAACACATCATAATAGGCTTTACTATGATCTCGACATGATCACTATACCAAACAAGCATGGATGCCACCAAATTTCTCCACCTACATCGTGAGGAATTTTCATGTCTACTAGTCTCTCAGGTTTTACTGCAATCCAAACCTAGATCACTAGGCCCTAAACCGAGACCCACTCTCCAGGCTTTATCGCATATCCCAAACCTTGGATTATTAGGCCCAACAGATAGAAAACCACCTCTAGGCTTTACCGTATATCCTGCCATTCACCAGTAAGGATTCCTAGGCCATCTGAGGCAACACAAAATCTGGTTGTACCACAATCCACAGTCTAGTTCGGGGGTTACTATGCCATGTGTTCTACCATTTCAAAGATCCACCTAACTTAGCTTTGAATCCATTTGGAAATCCAACTCAACCAATCATGAGAACCCCATCACACCATGGCTATCCAAAAATGTCAAGGCTAGGTTGAAAACACTGTCAGACCTAGCAAAACCCATGTCATGATAGAAAATAACCGCAAGCAATACCATGCATGCCAAATATAGCAAGGAAAATACACATACAAGTCGATACCTACAATCAATTTTGTTGTAGTTACTTGATCCTACCTTTCCCTGATTAATCCTTTCTTCGTCTTTCCTTCTTTGCCTTTCTTGATCCAATTCCAAAGTACTTCAAGAAAAACTCTAAGTATCCAAGAGTATGAGAGAGAGAGAATAATGAGAGTGATCCAAAACTGAATTGACTAAAGGTACTAACTGATCCTCAGAAGCCTTTTATGAATGAGGCCTCTATTTCCTTCATTTTCCTCCTCACATGCAACATGTGACCTTTCACCTCCTTTTTCTCCTAATTTCCATTATTTTCATAAATAATTGTGCCAAAAATGCCATTTTTCCTTTCCAAAGCCTTATCCATTGCCTTTTCCAATTTCCTTAGCCATAAACAACCAAATGAACACCCCTTAGGATTTCCTGCCCAACATTCACCTTGGAATAAGTGTCCCATTCATCCGTGATTATTATTTTTAACTTTTATTACATGGAATTTTCACCATGGTTGTTACAGAACCCTCCCCCTTGGGGGACACCGTCCTCGGTGTTCAATCACACATATGATTTAGTAACCTGCTGAAGGAGGACATACTGCTCATGGAGCTTTATAACACAGCTCGATGCAGTATTTACAATGAAAGATCTACTCAAGAAAAAAACATCATGACAACATGAAAACATACTGCATAGTGGAACTTTATAACACAACTCATTACGGTATTTCCAATGATCATCATGTTGAGTGCCAACTCATATAACACCATAACATCATCATAACATAACCACGTGATAGCATAATAACATGACACCCATACTGCATAATAGATCTTTATAACATAGCTCGTTATGGTATTTACATCCATACACCGGTGTACATATAGAAAAATCATCAATATATATATATATACCCAAAACATATGTTAAATCATATACCAAGACATATATCAAAACATGTACTAAACGCCATGTCTAAGCATATATCAAAACATCATATAGCATATATCAAATCATCATCAAGCATATATCAACAACCATAAAGCAAATACCAAACCATCATAAAGCATATACCAAACCACCCTAAATCATATACTACACCACCATATCAAGCTACTTTGCCTCAATCGGAAAACAAGGAAGGATACATGGCTCGGATCTGATCCTTTATCTCCCATGTAGCTTCATCGGGCCCAAAGTGATTCCATTGCACTTTAACTTGCTCGATTGCTCAGTTCTGTAGCATGGGCAACTTTTTCTGCAATATACACTAAGACTCTAGCTAGAATCCTCCATCTAGTTCCACTTGCAATACAGACCAGTCAATTACATGATCAACATCCTTAACATACTTCTTAAGCAAAGATTGATGGAAAACATCATGGACTTTCACTGTTGTAGGTAGTGCAAGTCAATAGGATACTAGCCCAATCCTCTCAATGATGTTGAAGGGTCCACAAAACTGTGGTGCCAGTTTGGCACACAATCCAATCCGCAAGGAGCTCTTCTTCAGTTTGATGTGCAAGTACACTTGTTCCCCAACTTGGAACTCCTTGAAAAACCTGTTCTTATCTACATAACAATTTTTCCTATCCTGTGTTGCCTTTAGATTCTTCTTGATCACCTGAATCTCTTGTTCCATGTCTACCAACATATCTAGTCCAATCAATACCCTACTAATCGGATCACTCCAGCTGATGGGAGTGTTACAACTCCACCCATACAATGCCTCAAAGGGACTCATCTTTAATGACTCCTAATAAATGTTGTTGTATGTGAACTCTACCAAAGGGAGATACTCTTCCCACTTCCATTGTTGATGCATCACATACATCTTCAACATGTCCTCCAATATCATGTTGACCCTCTCTGTCTGTCCATCTGTCTGCATATGATAAGTTGTGTTGAAGGCTAACTGTTGGCTTGAGGGGCTGAGACCTAGGTTTAGAGTTAGTTGCACTAAATAACAAAACCCTTTTTCATTGGCCCTTTTGGTAACGATCTGCTTGCATAGACAGAAGTCTCACCCAAGCCGATATTGGGGGATGCTAGAACCAGGTTTCTGCATCTAGAAGGAATATGGAGTTTGGCCCTTGACCGAGTCTAACTCACCTACAGATCTATTACTACACTACGCGATCTTACTTATTGTTATGCTGAATCTAATCTATTCATACAAAAAGACTACTTCGCAGATCTAAAACCCTATCTACTGTGCATAAATCAATGGACCTTAACTGTAATTAACTGTAACGGAAACTCATATATTAATTTTGATCTGCATAGCACAAAAGTAAATAGTAATGGAATAATGTAAAGTACAAAATGCAAGTACACAGGTCTGCCTTCAAAATCTTCTTTATTATCTTTAGATCTTCCCAATTACAATCCCTCTTACCCTGCACACACAGCTCCAGGGGCCTACGCACACAACTGCACGAACCTTCCCCTTCGTTCTAACAGAAAGATAAGACAATTACAGACTCAAAAAATCAAAACATATCCATCCATAATTGATTGATGTCCTTTGACTTACTAAGACACCCTTTATATATATTTTTCTCTTACAATACCATGGTCTGCAAACCATGGGCGGAGCTCAAAACATACAAATTGATCCCATCCTTTTACAAAATAAAGGGCTTTGACCCACCCTAAATCCCCTATGACTCCTAAAATATTGCACGAAGCACGGTTTTCTCCTCAAAATGTGGGCTCTTTACAAAACTTTGACCTAGGGGGACCCTACCGAATAGGCCCCCAACACAAAGATGTGACTTGTCCCGAGTCACTTAGCTGGTATGTCCTGAATCTTCACTTTGAGACCGTTTTTCGCATCTTTCAAAGGTTGAAGTGTATTTGCACACTTCGTGGCGGCCTATCGTACTTCCTCTACCAGCTTCTCCGTCGTCGGCCTTGCTCTCGCCAGACCGATGGTTCTTTGCATCTGCCTTATGATCTTTAGCTTGCTCTCCACTTACTGTTAGAGTTGAATAGCTTCATTGGCCTATGGTTGCATCCACGTTAAAATGAATTACCCCTTTCACTACACCTCATCAATCTCTCCCTGCAAAAACTTTCCCTCCTGGAGAAGGGAAAACCATTGCGCATGTGCTAGGGTCCACACCGTCAGTTTGATTTCATCAAACTGTTGTTGCTTGTTGTGGATCTCTGTCTGTATCTTCTATACATGTGGTTCCTCCTGCAGCGAGGCCCTAGTCTCCATAATTTCTTCAAAGATTTGTCTACAGTCTTTGACTGTAGTAGCTATATTTTCCATAGCAACCTTGATATTTGTTTCACGCTGCTCGCGAACCTCTGGTGGAGTTTTCGGCTGTAGCCTCATCTGCAACTTTGTGATCTGCATTTCCAGCTCAAATTTTACTTTTTCAACTTCTGCCTTTGATCCTTTTACAAAATAAGGGGCTTTTACCAGCCCTAAAGCCCCTATGACTCCAAAAAAACTGCACAAAGTGCACTCTGCTCCTCAAAATGTGGGCTCTTTACAAAACTTTGACCTAGGGGGACCCTACCCAACACCAACTTTGTGCCTAAACTTGCAAATAACTCCTTCCAAAACTTGCAAGTGAACTTCACATCCCTATCTGACACAATCTTCTTTGGAACATCATGCAGTCTAACCACATCTCGGATGAATACCTATGGTACATCACTAGCTAAGAATGTAGACTTCACCGGAATGAAGTGTCCACAATGACCATTGATGGAATCATGCTGCTTCACTATCCTCAGCAACCCTATGATGAAATTCATGGAAATAACCTCCCATTTCCACTCAGGAATCACGATCAGCTGTAGCAGTCCACCTGGATGTTTACACTCTGCCTTCACTCGCTAACAATCAAAGTATCTAGCCATGAACTCTACCACATCCCTCTTCAAATTCGGCCAATAATAATATATCTTCATTATTGTCAATGTCTTCTGATAACTTGGGTGACCTAAATATGGTTTCACATGAAACTCCCTCAAGATCAGCTTCTTGAGCTCACTACTATTTGGTACATATATCCTGACTCGGAACCTAACCAATCCATATGATGTAAGAAAATAGTCCATGCCCTATGCACTACCTGTACAAGTGCCTATACTACCACCTATACCTGTACTATCATCCTGCTGCAACTTTTGCATAATCTCCATATACCTGACATCCTATTGTCCTGCCTGCAAGATCATGTCTTGTAAGTATGTCCCATAGGAGCTCATAGCTGCCAAGTGATGTACATGTACCCATCTATTGAGAACATATTCTACCCTATTTTCTTTACCTTTAATGTACCTGATCTCAAAATCAAACTCATTGATCATGGCCAACCATCTGGCCTGCCTGGCATTTAGATTTGGCTGGGAAAAAAATACCTTAATCCGATGTGATCACTCATGAGTACAAACCTCCTGCCAAGAAGATAGTGTCTCCACATCTTCAATGCATGTATAATCACTACTAGCTCAAGGTCATGTGTCAGGTAGTTCTTTTTGTGCTCGTTTAGTTTCGAGGACTCATAACATATCACATTTCCATCTTGCATAAGGACTCCAACAAGCCCTCTCTTGCAAGCATCTATGCCTACCACAAACTCTTTGTCTGGATCTGTGATCTATAGTATTGGAGCATGCATCAACAACTGCTTAAGATGCTCAAAGCTAGCTTTACACTCCTTTGTCCTTTCAAACTTCTTACATTTCCTTTGCAATGATGTAATGGGATAAGAAATATGTGAGAATTTCCCAATGAACCTCCTATAATAGCTTGCCAGACCCATGAAAGATATCACCTCATCCACATTCTTAGGAGTTACCCACTCCATGATGGCCCTTATCTTCTCTAGATAAACTGCAATGCCCTCCTTGGAGACAACATGCCCTAAGTAGTGTACCTCAGTATAAAAGAAGCTACACTTGTTAAGCTTAGCATACAACTGATGCTCTCTCAACAACCTCAATAGTGCTGCTAAATGCTCGGTGTGCTCTTCCTTATTTTTAGAATATACCATTATATCATCAATGAACTCAATAACAAACTTATCCAAATATGCGTGCAACACACTATTCATCAAACACGTGAACGTAGCTGGAGCATTAGTTAAGCCAAATGGAACAACAACAAACCCATAATGCATTTACCTGATCCTGAACACAGTCTTGTATTTGTCCACCTCTTTGATGTGTACCTGATGGTATCCTGATCTCAAGTCAATCTTCGAGAACATTGTTGCTCCCTTCAATTGATTGAACAAGTCATCAATCCTCAGCAAAGGGTACCTGTTCTTAATAGTCACTTTGTTCAACTGCTTGTAGTCAATGCATAATCTGAGAGTACCACCTTTCTTCCTCACAAACAAGACGGTGTGCCCCACGGTGATACGCTTGTTCTAATGTCCAACATTGTCCAATATTTCCTTCAACTACAACTTTAACTCAACCAACTCAGGTGTGTTCATCCTTTAAGGTGCTTTTGATGTTGGAGCTGCCCCTGGAACTAACTCAATAGAAAATTCTACCTCCCTGTTTGGTGGAAACTCTGTAATGTCCGCAGGAAATACATCCTGAAACTGCTACAACACTGGGTATCTACTCAACACATCTACATCCTCAACCTCCTTACCCTTATCACTAGAAATGTGTACTGCAAATAGCTTGCACCCTTTTCTACGGCTACGCTTTGCTTGCATAGTTGTTACTATCATAATGAATGTGTCTTTAATCTTACCTTGCAAGACTCTCGGTTCTCCATTGTCATCAACACACTCAATAGTATTGTCATAGCAGTCAACCTTGGTCCTATGTAGATACAACCAATCCATGTCCAACAACATACTGTATGATCCCAAAGATAACACATTCAAATGTGTTGCTAGAGACATACCATTTAAATCAAATGTGCAAGCTCTTACCCAATGAGGAACTTGCTTCTTTGTACCTGTAGCCAACTGCACTAAACAAAAATTTCCATGCATTTCCTTATTCAAACAACACTTATCCACCAAGTCAGGGCTAACATAGCTATGATTATATCCAAGGTCAATCAAAATATAAATAACTTGATCACAAATCTTACAGTCCATCATAATGATAGATGCTTGGTGTTTTTCCTGCCTGTTGTCCACTACTGCATAGATACATGGAATACTCTAACCAACATCCCCAACAATATATGACTCTTGTGCATTGTATATATGAGGCCTACCACCCTGGTTTTGTGGATAATCTCTCTTAAGGTGTTCCTTGCCACATTTCCAACACTCTAACTGACCAGTACCAATACCTTTGTGTTTTTGTTGTGACTCGCGTCCCTGTCTAGCTGCATTAAAACTATTTTGTGGTGCCACATTCTCTTTCTAATCTACATGTTGAGGCTTTGTCCTCTTAGGCTACCATTTAACTTTACCTTTTTCCTTCCCTTTCCATCCATGTTGAGATTCATTCTTACACTTTGATTTTTAATAGAAATTCTTGAGTTTCCCAATAACTTCCTCAAGTGATCGAGGCTCAGCATACTCAATCTGATCTCTAAATGCTAATGGAAAACCAATTACAAATCTTTGAACTTTAGCCTTATCATCGGTAATATATGGTGCATACCTCAATACTCCAGAAACTTGGTCATGTACTCTTCATTTGTCATCAATCCCATCTTCAGCCCGTATAATTCTTTTGCCTAACTGTCATAGTACCTTTCTGACAAGTACTTCTTCCTGAAAAGTCTCTTGAACTCACGCCAGCTCAAGTCATCTATCATGATGTCTCTAACCTGCTTAACATCTTCCTACTAGATGTCTACTTTACGTTTCAAGCTGAAGATAGTTATTATGGCCTTCTTGTTATCCGGTACTCATGCAACTCAAATAACTTGTTCATTCCAAGTATCCAAGCCTCTGCATCTTCTGGCTTCTTCATATCTCCATCAAAATTAGGTGGTTTTTCTTTCTTAAACTCATCCGGCAAGAATCCCCTATCATTCCTCCTATAAGGATGATAGCGATGGCGATCATGATGTCTAACAGAACAAGAACTAGAATAATACCTGTACTCGTCGCCCCTCCTTTCTAGAGTGTCCAACAATATTCCATCTATCACTGTATCAGATCTATCTGACTTGTGTCTACCATGATATCTACTTCCATATGCCCCATTAGTTTTATCCTCATGTCCATGGCTGATCCGAAGTGGCTCTTGTCGCTGCAAGCCTAAAAAACTCTAAAGAAGTATAGAATTCACCTCTGCCTGCTTCTCTTGTACATGTATGATCCAGTCATTATCCGCCTTACAACTCCTTATCTCTTCATTCAAACTTCTCAATGTAACTTCCAAATATGAAGAGTTCCCAAAACCATACTGCTCTTTGGATTCATAGGGAGAGTCCTTGTAGTCAACCATCTTGATAGCCATTTGATATTTCTTCTTGCAATGCGTAATATGTCAGATAAACCAAATCACAATAAAATGACGTAACTTAGTATAGCTCGGGGGGGATACTTTGTTTTCAAGATCACCAAATCAGCATGATACATGTATAACATGATCATAACAGCATATCTACATACACAAGTAAATGTATAAACACATAAACGTCACTCTAACTAGGATCCAGTCGTCAATGCAAGGCCATATCAACAATGAATGTTATGACCTCATGCTTGAAACCAACCATTACTCCACTATACACATTGCCACATGCAACCAATAACATGCATAACCAATGCCTAACCAACTACACATATGCATAAATTCATGTAGTTGAGCATAATTGATCAATCCTAGTAATCAGCCTACAAGGCTGATACATGTAATCAAAATACTCAAGGATGTAACCTAACATACAAGGATGTAAGTAGGCAACGTAAAATCAACATGTAAGTGACATATAATCCATATGCAATCAGTCATGTACTTATGACAAATACGTTTCGAAAGATCAACATCAAATTCTCCATGATGACCATACTACAACCCTAATCCATCATCAAGCAAATGCAACAAGTATATAAGTGTAAGAGACACACATGCAACTGACATGCATGCATGACCAACACATTCAACCCATCCATTCCAAGAGTTGAACCATGCTCTTATACCAATCTCTAACACCCTCCTCCCACATCCACCCAAGTAACCATGCTAACCGGGGTAATCATGAGACGAGAGACTACTATGGTCATATTTGACCTCCTATGTGACCTCAAGGAAGTGGAATCGACAGAACATCACACATAGTCATCCAACATCATCAACAGAACCCTTAGGAGACAAGTCAGCCACCCAGACAGCATGTCCCTAGGTCCCATTGTTTTTCTAGACCTCATAGGCCATAGTCACTTGTTATAGACATTTTTGGGCACTGCAACCCAAATCACATATGTCCATAAACAAAGGGCTTCTGAGTCCCTAAAAGTGTTATTTCATGCCCTAAAGGAACAAGGTTAGCTGATTACATCATCTCCCAGAAGTTCTCCACAGAAAACTGCTCAGAACTCGTCAAAACTGGACCATACAGGTTGCTCAATGCTAAGGGTGCGATGCATCTCACCTGCCTAGTGTTAAAGGTGTGATGCATACTAGAAAGCCCTTCTGTAGGGTGTGATGGGTGAGAATGGACAAATGGCAGATACAGTTTGCAAGGTGGATGATCATGGAATCTTCCAGAAACTTCTCCTGTGACACTTGCCTCTGTGAATTCACCCAGGGATGAGTAAGAGATCATCAATCTCCAAGTGGAATCAAGAACTATCAGAGAGAAGACACTAATCAAAATCCCAAAAGCTGACTCACCTCCCTGCAATCATCTATATATGGATCCCTCATCCCAGAGATCCAGAGGCTGGAATTTCGTATCTTGTAATGAAGTGTTGTTGGTTTCTTGGTGGAATATCATAGTGTTGGGTGATCTAAGCTTTTCATGAGGTGAAGAAGGGTTTTCATGCTAGGAGGATGACGCTGCGTCAGATCAATGGGTTGTAATCCTCTCTTCTAATCTTTATATCAATAAAGTTATTCAAGGTTTCCTCCACATTCTTGTATGTCTGATAATATATTCATTTGTGTGGTCAATATATATCTGGTCCTATATTGCTTATGATTCTAGATCTCTGCACTTTGAAGGTATTATGCTGCTTTGAGTTTACAGGTACTCTTTGAAGCGGAGTGGTCAAGGGAGAAGCGGCAAAGACCTGTTGACGAGGAGAAGGAACAAGCAAAAAACCGAGCGAAAGATCAAGGTTGGTATTCTTTGATCCTATCCTATCTACTTCTCATAAAGGAAAATGAAAGTAACTTTAATCTGTTTGTTTCTAAGATAGCTACCCGTCTTAGTGGGACTAGCAGCTCTATATAGACACTATATTTCCCGATAACAAAATGGCGACTCCGTTGGGGAGCGAATAGATTGTTTGCTTGTATATATTTGTTTGTTTTATAAACTTATAGACGGAGCCTGAATTTAAGCCAGCTAGCCTTCGAACTTCATTTTCTATGCAAGTGAAAAGTAGATCAATGATGCTTTAGTCTATCTCTAGGTTTTGTTTATAAACTGAACAATCGATTTGCAAACATCCTAATTGCCCTAGTGGTGGCTCTAGTAACCTCATTAGATCAGCCCCTGTGATTTCTATTTACTGACTATCATTAGCTCGGCCTAAATCCCTGAACTAAGCTGCAAACTGTGACCAAGAACCAAGTTGAAGTCTCATCCCTGGACCATCACACTTTCTCCTCTTGGGAATCATGATGCATCACACCTCTCATGTGTAGTAGGTGCGCTGCATCGCACTTTCCCTGTGTTGCAGGTGCGCTGATCAGATAAGACCTCTTCTGCTTCCAGATTTTGGTTTCTTTGTTCACTCTCTTCAGCTTTATTCAGGAGTTTTGTTGTCTGTGATCAGTATACCACTGTGGAAACTCCCTTCCTTTGCATGATTCCGCCTCCATAGTACAAAGAATTGTGAATGTTTTTATGTATTGTGCGCCATTTACAGTTCTCTTTTACAAAAAGTAGCGTAATCAAACTGTCGTCTTTTGATTTGGAAGTGTCGCAAGTGTCGTTTTCAGTCAAAGAAAAGAATCCTATCGTTCTTGATGGTCAATTATATAGTTACTCTTGTATTTGATTTGAATTAGTAGTTTTTCAAGTGTCGAAAGTAGTTTTCAATTCAAAGTCACAAAGTGTCGTCATTATCTTCCTTTCGTTTTTGAAGAGAAATTTGTTAGTATTGTCGCTTTGAAAAGATAATTCAGATTTGTACTCAGCATTCTTTATGTCATTCACACATTAAGAAAGTGGAAAACAAATACATGCATGTGCATTTGCATTTAGACTGCTTGTTGGTTTGATTTAGGACAGTGCATCTAGTGTGTGCTCTCTACTCTATGTTGAAAGAATGGCATCTCTCTTTCTTTAGTAGCTAGGATTTTCATTGCAAAAAGAAGATTAAACGATTGTTTATCATCTTAGATTGCATTTTAGGAATTGTATATCTACATCACGTGGTGAACCTGAAAGGAAAATTTCTTAAGAAAGATCAACTGTAAAATAAATTCAATGAACATAAAAACGCTTTGGAACCTAACGCACAACATCTAGAAGTCTAGGCTAGAGACGTATTCTGGCGTCGTAAAGCCTGGTAACTATCACTTTCATCGTAGGTTGGGTGATTCCTCCTCTTTGAGACAACAAGTGCCAGTACGAACTTGTGCTCCCACGTACCGTCGAGTATATATTGGGAGACCACAATAGGCTATATCCTTTATCCATAGGAAGCCGTGTCTGCCGCCCTATCGATCGCAATGCACTGAATACAGCATTCGGGAAGATTGACTTCCGTACCATAAAAAGTATTCTGCAGTTTTGTGATTGGTTTGGTAATCCCTCTGTCTAGATTTCCAGAGTAGTCTCTTTCATTCCTTTTTAGACTCCTTAAAGGAAAAGGTCCATCTGAGCACTTGTCACTTCACGCTCATTAAAAATTGAAGGCGACTAGAGTCATATTTTGGATTTTCTCGACTCCTAAAAATTGAAAAAGCAAGTTGTGTCAAAGTGTCTAAAATTTATTTTAATCGAAATATTTTCACTATTCCCTCGTTGGTCTTAGGTTGAGAAAATGGATTCCACCAACCAAGGATTTCCCCTTGGAGGAAATCTTGGTCCTTTCTCCTCTTGGGGAGATGTTGGTGCACCTCATATGGCCACATTGTCACTTCCAGAATTGACGATTGGCTTGTCAATATGGCTCTTCTCGACCTCCGTCGTTTAAAATACCATGATTCCTGAATAATCAAGTCAACAACTAGACGATACTAGAGTTACCCCTCAACCTTCTACTTCTTTTATTTCTCCCTCTCCTCCTTCCTCTTCACTTGATGAAGCTGGTAAAGAAAAAAATCAAGTAACTAAGAAGGAGAAGAAGGAAAAGAAGAATAAGGAGCCAAAGGAAAAAAGGGGTAACCATGCATCATCTAGCGAAAATCCACACACGGCACCGTCCAGACCTAAATCTCCATGTGTCATTTGCAAAGGGGACCACTATCATCGAGATTGTCCTTGTATCCCCCGGATCTTAAGGGACTGGTCTCCTCGTTTGCACAATCCGGTGTCATCAACCTCTGACGATCATGTTGAAAGCACACCATCAACTAGTGAAAATGAAGTCTCTGGACAGAAAGGAAGATGTAAATTTCCTTGAAAACTGTGCAAAGGCAATCATGTCGTCCACCATTGTCCCTTCTTGGACGAAGCTAAAAGAGTCTTGGATAACCGTCCCGCTTCACCGCTGCGGCTTCCTCCTGGATACAAGAAACTCTTGCCGAGTCCATCGCTAGTTGAAAATCCGACCGACACAACTTTGTGGTCGATCGAAGCATCTATCATTGAAGATAAACCCACTGAATCCATACCAGACGAAAGTCAAAAGGTTGAGGTGGCAGTCGACCTGGTCTTGTCTTCGGAAGGTCCATCTTCAAATGATACAATCACCGAAGAGAATGAGAACAACACCGTTCAAATTCTTTTCGTAAAAACAGACTCCGATGAACATGGGGGCAATCTACCCATTTCTTTACCACAAGAAGGAAGTTCGTCAGAGTCATACCCGGCCATATATTCGGTCCCACCTCCGAGCAACCTAGTCGTTTCCTTCGATTGGAATCTACTAGGCAGACCCCATTTACCGGCTAGTGTACCATTCTGAATCATTGTTCAAACCTACATAATGGTCATGGTCAGTACCATCATAGATGAGGGGGCTTCTGTGAGTATCCTTTCCTCAACTTCTTGGAAAGCACTTGGTTCGCCATCTCTTCTACCTGAGATGCGGAATCTAACAGGCTTTGATAAAGGAACCAGTCGACTGTTAGGGATCCTTCCAAGTTTTCCTATAACTTTGAGAAGGAAAACCATTTATATGAACGTAATGGTAGTCCAAGGACCTTTAGATTATAATATGCTCCTTGGGCGCGACTATATTTATAGCATGGGAGCCATTGTCTCCTCACTCTTTCGAGTAATGTGTTTTCCGCATGAAGGCCGAGTGGTCCAGCTCGTAGACTAGCTTTCGTTCCCCGGCTCACACATAGCTAATAGTCAAATTCCATCCCTAAATGGTCTTTTTACGCAAGGAATGTCTCATCAATCTCCAGTCCATCCACCTGAAGAACACGAGTAATTCGGGGGTCAGGACTGAAACCCAGGGGGCATGCACCCTGGTCTGCTTCGGCAGGAAAACTCTAGGTATAGAGTAGGTTTCCGCGGAGGAATGTGACTGGTCCGACACCCATCCATATAGGAAGAGGGTATTAGACTGGAATAAGATACCTCCATCAGAAGGTAGGCCTTTCCTGATAGAACAAATGTTTTGTCTGCAAATTGAAGGGTAACCTGGAAACTCTACTTCACTATACCTAGGGGCATGCAAACCTTTTTGCATGCAAGTGAAGAACGACCATTTATTTTCTTAGTTTGTAGATTCTCAAACCCTTTAAACTCGTAGGATGGGTCATTCCTAATTTGCATAATGAAAGGATGCGGAGCAAAGCTTCGAAAGGTGCAAGCTCCATAAAAATGGAATCTATCGATGAGATGTCCTTATCATACGACTGGCATGAGCAGTTTTTATGTGAAGTTCAAGCTCGTTAAAAATTAAACCTAAGCAATGAGAAAATGTTTCCCCCAGAGTTTAAGCTCATTAAAAAATGAACCAATTTCCAGTAAATAACCGTTCTGAATGCATCATCATCAGCTCTTGAGCCTTGGTCGTGTTCTCATCATCACCTCCGCTCTGTTTTAGCCGATCATTCACCTCCATTTGATTGTTTACCCCTTTTGAGGAACAGCTGCGAAGAGTGATTCTATTAGCCATCCTTGTGACATTGCCGTGATTGGAAAATTCCAAACCTTACCTGGAATCAGTTGCTACCTGAAATTATCACTCATTCCTCAAAAAACGAGTCTCCTTTAAGCTCTTTTTGTCTGACTCGTAAAATATGAAAATATTGCCAAGCAGTTGGCCTCTCCAGCTCGTTAAAGTTATCGGGAGTGTTATCCATCCTCTAGATTTTAATATTTTTGGACCTGAGGGATTATTACACAAAAATATCAAGCGCTTGTCTTGTTCGGCTCGTTAAAACTATCGAAAATTCATCCCTTTCATATTATTTTATACTTTTTTGGACTTAAGGGATTACATGACGAAAAAGGATCACTGGAGTTTCCTTTTCGTCCCTTTTCAGACTCTCTAAAATTGAAAAAGGACCGAGTTGTCTTTTTCGTTAAACTCGTTAAAACCAATAGCGACAAACTTGTCCATACAGACAAGAACGAGTTTCACTGTCGCTAGGCTCGTTAAAACATAGCAACGGGTTTGCCCGAAGGGAAAATTATAGAACAAACATATGTTATCCTCCTCAAGCTTGATAAAAATAAAGAGGTACTGGTCAGCAATGACTGGGGAAAAATTGGGAAGAAAACTTGAAGAAACTTTATTGGTAGCGAGTCGCTCTTGAACATGACACTTTCACTCCATCACCATGATTGAGTCCGGTTGGGTTATTCCGTTCACTGGTCATATTACCATTGGTCCACCGTACCATCCATCTTTGGGGTTAATGCTACCAATCCATTTTCAGTGTCACCGATATGTTCAAGAGAAGTCGATCAGAGAATTCACCAAACCATCTTGTGTCTCATCCGCTGCAATACCATTACGCTTCATTCTTTCATGACCGCCACCCTGAACCCTGTATCATCAGATCGTTTTCACCTCCAAAAGTCAATTTCTCTGTTCCGTGTCATAGATGTGGGATTCATTAAGGCCCTCCTATGACGGGTCACTTCTTATCGACATCAACTCATTATCCAAGAAGTCAACCTAGGAACAACCCTTTCAGTACTTTGAAGCTTGCATGTCTCAATGGCAAGTTTCTCACTTTCAGCGACAGGTTTACATCAATGGCCTTCGACCGAGAGATTTTGCGTGGTGTTCAACGCCAAGTCCCATTTTCACACCACGTGAATTGTTGAGAATGCAACAAGATGATGGAGCTTAGTGGAGAGAAGTTGCCTTCACTAAGTGGGTCCGCAGGCTATTTTTGGCGCAAAGTATATTTTTAGACATATGGATCATGGTCTATGAGTTGCAGGATGCTATTTGTGGATGATTGGTCATGTTGGTAAAAATAGATGGACTTCTATTTTTAGACATATGGGCGGATTCTATTTTTAGACTGCCAGGCTAAAAATAGAACAATCGAATATTATTAGCTCATAATAATATTTGGACTATAAACATTATCTTATCCTCTTGGAGCACTTCAATTTGAGCTACAGATGTGGCACATGCAGCTGTCAGAAGGAAATACACTTTTCTTGTGGGTTAGTTGAGCTATTGCATGGTGGACTTCAGTTAGAACTCAAGTGGTTGAGTTTTGGTGGAGTTGATTGAGGAGTTGATGGAGTTGTGTTCAGTTTGACTTGGTTAAACTAGTTGTATTTAGTCTAACTGCAGAATACACTAGTGATGAGTGATGTGAATGAATTGCTAATTAATTCACTAATTATTAACTCATAAAGAAACTAAAGAATACATCAGTTAACTTAGTGCATGGACAGTTCAGTGGAGACAGGTGTTAGAGGTTGAGATTGCTATCAGTTGTGACTATAGTTGTGCATGAGATCTTGCACAATCAATGGATTGAGTAATTCCAATGAGGATTGCATGGTTCAAACAAGGAAATATGAGTTTGCTTCAGCCATTCATCATTATTCTCTTGCAGGATTGCGCAGTGGAGGCAGGCAGACAGTGGAGGAGATTTGAACCAGTGATTGATTCAGATCTGAGCTAGTTTTGTGTGTAACAAGTGGAGATAGTACTGAGTACTTGTGAGGAGTATTGTACTATGTATTGTTACATGTTCTCAATCATTATAATATACAGATAGTGTGGGGTTTTCATTTGTATGCTTTCCCCGGGTTACATACTGTGTTAATGTGCGCATGCGATTGATGTTTCATTGTTTTTAATGATGCTAAATTGATGATCAACATAGAGGAGGTTATGTATTATGCATGTATTCCGCAATAGTGTATAATCGGGATAATCTCTATGAATAAGTGTCATATTATTCAAAATTTTTACACAAATTGTATTGTCATACCTTGAGGGTCATCATCATTATCGGTGATTCCTCTCGCGCCTGTTAACAGCGTACATCATTGGCTAGTAATCAAGTGATGTCTTTCCATGTTCGACTCCAAAACACTTTTCACATTGATCGACTTGTACTTCGGGCGAAGATCGGACGAGTTTGAAGACCCCGGATCTAGTTTCATCCATCCGGGCTGCAATATATTCAGGAAAATAAAGATATCAAATGTACATCATTGCTGCACAGATGATCATCCGAATCAAAGGATGATGGCTCTATCAGAATCATCAGTCTGCCACACAGACGGTTGTCTATCCTATGTACATGAAAATGAATTTATAAAGCTGAGCATGGCAATGTCCGCCTCAGCTAGATCATGAAAATATTATGAAGATAATGTATTGTATTATATCTTATTACAGGTCACCTTCCAGTTCGAAAAAATCTCGGATCCTCATGATAAAGCATTTAACCTGACATCAAAAGATTAATGACCTCATGCTTTAGGGGACAACTGTTATAAACATTTTTGGGCACTGCAACCCCAATCACATATGTCCATAAACCAATGGCTTCTGAGTTCCTAAAAGTGTTGTTTCATGCCCTAAAGGAACAAGGTCAGCTGATTACATAATCTCCCAGAAGTTCTCCACAAAAAACTGCTCGGAACTGGTCAAAACTGGACCATACAGGTTGCTCAATGTTAAGGGTGTGATGCATCTCACCTGCCCAGTGTTAAAGGTGCAATGCATACTAGAAAACCCTTTTGTAGGGTGTGATGGGCGAGAATGGACAAATGGCAGAGACAGTTTGCAAGGTGGATGATCATGGAATCTTCCAGAAACTTCTCCTGTGACACTTGCCTCTGTGAATTCGCCCAGGGATGAGTAAGAGATCATCAATCTCCAAGTGGAATCAAGAACTATCAGAGAGAAGACACTAATCAAAATCCCAAAAGCTGACTCACCTCCCTGCAATCATCTATATATAGATCCCTCATCCCAGAGATCCAGAGGCTGGAATTTCCTATCTTGTAAGTGTTGTTGGTTTCTTGGTGGAATATCATAGTGTTCAGTGATCTAAGCTTTTCATGAGGTGAAGAAGGGCTTTCATGCTAGGAGGATGACGATGCGTCAGATCAATGGGTTGTAATCCTCTCCTCTAATCTTTATATCAATAAAGCTATTCAAGTTTTCCTCCACATTCTTGTATGTCTGATAATATATGCATTTGTGTGGTCAATATATATCTGGTCCTATATTGCTTATGATTTTAGATCTCTGCACTTTGAAGGTATTATGTTGCTTTGACTTTACAGGTACTCTTTGAAGCGGAGTGGTCAAGGGAGAAGCAGCAAAGACCTGTCAGTGAGGAGAAGGAACAAGCAAAAAACCGAGCGAAAGATCGAGGTTGGTATTCTTTGATCTTCTCCTATCTACTTCTCATAAAGGAAAACGAAAGTAACTTTAATCTGTTTGTTTCTAAGATAGCTATCTGTTGTAGTGGGACTAACAGCTCTGCATAGACACTAGATTTCTTGATAACATCACTCTCATGCTATGGGAAAGGGAGTGACCAGAAACCCAAAGTCGCTCTCATAGGCCTGCCTGCCAGTGACTGTGGACCAGAATTTCCAATTTTGTGTCAGTGACCCCAGGATTTAAGCCACTTTTTCAAGACCAGAGCCCAGGCCATTGCCCAGAATGGAATGATAGCTTAGAATCAAGAGATATATAGGGAAATAGTGATGCAAAATAAATAAGTTGATCAATACCTTAACCAAGCCCCTACTAGCCATGACAGGTATTTCTTCAAACATATCGTGAACATGTAACCTACAGGTGTAAAAAACATAATTAAGTGTAGGGATCTCATACCTATCTGAGAATCACTATGAACCATTGTTCCCTCATGCCATTTACTGCATTATCATCTATTAGTTCATAGATACATTATCCATTCATGTACAAGTAAAAACATGTTGAGATACATACATAGTTGTTGTCACAAAATGTACATATAACCAGCATAATAGGAACAAAAATACCTTAAACATATCAGCCAATATATACATCAGTACATTTTCACACGAAAATCAAGGGAATGAATTTCTCATTAATGAATGTAATAAACCAACCAGATATGGGACTACCACATTCCACCTAAACATAGAATGGTTGAGCCAAATCTCTCTTCATCCATTCAACCCTATGCCATATTCCAAGCATGCATGTGGGACTCAAACCAAAAGAACTCAACCAGGGCATATCGAGGCTAAACCACCTCACCCTCATCAATAGAAACCAAGCTTTATTGTAATCCATCATGTATCACTAAGCCAACACAATGAACACATCATAACAGGATTTATCGTGATCTCCACCCGATCACTATGCCAAACAAGCATGGATGCCAGCGGATTTCTCCACCTACACTGTGAGGAATTTTCTTGTCTCCTAGTCTCTCAGGATTTATCGCAATCCAAACCTAGATCACTAGGCCCTAAACCAAGACCCACTCTCCAGGATTTACCACATATCCCAAACCTGGGATTACTAGGCCCAACGGAGAGAAAACCACCTCTAGTATCTACTGTATATCCTGCCATTCATCGACAAGGATTCCTAGGCCATTCAAGGAAACACAAAATTTGGCTTTACCACAACCCACAGTTTGGTTCAGAGGTTACTAGGCCATGTGTTCTATCATTTTGGAGATGCACCTCACTCAGCTTCGAATCCATATGGAAATCCATCTCAACCAAACATGAGAACCCCATCACATCATGGCTATCCGGAAATGGCAAGGATATGTTGAAAACATTGTCACACTTGGAAAAACCCATGCCATGATAGAAAAGAACCACATGCAATACAATGCATGCGAGATCTAGTAAGGAAAATACACATGCAATTCAATACCTACAATGAATCCTGTTGTAGTTTCTTGATCATGCATTTCCCTGCTTGATCCTTGCTTCCTCTTTCCTTCTTTTCCTTTCTTGCTCCAATGCCAAAGTGCTCCAACAAAAACTCTAAGCATCCAAGAGTATGAGAGAGAGAGAATAATGAGAGTGCTCCAAAACTTAATTGAGAAAAGGTTACTAACTGATCCTTAGAAGCCTTTTTATGAATGAGGCCTCTATTTCCTTCATTTTCCTCCTTACATGCGACATGTGACCTTTCACCTCCTTTTTCTCCTAATTTCCATTATTTTCATAATTAATTGTGCCAAAAGTGCCATTTTGCCTTTCCAAAGCCTTAGCCATTGCCTTTTCCAATTTCCTTAGTCGTAAACAACCAAATGAACACACCCTAGTCTTTCCTACCCAACATTCATCTTAGAATAATTGTCCCATTCAACTATGGTTATTGTTTTTAACTTTTATTACATGGAATTTTCACCTGGGCTGTTACACTTGAGAGACTATCTATGAAAAGGAACCTTTGGAGTTTTATTTTTGCCTCTTTTTCAAACCCTCTAAACATGAAAAATATGTCGATTTATACCTTCAGTGGAACCAAAAAACATAAAATGGCGATGGACTCGTTGAACATGATGGGGCCAAACCACTCCTTCTCTGGGTTCGTTAAATATACGCAGAGGGATTCATTTGAAGAATGAACTTACAAATCAATCATATGTTATACTCCTCAAGCTTGTGTTGTGTGTGGAGCATGATTGTTCAGAGGTCTTTGTTTCAGCCGGATGTATACCCCAGGAAGTTTGTACACCCCTCCACGCGGGGGGGTGCGGGGGGGACTTGTCCCCCCCACGGGGGTCCGGGGGGGCCGATCCCCCCCGGCTAGGGGGTCCGGGGGCCAGCGGTCCCCCGGCGGGAGCTCGGGGGCAGCGCCCCTGAAGCTAAAAACAAATGTAAAATTGCCTTGTAAAAGTATAGTAATTTCTAGTCAATCTGGGCCGTTCATTAGGCAGATGATCTGACGGTAGAACTTATGTTTAGTTTAGGGTTTTTTTCCCTAGAAGGCAACCCCTCTCTTTGTATGAGGGCATTGTATTTTGAGGCTGAGATATAGATGTGTATTCTGTGAGCGAGAAATAGAGAGGTGAGACTGTGACAGAAAACAGAGGATATTACAGCGGATTTGTTGTAGGTTGTGTCTCTTCATTTTGCTGGATAATAGAAAGGAAGGACTGGCTGTTTGGGGTGGACGTAGCCCAAACTGGGTGAACCACGTATATCTGTGTCTCTCTTGTTTTGTGCATTTTCTGTGTTTATATTTCTGCAATATTTTATGTGTTTCATTGCTCCATAATATATAATTTTCTAACAGCTTGTCAAAACTAAAGAGGTACTCACTAGTAATGGTTGGGAAAATTGGGGAAATGGAATACTCTACTTTTTAATGGCAATGAGTCACTCTTGACCACGACACTCTCCCACTTCATCTTCATGGCGTTCGGTTGGGAAATATGTTTGTCTTTTAGTTTATTATACCTTTTCAAAGCCTCCGTTTTGGTTTTGGGTCAATGCTGCCAACTCCATTTCAGTATTGTCATTCTGTTCAAGATAATTCATTTAGTCGATATCTGCTAAAATACTCTTAAGCCTTCATTCCATGTTTGTCATTCCCGATCCAGTTTTGTATTAGCATCATTCTAAGAATTCTGTCTAAAATCATCATACATGTTTCGTGTCGTTGATGGGAGATGTATCAAGGCACTCTTGGGATGGGTTGCTTCTTGTCAACATCAACCTATTATCCAATAAGTTGACTTAGAAACACCCCTTTGGTACCTTAGTGCTTGCATACATCAATGGAAATTTTCCTCGCTCTCGGAAATAAGTTGACATCATTGGCCTTCGATCAAAAGATTTTGTGTGGGGTTCGACATCAACTCATCCATTCACACCATACAGATTTTATTAGAGTACCTTGAGAGCCATTAAAGTCATTGGTGGTTTCTCTCCTATCTGTTAACGGCTTACATAATTGGCCAATATTGAGATGGTTTCTACCATGTTCAACTTCATCTCGTTAATTCACATCGTTAAACGTGTACATTGGTTGGTTGTGTGAATAAGATAGAAGACCTTGTATCTAGTTTCATCCATCCGGGATGCGATTTCGGGAGTAATAAAAGATCACAATGCATGATGGCTATGATCATACAGACAGTCATCTAGTCATGGGTCCACAATCAGTCATCCATGGACATGTCTTTTGGCCATTATACATGTAATATTATCTTATGTGTTGAGCATGGGTATGCCTCCCTCACCAAAGATATCATGATGTAAATGTATTGTAACAGATGATGCTCTCGTCAGTTTTTCTTGATCTTGACTTGTCACATGGTAAAGCACTTCAGTCATCAGTGGCCATTTCTAACTTTGCGCTTTAAGGAGAAATCTGTTATAGGCCATTTTTCGCATCTGGTCAATAGGCCTTCAAACGAGACCAATTCACATCCTTCAAAATATTGGAATCATCCCTACACAAATCCCTAAACATGACTCTGTTAAATACCTGAGTATCTGCTCTTGACTACTAAGATTCCAAGATTTTAAGGCCCACTGCACTCTTTCCCTTAAGGGACCAGTGTTGAATACTAGGTTGACCCTCTTTTCACCTGCGTTGATCACCAACAGGTTGCTCAGTCTTGGGGATGTGTTGATTTTAGAGATTTAGGAAAAATAAAAGGAATCTCTAAGCTTCCTCTTCCATAATCTTCTTGAGGTTGCTTCAACCATTTACCTTGGATAAGAGTCTTGAATCCCATCCTATCCTACCTTGAAGTTTTCACCTCTTATCCCTTGAGCTCATCCTCCCATATCAAGTGGATATCAAGCCTAGATATGGTAAATGGATAAGAATTCATGAACGACATCCCTCGTCTATATATTTACATCCATACATGGGAAAGGGGTTGGATTTTGGAGATTTATTCTACCCTCATGTTATTTCTATGAGAGTCATTATTCCATGCACTAGGGTGACATAGAGGCACACTTTCTGGCAAGGAAAGGACAAGTCAACTTGGGGAGCTCTTCTACAAGATCAACTCCTATTTTAGGTTATAAATCTCTCCATTTCTACTAATACAAAGAGTAGATTGGTTTCCTATATATTATGTTATGATTTCATGTATTTCAATATCATGTTGATCTATTGAATGAAGTGAATGAATTATTCTACATAGATTTCATAGATATTTGGCTTGTCTTGTTTGATTGTGCAGGTTCTAATTATAGTGATCGGAGCTAGGATTGGAGAATAAAAGTTGAGGAATGAGTGAAGCTTGTGAAAATTTCTGGGTAGGCCTCATCCCATCATTCAATTACTTTAAGGAAGACATTGTTCTCTTTGATTTATGTTGTTCTAGGTCAGTCCACTAGGCCTGAGGAAGACACTTTTGTCTGTAGTCATAGATTTTGTATAACAAGGTGGTAACCTGACTTGCAACAACAATTTTTGCGAGTAAACTTCTACTAAGAAATAAAAAGATGTTGCTACTAAAAGTAATTCATAAATAAGATACAAAAAGAGAGACTGGAGCCTATGGGTTGGGCCCTAACCCAGGGGGACTCAACTCTCTGAAATAAACATAGATGTGACACAACAATAAATCTTTCATTGACATAAAATAAATTTCAAGTGCATCATGCAAAGGAAAATGAAAATTATAGTCTCAAGATATATCTCTTAGTAGCTCTGCCCTTGCTCAAAAATGTGAATCCTATCGAACCCTTAGGCTTGTTTATTTATACAACTATGATTGAGGGGCAGCCTCCTTGGAAAGAGGACTGCTTCCCTCCAAAATATCGAAAAAAAAAAGGTGGATCTAGATCCCTTAGGTTCTCACAATTACTTGGGTGCATTGGCTATTAATAGACTTCAAGTTGTAGATGAGCGATTTTAAGGATCAATTCAAGTTGAAGGAGAGTAAATTCAAGGGGAGAGCCTCCTACATCCCCTCTAGCTGCCTTTGCATAGTAAATGCACTAAAAAGTGTTATTTTTCCTGCACATTAACCACATTAGGCCACAAAGTATGAAAAACATCCTTTAGTCTTCATATTAAGCACATTATAGCCCAAAAATATGTTAATTAATGTGATAAAAGAAGAAAGTATAAGTTGGAGGATAGCATAACGGACCTTTTAATATACCTATTGAGGGGGGCCATCACTAGTCTAGCACTGGGAAAACCAGACCAGACATTTAATAATAACCTTTTTAAAAGAGAAAAGAACATATTTGTGCTTGTTGATATAAGAACCACAAACTAGGCCACAGAGGTTGATTACAGACTAAGAGATACAAACAAAGATCATACAGGAATAAGATAGAAAGAAATTGGCCATAAAGAAATTGGTTAGGTATATTTTTCCTTCGTAGCTATGGTCCAAAATTATTTCTTGAAATGAGAGTCTTCAAAGGTTTCCATGAGAAGGAGATCTAAGAAGCTTATGAGACGCATCCTTGATTGGCTAACTTATCTGTAATTTTACCTCCATTTCCTCTGATCTGGGTAGGGATGATTAGCATAATGGAAGGAAACACTGATGCTACTTGTATGATTAGGATTTAGATTCTCCAACTATGAAATATTTTGTTGATTTTGGTGCCATGTAGGATCTTACATATCATGTTTATAATGAGTTGAAAATTTCCCTCCACCATAAGTTTGGTGTAACCTTCAGTTTGGGAAATTAATAGTCCCCCTTCCAAGGTTTTCAATTATATTGCATTGATATTGTTATATCCCATCAATCCTAAATAAATGTAGATAGGGGATCCAAAATTATCCCTAAAGATACCTCCATATCCCACCTTGCTTGGGTTACATTTTGATCACTGTCAAAATTGAGCTTTTTAAAATTAGGGGGAGGAGAGATCTATGAGGAGGAAGTTGGCATTATAATAGGGTGAATGGAGTGGGAAATCACGACTCCTGGAGTATGGAATAAGCTCTAAAGTAGTAGGTCCTCCTATCTTGAGGATTTTTTATCTTAAACTGATTAGGACTGTCTGGAAATTGATTCCTTTACATTATTTTGAACTATGATTCAAAGAGAGATGTGAGGGAGGGAGGAATACCTGAATATGTGATTATTTATCTATTTCCAAATAGCCCAAAGGAGCAAGATTTGAATGAGGTTCTATATGTGGTTCAAGATAGGATTATTAAAATATTAAGCCCTCCAATTGTTAGTGGTGAGAGTGGTACTAGATTTATCATGGTTTGATATCTTCATGTTACTAGCTTCTAGATTGCTCCACAGATAATTGGAATAGGAGAAACTATTGAAGAGGTGCTCCATATTTTTAGCTTCTTGAAAGTATAGAGAACATTGAGAGGGGCCCATATGCTTTTGTTTCTTAATTTTTTCCCATGTTAAGGATTTCCCTTGAACTAGAAACCATAAGACATGAAAACTTTCAATTATAGATTTATTTACTAGATGCAGATCCAGATGGAATCTTTTGGCAATTCTTTGAAACCTGATTCCATGCTATAAGCTTCACGAATGGAAAAAGAACCACTTGGACCATAACCCCATCGTATTTTATTAACTAATTCGGATATCATTGTGAGTCTTTGATAAATATTCCACCAAAATTTTGACCAAGTCTCCTCCCTGGGCTTCGGGTTCCATTCCCTTGGAATTAACCATTGTCTCCATGTTTGATCTAAGTTGGAGGCATCCCAATCATCTTAGACTTTATGAAGACGTTTTGAATTCATATGGAGGCACATATCCCTTAAGTCATTTTGGTCTTGGAATTTTTGGAGTTGTTTCCATGAGTCCTCCCAAATTATGGTTGTTTTTCCATCACATATTTCCTAGAAGCATTGTTGTTGTATCATATGCATTACTTTTTTGCTATATTCCAAATGAGGGAGATTATTTAGGAGAAAGGGATTCTTATGATCTTCCCAATAGGGATTTTCTTTGCATATTTTCACATCCAAATACGTTTACAAATTTCATGACATCCTTGTAGCCAATTCCGCCGGATCTTGGCTCCTTGAACTATAGATAAATTTGAAGGATCTCTTCGCCCCAAACCTCCCTTCAGTTTGGGTATGCGGATCTTCTCCCAAGCTACAAGTTCCAAATTTTTTTCCAAGTTTTCTCCTCCCTACAGGAAATACCACTATAGGCTCTTGATTGAATTAAGAATGGAGGAGGGATCCATCAGAGCAGAGCATAAATCTATGGGAAAAATATTGTAGAATCGACTTGAGGAGGACTAGTCTCCCTGCCAAGTTTAGTGATCAAAAGGTCCAGCGAGTTAACTTCTTGTTGAATTTGTTGATGAGATCCTCCCATAAACTAAGTTTGAGGGAACTATCCATAAGTGGTGCTCCCAATTATTTTTCTAGAAATTTGTTGATTTGGAAACCAAGTGTCTTTGCAATATGTTTTTTCATAGCCAAAAGTGCATTAAAATATATATATATATATATATATATATATATATATATATATATATATATATATATATATATATATGAGATTTAGCTTTGTTTATTTCCATACCTAAGGCATGAGATAAGTCCTGTAGAATTTGAGAAGATTTAGATTTGTTTATTTCCATACCTAAGGCGAGAGGTAAGTCCTGTAGAGTTTGATAAAATCCTTTAGCTTCTTGAATAGTTGGAATTCCCATACCCAAGGTATCATCCACAAATTTTTGGTGTGATAGAGGGAGATCGTCACCAAATAAACGTAGTCCTTTGATTTATTTCTCCTTAATTGATGCTTTGAATACCTGATTGAGACCATCCATTGCTATAATAAAGAGAAAAGGTGGAATTGGATATCCTTGACAGATATGATAAGAGGCGAAAAAGGGTGCATTAAGCAATCCATTATAAAAATAGAGAAGAAGACTAAAATATAAGACTCTTGATCCAACATATCCAATCAAGGTCAAATCAAAAGGTGCAAAGAATGTTGAAGAGATAGCTCTAATTGAGTTCATCAAATGCCTTAGAAAGATCAAGTTTTAGAAGTGTGCCATATTTCTTCGAGGATTTTAAAGAGTGAATGGTTTTTTGTGCAATCATTATACCATCAAAAATTCGATGCTCCTCCACATGAACAATTTGTTCTGCTAAAACAAGCTAAGTTCGGATGTTTTTTAGGTGGCTGGCTATTATTTTGGTGATCACTTTGTAGATTACATTACAAAGAGAAATGGGTCGAAAGCTTCCGGTGTCCTCGACTTTTTCCTTTTTGGTAAAAAAAGTGAAGGAGGTAGCGTCTTGTTTTCAATCTCCTTGATTCCTACACTACTTTCCAGATATCATGTCCAATAGTTGACTAGCATGCCTGAAAAAAAAAAAAAAAAAAAAAAAAAAAAAAAAAAAAAAAAAAAAAAAAAAAATAAAAAAAAAAAAAAAAATCCATAGTGAAGTCATCTAGTCAAGGGGCTTGTTCCTAGGCATATATTTTACTACCTCTTCCACTTCATCGATATAGATCTCTCTTAAGAAAGTCGCAATCTTCTCTTTGGTAACCAAAGGTAGAATGTGTTGAACTAATGTGTTGTATATAACTTCCAAGAAGTCTAGCTTGGAGTCATATAATAGCTCTTTATAATATTGAACCAATACATTCATTAGAGGAAATTTCAGCCTAAAATTGGCCTCTTAAGGAAAAATAATAAAATAATAGTTAAAATAATAAAATAAGAGTTATGAATTTTGGAGGGAAAAGAATAAAACTACTTTTTAAATTGTATTTTTGGCTTATCTCCTCGTAGTTTCACTCAAATTTCAAGTGTAGACACTCGTTGGATGCGGTATTAACATGCATTTTTTATGTATCATCATTTTTTATCAATGTGGGTCTTCTCAAAAGTATGAATAATGGGTGATAATTGGATGTGGAATTTAATTTCGCATCCAACGAGTGTCTACACTTGAAATTTGAGTAAACCTATAAGGATATAAGCCAAAAAAAAAATAGTTTTTCTTCTCTTCCCTCCAACATATTTACATGTACCTCTTTTTAAATTTAAAGGATTTCGATTCGTTTACATATTATGACATGGAAATTACATGAAATTTTCTTGGGCACTTTTAGGTTGAAATTTACTCTAATGAGCCATGTCCTCATGATCTTGAATCTTTACACCTACCTAGTTTTTAATGGAAGAAATACAATTGTGATGTCGATGTTGAAGCATCAAATTATGTAAGAAAGTAGTATTTCGCTCTCCAACCTTCAACCTTCTAATTCTATAATTTTATTTCCAAAGTATTTCTTCTTATTTCCTTCAATCTACAAGCAGAGTGAGAGTACATGCTTCCTCCTTCATCAGGTAAGTTGATGTTCCTTTGTGAATGGCTTCCCGTTGGATGTGCCCCATTTGTGCTTCCAAGTTTTTTTTGTCCTGATTGATATTCTCGAAGTTTTTCTTATTTCAAGTTTTGAGGTTATTGTTGAGTCCCAAACCTGCACTTCCCTATATACCTTTTCAGCCTTCTTTTCCATTTACTTAATCCACCAAGCTGTCAAATCATTGCATATTAGTCTAAAAAGAGCTTATGAAATGGTTTCCTAACTATGTTTATGACTGCTGTTTGATTTAGATTTTTGTTCAAGCAGTTGCGGAAACTTGTCACGTTCCGCAGCGAGCTCAAGTTTCCGCAGCCATTTTGTTAAAGACTATGTTACAGGTGTCCAATGGAGAAACCGGCCACATGGGAAAGTTGCAAGTGACATGTACATGGGGCGTGTCCCCTCAGTTCAGCCAAATCACTCATAAATAGTCATGGTCAAAGACGGTCAAAGGAAGGGCCAAACCAAGAGTTTTGCGGTGGCACGGCTCTGTTTTGCCCACGTGAAGGTTTGCGTGGCACGATCCTCAATTTCTGGAGGTATTGGCACACCTGTAGATCAACCCGTGAACTGAATCGAGCAGCCACCACTCCATGGATTTAACTATCATGATTACCATAACGCTAGATCTCAGGCCGTGGAGATTTACGTGTCTACTTGGCAGTGTAGAATCTAGGAATTAGTTGCAGCATTTTCACTTATAAATAATGTGTTGGTATACGCTGGATAGTTAGTTTTTCAGATGTAATTTTGACTGTTGTTATAAGCCCACTGTACTATGCTTTACTCTTGTCTTATTACTGCACTTTAATATATGAGAAGACAGCATTCCTGAATTCGATTTGTGACTGAGTACTGACTGGCTGAGGTTGCAGAGGGCCCCTATACACCAAGGCTCTGTATAGTTTCTTACTTGCTTTCATTTACTGCTTTTATAATCATTAGCTTGTATATATATTACGTTGTTCTGATGTTCATAATTAACTGTTGTCCATATTTCCTTTTATGTTAACTGTTAGCTGATCAGTGCTTTTCTTACAGGTTTTTGTAGGCAGCCCGGGCAAATTTACATATTTTTAATGACTACTGACATGAGATCATCTTGTCCTTTCTGCTGATTTTCATTTACTGAGTTTTAATTCCAGCATTGTCATTTCTTTCAGTTTTGCTTTGCTTATTTACTTTTCTGCCACTTAGATATCATATTACTCATCTGTTTATGATTTCCTTCCTATAGCCAAGTGACTCAATTAGTGAGGAATCAGAATATTACTTGATGTAGTATGATTTAGTTTGTTTTCCTGCCAGTTAGAGATTAAATTACTTATGTCATTTTCAAGAATTAAAATATGAATGAGTAGTTAAATCTTAGTTTCCTTTTATGCAATTTGATTTCTTGCAATTTAGATATCATATTACTCAGCTTGTTTATGATTACTTCCTATAGTTGGAGCGAGTCGAAAGGTGAAGGGTCAGAATGTGGGTTGAAGTAGTGTGATTTAGTTTGCTTTGCTTTCAGTCTTTGAGTTGCTTTGAGTTCGGTTTTTATTTTCTTTTTCATACAGCAGTAAGGATACTGGGCCATTGTCACTAGTTCACTGTTTTGGTACATTTATTTCCTTTTGAGAATTGATTTCATCACAGTCAGTTTGAAACCTTCTTTTTGGGAACTTTGAAGTTTGGAAAATCATTGTAGAAATCACCATTACCATCCATACTTGAATCATTGTAGAAATCACCATTACCATCCATACTTGACTTTCAATTTCACCATCTCACACTAGGGAATCCACAGAAGATAAACCCAAAAACAAACTAAAAAAAAACTCAAAAACAACAAAAGACTAAGAAATCGGTTATCTTGCACATACAGTGCACTTCACTTCAGCAGTTTACGACTCCCGGATTGACATTTTAAATAGCAATTTAGGACACACTAAATTGACCAAACAGTTATATTTAATGTGCTTCAAGTTCTTTCGTAGGAAAAACATGGTTGATCTTTCAAAGTTGGCTAGCCCATCCCACCAATCCTTGATGATGGATTGGAAGTTAAGATATTGGAGAGAGAAATACTTTAGGATAAAATGCCTATATCTCGGATGAGACTTGATTTTGATACCTAATTTAATCAATCAGTGATCCATGGCTAGGGAGGATGAAAACATCCATGAAAATGTCATTAAACATGTTATTTTTAGATATGAGATACCTATCTAGATTTAAAGTTATTTTATGGAAGCCACATATGCAGTTGTTCCAAGTATAAGTGTTGTTAATGGTGTTGAGGTAAACCAAATGTGAAGAAGTTATGACATCTTGGAAGTGGTTGGATTCCACTTCTAGCTTTCTAACGTCGCCCTTTTCTTTCTACATATTTTTTTCAAATTGAAATCCTCCACATAGGATCCAATATGTCAAGGAGATGAGAATACATGGTTTCTTTGTGGATTTAAGAAAATATGACTTGTCTCTGGGTAGTCAAGGGTTGTAGACATTTGAAATAAAACAAGTTTATAACAATCCTATGAGTTGAAAATGTATAGTGATTATTTTAAAAGAAACAAACATGTTAAGGATGGATACCTCTTGAGAGTTCCATATGGTAGTGAGATCTTTGGATTGACCTTGGGTTTCATGAGCTATAAATTTGAATCCTTGACCCCATTTGTCTATTAAATTGCATACAACTTCACAGGAAGTTTTTGTTTTCTTAATCATCAATAAGGTTGGATGTTCTATGAGCCACTTATCTTTGAGAATCCTTTACTTTCCCTTGCTATTGAGGCCTCTAATATTCCAGGATAATTATCTTCATGGTAGAGATGAGTTGGTGGAGGGATAAACCTTCAAAAGCAACTTTATTCTACCCTATTTGACAAGAATGTCACCCTGTTCTTTTGGAATTTATCCATTTCTATTACAACCTTTATATTCTCATCCTTGTGCTACTTTGTAGTCTCCATCATAGACTGGACATGAACCCCTAAGGTATTGGCATTGGTTTCTCCTATTTGAGAATGTCTCTACTTAGTATTTTGACTTGATGCTCTGGAGTGAGTTTGGGTCTTTATCTTTCTATGCCTTAGCAATTCTTGGAAGGTTGAGAGCATCCAAGAATCTCTTCGGTGCCCTCATTATTGTGCAACAACTTAGAATCTTTCTTTGATGGTTCCAAAGGATCTGAATTTGAGGGTTGTGAGGAGGTAATAGGAGGAACCTCAGAGGATTCTCTGGGGTTTTGGGTATCAGGTGTGTTTATCTCTAGGGAGGAGGGGTTTAAAGGAGGTGCGAGGGATTGAGATTAGTAAGTTTTTCAAAGCTATTTCCAGTAAAAAGGGTTTCTAGAGTGTGTCTATGGGAGTAGAGGTTTGGGTCCATAGTGACAATTGATAGGTCTAGAGAATCCATCCTTATTTGTAGCTTGGACTTGATCTCGAGTGGTATCAAGAACCAACATGGGTTTACTTATGTAGAGATTCTTGTATTCGTGACATCTACGACAGTGGAATGGAATGTACTCATAGTCCAAGGTTTGCTTCCAATGTTCATATTGATATTAGAGATCAATCAACTCAAGAAGGGGCTCTAAGATATTCATATATACACACGTGCAAGCATAATATATGTATCTTTCTTGTTTAATGGTTTTCGAGACTTTCACAAAATGGCCCAGAGAATTTCTAATGATGACTGCTAATTTTTATTCATCCCAAAATTATATCGGAAATGACTATACCCATATCCAAACTGGGGTTGTCATAAAATCGTCTTTGCCTAGAAGAAATATCTTTGTCCAAAACCTAAGGTATATTCCTACAAAGTTGAAGTATCGGCCATTTTCGAAATGATCATGTGATCATCCACATTAGCAAAGATAGTGGTGAAAAATCCTTTTCCCCAATCTCTAATTTGATCTATCCTTTGGGCTTCCACTTGTGCTTAATCCAATAGGTGAGGGCTTTTTCCGAGGACCAATGCCCAATAATTTTCCAATTAAAGTGTGATCTCTCATGTGTTGAATGTACTCCCCAATTTGATTAGAATGCACCTCAAACTTTCGATCCATAGCTACTTTTGGAAGGCAGCTTCTTAGAGGTCTCTGGTTGGTTAAAGCTTTCCTTGAGTATACTTCTTTCTGATCTTAGCCTCGATATTTTACAACCTCGTCAGGGAGAGGATTAGCTAATTGATCAGGGTAATGGTCCCCTGCAGTAACTTTCTTATAGGAGGGAGCAGTGCTAGCCATGGCAGCAAGAATTGTAGAGATGACACATTGAGCAACGATGAAGTCAGCAGTAAAGTAAGGTAGTAGTATAAAAGTCTCTTTTTTAATGAAATTTTATTTTTTTAATTATTTTAATTTTTAATTTTGGTGTTTTATTTTTATTTTATTTTTTAATTTATTTTGGGTTTGTTTTTGTTTTGGTTAAATTTTTTGTTATTGTCAAGGGTTAGCTTAATTGGTCGAGTCCATGTCATTAAAGCACTTTTGCTATTGAGAGGTCACAGGTTCAATTCTCTCGACACCCTCTGGGTCAGACTTCGTGGTTAAACCGGCAAGAAGTGATCCTTTTGAGTGCATCTGGTTGGTACAAATATTCAATGGATGTACCAATCACCAATATTTGGGGTTCGTGAACCAAACACACACACACACATATATATTCATTCCTCGAAGAAAAAATAATAATTTTATTTCATCGTAAGATTAGACAAAATTACATTCTTCATATACACATCTCTGTGTGTAATCGAAAATATCCAAAGGATTAAAAAAAATTGCAACATGGTCCAAAGAAAATAAAAAACTCTTTTCCAACATGCTTTTAAATCCACTAGATTTTACAAAAAAAATGTCAAAATTGTGACATATTACTTCACTCCAGAAAATTGGTTCCCAAAACAGGACAAAAACTAATTTCATGGGCAATTGTAAACATAGGCATGTAGAAAAGTATGATTTTTTTAGTGAGAATTTGTTGGTATGCTCTCTTCTATGAGGGCTTGTGGTAGTACTCATCTCAGGTGTCATCCTAAGACTCCATAAATTTCCAATTGTCCTACTCCATATTTAAACCATCATTTGAGAGTTGATCCGTGTGTGAGTTCCTTTCCCTATAAAGATAAGAACATGTAAAGTTGTCAAAGAAAAAACAAATAGTCTCAATAATTCCTCCAAAGTTGGAATAAGTGATATATTCCTACATTTTTGTGTTTCATTGGTCCAATTTTTCACTAGCATTGAATCACTGAAAACTTGAATTTGTGCACATCCTTTTTCTTTATCAAAACCCAACAAATTTTTACATGGTAAGAGTTCTACTCTATTATTTGTCCCTTTGCCAAAAACCACTTTTACTTGGGAGAAATGATTCCTGAAATATATAGGATAAAATCGCCACCACATTTCTAATTATTCTTTTATGATGCCCCCGTCAAATGTTGATTTTTCAAGAGTCCTCTAAACTGACAATTGTTTCTTATGATTTCTCCTAGGTTGATTTTTTAGTACATTTATTATTCATCATAAATCAATTACACAGAGAACTTCAATAATAAAACAATATGCCAGAAGGATCATAAAGAGACAACCATACAAGAACACAAGCATTTACCCTGGGAAAAACCACATGGGGTAAAAATCCAACAACATTTTCAGTAGATAAATTCTTCAGTTCAACAAAGATACATCTTAGGCAAACACGGTCCATCCTCCATCCTAGTCAAGCCATCTTCCATAGAATTTTTGCCTGATTAGGTTTGCCTTCTTCCATCCATAGAGCCCAATCCTTCCACATAGATTCTTCCATCACAAAGACAAAAATTCACTCTTCAACATAGGGTTTCCATGGTAATTCGGAATTTACCATAAAGAGATAAAATAGAAGTTTCATCCAACAATTGAGAGAGAATTGTATCATTTATAAAACTTTCTAATTCATCCTTTTTTCTTGTCTCTTTTGCATGCTTAAACAGAATATATATGAGATGAATGAACCACCTAATGAGAGGACGCCAAGCCACTTATATATATGCTTCTTGAGGGGTCGAATGGGTGCCTTTTGTAGGTTGGTCTGAATTGGATCCAAAGGTTCTATTTTACAAATTCAAATTTTCTTCTCTTTTACAACCGACATGAGGAAAATTTCTTTACAATATTTGAATTTTAACCCAAGGATGAAGAACATGGTTTAAAAAACCAAAATAATAATTATGAACACCAACCAGAGCTACAAAAATTAAACACTCCCTCTTAACTAGGGAGGTATTCATAATGACTATCTAGTTGTTCTCATGTTGACAAAAATTCTCCAAGAAAAGGTTATAAAAAATCATTATGATTGTTAGCATCATCATTTATAACTTAGTCATAAACTCTAACATATGGTAAATTGTTAGCATCGACTAGTTGTCACAACTAGTCGGTACCACTTACCCATAATCTTGGTCAATACTCCTGAAACATGGCATAACATTTAGCATAAAATAGTCATCATAAATATAGTCACTACCACTGACCCATGATCTTAGTCAGTACTTTTCACCTAGAATAGTCTTGGTTCACCATCCCGATCAATCTCTTTAACTCATGGTGAAACTCCAAAGACCACACTCTACATGAGCAAATGGGCCCAATGCTAAATGAATTCCTCATCCTATATGGATAGACTAGGCCTAAATTTGAATGAGCTTCTCATCCTATCTAGAGATACTGAGCCTGGTGATGAAAGCCACGCACTCAACTAAGTGATCCTAGGATTTTAGGACCATTCTCCCTAACTGGTCAACATTTGTGACACATGGAGAATGATTGTCCTTTGTTGTACCATTCTCCCCAATTGGTCTACATCTTTGACACGGGGATAATGATTTTTCATGATTTTATCATATCAATATTCTCTTTGAGAGAGGTATAGGACCATCCTTGATAATAATTATTGTCCTTAGATGTTGTTGTCTCGTCACTCTGTCTTACTGAGAGAGACATACTCAATCACTTCAATATTGTTATTGGAAAATATATTTTATAATATTAGAGCCATACTTCTCTCCTCAAGGTTCCTTGACATGTCTTCATGCTTTCATATACACTTGATCAAACTATCCTACAGGTTGAACCATTCTATTTCACAACTCACCATTCAAGTTACAACATACTTGGTCTTTGAGTGCAACAGATTTCTTCTTCCTACTCATCCTTGAGATCAGAGCACAAACTGAAGTGATATAAAAACTCATTCTATCTTCAACACTCCTTTCCCAATTTGAATTTATGAATCCTTGCATTTGTAATTCTCTGTTTGATTCATCTCTAAAATTGTAACTAACAATGCATGCATGACCAATTATACCATGACAGTACTTCAACATATGTTGAGATATATGTCTTGACTCAATCATAAATTGATATGCTTCCTTCACTTGATCCATTGTCTGGTTTACTTTCAGTTACCCTAACTGAGTATTCTTTCGAAATTAGAGCTTGTTACGACAATCATGATTTTCTCCTTTTCTCACTAATACTATTGAAGCGCATCAACTATCTAGTTAAGATCCTTCATTTTGATTCCAAATATCAACACTCTTTGAAGCTAAAACAAGTGTTCCTAAGGAAGCCTTAACTTCTCCCTCTAAAGAAAATATGTGCGGTCAATGCTACTCCCTCTGACACATGGGTTCTACATTCTTTATCAGAAAACAAATCGTATAGGATCAACATTGATCCTTCAAGTCTGAGGAGCATGTACAAATCCTTCTTTCTACTTACAAGTATAATACTTATTCATATACCTCACAAAATTGAGGTAGCTCTTATGTACACTTCTTTATTCATTAATGGAAATTATTTCTACATCTATCTTGTGTAATATTCAACATAAATCATAAAGATAATAAAATTTTAATAGAATTGTACCTGACAAGATGTCCCTGCATAGTCTTCTCCCTCTTTTTGAGGTAATCCTTCACTTTGTACTTCTCTCAAGTTGTCATTTACTTCAATTATTTTTTATATGTCTACTCCCTCTGAGCTCAAATCCCAATTAGGATAATATCTCTCACAAATCCCTATTTCTGTGAGAGTCCTCTTGTCACAACTTTTCTTTGTTGTTCCATCTACTACCAAAGCCTTGGTAGCATTCATTATTTACTTGCAATCCTCATTAGGAGGCCATGGAAGAACAATTACAACCAATCAAAGGATATAAAGACAAGAGACTAACTACTAGTTAAAAAAACAATAGTGATAATCCAAGAAGAGAGATATAAAATACTTGTCTTTTGAGAATAATGCCATCTCCCTCTTGATCTTTAGTCTTCTTGCATCCATCCTCAACTTTTTCAGGTTCATATACATCGTTATGGTGTCATTCCTTCCTTTCAAGAGCTATGGTTTCTTCTTTCAGCAGAAATGTTGATCTCAATCCAATCCTAGGGTTTTGTCCATAAACCCTAGAGATTTCAAACCCTTATTTCCTTATAAGGGTTACAAATCCTAGATATCCATAGAATTTTTCAGATCCAAACATTTCATTTAGTCTTCCAAACCCTAGTTTTACAAATATTCATTTTTCCCTTCTTTCAATTCATATTCAAAAATCATCAAGATCATGGATCCCACAGCATACTTGGCTATTGTTCTAATATTCTCAGGTAAACATTAATTCTTATATTTTCAACCCAAGTCTCCTGTCACTGATAATAATAAGAGATTCTACAAATGAATCATTCTTATTGATATGAATTTGGTCTTTAATATTAAAGAGGAGTTCGACCTCTTCTTTATTGTAGACAGTAGCAATAGGTATACCCATTTTTATCATGCCTCATTGATTCTTCCAAAACGAGTATCTCAGCATAATTCAAGTCAAGTTGCACTCTACCTTAAATAAGAAACTTCAAGGAATTTTCTTCATATTTAACAGCCAATGACTTCAAAAAATTTCCTTAACTTCCTTTGGCTTATAAAGGAACTTTAGAGATCATATTTAAGGACATTGCTATATAATGTTGCATAATGCAAGACATTTCCTACATACTTGATATGATATGGTGACATATTCTTGTACTAAGGAGATATATTTTACACAGGTCCATGCAAGAATTTAATTCAACTCATCTTCAGGATGCCAAGTATTCTTGGTACAAATGCAATTAGCACATTCTTCTTGTTTTGCCTTTTAATGTTATCAATATTGAACCATATTGAGAAAGTCAACATATCTCACGATGACTTGTATGTTGGCAAGTGTTTAATCTTAATAAATATTTTTCTTTCGCACAATATCTTCAATGAATATTGTTATAAATCTTCACAAGGACTTTCTCTATTTGAAAAAGATTTTAACTATATTATCTTGCCTTAAGATGCATTCCTAAACTATAGCACAGTCTTGTCTTAAGATGCATTCCCTGACTTGCTTGTACTTGAGATTGAGGGAAATACACTTTCAATCTCAAAAGAAATTTGACCTTAAACAAGATTTATGAGATAATGCATACCTTGCAATGCAATCAAACTTCTTTGGTTTTGACTTTCATTGGGCCAATTACCTTCTGACATTCCTTGGTCTTGGTACCCTTCCTCTGAAGACTTTTCAGCCTTGTAGCAAACCAAATAACTTCGGCTATGAGAAGTAATATTATTTGGCAATCAACACTAGAAACTTTTATTTATACTTTTTTTTAAATAATAGATCGGTATCACTAGTTCTAATATGTTCAAAATTTATATTTTTATCTTTGATCTAATGACATAACGAGGTGGAGACTTCATATCAACAACAAGAATGATATCAAAAGCAAGAATCTATCTAGGTGACTTCAATTAAAGTTTCCTTTTGCAAAGTCTTAGTCACCTTATTGACATAGTCAAGATCCTTTAGCCTTAGTCAAAACACCTTTTATGCTCAGGACTTCTCCTTGTGAAAAATATATGCTTTAATGATTCTTCCTTCTAAAACGTTAATCAAATCACAACAATATTATATACCAAAACAAATTGTATTGGTTTTAGATTTTTTTAGAATTCACTTAGCCTTCTATTATAAGTCCTTACTCCTTATTGGCCTGACTGAGGTATCCTCAACTGAGGTTTATTGGTCCCTTAAATTGAGGTTCGATTTGAGGTATTTCGGCCTTTGTAACATTTCTTATATTTTTAAGCTTGTGCCTAGATTATGAGATTTTTGGTCCTGCAACCATGTTTTTGCTCTACCTAAGATGAGGCCTTTGGTCTATGACACATGCTTTAACTTTACAATTAGGCTAGAGGTCTTGGATAGAGGTGGGCTATTCCACCCTTATTAAATGGATCTTGGTCTCCTTTAGAGATAAACTCCTTCCTTAGACAGGAATTAGGGATTCTTTAAGGTTACTTTCTCACCATGACTACGATACCATGTTGATTTTTCAAGAGTCCTCTGAATTGATAAATGTTTATTATGATTTCTCTTAGATTTATATTTTATTACATTTATTATTCATCATAAAACAATTACACAAAGAACTTCAACTATAAAACAATATGCCAAAAGGACCATCAAGAGACAGCCATGCAAGAACATAATCATTTACCCTGGGAAAACCCACATGGGGGGGAACCCAACAACCTTTTCAATAGAGAAATCCTTTAGTTCAATAGAGATGCATCTTATTCAAACACTAGTTCAAACATGGTCCATCCTCCATCCTAGTCAAGCCATCTTCCAATAGAATTTGTGTTTGATTAGGTTTTCCTTCTACCATCCACAAAGCTTGATCCTTCCACATAGATTTGTCCATCACAGAGACGAAAATTTGGCTATCACAGAGAGACAAAAAATTTCTCTTCGACAAAAGGTTTCCATAATAATTTGACCTTTATTATAAAGAGAGAAAATAGAGGTTTGGTCCAGCACTTGAGAGACAAATGCATCCTATATCAAACTTTCTAATTCATCATATTTTCTTGTCTCATTCACATGCCTAAATAGAAGATATATGAGATGAATGAACTTCCCTGTGAGAGAAGATAGAGCCACTTATATATATGCTTCTTGATGGGTCAAATCAGTGCATTTTGTAGGTTTGGTTGATGTGACTAGGAGGAGGCCGACTTGGAGCCAAAAATTCTATTTTACAAATTAAATTTCTCTTCTCTTTTATAACCAACATGAAGAACATGTCCTTATAATATTTGAATTTCAACCCAACCATGAAGAACATGCTTTACAAAATCAAAATATTAATTATGAATACCAACAATAGTTACAAAAATTCAACACAAAATACGCCCATGGTTTTGTCATGTCAGGTTCTTCTGCAATGATGTAACGAGGTGGAGGAGAGTTTTTGCATTGTGGAGTGTGACAAGATAGCAAGTGCTACCACTGACACGCAAATAGGAATGGAGGATATGTCCTGAAATATTGACTTATTCCAAGCCAACCAGACCCCCCAAAAAATGATTAAAGGAAAATATCTCCAAGATTTATTATTTTGGGATGAGAGCCATATTTACCAATAATCCTCTAGTGAAGTACGTTCCCATGTAGCAGTATGTCTTGTTGCCACTATACTACTATTCCACACTTGTTTAGTTCATGAGAAATTCATGAAGAGGTGTGTGGTTGATTCCTCACTCATTTTGCATAGAGAACACCAAACTAGACTAATATTGTATCGTTTTTGCATAACATCCCAAGTGGGTACTTTATTCCCTAAGATCCACCACTAAAAAAGCCTCTCTTTTGCTAGACACTTAGACCTACAAACTGAATTCCACCTCCATTTTGGTTCTTCTAGAGCTCTAACCTTGTTCAACTAAATGTACCCTAGTTTTGGAGTGTAAACACAAAAATAAGAAGGGTCCCAAACTAAATTATCCTCCCTGTCTGATAGCTTGACATTTCCTTCTCTAAGAGCCTCCAAGTATGCATTTGAAACTTCTGTGAAATCTGCTTCTAAGCCTAGATCAACAACATTCTTCAATCCCTATGACCATAAAGAAGTAGTTTCAGGATTATCCAAATGAAAAAACTTAGAGACCCCACTATCTCGGAGAAAATCAATAAGAGGTTGCGGGAGGAGATGTCTTTCCCCACTGCTAGGCCAGGGGTCAACACTAATTCTCACCTTTCAACCATTGCCTACCTGCCAAGAAAGACCCAAACTAATGAGGTCAAATGAGTTTAGGATCGCTCTCTAAATGACCGATATGTTTGACTTGGAATTACCATGTTTTCTAATCCAATCCTCAAGAGAGCATGGAGTTATGTATCTCTGATAAATTACCATGGCCCAGAGACTTTGTGTAGAAATAATCCTCCAGCCACATTTTTCTTCCAATGATTTGGAAAACAAAAAATTGATTTTTAACCCCCAACCACCAAGCAGCTTTCAGGTATCAATGCATTCCCATCTTATCCACAAAAGAACGAAATTATCTTGGTGTCCTTCCCATAAGAATTTGAAACATATTTGTTTCATCTTTTCCAAGATGCATTTCAGAATTCAAGACAATGACTTCTAGTAGACTAGAATTTCCTCAAGGACAAATTTGACAAGTACCAATCTTCTTGCCCTTGATAATCATCGATGACTCCAACTTTTTAATCTTTTTAAAAATTTCGTTATTAACCAATTTCGGTCCTTGTTGTAGTCGTTTACTTTTAAATAGAATCCTAGATACTTCACCCCTTCATCAAGAGATTGTGTTTTAAAAGGAAATATATTATTGATGTGTTGTGATTCTCTTTCCTCCAAATTGTGACGTGTGATAGTATATTTCCTTTCATTGATTATCATTCCAGTAGCTTTCCAAAAAAGAGATAATATGTCAAGAATATTAGATACATCTCTACTATACCCATTACAAATAATAAGTACATCATCTACAAAAAAAGTGTGTGATGGCTAAATCTTGGGAAATTAAGGTATGATGAAACTCACCTCTTCATTTTTCCTCTATCAGCATTCTACCTAGACTTTGAGCCACCAATAAGAAAAGCATAGGGGATAACAAACACCCTTGTCACAGACCCCTCTGGGCATGAAAAAGGGAGAAGTTGACTCATTTGTTATAACTACACAATCTGTAGGCATCTCATTATCCATAATATGGCATCCGAACATAGTCCTATGTGATCTAGAAATAATATGATATAAATCCAACTAACTCGATCACATTATTTTGAAAGATCAAGTTTTAAGACTCATCCATTTATTTTTAAGGACTTTCATGTTGTGAATACTTTTCTCAACCACTCGGATAACCTCATGTATTTATCAACCCTCTAAAAAAACAAATTTTTCTTTTGATAAGCTCTTTGAGAGAATGTACTTCAGTATCTTGGCTATCACTTTGGCTATGACCCTATAAATGTTATTACACAATGAAATAGGCTAGAAGTCTTCAAAGGATATAGGTTTGTCCACTTTTGGGATGAGAACAATGAATGTAGAAGTAAAATTTGGAAGAATTTCACCCTCCCTTCTTGATTCTTCAATGACTCTCAGTAATTCATTCCCTATAGTGTTATAAAGTTCCATGAAATTTGAATTGGCCAACCATTGTTAGGACCTAAAATTTTGTCCTTCTAAAACAATTTTACCACCACCTTTAATTCATCCTCAATGATCTCTTCCATGAAATTCTTTTTATCTTCCTCCTCAACAAAACTAGGGAATGATTGAGCTATGTGGATTATTTCCGTGATAGATACTGCTTCAACTTCTTTAAAAAGTCCCTGAAAATGATTCTTCCTTAATTCTACCAGATCTCTAAAACCTGTGAGTTCTCTATCATCCCCATTGACCAGATTCCAAATTATATTACACAACTTATGTCCCTTTCCATATGCCTAGAAAAAAATTGTATTTTCATCCCTACATTTCAACCATATAGTCTACTTTTAAGTCTCCAAGTAGCTTCTTTTCTTCCGGGAGGATCTTTGTTTTGATTCTAGTTGAATCAGAGTCTCCTTTGAAGCTACTTCTACAAAATTGTCCCCCTCATTATTTAAGAGAACTTGCAAGTCCCTCTCCACCTCTTGGAGCTCTTGATCCTCCTTTACTCTCTTCTTGTGGGCCTAGTCCTTTAAGATATTTTACATGCTTTATATTAGTCTCAAACTTCCTAGTAGCGGAATATTACTCCTAAGGATCAAAAGCTTTCCAATTTTTTTTACAAGGGAGGTAAATTCATCCTCTTTTAACCATCATACATTCATTTTGAAAGGACTTACAGGTTTATGATCAATTCCTTTGACTTGGGGAATGTTCATATTCCCATCCATTTTCGACCCATTTCCTAATTATACTAAAACAATCAACTAGATCCTCAAAGATTAAAAAAAAAAAGAAAAAGAAATTATTTTTGCAATACGCTCATCACTAGCTCGTTGATTTTTCTAGGTCGCTCTTAGCTTTACAGGTTCAATATCAACAAAATTAGCATTTACAAGCTTATGAATAAATAAATTTGCTAAGGGATCTAATCTAGCTCTCGGTCCCCAAACCTTTAGGGCCCCCGGTGAAAAATTAATGTCTCCACCTATAATGGGTGAATCTGAATTCACAAATGACATGGAAAAGAAATTTTCCCTAAAATCTAATGTGTTCAGTTATGGGCAATACAGATTGATGAGCGTTAAGAAGGTTCCTAGCTCTTCAAAAAAAAACTCTATATCTTGACGATATTCAAAACTCCATGTATTTGTAGCTTTTATATTTCAAGGATGCCAATTGATTGTTGAGCCTTCAAATCTTCCTCTCACATCCAATCCAGTAAAAATACACCCACTATGTAAGAATTCCAGAAGATTTGAAATAGAGGTCCCATCTCCTAGATTTTCTTGAAGGATAATGAGGTCAAACTTATTTAAATCTACAATTCTTTTGAATGCATGTTTTTTTGAGGGACATGCTAAACCCCTATAGTTCAAAGAAAGGTATTTCATTGGGAAAATCATCCCTGGGAAATAATAGCTCTAAGTTCCCCATGGATTTATTGTTTCTTCCTTGTTGCAAGAACCTCCCTAGCCCTTTCTTTTGCTCTTAATAAATGATGGTTCCTACATGTTCCTCTACCCTTGTGTGACGAAATTTATAGGTTTCCCAAACCCCCCACAATCACTTTTGAATTTGGAATATGACTCAGGAGTGGAGGTTGTACATAATATCTTCATCCATTTCATCCTCCAACAAGTTTTTAGAAACAGAGACCATCAAAGATGAAAAAATGTTGTTGGAGTTGGAACATGGGCAACTAACCATTATGGGATGAGGTAGAGTGACTATAGAAAAGGGGGAGTTCAAAGAGAAGCAAATTTTAACGAACCCCCAATTTTCCCATTCTCCATCATAGGGAGATCCACAATGGAAACTGGAAATTAATAAAATGGTATAACCAAAGGTGAAATAGTACCTTCCATGGATGATGAATCCAAGCCTCTTCCCTCCGCCTCTATAGATGTCATTTATTGCGATGGGTGAGTTGATTTTTGCACATATGGAACGTCTTAGTCCCCTTTGTTTTGATTATGTTTGATAACTTCCTTATGATGAGCATCCGCTCTTGAGCTCGGTGGGTTTGAAACAGGAAGATTAGTCTTGACCATCGCAGAGGTCATAAAATTCTTCTTCAAAGGTAGTTCATATTATTTGACTAAAGGTGAAATAGTACCTTTCGTGAATGATGAATTCAAGCCTCTTCCATTTGCCTCTATAGATGTCATTTCTTTTGATGGATGAGTTGATTGTTGCACATATGGAACGTCTTCTTCCCCTTTGTTCTGATTTTGTTCGGGAACTTCCTTATGATGAGCATCCTCTCTTGATCCCTGTGGGTTTGAAACAGGAAGATTATTCTTGACCACCGCGGAGATCAGAAAATCCTTCTTCAAAGGTATTTCACATTATTTGACTAGATGTCCATATTTGTGACGTATCTTGCAACGAAATTAGACCCATTTGTAATCCAAAGTCTGTCATCTCTCCTCCCCAATTCCAATATCCATTATTTCAGCCAAACCTTCGTGAAGATCTATATTCACCCTAAGATATTTGAAAACCCTTGTATCTCAATAACTTAAAGTTAGTTCGGGGAAACAAAACCATATAATGACTAAATCCATTCTCTCCCTACTAGTGTCAAAAAGTGAAGACCAAAACTTGAATAATACTAGGGTAGAATCCATATACCATACCTTTTTTGATACCCATAGTGCCTCGGAGTGATCCTGGAAGTTGATTTGTATCCATCCTTTTTCCAACATCATGACTGTTAGAGGCGATTTTAACTGGGTATTTAGGTCTTTTTTAACCAAGGCAAAAATTGTGTTAATGTTAAATTCCCTTCCTTGAGCTTGACCCACCAGGGTTTTTTCTTCCATAATGATAACATTCTCCATCACTAGATCTTCCCCTACAACCAACTTAAGCTTTGGATTTTTTAATTTTTTCTTCAAGCACCTACTCTTCCTCCATTTCTGACCCATTGAATTATCTTCTGAGGAATTTGTGACACCTACAGTTCCATGCCTCTCTCCTTCCCCAAATTTTTTGTCTCCACTTCTCCCTAAAATTTTTCCCTCTATGCCACCCATAGCCAAGACTTCATTTATAAAATTACTTGTGGTTAGTTGAAAAAACCCATCTAGTGGAATACCACTTTCTAAAACCCGATTAAGGTCTAAGACATCAGAGAAATCCTAAGGTGGAAAACCCTTTGAACTGAGTAAAGAGACTTTGGATGTGTAGCCTCCTATAAACCCAGATAAAATCTAATTGACATGGTCCTTTATGGAAGATCCTAGAGCCAACTATATAAATTCTATAAAATATGGAAAAGAGGGTTGGAAAAAACCCCGTGAAAATCTTGTGGACATCTGATCTTGAGCCTCTGCATCAAGAATCGGACCTTTAGCTCCATCCATAAAAGGAATGTCCTCAGGGTAGCTACCAGCGACCAATCCTCCCTCCAAACCCAAACCTCCACCAAGCTTGAGGATAATGGCCATGAAAACACAGTGGAACCCTCAAGATCCATGTAGTTGGACCTATCCGATTTTTCCAGAAATTAGAAGGTGGATACTGAGATTGAACCATCACTTGAGACATCTAGCTTATAGCCAACTAATTCCTCATCCTCCATGGTTCCTAATCGAGTTAGGTCAATTGTGGACCCGGGTCAACCCAACCAAGAAGTTTCCTCAAAATGTCCAATTGACAAATTCTACACCACCAAACAACTACTAGCCCCTTCAAAAACTTGTCGCCCAAATCAAAGAGCCAACAAAAAAATATGCATGACTCATCCCCACCCTATACGAGGTCAAGGGTGGGGGTTGACTCTTATTATTGACTCATTCCATCATTGTAGAAGCTCTTGTAACAATATACAAACCGTAGGGTGATCCCATGAATTTGAATTGGAAAACCTCATCTTTGTTTGGTTACTAGTTTGTCCATCAAAATCCATATATATATAAATATAATACCACTTTTAATTTTTAGTTGATTTTATGTTTTTTTTTTTTTTTTTTCAAAGGCACAAGTCATCAAGGCCTTGATGTCAATTAATTCGTAGTTTTAATTCCAATAAAATAAAAATTAAACAAGTCTAATATGCAATGTTGTTTCTTAGTACCTGTCTCTTATGCAAAACGTAATTGAAAGTAGAAGTATAAAAATTCCCCTCATGCCCATGCATAAAGATCTTAAAAAAAATTAATTATTAAAACTTATGATTTGTAAGGTTCCATTTTGTAAGTGACATTATAATAGTTTAGATCTTCTTCAACTTTTGAATTTAGGTTTCTACTTTAGAATATTAAAACAAATTTTCAAAATATTAAAACAAATAAAATTGTTAAAGTTTTTAAGTAGGGAGATTTTTATAGTTGAATTCACAAAGTTAAGATTCAGTAAGTGTTTAGTTAAAACAATGAAATTTCTATTTTGCATTAAAATCATTTATAACAAAAATTTACACAACAAATGGCATCAATTGAATTTTGTTTGTTGTCTATATTCTTAAATAACTAATGCATCTACAAATGCTTATAAGTATTTACCTTGCATTATTTGACAACTTGATATTTCAAGGCCTTATATGACTCTTACAAGTTGCCTATAAAATCAAGCTAGCTATTAAAGGTAGGTAAAAATGTTTGAAAGAAAAACATTATATAATATTAAAGGAACACATAATTAATTATGAAAAGACATGTTGACTTAGGGGCATACCAAAGAGCTATAAATATTTATAATGGAGAGGACATTATTTTTTCTTATGAATACATTATATTGTTTTGAAATATGTTTTAGTAAAGGAATAGTTAAGTTTTAGGCATTTTATATTTTTATGAAAAAAACAATAAAAAAATATTTATAAGTATTGGGAGACTTTAAGTTATTAATAGATTAGATAGGTAATAAATGTAAAATTGAGACTATAATATTAGTTCCAATTAGAAAACAATTTATGATAGTAAAAACCAATTTCGATCATTTTTTTCATATATATATATATATATATAATTCAACTCATTGCTGAATATCTATCTAAAGAAGTTGTATTAATGTAGGAAGGGACTCAAATGCAACAAGAGTTTAGAGGAAGAAATTAGATTACATTTTCAAAAATATCTTTATATTGATATAGGAAGTGATAAAAATCACAAATGTGTTTGTTGGATTTTTTTGTAGTTGTTAAAATAGTATTGAAGTTCTAGTAGTAAGGCTTAAAATATATTTTTTTAAAGATTTATTATAACTCATGAATATTTTATTTAAGTAGTGACATGATAATTTTAAATGTTTTTCTTATATTAAGTAGATTATATATGTTAATATTATATATAAAGTGATTTCACATTTAAAATAGCATATCATATATATATATATATATATATATATATATATATATATATATATATATATATACCGCCAAAAAAGAAAACCATAAAATAAAATGTGACTGTTAAAAAATTTCAAAAACTTGAGCAAAGTTTGTAAATTATTTTCAAAAGTTACATATTAATTAAAAGTCAAATATGAGTTTGACACGCTTACTTAGAAATGTAACATATATAATGAATTTTTTATAAATATTAAGATTTGATGTGTGTATTGTTTTTCATAAATATGGAGATTTGATGTGTGTATTGTTTTTCATAAATATTGAGATTTGATGTGTACTATTATGACACTTGGTGGCATATAATTATTATTATTTTTTTAATAGAAATTTTCATAAATATTGAGATTTGATGTGTGTATTGTTTTTCATAAATATTGAGAATTGATGTGTATATTGTTTTTACACTTGGTGGCGTTTAGAATTTTTTTTTTTAAATAAATTTTATTTCTAACAAATTCTTTTTATAACCCCATAAAATTTTCATCTATATGAGCCAATAAGAAAATAGAAATTCAAATTTCAAATTTTCAAAAAAAATAATTCTTATTTTCAAAATATTCAATTTAATAGTTTTGCTTTGTCAAAACTTTAATAGACTTTATGAAATTCATAACTAATTGAAAATAAAAGCATTTTGACTATAAAATTATTATAATACAACTTGTCATAGGTATAAAAAGGTTGAAAATTTCTTTAAAAAAAAAGAGAAGAAAGGTAAACAAACTTTAGGTGTTAATTTTAAAAGTTTTTCATAGTCATGATATTTGGGCTTTAATGCTATGGTTGAAAAATGTTGGAATTTTAACCCTAAGAAAAGGGAGTGATGGTGCATCACCACTTTTGCACTCGAATGTGTATTTTTATGTCTTTTCTAGTCATGATAATTGGTTTTTAATGTCATGGTTGAAAAATGTTGGAATTTTAACCCTAAAATGAAAAAACAACGATGTTGCATCACCACTTTTTTATTTAAGCATAAAAATCAGCCCTAAAAGCAACCTCTAAGAAAATGAAAACTTGATCAAGTTGTTGTTAAGTTGATAACTTCGTTTTGAGTATGTCATATGATTAGGAGAGACTTTCTCCTTAGCAAATTTATTCATTAGTGATTTTGGAAAAAAATCGAATTGATGGGAACTATGGACCTTGACCTTACCCTTTCTTCTAATACTATCTATTCCCCTTTCTTTGTCTTTGACCAAGACATTGAGTATAACCTTTTCCCAAGACGATCATGACTTGCTTCCATGTTAGCCATCATTTTCCCCTTCACTCTCCCCCTCTGTGGGTGATACTTATTTCATCAAGCATGATGATTCTTTTGAGTCATCATAGTATTCATATTCATCTTGTTTCCATCAAGCCTCTTTACCAAGGCCCCATTCCAAAATTTGATGGATGGTGTGACTATTTATTGACACAGGTAAATGTATTCCCTTCTAAACTCGCAGCTTCACACAACAAAAGGGCCCAATTAAGTCGTCCTCCATTTAAAATAGTGAAACCTCCAAGTATGGCTCAATTGTCATAATATAAGGTATGAGAAATAAAACTCAACTATCATGCAATGCAAAGTGCAGTATCAAACACAATCTAAATAAAATTGTAAGAGAAATAGCTAAGATCAGTAGTACAACTAATATCAAGGGAAACAATCCACCCCTCCCATTAGATATGAACATACACTAAACCCCCTCATCTTCCTTGTGAAACTAAAAACACTAGGTTGGGAACACTTCTTTACCATAGAGAAATTACCTACAATGAAACATGAACAAACATATGACATTAGGGATAATAGTCTACTGTTAGGTTCCTATACCAATAGGTTTCATTTTTCATGATTGACCTGGGAAGTGCCAAATATGTTCATCTTTTCATGTTGCAAAGGTTCCATATTTTGTAAAAGAATTAGAGAGAGTTTAAAAAATGTAAAGAGGGTATGCCTTAAAGAATGATCAAAAGGAAAAAAGAGTAAATTGGTCAAAAAAAATGATAGAAATGAACCCCAAAGAAAGACCAGGAAAGTGGCTAGTCCAAATGCCACTGCTAGCTTGATGGATGGCCCAACAGTTCAATCTGGACCATGCCATATTTAAATTTTTGTTGTAGAATAGAGAAAAAGTGCCTGTCCAAACAGTTCAAGCTTGGCAGATCACTAACTAGGTAGAGAAATGAAGGAGCCCAACTACTTAATCTAGGCCCTTGGAAGAGATAAGGGTACATTTAGATAGGAGGGCAGTCAAAAGAAAAGAAGATAATCAGGGCCTGCAAGTCTAAGTGCACCCATTCAAAAGGATAAAAAAAATGTTAGGTGTATTAGGCTAGGTAGGTAGTTAAGGTTGCAGAAGAAAGGTTTTGATCACCTCATGTATTGTCAATCAGAGCTCCTCTCATCAATGACAGAAGTGTCAATGCAGTTATTTTGATGGCAGAACTTTGGAAGAATGTCTAATTCCCCTTCTATTCCCCCATAAATCACTCACTAACATCCCCTTGAGGACCTTGGGATCTGCCCAACCAGTCCTATTATCATTTCATTTTTGTAAAATACTAAGTCATGCTTTGACTTTCTTCAATGAAAAGAGGCCACATTTCTTGTGTAAAAATCATTTCTCTTCATTCCATTCACTTCTTATGTCTAAGTTTCAGTCCATAAACTTAACCTCTGCCCTACTCTTTCACCTCGCAAACTCATATTAACTTCTAATTCTATTTATATAGCTCCCTAACCTATGTTCCTATCCCTATTGCTACAAAAAGCTATATAAAATTCCAAAAAAATATAATAAATATTCCCACCCCATGGCACTATAACCTTATAATGCAGTCTTGGGAAATAGTAGTCCATCTGGGACTATTATGAACCCTTACGCGTCTTAACCTGGAGTTAGTTTAACCTCTAGTTGAATTAACAACCGCTGCCCACCTCTCCGCTCACTAAAATGTGTTACTACACCCTTCACGTTCATATTTAAAGTTTGGTGTTTAATTGTTTATTAAACATTAAACTCCTCTCTAGCGCATATAACACATATAACCCGCTTTCCAAAGGTTTGATCCCCTGCCACATAAATAAATCAATATAATATATAGTGGGCCCCCGTACATTAACCTGTCGCCAGCTCAGCGCTCCGTCGGCCCTCCGATCCGCCCTCCCAGATCCAACGGCCCAGGTGGATTTCGGGGTGCCCCCGACGTCCGACAGTTAGCTTCCGATAGCACGGCAGTTTTGTCGTCGTACAAAGAACGTGTGTCCGCCTTTTATTGCATCGGGAGGGCTCTGACACATACCGGCCCCGTACAGAAGGCGGTCTGATAAAACTGCAAAGCGTCTTATGTCCTATGCCACGTCGTCTCACTGGCGTCACTGCCACATCACCCTGCCATAATTCCATGTCATCCGCCACCTATCCTTCGCTGACGTCACTGCCACATCACCATGTCGTACCCGGGACCCACCGATGACGTCATGCTAAAGTCATCACAGAAAAGGCGCAAAGGGCAAGAATCGCGTCAAAGAATGCATGAATCAAGAAACAGAGGCAGTTTCCGATCGTGCTAAGCTAAAAAAATTTACTCAAAAAGGAGAGCTTCCTATTGCTCGGCTACCTGCAAAACCCAAAAATTTGCAAGAGGCAACGCTGGAAACAGAGAACTAAAGAAAAGACAGCAGGCAGAGGGAGTCAAGATATGACTACGGCAATTTTATAAAAAGGCCAAGTATGCATACCGAAAGCAGGATAACAAAGTCGTGACTCAGCAAAGCACCAGGGCAGCAGGCCCAAAAAATGCAAATTAAAAGCACAGCCTCAGCCGACTCAGTTGATCCCAAAAGTCTAAATTCTCTGACAGAACGGATAGCTAATACCCTAAATATCTACTGCATCATTTACTCTTTCATCTACTATTCCTCAAGAGTTGGTAAAGAAGTTATGAGTTATTAACTCATCAACTAGATATTTTGTAACTCATTTTTTGTATATATAGCTCCCCACAGAACATATTTGGGGTTGGTCGTTGGTGATTTTCACTTTAAGACACTGCACTATAAATTCTCAGACTTTATAATAAAATGGCCGGTGAAGTTTGTTACACTAAAATTTGTCACCATGACTATTTGCAGTTAATATGGCTCCATCAACTGTCATACTATCCTCCTTGGCAAGTCTTATACCTCTGCTCTCCATGTCAAACTCCAAGAAAGAGAGAAAGTCTTTAAAAATCTATATATCTTTGGGTACGCAGTTTCTCTTAGCCTTACATGCGTGTATGCACCCCAAGTTCACAATACCTGCGTACTTGTACGCTCTGTCTGTAAAGGGGAGGGTGCGTACTCCTGTAAAGGTCAAAAGGCGCAAGTTTCACTCCAAAAAAGTTACTTGTGGTCATTTCTAGAGCATTCTAGAAGCTTGTTTGACGTGTATGGAGCACCTCCAGATGGTTCATGTATCCCTATGAAAGAGGAACTTATCCCATCAAGAGGGGAGCTATCCCATCCAAAGAGGGGCTTATCCCATTGATGGTGAACCTAAATAACTTCCTCTAGAGCACTATAAATACAGGCATTGGGCCAGAGGGAGGGGAGGTTGAAAGTTGAACATTCCTAAGGGTAGATGTTGCTGGAATTAGGACTCCCTTGTAAAGCTTGAGAGGAGAGATTCCCATCCTTTCCTAGCCTTATTTGAGAGTGGGTGAGCTAATTAAAGTAAAGGAAAACTCTTGCTGGACCCTAGGAGGAACCTGCACAACACCAAGGCTCAGGTTGTAATGGTTTCTTTTGTTTCCACTTAATACAAATGAACTCATTTTTCTCAACAGATTGTTATTCATGATTTGTTTCATATACTCCTTGGTCTGTATGATGGATATGTATTATTTTATGAGTTTATCAGGTGCTATTTAATCTTTTGGCTTGTTAGTGAATGCAGGTTTCGAAGAGAAGGAGGAGCTCATCCGGATCGACGAGGCTGGACTACTACAAAGCGTTGGACTAAAGGTATGTTAAAATCACCTGATTACTTGTATTCTCAATGCATGTTTAGAGAAAGGTAGTGTTTATTTGTCTTGTTTGTCACTAGAAAGCCTTTGCTTCTAAGGAGGTCGGTTTTGTCACCAGTGAAAACAACAAACAAGATGGTTTATCTTGGTTTTACTCTTGATATTGCAGATGTCGATGCCTCTCCAAACGTACATTGGATTCGCTGATGGTTCTTGTCGTAGTACACGGAATATCTCTTCCGCAGCTTGGGTTATCTATTCGCCCTCTGACGAGTTAGTTTCTATGCATGGGGTGAGCCTCGGTCAAACAACAAACAACATTGCAGAATACAGTGCAGTGATTGAATTATTGTCTGAATCTATTTCGTTTGGGATTCGGAGTTTGATAGTGAGGTTAGATTCTGAACTCGTTGTATTACAGCTTAATAGAGTGTATGCCATTAGAAATCCAGTGTACGTTTGGAGAGGCGTCGACATCTGCAATATCAAGAGTAAAACCAAGATAAGCCAGAATAACGACGAAAAGCACACTCTCTAAGCTAAGCACACTGTCTATACTAACAAACACACCAACTAGAAAGAAAAACTAACCTAACTAAATCTCCATACCCATCATTTAAGCATAATACCTCTTTAGGTAAAGTCCATTTCTGGGTTTACCCAAAGAGTCCCCATCAAAATCTACCAGCTCATAGGCCCCTTTTGCTAGCTTTCGCTTGACAATGTAGGGCCCATGCCACATAGGAACGAATTTTCCAGCACCTAATTTATCGTTAGCTTGATCATATAATAGCACTAGGTCTCCTTCCGAAAAATTTCGAGGGGTCACAATGCGATCATACTGAGCTTTCATCCGTTTTGCGTGAGTCTCGATTGCCAATGCAGCATCACGTCGAGTCTCATCTAACTGAGCTAAGTATAATAGACGCTTCTCCTCTTCAGAAGTAGTTGGAAGTAATTCGACAGCCATTTGAAGTGACGGGATTTCGCATTCAATGGGCAACACTGCTTCCAAACCATAAACTAGTTGGAAAGGAGTGAACCCTGTTGATGTTTTCACTGAGGTTCGGTTTTGTCACCTGTTACACTAAAATTTGTCACCATGACTATTTGCAGTTAATATGGCTCCATCAACTGTCATACTATCCTCCTTGGCAAGTCTTATACCTCTGCTCTCCATGTCAAACTCCAAGAAAGAGAGAAAGTCTTTAAAAATCTATATATCTCTAGGTACGCAGTTTCTCTTAGCCTTACATGCGTGTACGCACCCCAAGTTCACAATACCTGCGTACTTGTACGCTCTGTCTGTAAAGGGGAGGGTGCGTACTCCTGTAAAGGTCAAAAGGCGCAAGTTTCACTCCAAAAAAGTTACTTGTGGTCATTTCTAGAGCATTCTAGAAGCTTGTTTGACGTGTATGGAGCGCCTCCAGATGGTTCATGTATCCCTATGAAAGAGGAACTTATCCCATCAAGAGGGGAGCTATCCCATCCAAAGAGGGGCTTATCCCATTGATGGTGGACCTGAATAACTTCCTCTAGAGAACTATAAATACAGGCATTGGGCCAGAGGGAGGGGAGGTTGAAAGCTGAACATTCCTAAGGGTAGATGCTGCTGGAATTAGGACTCCCTTGTAAAGCTTGAGAGGAGAGATTCCCATCCTTTCCTAACCTTATTTGAGAGTGGGTGAGCTGATTAAAGTAAAGGAAAACTCTTGCTGGACCCTAGGAGGAACCTGCACAACACCAAGGCTCAGGTTGTAATGGTTTCTTTTGTTTCCACTTAATACAAATGAACTCATTTTTCTCAACAGATTGTTATTCATGATTTGTTTCATATACTCCTTGGTCTGTATGATGGATATGTATTATTTTATGAGTTTATCAGGTGCAATTTAATCTTTTGGCTTGTTAGTGAATGCAGGTTTCGAAGAGAATGAGGAGCTCATCCGGATCGGCGAGGCTGGACTACTACAAAGCGTTGGACTAAAGGTATGTTAAAATCACCTGATTACTTGTATTCTCAATGCATGTTTAGAGAAAGGTAGTGTTTATTTGTCTTGTTTGTCACTAGAAAGCCTTTGCTTCTAGGGAGGTTGGTTTTGTCCGTATTATCGACTCTTTCCGCATGACAAAATGGCGACTCCACTGGGGAATCCATTGATGTGAATGATTTTTCCTTTGTGTGAAACTTTGATCTGAGAAAAGTCGTTTGTTTTCTGGTTTTTGGCTGTCTGACTATGTATTTGGGTGGGCTAGCTTAGGGTTAAATTAGATTTTAGTTTTTCTTTTTTTTGCTAGAAGTACGCAGCCTCTGCGTTGAGCACAGTGCGTACCTGTACTCACTGTAGCTTTGTGCACAGAGCGTACACACACATGTGCAAACAGGTTGCCTGCGTACCCTGTCTAAATTGAGAAAATTTCAATTTTCTCCTTTTTTGCCTTTTAGATTTTAGTTTTAATTTGTTTTTTCTGCCCAGATCCACTGGTTATCTGCCATCAATCTTCACCTAAGCTTGTTTCGTCAGTGTCGAGAGTTTTAGTGAAATTCATAGAGATTTTGCCCTAGGGTTTGATTTTTGCACTGGTCCTGTAGTGACTTTGGCTTTAGAGGTAGTCAAACTTTGGATCTCCCTGGTTTTGTTCAGTCCTCTTAGGAGTCGGGCCTTTCATAGAATCCACCCTTGCGAGAAACCTACCTTTGTGTCCTCTCTTTGCCGAATCTCGAAAAAGTTTGTTGATTGAACTTTGAATTTTATTCTTGAGAAAAAGAACAAAAGATTTTGATTTTTGTTTTTGACTGGTTTTTGGTTCTGCATTAACTAGTCCTTAGTTACATTTTGACTAAGTAAAACATCCGGGAATCATCTTTAGTAAGCTTTTGCCTCGTTAGATTTAGTTTTTAGGTGTGTTTCTCTTAGATTTGCTTTTGAGTGAAATTGAGTTGATTTGATTGCCACAGCTTTTTTAACTTTGATTTCTGTTAAAGTAAGTTTTACATGCTTTGTTAATTAGGAAAAAATACAAAAAATATCTTTTGAAGGAAAGTTTGCTTTGGTAGCATTTGAGTCTTTGAAAGGAAAAGGAATTTTCGTGAAGTAATTAGTGGTCATGTGTTGTATGTTTTGAAAAGATAAAGAGTTTGTTTCTTTGATTTTCATTGCCAAGAAAGTTATCTTTATATCAATTTTGCATTCTCCAACTCTCTTAGCTAGGGAATTCATTGAAAAAGAAAATTAGTATAAATCATCCTAAGTGCATCTTTTTAGTGGATTTCAGTCGAGTCTACACACCATCAGTTTCATCTCCACTACCTTTTGTCTTAAAGAAAAGCCATAAAATTAAACGCTTAAAGTAAAATCAACTTAGTAACTTTTTATTTACTAGGGCTCAGAAACACCAATATAGATCAGGCTAGTGTCTTGGAGTAGGAGAGTAATTAACTCTCCAAGACAGTAAAACCAAACAAGTAGCTCATCTTATGGTAGGATAAAATCCAACTGTTTCATTTGTACTCTGGGAAAGCTCCTCTTAAAGGAGAAGCACGAGACCGTGTCCGAACCAGTGAGGGGATCAATCCTCCTTCATTGGGAAAGACGCCAGATACGCACGTATTACAAACGGTAAACCTCGAATTATTGTCGAGGAGCCTGGGGTCACTTGTCGGTAAACCTTGGATTATTGTCAAGGAGCCGGCAAGGGGATTGAGCTTGTTACTCTGCCCTTGCATGCTATCGGGCCGTAGACTGTTCCCCCAGGTATATTTGTTGCTGTTGGTAACCTTAGTGACCATTATCTTTAGGATTCTACCGAGGTGACGGTGGAGGGAAGATCCCACTTTACCTGGAGCAGACGTCGGCTAGACTCACTTGGATTTTCCGGGGGGTTCACTTCACTCGAGACGGTTAAAGTGGAGGAACTTGTGCCGGTCTATTCATTAAGCAGGTTGCCGGGGTAACTGTTCCACCCACCACTTCTGTACTGAATTCGGCGATGTTGGGTTTCATCTCCAACTAGTGTTTTCGGTCCGGAAGGCTACTGTTTGTGTATGGTTTGACGCCCTAGATTCTTTAGGCGTGTGATTCGAATTTGTTTGGTTCTTTAGAGACTTTAGGTGGTTTGCTTTGAGATTTTACTTTGTTTGCGTGTGCAGTAGTTAAAAGTTTTTAACTGTGGCTGAATTACCGAGACAGTCCCGTAGACTTCGGGGCAAGTCTCCTGAGATTGTTACCGTGGCCGATTTGTTGAGGAAGTCCCGAAGACTTCGGGGCGAACCTCCGAAAGAGGTTCCGGGTCATTACGAGGGTTTGAAAGTCCTTGTAACTCCTAGTGGCAGTAAAGTAGGTTCACCTGAAGAAGGAGAGTCGTTGTTGGTAGTCCATCCAGATTACCAAGGTCTAGAAACAGGTTATAATCCCGAAGTTGTTGCAGTTTCTGAGCTTGCTGGTAGTTTTTCATCTACTAGTGATATAGGCGAAGAACCTGAAATATCTGAACCTGTTACTCCAACTTCTAGTGCACCTGATTCACCTAGGGTAGAAAGAGTCATCACCGAAAATCTTCCTGCTGGATTGATAGCTATTGAAGAACTTGCTCCAGAGGAAGAATTTGGCGTTACTATCCTTGAAGATCAACCTACTATTGATCTAAGGGAGCGTGAATCCATCTTTTACAGTCCTCCTAGAAGTACTACTTGGTACCTTTCGTTAACCAATTATTTAGACAACTCAGGGATAAGTTTTTCTCCACCTCGTACTCCTTATCCACCTGGAGGTATTTATACTCCTGTAAATATGTCTGGTCATTCGTCCGTGTTCACTCAGTCTCCTGAATCTTTCTTGTACGGTGGTCCTTCAGTTCCCTCTGGGTATCAGTCACTTTCTGGAACTTTTGCGGGAGCATCTCCTCAACCCATTGAACATGGGTTATTAGCTGGAAACAATGGTAATAAACTGTTGGGTGTAGGAGACATTTACATGATGTCAGGTTCAGTTCCCGGTTCTCAACCTCAAGGTGGCCAATTACCGCCTGGGGGGCAGCCTCAATTAACGCCTGGGGGGCAACCTCAAGGTACACAAATTGCGTCTGGGGGGCAACCTCAAGGACAGTATGTACCCATAGTACAATACGTTCCTCAAGGTCAACCCCAGCCTCAATATGTACCCCAAGGTCAACCTCAGTATCAATTTATAGCTCAAGGTCAACCCCAGTATCAGTATTTACCTCAAGGGTATCTACCTCAAGGTCAGTACTCGAGTCAAGGTTATCAACCACCCCAAGGTCAATATTATGTTCAAGGTACGGGAACTGTGCCTTTCAATTATCAATCCTACCCTCAATCCGGTTATGGATCTCAATATCCTCAACCTGTCATGGGTCAATACCCCGGAATGAACATAGTGTGGGATCCATCGCAAGTTCAACAGGTATTGCAGCCAAGCGTACAGTTGTCATCTCAAGCTGGACAACCCTTAGTTGCTGCTTCATCCCAGCAACCAGTCCAGTCTAATGTTCAAACTTCTGTACCTTCGGTAGTTACTCAGTCACCAATTGCACCTAGTACTCCATCTCAAACGACTGCTGCAACTACCGCAACATCTGTTCCTTCCACCACACTTACTTCTGGAGTATCGATAGCTCCGGTTTCTACAGTCTCTGCAACTACTCCTCAGACGTCTTTACCATTGTCTGGATCTACGATTCAAACTACGGTTCATGCCTGTAGGACAGCCTGGTTTAAGTACGGTTGTCACTAGTCAACCACAATTCGCTTATCAACCGTACCAGGGACAGTACCAATACGGGCCTGCTGTCCAACATCCAGTTTACCAGTATCAACCGTATCCTGGGTACACTTATCAACAACCTCAGCAACCCCAGTACGGTCCGGTTAATCCTGGTTTTCCAGGAGGATATAATATCCCGAATGCGATTCCTATTCCAATTTATCCTGGATATCCTCCTCCTGGGACTGGTCTTGTGACCCAGAGTTTCAGGGATCCTAATCGGTAGTTACCGTTTATCGCAACTTTGGATTTACCAGACTTGTCGCGCCTAACGAATGATCCAATAAATTATCTTATGTTCTGGCCGCCAATGCTGAATAAGTTGCCCAGTGATATACCCAAGTTCGAAGGTAAGTCTGGAGAGGATCCGTCAAATCATGTGATGACTTACCACCTCTGGTGTGCTTCAAATTTCATCTCGGATGATTCGATCCGCTTACGTCTTTTTCAGCGTACGCTCATTGGTCTCGCGGCCAAGTGGTACATTGAGTTACCACGGGCCTCTTTTTACAATTTTAGTCAGTTAGCTACCTCGTTCCTAACTCATTTTCAGTTGCCGGTCAGATATGATAATGGCAAGGAGCTATTAACTTCATTAAAACAGTCGACGTCCACTTATATTTCCGATCATATACATGAATGGAGACGTCGACGGCGATTAGTGAAAGTTTTTATCCCGGACCAAATCTTAGCTGAATGGTTTGTTAAATCATTATTACCGAAGATTACTGAAGACGTAGATAAGGCAGGAGTAGTTACTGAGGAGCAAGTAATTGCACAAGCATAGTACCTTGACTTAGTTTACACTCAGTCATGTACGTTACACGAAAAGATCCCAGATCTTCCAAAGTCAAATAAAATCGCTGCTGCTCCTTCGGGATCTCATGCTGCTGATGGCATGATTGGTACGGTAAATACTAAAAGCAAGAAGAAGTCTTCAAAGAATTCTTCGCCCATTATAACCTTACCAGATTCCTCGACAGGAGAATCTTCTCCTGAAATTTCCGCTGATATTTACGCTGTAGAGTCATCTACGGCTAAATCAAAAAACGGTGGAAAGAAGAAAGGTAAGAAGAAGAGTAAAGCAGACAAGACTCCAAAGGAGAAAACAGAAAAGTCAGAAACCAGTGATGAAAATCGCAAACCTCGATATCCTTGTCTTATTTGTGAAGAGGATCATTTTACAAGAGATTGCCCTCATCAGGCCGAGGTTGTGAAAATCGTCAAAGGTTCCCCAACTCCTGCTGTTTTGAAAGATCCATTTCCAAAGCAGGAGAGTAAGATGATAGGTTCTTCCTCGGGTGCCACTGAAGAACCCATATTGATGATGTCTCATGTAAGGATTGCGACTCGATCGCAAGATTATGGTAGTAAAAGTCCTGTTGATGGATCGAAAAAAGCAGAATCTTCTCATTCAAATCCGTCAACCTCAGCTCCCGGTTCCGATCCACTACAGATCGAGAAACCTAACCCTGACTTAGTAATCAAACCGCCCGCCAAGGGTGTACTTCGAAGGTCTGCTTTCAATCCACATGCGAGAGCGGCCCAGAATTACAACATTGTTGAGGATTTAGCTGTTTCACCCTCAGCAACGTCGGCTTTAGAAGTGTTGCAATCATGCCCAGCACAGCGAAAATTACTTTTCTCGGCTATAGGAGCTGTTGATGTTCAGGACCCGAACCTAATAATCTTTGATCTAGAAAATAGTACACCGCGTTTGCCTCATCAGATGGCTTTCTAGATCCCAGTGATAGTCAAAAACAGGCCTATTCATCGAACTGTAATTGATGAGGGAGCTTCCACGTGTATTATGTCGATACAGTGCTGGAGATCGCTTGGTTCTCCTTCACTAAATAAATCCCCGACAATTCTTAAGGCCTTTGATGGCCGTGGGTTCCATCCGTTTGGCATTCTACAGGATTTGCCTATAGGGGTTGAAGGAAAAACCGTTAGTCTAGATGTGGAGGTTGTTGATGCCCCTCTAGACTACAACCTTCTTTTGGGTCGAAGTTGGTCTTACGCTATGACAGCGGTCGTTTCATCGGTATTCAGAGTAATAAAGTTTCCACATAATGGCAAGATCGTAACTATAGACCAGCTGGCTTACTTTTCATCCGACCCAGCCTCTTCAGAGAGTATCCAGCATGTCGGTAAAACGACTATCCCTTATAAGGATGTTGGCGTAGGATTAGTTAAAGATGCCGGTTTACTGGGAACTTTTCCTTTTCCTCCAATCAACGCCGTGCCTTCGTTTGCATCTATTCATATGATTACTTCAGACGCTATTATTTATGACGATCCTTGGATCGTTCCTTCTGAATCTGAGATAGATTCATTTGGTGATGCAATGCCTTTGAGTCCATATGAAATAGCCTATGAAGTCGTGCAGTGTTTTACCGACCCAAGTTCAACCAAAATTGACCAAATGAATGTGGTCCGTGAGGAATCCCTTTTCGCGTCAACCTCGGAGTTAATAACGTTTCCCGAAGTTGTGTCATCTGATGAACAACTTTGTGAAGTCCTATGCGTAGACGATTTACCATGGGAAGATCTCCATCATAGATCTTCGTTTTTACCTGAGGATGATCGTTTTGAAAACGATTTCTCATCAATCTTTACAGCTGAATATGTCAAAGACGCTCAGAGTCCAATGGAACATCCTGATTCAGAGCTGAATTTGGGAAACATTTCTTGCACTATTCCCATTGACATTTCAGTGAAGCCCGGAATTGTTGAACACATTCATATAGGTGCCTCGTGTTCAGATGACAAAATTCAAACATACAAGGCCCTATTTCAAGAATTCTGCGACGTGTTTGCCTGGTCTTACGAGGAAATGCCAGGAATTGATCCCGCCATTGTTGTCCATGAAATCAAGACTTACCCGGACGCTAAACCCGTCCGGCAACGTTTGCGTCAGATTCACCCACGAAAAGCGGCTGCGATTAAAGCAGAAGTTGAGAAGCTGTTGAAATCAGGTTTCATTTATCCGATCCCGTTAACGGATTGGGTATCGAATATTGTTCCGGTTAACAAAAAACAGGGAACAATAAGAAAATGTATCGACTATAGGGATATCAATCGTGCTTGTCCTAAGGACAACTACCCAACGCCCTATATCGATCAAATAATTGATGATTGTGCCGGCAGTGAAATATTTTCCTTTATGGACGGTTTTTCCGGTTACAACCAAATCAATATTCTACCTGCCGATCAACCAAAAACGGCTTTCATTTGTCCATGGGGGACATTTGCTTATTGCAAATTACCTTTTGGGTTTAAGAATGTCGGAGCCACTTTTCAAAGGGCGATGTCTTATGCATTTCATGACATCAAGCACATTGTGCAACCGTATCTCGATGATTTGCCCGCTCACTCCTTACATCGAGTTGATCACCTTGTCCATTTACGAGCAATTTTTATGAGGTGTAGGCATTATCGTATACGGTTGAACCCACACAAATGTGTCTTCTGCATAGAAGTAGGATGATTGCTGGGATTTGTAGTTTCAAAAGCCGGCATTCGCGTCGATCCCTCGAAGGTAGAAGCTATCATCAAATTGCCTCCTCCTTCAAGTCTTCGCCAACTCCAAAGTTTGCAGGGGAAAGCAAACTTTTTACGCCGATTCATTCCTAACTACGCTGAGATTACCAAGGGTTTTACCCGGTTGCTGAAACAAAATGCTCAATTCTCTTGGGATGAGATAGCTCAGAAATCTTTTGATGCGCTAAAGCACGTGTTGACCCATGCACCGTTGCTGCATCCTCCCAACTACAACCAGGATTACTTTTTGTACCTCGCCGCCGCTCATTCCACCATTGGAATGGTCTTAGTCCAGGAAGATGAATTCAGAACGGAACATGTGATCTATTATCTTAGTCGGACGTTAAATCCCACTGAGCTCAAATATTCACATGTGGAGAAATTGGCCTTGGCAGCTATTGAAGCTGTCCAACGTTTTCGTCACTACATTCTTCTCCGTAAAACTACAGTCATTTCGGATTGCAACCCTATGATCTACATTTTGACTAAACAATTGCTAGGGGGCAAGTACTCTAAATGGATCGTTATCCTGCAGGAGTTCGACTTGGAATTTGAAAAGTCTAAGTCTAAGAAATCTTTAGTTTTTGCGGAGTTGATGTGTGATTTCCCGCGTGCTGACACAGAAACTGTGGCAGAGGAACCCATTGCGGACGAATCTTTGTTTCTCATCAGCACTTTGGATCCGTGGTATGGGGATATAATTGTCTATCTCCAAACCCAATCCTTTCGGCCCGAACTTTCAAAGTCGGAACGTCAGAAAATTCGATTCCAGTCCCAACAATACAAAATCATTGGAGATACTCTTTATCGCCGTGGGGCGGACTTGGTTTTTCGTCGTTGCTTAACTCATGAGGAAGCTGAAAGGGTTTTGAATGACTGTCACTCTGGAGCGTGTGGCGGTCATATGTCTGGGTATGCCACAGCCCAAAATATATTGCGCGCTGGCTACTTCTGGCCGTCATTGTTTAAAAACTGTATTATTGAGGTCCGGAAATGCCACAATTGTCAAGTGTTTGATAGCAAGATGCACGTGCCACCTACTCCTCTCCACCCTATAATTGTCGTTGGTCCTTTTGCCAAATGGGGTATCGATTTTATTACATGTAACCCTCACTCGGCCGGGGGGCATGCGTATATCATCCTTGCGGTTGATTATTTTACTAATTGGGCCGAGGCGATGCCTACATTCGAGGCAGACGGCAAGACAGTTGCGATTTTCATATTCAATCACATTATTGCTAGGTTTGGTGTCCCACAAGCGATAATCACTGACCATGGGCGCCATTTTCGAAACATTATGATGACAGAACTTACAGGCCAGCTTGGTTTGCGTCACGATAGCTCAACTCCTTATTATCCACAAGCCAATGGTCTGGTTGAGTCTATCAACAAAGTTTTAGTTATCATGATCCGACGACTCATTGGTATTCATCGGTCGAATTGGCACAACATGTTATTTTCCGCGCTTTGGGCGTACCGAACCTCAGTGAAAACATCAACAGGGTTCACTCCTTTCCAACTAGTTTATGGTTTGGAAGCAGTGTTGCCCATTGAATGCGAAATCCCGTCACTTCAAATGGCTGTCGAATTACTTCCAGCTACTTCCGAAGAGGAGAAGTGTCTATTATACTTAGCTCAGTTAGATGAGACTCGACGTGATGCTGCATTGGCAATCGAGACTCACGCAAAACGGATGAAAGCTCAGTATGATCGCAATGTGACCCCTCGAAATTTTTCGGAAGGAGACCTAGTGCTATTATATGATCAAGCTAACGATAAATTAGGTGCTGGAAAATTCGTTCCTCTGTGGCATGGGCCCTACATTGTCAAGCGAAAGCTAGCAAAAGGGGCCTATGAGCTGGTAGATTTTGATGGGGACTCTTTGGATAAGCCCAGAAATGGACTTTACCTAAAGAGGTATTATGCTTAAATGATGGGTATGGAGATTTAGTTAGGTTAGTTTTTCTTTCTAGCTGGTGTGTTTGTTAGTATACACAGTGTGCTTAGCTTAGAGAGTGTGCTTTTCGTCGTTATTCTGGCTTATCTTGGTTTTACTCTTGATATTGCAGATGTTGACACCTCTCCAAACGTACATTGGATTCGCTGATGGTGCTTGTCGTAGTACACGGAATATCTCTTCCGCAGCTTGGGTTATCTATTCGCCCTCTGACGAGTTAGTTTCTATGCATGGGGTGAGCCTCGGTCAAACAACAAACAACATTGCAGAATACAGTGCAGTGATTGAATTATTGTCTAAATCTATTTCGTTTGGGATTCGGAGTTTGATAGTGAGGTTAGATTCTGAACTCGTTGTATTACAGCTTAATAGAGTGTATGCCATTAGAAATCCAGTGTTATTAAGGTTATTTTTGAGAGTGCGCCTCTTGGAACGTGAATTTGATTACATTGAATATCAGCATATTCCAAGGTCATTAAATACATTAGCAGATGCAATTGCTTCTCGAATGTTAGACAGACATTTGCGATAATCATACGTGTAAATTTAAAAACATTTCATCACACATGTTTAACAAGATAAGCCGGTAATAATGATATATATAGATAGGAGTGTGTCAAAAAATACATCGTCTTCGATCATAGGTTAAAAAACACCTTATGATCGGCAAAAATGATAAGTACAAAAACCAAAATGTCACATGTGTCTACAAAAAGTGACTAGCCAATCACTGGTGGTGCTCTCTATACGACACCACTGCACGCGCTACCCTACACAAGAACCTCCTAAAAGGTCCTGGGACTGCGACCACATAGCGCTGAAGTCTGATAGGAATATCATCTATAGTCGTCTCTGGTATGTTTGCCGTAAGACGCTCTAGGTCCTGTTCCAACTCATCTAGGGTCTCTGCGGCCGCATCCTGTGGGGCTGGTGTTGGTGCAACTAGTACTCTCCTCTCGAAAGACCGAAGATTGGCCGGACGCTGTGGGCCTACATCTGCATTTTGAAAATTGTCACTGTCAGTTTTGAGACGATATAAAAACAAAAAAAAAAAATAATTTAAAAAACTTGTGGAAAATGAAGTACCTGTGTCATCCCACTGTTCTCCCGCTGGAAGAATCATGTCCGGATCTCCGCGAAAATCAACTCCGGCATACGGAAAATCCTGAATCAAAAAGACCTGGTTCTCTAGCCAGTGAAAATACTCCGGTCTAAATCGGACAACCTCTGTGCCCTCGTCAGGATGATGGGCCATCACCGCAACCCATCGCATCAACTTAGGCTCTCGGGGAAGCCCAGCCTCAATAGTGAGCTGCTGCGGGATCAGCATCGGAACCCTCTCTAGAGAAAAACTCACAACTAAAGGCCCATAACCAAAAGTCTTCAGTTGCCCGTTTTTTGCCCTAGTCAGTTGGCCCTTTAAATTGGCCAACACAGCATCGCACCAATTGAAAATGGTGCCTCAATAGCAGTCAATCGCCATCCGCATTTGGGACCCGGTGGCAATGTGCAAAGCGGCAGCGCCGCAAAGTCTGGTAACTGTAAAGGCAATTACCATAAGTTCAGGTAGGGATATCTTTTTGATTTCTATCCCCTTATCCTGGTTTTGGTTGTTACACCACTCTAGCCGGAGGCTAGCAATGGACTGGCCACCCGGCCTAGTCCCGGACAGAGTCAGTTGTTCGCCCCTCTTGGGCAAACCAGTGAGGAAGTAAATATCAGAGGGCTCTATCTCGAGCTGGTGCCCTCCAATGTAAAAGCACTGATCCTGAACATTCCACCTTTCGACCAGCCACTCTAGAAAGCGCACCTGGGCCCTCATGCCAGGTATGGCCCAGTATTTGTAAAGACCGCATGCCTTCAAAGCATCAATGGAAGGTTGATGATTAATCGCGGCCAAATCAACATCTTCGTGCTCCCTCTCGCGCCAATCAAGCATGGTGGGCAATCTACACACCATAAAACATCTGTTAGAGTCCATAAAAATGAAAATTTTTGGTTCATTTTGGAGAATTTGGAGTTTAAAAATCCACTCCGCGGTGTACGCAGCCCGCCTTTAGAGACAGGGCGTATGTACGCACCTTCTCTTAAGGCAAGCTGCGTACTCCCGGCATTTTCCCAATGGAGAAAATGTCGGGGTACGCAGGTCACCCATGGGGCACCTGCGTACCCCGAAAAGCGGACCTTGAAACCCCCAAGGCCTCCAAAAAATAAATCTAAAGCCTAAAAACGAATTCTAAACGGATGGAAATGCAAGAGAGGATGTTGTAGAATACCTGATGAGACGGCGTTCGGTTTCGACGGTCGGATTCTCCGCAACGACCACGGGAAGTTTCTTGCCAAAAGCCCTTTTTCTCTCCTCAACAGTGAAATGGTAAAAATGAAATGGTAAAAGCCCTTTTTATAGGTTTTTTGAGTAAATGAATGTTAAATTTGTTTATTTTCCACCATGAAAAGGTATTTTTCAAAGTATTTTTATCTATATTAAACAGGTATGAGTAATGTGTTGGTTTTTGTGCAGGATAAAAGGATTTTCAGGGAAAATTGTCATTTTTCACATACAAAAACATCAGAGTCATCTTTTAAGCCCTTTTCTGACTCCTAAAACATGAAAAGATTGCCGAGCGTTTCTTTTACACTCGTTAAAACGGAATTAAAAGACGGTCCCCTTATAGCCCTTTTTCTGACCGTAAAAACAGGAAAAGATTGCCGGATTTTTGTCGTTTCAAATTCGATACTGGAAATAAAACGACGTGTCCTTGATCGCTTTTTACTTTTCAGGTCAAAGACACTAATCATGAAAGTACTCCTTGGTCGTAAGATCAAGCGGTTCTCTCAAGTATTATTTTATACTTTTTCGGGCTTGGGAGACACAACTTTACAAAAAAGTTCAACCTGGAGTCTTCTTAAGTTTTTCAGACTCTCTAAAAATGAAAAACGCCGAGTTTCTCCTATACTGGACTCGTTAAAATTTCACAGTAAAGGACCTGTTCGATTACAAACAGGAACGGACCACTCCTTCTTAGGGTTCGAATCAAAACTAAGTTGGACTCATCCGAAGGATGAGCTTATAATCAAGCATATGTTATCCTCCTCAACCTTGTAAAAAATAAAGAGGTACTTGCCAGAAATGGTGGGGGAAAAGAGAGAAAAATGAGCCTATTTGTTATCCTTTGTCTCAGAAGAAGCCTTATTACCACTCTTGAACACGACACTTTGCATTCACCTGGGTTGGGAAATCCTTTGCCTCACAGCTGATCAAACCACATTGAAAGTTTTCAGCCGGGTATTAACTTTGGGTCAAATGTCACCAAGCCATCTGTTGTGTCGTTATGTGTTCAAGAGGTCTCTGCATATAAACCATTCATCTTCAAAATACCCGTCATCCATCTTGACCATCCCTGAGTCAGTCCTTACAGCTACATTTCTTCAACTTGATCTATGATTTCATGTTGTGGGCTTGCCTACAACGGGTCGCTTTCTATCGACATCAGCACATTATCTAGAAAGATGACCTAGGAATCGTCAGTACCTTGAAATCTGCATGCATCAATGGTAGGTTTCTCGCCTTTGACGACGGTTTACATCATTGACTTTCGATCGAAGGATTCCGTGAAATGTTCGACATCAACTCATTCATTCACATCTCATGGATTGTACTGGGTACTTTGAGAACCATTGACATCACAGGTGGTCTCTCTCACGCTTGTTAACAGTTTACATCATTGACTGGTAATCAAGTGGTTTCTACCATGTTCGACATCAACTCATTTATTCGCATGGATAGAATCGTACATGTTCGGGAAGTAGAAATGAAGACCCTGGATCTAGTTTCCACCATCCAGGCTGCGAGGAGTTTTGTATTCATTATACAGTAGACTAATCATAAACAGATGGCTGCACCCATACTGTGTCTACAAAGTCTATGATTATGATGTACTGCAAAATCATTCCTGTATCAGAGCAGTAGATAGTTAATTAGTTAAAGTTTTCAATCTGAGTATGGGAATTCCTACCTCAGCGATGATATGATCTTATATATGTATTTTGTGTTGAATACTTGCAGGTTCCGACTGGGCTCTCCACAAGATAATCCTTGAAATGATAAAGTACTTCACCCTTCCTAGATGATATGAAACCCTTATCTACTACAGACTTCGCACTTTAGGGGGCAATCTATTACACTAAAATTTGTCACCATGACTATTTGCAATTAATATGGCTCCATCAACTGTCATACTATCCTCCTTGGCAAGTCTTATACCTCTGCTCTCCATGTCAAACTCCAAGAAAGAGAGAAAGTCTTTAAAAATCTATATATCTCTGGGTACGCAGTTTCTCTTAGCCTTACATGCGTGTACGCACCCCAAGTTCACAATACCTGCGTACTTGTACGCTCTGTCTGTAAAGGGGAGGGTGCGTACTCCTGTAAAGGTCAAAAGGCGCAAGTTTCACTCCAAAACAGTTACTTGTGGTCATTTCTAGAGCATTCTAGAAGCTTGTTTGACGTGTATGGAGCGCCTCCAGATGGTTCATGTATCCCTATGAAAGAGGAACTTATCCCATCAAGAGGGGAGCTATCCCATCCAAAGAGGGGCTTATCCCATTGATGGTGGACCTGAATAACTTCCTCTAGAGCACTATAAATAGAGGCATTGGGCCAAAGGGAGGGGAGGTTGAAAGCTGAACATTCCTAAGGGTAGATGCTGCTGGAATTAGGACTCCCTTGTAAAGCTTGAGGAGAGAGATTCCCATCCTTTCCTAGCCTTATTTGAGAGTGGGTGAGCTGATTAAAGTAAAGGAAAACTCTTGCTGGACCCTAGGAGGAACCTGCACAACACCAAGGCTCAAGTTTTAATGGTTTCTTTTGTTTCCACTTAATACAAATGAACTCATTTTTCTCAACAGATTGTTATTCATGATTTGTTTCATATACTCCTTGGTCTGTATGATGGATATGTATTATTTTATGAGTTTATCAGGTGCTATTTAATCTTTTGGCTTGTTAGCGAATGCAGGTTTCGAAGAGCAGGAGGAGTTCATCCGGATCGGCGAGGCTAGACTACTACAAAGCGTTGGACTAAAGGTATGTTAAAATCACCTGATTACTTGTATTATCAATGCATGTTTAGAGAAAGGTAGTGTTTATTTGTCTTGTTTGTCACTAGAAAGCATTTGCTTCTAGGGAGGTCGGTTTTGTCCGCATTATCGACTCTTTCCGCATGACAAAGTTCATGGTCTCTGCACTGTCTGGATGTGAGAGTAATCAACTGTGTTATGCTACAAAATTCCTGTGTCGTTTAACGGAACAATAAGTTTTTCTAAACCATTTTTTTTCCTTTCTTTGTTTACAAAATTCACATATATGTTTCATCATCTTAGAAACAGAGAAGAAGAATAGCTCAGGACTTGTTTAAATACACCCTCTGCTCAATCTCTGTTTCTAACTATGTTTTCCTCAGAATTGGTCATAAATATGAATTCTTAATTGCTCATGTTTGCACTAATTCTCTCATTATGAATGCTTTTTAGGAATTCTTAATTGCTCCTAGATAATATTCTCACACTTTCCCTCTATCAACATAGTGAAAGATCCTTGACTGCCTTTCATTCCCTGATTTCATGCCATCATATCTCAGATTTCAAGGATTGTTCCATAGATGCCTGTCTGGCTCTGTAGCATCACATTTTCCCATGAAACACTTACAGCAGTACACCACCATTGACTCCATTGCCCAATGGTCTAGACTATTCTGAGTTTTCATACCAGTTCTGATTGAAATCATCACCCAACCAAATTCAAAACAAAAACTGTACATCATAACTAGCCTAAAATTATACCAAAACAAAGTTAAATCATAAAGAGAGAGCCCTCTCTAGCTGCAGGTAGGCTAGGACCTGTGGCTAAAAGATTGGTTAGTGGTTACCTCGGCCGTATTCCCTTTGAGGAGCTTAGGGAACAACCTGAGTGTTAACATCATTGGCGACTCCACTGGGGACTTTGAATAAATGTTTATTACTACTGTCTATTTTCTAAAACTACAGATGGAGCCTGAAGTTAGCCAGATAGCCTTTGAAACTGTTTTTGCTTTGCATTTACAGGAGTAAACAAAAGCTGCTTCAGTCAATCTCCAGCGTAGTTTTAGTCTTTAAACAGTCGTCCCAAAGGCTTAATCAGTTTCCCCGTTTCAAACTCATCTGAAAGAAATTCAAGCTCCTATTTTTTATTAACTTCCTCTTTCTTCAAATTGTTCTACAAGTTTAGATATGATCTCTGATGGTGGCCAGGGATCAGACATACCAAGGTTAAAATCATCCACCTAGCGACTCCACATCATTTTCACAATCAAGACTCCACTGGGAAATGGACCTGAAAGAACTCTATAGAAAGATCAGTCTTTTGGTTTGGATTGTTATCCAAGACATTGTGTTCTTTCTCATTGACAAAATTTTTCAATGTATAGTGTATTATAAAAATGATTTTAGATTAAATTTTTATTATCTTATTTCCAAAAATGTAGACAAAAACTCTCCTTATACATTCGAACAACAGTCTTCTAATCTTGAAGATCATTTTTCAATTAAGGAGAACCCAAAAATTCAGATAAATCATCCAATCCCTGAACATATTCCAATGCCTCATAAAGTTCCTGATAGATACAAACCCCTCATTTTGCCTCCTATACTCAATAATCTACCTAGCAATCATCCCAAGTATCTCCCTATATTTGATGGAGAGAGTGGTGTCACTGCCCAAAAGCATGTCCAAGTTTTTGAAGATTATCTTAACTTATTTGAAGTGGATGTTGAGGATGTTAGTATTAGGCTTTTCGCTCTTTCTTTGCAAGGCAAAGTCAGGAGTTAGTTAAAAACTCTGCCTCATGCAAGCATCTCAAATCTTGAGCAATTTCTCGAACTCTTCCTTGATAGATGGATAATCAAAGTCAATCTCCTCATGATCATAGAAGAATATAATCAGTTAAAAAGACATCCAGATGAGATAGTACAACAATTTTCAAACAGATTCAATCAAATCTATCATTCAATACCATTGAATATAAAACCTCCCCCTGATTTGGCTCTACTGCATTATCCAAGAGCATTTGATTCAGAGATAGAATTTCATCTGAGAGAGAGAAACCCCTCCACTATGCAACAGATGCAGAACATGGCAGTAGATGTAGAGGTTAATCTGAAAGTTAGGGAGAGGAAGCTGAAAGCAGAAAAAGAGGAAGAACTTGATATCTTGATAAAGAAAGCAGAGGATTTAAAGCAGAAGTCACAATGAAAGTTGAATGTTTGGATCACCATGACACTTTTGCTCCACAAGAAGAAAGGGTTGACATTTCTGAACAGATTTTTACCAATTCAACCAACCATAGATCAGAAAACAGATTCACAGAACAATGTGTGGAGGAGCAATCCCCTAGTTTACTATGTGCATTCGATAATATGGCTTCTTTTAATGATGTGCCCAAATATGATCAATATGATGATGATTATGTTTTTCAGATCCAAATTAACCTTGCAGACGAATCAGAAGATAATTTGGGCAAAAACAAAGAGATTCAGGTTCAACAGCTTCAAAGTACTAATCAGCTTGTTCACTTCAGCAATAAGAATGAGGAGGAAAGTGCAGAAAATTTTGAAATAAGTGAAGGAACTTTACCATTTTGTTTTGAGTCTTTTCAGTTTATCAGAAATAACTATCATGCTACAAAAAATCAAATATCAACAAGCTTTGGTATTGACCATCTGGAAAGCAATCAAATCTTTGTTCAAAATTTGTCATATCTAAATTTGCAGTCCCAAAATCCCATTGAACATCAGATTGCAGAAAAAGGCTTGGAAGCAGCAACAGATGATCAAAAAATCCAAGTTGGTTCCTTGCCCTTTTGTTTTGAATCATCTGAATTATTCAAAGAAAAAGAAGAACAGCTGGTAGGAATCTGTCAAGTTCCAATTGAACCTGTATGTAATAAATCACAGAAGTCCTTCCAAACTCTCTATGATCCAACAGCTGACAGGTTGAATGAGGAAAGAAATCAGAATTCTTCTCCATTAATAGACCATGAAGGTCCAAATCAAGATGATAATGGTTGCGGTAGACAGGCCCTACAGTCAGTTAAAATATCATCACAAACAGCAATTGAAAGCATGAAGGGTGGTGAAGACAAGGATGATATTTCAGTTTCATGGCATGAAAGCTATCCAGAACATTTGCACAGTTGTTTGATTCTACTCAGGAGTAATGTATATATTTTGCAAGATCCTTTTGTACAGTTTCTAGATTCGGCAAAGGAGATCAGGAGCTTCCTTATCTTCTCAAAGTTTAACAAAGCCAGATTTGATTGTAAGATCTCAGTTTTAAACACCATCAAATACAGGCAGCAAAGGTCACTGATGTATATAATGCTTAAGTGGTTGCACTCGCTGTTTCATTTTACCTAACCAACAGTCAGAAAGTTGATTAGGATAAGTAGGTAGGATTTCAGTTTAGTTTGGATAGTAACTTGCTGCAGTTGAAGCCCGAAGAGAAGGCCCTAAGCTCCACAAGTGTCCTGTCATATATGCAAATAAAGCAACCCGCAACAAGAAAGTTTTAGAGAAGAGCGAAAGTTATGCAGAAGGCCATCTGACCTGTTGTTCTTGACTTTCCATAAGGGAAAGCCATCCCCAAGTGGAGCCACTGTTAGGTTCCTATACCAATAGGTTAAATTTTTCATGATTGACCTGGGAAGTGCCAAATATGTTCATCTTTTCATGCTACAAAGGTTCCATATTTTATAAAAGAATTAGAGAGAGTTTAAAAAATGTAAAGAGGGTATGCCTTAAAAGAATGATCAAAAGGCAAAAAGAGTAAATTGGTCAGAAAAAATGATAGAAATGAACCCCAAATAAAGACAAGGAAAGTGGCTAGTCCAAATGCCACTGCTAGCTTGATGGATGGCCCAACAGTTCAATCTGGACCATGCCATGTTTAAATTGCTATTGTAGAATAGAGAAAAAGTGCATGTCCAAACAGTTCAAGCTTGGCAGATCACTAGCTAGGTAGAGAAATGAAGGAGCCCAACTGCTTAATCTGGGCCCTTGGAAGAGATAAGGGTACATTTAGATAGGAGGGAAGTCAAAAGAAAAGAAGATAATCAGGGTCTGCAAGTCTAAGTGCACCCATTCAAAAGGATAAAAAAAATGTTAGGTGTATTATGTTAGGTAGGTAGTTAAGGTTGCAGAAGAAAGGTTTTGATCACCTCATGTATTGTCAATCAGAGCTCCTCTCATCAATGACAGAAGTGTCAATGCAGTTATTTTGATGGCAAAACTTTGGAAGAATGTCTAATTCCCCTTCTATTCCCCCATAAATCACTCACTAACATCCCCTTGAGGACCTTGGGATCTGCCCAACCAGTCCTGTTATCACTTCATTTTTGTAAAATACTAAGTCATGCTTTGAATTTCTTCAATGAAAAGAAGCCACATTTCTTATGTAAAAATCATTTCTCCGCATTCCATTCACTTCTTATGTCTAAGTTTCAATCCATAAAATTAACCTCTGCCCTACTCTTTCACCTCGTAAACTCATATTAATTTCTAATTCTATTTATATAGCTCCCTAACCTATGTTCCTATCCTTATTGCTACAAAAAGCTATATAAAATTCCAAAAAAATATAATAAATATTCCCACCCCATGGCACTATAGCCTTATAATGCAGTCTTGGGAAATAGTAGTCCATCTGGGACTATTATGAACCCTTCCGCGTCTTAACCTGGAGTTAGTTTAACCTCTGGTTGAATTAACAACCGCTACCCACCTCTCCGCTCATTAAAATGTGTTACTACACCCTTCACGTTCATATTTAAAGTTTGGTGTTTAATTGTTTATTAAACATTAAACTCCTCTCCAGCGCATATAACACATATAACCCGCTTTCCAAAGGTTTTATCCCCCCGCCACATAAATAAATCAATATAATATATATAGCGGGCCCCCGTACATTAACCTGCCGCCAACTCGGCGCTCCGTCGGCCCTCTGATCCGCCCTCCCAGATCCAACGGCCCAGGTGGATTTCGGGGCGCCCCCGACGTCCAACAGTTAGCTTCCGATAGCACGGTGGTTTTGTCGTCGTACAAAGGACGTGTGTCCGCATTTTATTACATCGGGAGGGCTCTGACACATACCGCCCCCGTACAGAACTTCTTCAAAGCGCCTTATGTCCTGTGCCACGTCGTCTCACTGGCGTCACTGCCACATCACCCTGTCGTAATGCCATGTCATCTACCACCTGTCCTTCACTGACGTCACTGCCACGTCACCCTGTCGTACCCGGGACCCGCCGATGACGTCATGCTGACGTCATCACAGAAAAGGCGCAAAGGGCGAGAATCGCGTCAAAGAATGCCTAAATCAAGAAACAGAAGCAGTTTTCGATCGCGCTAAGCTAAAAAAATTTACTCAAAAAGGAGAGCTTCCTATTGCTCGGCTACCTGCAAAACCCAAAAATTCGCAAGAGGCAACGCTCGAAATAGAGAACTAAAGAAAAGACAGCAGGCAAAGGGAGTCAAGGTATGACTACGGCAATTTTATAAAAAGGCCAAGTATGCATACCAAAAGTAGGATAACAAAACCGTGACTCAGCAAAGCACCAGGGCAGCAAGCCCAAAAAACGCAAATTAAAAGCACAGCCTCAGCCGACTCAGTTGATCCCAAAAGTCTAAATTCTCTGACAGAACAGATAGCTAATACCCTAAATATCTACTGCATCATTTACTCTTTCATCTACTATTCCTCAAGAGTTGGTAAAGAAGTTATGAGTTATTAACTCATCAACTAGATATTTTGTAACTCATTTTTTGTATATATACCTCCCCACAGAACATATTTGGGGTTGGTCATTGGTGATTTTCTCTATAAGACACTGCACTGTAAATTCTCAGACTTTATAATAAAATGGCCGGTGAAGTTCATGGTCTCTGCACTGTCTGGATGTGAAAGTAATCAACTGTGTTATGCTACAGAATTCCTGTGTCGTTTAACGGAACAATAAGTTTTCCTAAACCATGTTTTTTCCTTTCTTTGTTTACAAAATTCACATATATGTTTCATAATCTTAGAAACAGAGAAGAAGAATAGCTCAGGACTTGTTTAAATACACCCTCTGCTCAATCTCTGTTTCTAACTATGTTTTCCTCATAATTGGTCATAAATATGAATTCTTAATTGCGCATGTTTGCACTAATTCTCTCATTATGAATGCTGTTTAGGTATTCTTAATTGCTCCTAGATAATATTCTCACACTTTCCCTCTATCAGCATAGTGAAATATCCTTGACTGCCTTTCATTCCCTGATTTCATTTCATCATATCTCAGATTTCAAGGATTGTTCCATAGATGCCTGTCTAGCTCTGTAGCATCACATTTTCCCATGAAACACTTACAGCAGTACACCACCATTGACTCCATTGCCCAATGGCCTAGACTGTTCTGAGATTGCATACCAGTTCTGATTGAAATCATCACCCAACCAAATTCAAAACAAAAACCTGTACATCATAACTAGCCTAAAATTATACCAAAACAAAGTTAAATCATAAAGAGAGAGCCCTCTCTGGTTGCAGGTAGGCTAGGACCTGTGGCTAAAAGACTGGTTAGTGGTTACCTTGGCCGTATTCCCTTTGAGGAGTTTAGGGAAAAACCTGAGTGTTAACAGTCTACCAAACAAAGCATAAGTGAAATCAGAGGCTCTTTGTAACAAGGAATAGTTTGTAAGCTACTAAGAGACTTCATGCTTCATGTGAGATTTTAGTAAAGCAATAGAATCGATAAGTAAGCCATAATTAGAGAAACAAGAGATAATGCACATAATACAATGTTCAAACTCACAAGAACCGAGAGAGATAAGAAAGAAGGGAGTAGTCCATAGGTGTATGAAATAGTTAGCTAACAATGGCCTCTTTATTCACATATGAAGATAACTTACAATGCAAAAATAAAACCATACAAATGAATGGAAAATTTATCTTTATACAAAATAGGATGACCCTTGACCTTCCAAGTGACTCTTGTTCTTGTCCCTATTGACTCTTTATTCTTACGTGCTTTCATCCTCATTCCAAAAAATCTAGTAAGGATATTATTTTAATAAAATTATTTAAAATTACAATTAATATTCTCCATCTATGTGAAGTTGCAATGAAAGGTGTATGAAATAGTTAGCTAATAATGGCATTTTTATTCACATTCGAAAATAACTTACAATGTGAGAGAAAAAAATAAAAACCATACAAATGAATGCAAGAGTTGTCTTTATACAAAAGAGGGTGACTCTTAACCATCCAAGTGACTCTTGGCCTTGTTCCTACTTGATTCTTTATCCTTACATGTTTTCATCATCGTTACAAAAAAACTAATAAGGATATTATTTTAATAAAAAATATTAAAAATTACAATTATACTCCAAACTTGTGCACTTGCAAACAAAGGTATATCATCTAGTGCTTATGAGCCAAACAATGAATTTGCGCACTATTTTGCCTCATACATTATATTTTTGTGACACAAAAGTCTATCAAGGTGATTTTTTGGCCCTTTTCCAGGTAGATTTTCTAGTCGATTTTGCTTGAAATCTAACCATAAAGTGGAAAAAACATAGTTTTAAGTTTTTGAGTCTGAAAAATCTAAATGTGGTGGTTTTCCAAGGCAGTGAATCCATTTCTTCATTCAAAGTACAATTTAAACAATGGAACATTGCAATCTCACCAAGAATCATGTCATTATATTTAAATGAAAAAGGTCAAAAATTTGCCTTGTCAAACTATGCCTTTTGGTGTCATTCACATTATAAGTTTCCTATCCTCTTTTCTTTAGGATTTTTGCATTATTGGAGACCGTATTTGTTGGAGGTTTCTCTGTCTTTATCCTTTTTGTTAATTGCACAAATTTACCTTGGATGTTCTCCTCATAAGTTGCACATGTGTATTGTTCTTTGCCATACTTCAAATATACTTTTTAGCCTTCTCAATTTAGGATTAATGCCTTCATACGAGTAGTTAAAAAACACCATAAATCATTATTGAATCAAGGTATCTCTGATCTAGTCGTGGATCTTTTTAGCTCTTTTTCCATAATCCTACAACAAGATACAATAAACCCTTATTAATCCTTTTTATGAAATCTTTGCAACCTATAAGATAGAGTTTTCTTAATTCAAATACTAGTTATTGCACAATGTGCATAATCTTGGATATTGAAGAATGGTTACAGAATATTTGGTGAGAGATTTAATAATTACAAATGTGTGAGAAATTGCACTATTGAGAAATCTAGGGTAGCTAGATTATGATGATTTCTCTTTCCTTTGATAACTGCTTATGGTGTTCTTTACCTCAATTTGAGGTACTTGTAGTTAGCTTCTTCTTTACTTGATTATTATAGTGTTCTTATCATCAAACAACTACCAAACTATGAATATCAATAGAACAAAAGGACACAAGATATAGGTTGCTAGTCAGGGCCAAAACCTCTACTAGAGAGGAAAACCCACAAGAATTATCCTCTTCTTATATAATCTTCAAATGATGAATTCCAATACTTATTGAGCCAAGACAAAGACCCCTCTAACACCAAGTCAACCTTATTTATATGAATATATTCTTCACAAAGTCAACCCAAGTCAAACTTCTTCAAAACTTCATATTTTGGCTTCTACTTCATAATTTTGGCCACTACTTCAAGTCTGCACTTTTCGACCCTCCTGCAATCTTTGCAATCTCACACGTGTGAGTGGTTTAGAGGCTAAAATTTACCTTCTCTCTCCTTCGCTTAGGGTGGTTCTTTCTCCTTAAAAACTCGGCTTTCAAATTGATCCTCTTTGAACCCAAACTTTGACCTTTTGTGATGATCGCAATTTCAGTCTTTGCTGCGATAGATAGATGCTCTAATTCTTTCGCACGTGTGAGAAGATGTAGCCCAAAATAGTCTTCAAAACTTTGATCTTTCTTCCTTTGGTTCTCTTCCTTTCCACTTGTCCCTTTAGGTCTCCTTCTTGTCCTTTAATGAGCATCTTGGAATTTTTTTTTCAAATGAGGTCAAGTGTCACTTATATATAGGCTTCTAGGGAGCCCTAAGTAGGTTGACTTCATCATTCTAGGTCGACTTGTCTTCTTGCAGGCTGACCTGGTCTTGTAGGGGTACTTTTGACTCATAATAAATTCCTTTTACATTATATAAAATTCCCAATAGGGTCTTTTACATATGACTGACTCTTTGACTTCTTTGACTCTATGACAAAGCCCTAAAAGCAAATAGTGGGTGCTTGACCTAAAACAATTTAACCTAGAGCATGAAACCCATGCTATAAAATAACAATAATAAAATTTCTTTCTCTTTTACATCAAATAAAAAAAATCAAGATTACATAAGACTTTATGAAGACCAAACCTAGTTACATATTTCAACACTCCCTCTTGTATTCATAATACATACATGGTACATGGACATTCTCATACTCAAGAATTATCATGAGAAAAGTCGAATTGGAAAGCCATCTCATAAGCTATCTATTTAGCTTATATCAGTGCATCTCATCATATTAACCAGTATTGTCATATAGCAAGGCCTTGACTAACATCTCTATCTCTCCACTAGATTAGAGCACAATGTTGGGGAGACAATGACTTATAGACACCTTCATCATTGTCTCTCAATGCACATACCCCATCCGGATGTTCACAAGGTATGTCCTTTTAGGACCATTCCCATCTTGGATTTAAACATCCTCATGGAATCTCCTCTTTGACTACTCTTGCCTATTGGATTCCTACCACATCGTCAAAGAGTATTAGTATTGGTCTCAGATGCTTACCCTATCCTTCATTCTTTATTCATAATGTGAAGATAAGAATGATGTGTCTATCTCTCCCTCTCAACTAGGGAGGATCTACTCATTCCTATAAAAGTAATATACCTAAGCTCCCTCTCAACTAGGGAGGATCTACTCATTCCTATAAAGGAATATACCTAAGCTCCCTCTCAAATAGGGACTTGTTTCCAGCAAAAGATATTTTCTCTTCGGTGGACATCATGGTACTATCAGCTGCTTGTAGGGATCCTCCTTTTTGCATAATCATGTCATGGATGAGCTTCAACTTCTTCATCATGGATTCGTCTTCTTCATAACTTCTTTGTAGGGCTTCGACAACCTTCCACATCACTTCCCTTCAACGAAACATAGTGTTGAACCAATAGTCATGTCATCCTTCTCTTCATTGGGAAGTGACCTTCTTTTTCCTCATCTGGCTATCTTTCATACTTATACCTCTTTCCAAGTCATGTTCCTTCTAATATTTTCCTTCAAGTCTTATGTGTGATAGTTGTAGGTGGATTTCTACAACCCTCTTATGGTAGCCCTGTTCCAACTCAATCATATGCTTGCTTTAAAAATCAAAAGTTGATCATTAAATCAAAATTACCTCTTAATGATGGCCCTTCCTCATAATTATCAACTTCTACAACATCAACATCATGCATACTATTCGAATCCATCTCTAAGACATTTTAATATCAAGGTTTTTCCTTCTTCATCATACTTCATATTGTCTCCATGGAGATCTCATAGCTAATCCTTCTAATTGTTATTCCAGCTTCATCATATATTTCTTCCTCGAGATCTTAATACATAGTTCCTTCATCAAAGGAACAGTTTTTTTCCGCCACCTCACATTATTTATGAGGTCATATGATATGTTGATTCTATCATGCCTTCATGCCAAACTTATGCCTTCATGTATTCTATATAAGGAAGAGTTCTTTCTTCTTCAATCATGCTCAAGAGGTAGAGAATTATGGCCATTCTATTTTCAATTAAGTGATAACATGACTTTATCCATATATCAAAGTTAACAAAATATGCATACATTTTTTTTCACTTGATCATCTAGGCTTCCTTCAGCAGCTTCACTTTCCTTGCTTGAAGATGAAAATGCTTCAACCAAATTGACATTTTTCACTTCTTTGATACCTTCATCCTTCTAAACTTTGGATTACATACTAGGTGGAATGTAGACTATATGTGTGACACTTACTTCTTCTAACTAGAGGTGAACATTTTAACAAAGATTCCAATGGAGGATCTTAATGGTCCATATTCTTCAAATGATTCCTTGTAACGATGATGAGGTTTGATGATAGTCTTATATTTATGTCTTGCTAGATGACTTGCTTTAACCATTCAAACTACTACTTCAATTATGCTTTCATGTTCCTAATATGATGTCATTTCAATACTGCTATAATGCATCTTATCATGACTATAATGCTTCCTACCATGACTTGCTATCGTCTATAAATTGAAAATAAACTAAATGTGTGAGAGACCTTTAATAGTAGAGGTCTTTCACTTCTTCCTTCTTTTATTTTTTCTCTTCTAATTCTTCTACTTCTTCCTGAGCTAGCCATGTGGTCCCTCAACCACTTGTCATGAATGTATGTTTGAAGATGGGCCTCTCGACCCCAAAGGTATGGTTTTTTATTGGTATAATTGATTAATTTTCCTTACTTGTCATGGACACTTTTGGGCATGGATTAGTGGGGGGATTCAAACAAAAGAGTTGGTTTGGTTTGTATTCTTGTCTCCACTACCCAATTTCATGGTTACTCTTGTCTCCTAGTCTCATGGGATCTCTTTTACTGACCATTGGGTTTAGTTTTAGCACTACATGGGAAATCTTGATTTTGGTTGTGTGGTCTCGCTTTCCTGTACCACTTACAACACTCCCCTTCCACTCATTTTAGCCCCATTCATCTATTTTCCCATCCGAGTCAACATGTGTCCACTGGGTCCACATAGAGTTATCCTCCCCCTCCCTTTATCCATGCCTTGGGTCAAGACTGGAACGATGCCCCAGAGTTTGATGAAACTAAAATGAAAATAAAAAGCATAATTTGGCCACTCTCAACAGAAAATGTACCAAAAAATGCAAAAGTTGGTTGGGACACACAAATTTAGCACATGGGAAAAAGCAAAACATGAGCTCTACGCCTTATTCATGGCCATCACCCTGGTTCCTATGGTCCCTAAATGAGCCCCCTATATCATTAAGGAACCCATGATTGTCCCAAAACCTGGTAGGAAATCAATTACCCCTCCTTAAGGGGGTATCCACTGCTACATATTACACATCATGCTCTCATCCCCTGAATCCCCAAGCATTTGTGAAGAAAATTCGATGAAAGGAAAAAGGAATTTGAAGAAGGGTGAAAAAACAAATGTTGGGGTAACTCATGTGCCACGATTTTCTCCCTCCTACTCTCACATACCCAGGTATGGGCTTCCCTTATTATATCTACCCATGAACCATGACAATGGTCTTAATGATTTCCCCTGATCCCCACTCTGCTCCATTATTGTATCATTTTCTACCTACCACTTTAGGGATCTACCATGGACATGTCACCCCCTTTAGAGGTTGAAACCACCTAATAGGGTCCTTGGTTAACCTCTTTATTAATCTTGGAGACACTTGTACATGCCAAAGCCCACTATGGAAGGGCATGCCACAATGAAATTCCCCATTGATTCCATGACTTGTAAGTTATTTTACTTGATTATTCTAATGATTTCTTGTATTGGAGGGCAAGGGGACGCATTGGATCTTATGCAAGATTGTAGCTGGATCTCCATTTGGGGCTTGGTCTCCCTATACAGAATCTTAGCCCTCCAGAAGGTCACATTGGCACTTGTAGGGTGAGCATTAAGAGCCATGGGCCTCCAACATAGTAGAGATTACTTCATGGATCCATAGCAGCACTCACGGATTGCTTGTGTTCCACCTTTTGAATGAGGATGATGCACCTGGTTCACCATGCCCATTTGGATCCAAACTTGCAACATACACTTGGCAGATGTTTCGGGGTCCAAAGGATCTCTCCCACTGCAGAGGGAGGACTTATGTCATCATTCTAACCCTTGCATATGGTTTACAGACATTTTTTATCCATTTGGAGACCCATGATGATGTCCTTGTGCCCCCACACCCACTTGGGAGCACTGCATATTCGTGCTTGGAAAAAAAGGGGCCAACCCCTTGTCCAATATGTTTGGAGTCAATTTCTACATCATGGAACCCCCTTGGACTTCGTTAGGCCTCCTCAAATGCCCAATGACTCACTATATTGATCATTCGACCCTCTTGAGAGGCTTATTCTTGTATTATTGAACTATTTGGTGGGATTGTCACTAAAAGTATTGTTAGTATGCACATTATTTTATTTTAGGGGCTCAGTTAGGCCAAATTAGCTAAATCGAACTCATTGGACATTGTATAAATAAATGAGAGATGATTCATTCTCTCATCATCACTTGGATTGGGTTATTTTCTCTTGTGAAAATTTTGCTATACCTTTTGGAGGACGAGTTTGGATGTTATGGATGAATTTTGATGTTTGCATATCTCTTTCTTGTCTTGGAGCTTCATTATTGACATAATTTGATGATTGGATATGTTCTTTTATACATGTAAGTACTCTTTTAATGCTTATTCTTTTCATTTACTTTTGTCACATGAATGTTGTTGGGATTTTCATCATACAAGTCTAAAATTTATTGTTGCTCTATATGAAATTGTGGGAATTTCTGTTCTTTATAGCATTGCATCATGTCATGGGCCATGTATGAATGGGTGAATGCGCCTAGAGATAATTAATATTAAATACATCTCAATAAGTCATCATTTATTGCAAACTGAATTATAAAGTCCTTGCATCATTTGTTCTCATGCTCTAAATGCCATGTGAAGTTGTTGAAGGCCTCCTTGATTAGGTGAATTCTTCCCAAACCATAAATTCTCATTGACTCCATATTTCCCAAAGGAAAAGGCACTAATCCTCCGCTAGTGATCATTTTCAACGCTTATTCTTTTCACCTCCCTATTTTTCTAAGCCTAACCTACATAGGTCACATAGGGCATCAATTATCTCGCAATCTAGCCATCCAAACACTTTGATTTTTATTCCACAACTACATTGAGTTTTCTCTAGAAGCCCTCCAAATTTGAAGCAAATATTATGGTGGGATTTTGAGATATAGAAAGCCCTAGCTCAAGGACCATTTATTGCCCTAGTTTTTCCTTGGTTAGTGTCCTCATTAGGATCATTGAATTCAAGCCTCAAAGAAAATGTGTCCTTTGATCCTCTTCTCCTCCCTAATTAGGTCAAGCCCCTCATTGGGTGATAAACTCCATACCCTTGACCTAATTCTTGGTACGCTTGGTCCTATGTGGTACCACAACCTATTGACGCCAATTCCACAAACATCACATAAATACCAATACTCCATAAGGATTTCTAGGCCTAGGAATCATCTTTGCTAGATATATTCTCAAACCCTAGCCTCGAGAATCCTCTTAGACCTTCCTAGATAGCATATCACCTCGCTTCCTGAGCAAGAAATTCATATAATTGAGTCTTTCTTGTGAATAGGCCTTAGGAATCACTCTTTTCCCTCTCATTGTTTCATTCATCTAGTGATTCCCCTTTATACTGGGTCTCCTCCCATCGATGAAATTCCATAGAGAGAAGGGATCTTTAGCTGAGTTGACAGTGGTCTACTACTTCATTATTTCCCATGACCTAGTAGTTTCTCTATAGGATCCCCTCCTAGGACCTCTGCTAGTTTGAGCGGTAACATATTTGGCGTTGTTGTTAGGGAAATGAAACGTGTGTTCTTTTCCCCATATGACATTATTTATATATCATTCGGTGACTCCATTAGAAGAATGAAGCCCTAGTTATTCATTGTACTTTAAGGTCAATGCTTCTAGGTATCTTTCAATTCACCCTGGCGACTCCTACATAATTTACATGTATATCTCAATAGGATGTTTTTCTTTTATGATTTTCTCGCTTTGGACATCACTAGCATCCCTAGGCACCCTAATCACCTCACAGGAAGGATGGTACATGGGGTGCCCATATTTTATGGTGATCCACTCTCCACAATTGATAATGTGGAAATATTTATTGCACGTGCTTCAAAGTGTAGGTTTTAGCCCTGTACAGAAATTACCTACAAATGAATTCTTTAAACAAAAAAATATACAATGGCGAGAAAATAAAACAAATATACACAGATATTTTCCCCTGGATCCTAAAATCAGGGCTACCAAATTGATTTTTCGTTATATTCCTTTCAATGTTACAATACATATATACACATGCCGAAGTATTCATAAATATCAATCCATTAACCCTAGATTAGCACATAACCGTAGTTCCCTTGACGAAATCTAAAATATATCGTGGGAAGAAAACCATCATGCCTAAAACCATGTGCAAAACCCATGCACAAAACCATGGGTAGGTCTGCACACCATCTTTGGGTCCACCCTCGTCCTTGGGTCCGCCTAACTATTACTAGGTCCATGGGCTAGTCATGGAAATAATATAACACACACCCAACATTCTCCCACTTGTTGTTTTCTTTCCACACAAGGGCTCACAGGAGAGCTTAGTCATTGGTCCATCCCTGTAATGCCCATTGTTTCTCTACACCAAGAAAATTTCTCAGTGCTCACAGGCTTCATCAATGCATCTGCAACATTCTTCAAGTTGTCCACCTTTACCAACAACACCTTTTTGTCTTCAACCATATCCCTCACAAAGTAATATTGAACATCAATGTGCTTTGTCTTTGAATGATAAGCAGGGTTCCTTGCCAAGAAAATTGCACACTTTGGTTGTCATAGTCTATCCTTATAGCTAGTTGTACCAACCCTATACTTGAACACAATATCTACAACCATACTACTTCTTTGCTTGCATGAATGGCTGCCATGTATTTTGCCTTTGTAGTTGAAAGTAAAACTACAGACTATCTCTTACTCATTCAACTGACTAGTCCTCCAAATAGGTTAAACACATACCCACTTCTAGATCTTCTATGATCCAGATATCTAGCCCAGACTACATCAACAAAGCCATGAATGTCCAAAACTTTGTCTAATCCTCGTCTTCCTTGGTAGCACAAACCATAATCACTAGTGCCACGCAAATATTTGAAAACCTGTTTCATTGTTGTTCAATGTCCATTCCTTGGTTTTGACATAAACCTGCTCAATACTCCCATTGCATGTTCAATATCCGGTATATTACAGACATTTCATACATCAGACTACCAACTGCACTCACATATGGACCATGGGACATGTCCTCTTCCTCTTCTTGTGTCTTGGGACATTGTTCAGCAGATAACTTTACACCTACAGGAGTAGGAACCTTCATTGGTTTACTATCATGCATATTAAACCTCTGCAACATTGTCTCGGCATACTTCATCTGGTTTAACCAGAGCTTCCTCTTTACCCAAAGTATAGTTTGCAGCACCAATATCCTTCATGTCGAATTTGGAGGACAATTGGGTCTTAAAATTCTAGATCATTTCTATCATTTCCAATCAGCAGCATATCATCCACATACAAGACCAAATAAATAAGAAGGTCACTAATTAATCTAAAATATACACAGTGATTTGCTTTGCTTATGGTGAAGCCAACTCCCTGTATATATGTATCAAAATTCTAATGCCACATCCTTGGTGACTATTTTAACCCATACAAAGACTTTTTTATCCTGCATACCAGTTCTTTCTTACCCTTCACTGGAAAGAATTTAGGTTGCTTCATGAAAATCTCTTCTTCTAGATCCCCATGAAGAAATGGTGTATTCACATCCATATGTTCTACCTCAAAATCAAAAGCAACAGTAATAGATAAAAGTAATCTAATAGAAGCTAACTTGGCAACAGGAGAAACAATATCACCAAAATCAATTCTCGACACCTGGGAATAACATTTTGCTACCAGTCAAGCTTTGTATTTATCCACCTTTCCTTTTGCATTCATATTCTTCTTAAACACCCATTTGTTGTCAATGGGTTTTCTTCCAGTTGGCAACTCCACCAGATCCCAAGCCCCATTTTTGTCCAAAGATGCCATTTTATCAACCATGGCCTCTTTCCAAAGTTTTCCATCATCTAAATCCACTGCCTCCCTGATAATTTTGGAGTCACCATCAGTAAAAGACAAAGCAAAATTTGAACAAAAATTGGATGTACTATACCTTTATGGTTGTTTTCTCTCTCAAATTCATCTTCTCAAAACTGGAGTTTGTAGCTCTTCCTCTTGTGATTTTTGTTATGTTGTAGAGTCTGCTTCTTCCTCCTTTAGGTCAAACTTTATCTTATCAGGTTCCTTTGGTAAGAATTCATGTTTAATAACATATTTCACCTCTCTAAACACCACATCTCAGTTGTACACAACCTTCCTTGTTTCTGGGTTCCAAAGCTTATAACCTTTTAAACCATCCTTATACCCAATAAAGATGAACCTTTCAGATTTACTATCCAACTTGGTTCTTTTCTCCTTTGGAACATGTACATATGCATCACAGCCAAATATCCACGGATGTGAAAGAGAGGGATTCTTACCAGTACATACTTCATGTGGAGTCTTATCTGTTGAGAATTAGGTAGGGAAACGTTCAATTCAAATTCTCTTTACTTGATTACTACTTGTGTACTTCTTGTTATATTATCTTTATTCCTTATTATTGTTCATGTACAATACATCAAATAGAAATCAAAGCAATAATATAGTGACACAATAATCAGGCTCCAAGATAGGGCTAAAACCCCTCATCTTGAGGGGAAAACCCATAAATCCCTTCTTATAGATTCTTCCCTAGATGAGTACCAAAACCATCACAAATGTACATGACACATAAGAATCCTCCTAGATCACCTTGCTCGCATCATGATTTGAATTTAAATAGGAACGCAGCAAATTACAAATATAACCATAAATACAAGGATGCAACATAAATAACACTTCAATTCATTAATATCAAATATTGAAATATGCTTACAAACCGAATGGAAATAAGACTAGCTCGGACGATTAGCTTATCTCTGAGAATATATGTGGCGGATACATGCCTCTGAATTGTGTTACAATGAGGCTCAATGGCCTATTTATTATTTACAAACATGATAAAACCCTAACCCTAAGAGATGTAACGCTAAGAGTTTGTGGGCCTCGTTGGGGTTAGTTGGGCAGTCAACTTCCCAAGGTCATAACTTGGTCATATTATCTCTATTTGGCACGTACGATACCTTGTTGGAAAGGTCTCTCCGAGTATTACAAGATTTTCCATAGGCCCCTACCTTTGGCTATGAGCTTGCAGCGAACCTCAAAAAACGTCATTTAGGGGGTCAAAACTACTCTGGAAGTTCAGGACCTGAAAAACTGCTAAAACTAGTAAATGCTAAAATAAACAAGGAAACAAATGAAATTGACTGGAGGTCTAGGTGGGATAGGTGGTTGGACACCAATTTCCACTTGGATCATTGCTCCCGCCAAGCCTCCATGAGGTGAGGAAATTTCTGTTGAACCTAATCCCTGGTGATCCACTTGCCTTGGTGCAAGAGTTGGCCAGCTTTGACAACCCGATATAGTTGGATCTTTTGTTGGAGAGTGTTCTTGACCTGTGTCCATAATCTGATTAGTTGTGGCTTGTTCCATGCAGTCTGGATTGAACTCTATTGGCATGAGTTGTTCTGCGATGTCTGATGTGTCCACCAATGGTGCGAAGTATGGTCAAAGGCAGTCCACATTGAATATTGGGTGCAGGCCAAGGAATGGGGGAATGTTGAGCTCAAAAGAATTGTCTCTCATAACCTTGGTAATGGTGTAAGGACCATATCGGAGTGGTCTGAGCTTCCGATGGGCTATGGTAAGGCGTTCTTTCTGCAAATGAAACCAGACTTTGTCGCCCAAATGAAACCTTTGTGGAACCCGATGTTGATCATGTCACTGCTTATACTTGGCATTTGACTTCTCCAGGGTTTCGTGAACCTACTGGGGAATGTGTTGGGTGCGTTCAATAAATTTGGTCGTTTTATTAGCCTCAGAGAGTACATGTGTGGATTCTTTCTATTAGTCGCATGAGGCATGGCAACATAAATCGGACACAATGGTTGAAATCCTAGACCCACTTGAAAGGGACTGCGACCAGTCGAGCTATGGAGAGCTCTATTATAATTGTGCTATGTTGTACCTCTAAGATGATAATGGTCAATTGATCATACCAGATCATCTAAGATATTCGTTTTTGGGTTTTGGGTTTTGGTTTTTATCGAGGACTAATACATAAAACAAATTATAAGAATGATGTATTTACCCTTTTAGATAGTACTAATAAATAACCAAAGGGTTGTTATTTAACTTCACACAGTGATTTAAGTTGATAAGATGTGCAGAAAGAATAGTAAGGAGATATGATTACTTTAAATTTCAGATAGAAAGATAAATCATCATAAGTGGGAAAACCTTTGACCAATGTTCAAAAGTTAAACAAAATATGCTTAAAATTACATAAGATACTGACAATTTTATGATTTAGAGGGAACCTTTCAGACAAACAGTCCAATATCTCAATCTCTTTATAATAATAACTTCAGAAGGAATTTTAAGAATAATTGTAACACATTTATTCTCACCTGATATCTCTGTAAAACTTAAACATATACAAAATTTACAGAATGAATGGAACACATGAAATACTTACAGAAGAAAACGAGACTATATGATATCAAATTCAGAATCATTTGCTTTATTATCAGTGATCTAGAAAAATCTTGTACATCAATGCTTACAAAATTTCTTATGGAAAGGTACCACCTTTAATAACTCATAGAAGAGAGTTATTTATACTAGTTTGGATAGTAAACAAAATATCCTAAACTGATTACAAAAATAGCCTGAAAGAAAATAGGAAAAGAAAATTGTTGAATGATGTGTCCCTATTAGGTAGGAAGTTGTTGATGACTATTCCTTCAAAAATTGTTGTGTTGTCTTCTTGTTGGAATGGAAAGTTAATCAATTGTTTCACATAATTGATCCCACCTCTCCTCACTTGGTATCTCCAGATTTACCATTCTTCTAAATATCTCATCAACTTCGGTATATCTTTCAAAATTGGGTTTAGTGAGAAAAAGATGTCCAACTTCATATTTGATTATGAGGTCAGAGCTCAAAGCTTCCAGAAACTCTTTGTCAATAATTTGTCTTTTTATCCCTGCAAATTGACTGTTGTATGTTGCAATAGTATATAATCTTTCACAATAATCATCCAATTTTACTAGTTGATCATTTGATGACACTAACCCTGGTAAACCTTTCTTATTCAACATACTGAATTTAGAATGAAACCTTCTGACTGCAATGTTCAAAGCTTCACACTTTGTTTTCAACTGAGTCAGTAGATTCTTCTTCATTAGGACTTTCTTAATCTCCAAAATAGTAGTTGTCCTATCTGGAATATTTATCTCTTGTAATTGTTGCCTAGTCTTAGAGTTTAGTACTTTGATCATCCCTGCTGCTTCTTTGGGTTTTGTGCCCAATGTTTCCCTCTAATTATCTATCTTTGTCCTGCATCTAGCAATCAATTCTTGTTGCTCAAAAATAATTTGTATGGATGGCCATACTTCTATTATGGAGTGGCTGATATCTAACCAGATGTCCTCTTTGGCCTGGGCCAAAGTGTCTGCCATTAGAGTCTTACTCTCTAATTGTTTAACCTTGAGTTCTAACCTGTGTGACTTTTTCATTTCCTCTACATACAAGGTATCATTCTTTACCTTTTATGACTCCAGGGTTTGGAACTTCTGGAGTAACTTTTCATTCTGTTATTTTGTGCTTGTAACTCTTGTGATAACCTTGTTGTTTCAACTGTTGTTAAAGATGAATCAATGTCAGTAGGAGATGAGCCTGGCTCTGTACTAGCTATGCGAATTGTTGTTACTAAGGTCATAGCAAGCTATGTTGCCTCTTTTTCCTTGAGCAGTTGTTATATTTTCTCTTCTATTTTCTTGATTTGTATGTTTTGCTCAATAATGAGCTTCAACATATCCTCCCTGTGTTGTTCATTTTCTCCCTTCTCTTTGGTTTGCAAATCCTTAGTTGAAGGCATTTTCAACTGTTTCTTCAAATCTACTATCTCTATATTCTTCTTCTTAAGTATTTCTTCAATTGATTTACAGTCTTGGGGATCATATCCAATTTTAACAATAATATCTTCTAAAGACTTTAATTTGTTATCTTTAGCTAAAGATGACAGTTTTTCAATCTTAAGTTGTGACTGCACATTTGACAAGGCAATTCTAAGCTTGGAAAGAGACATGGCAGTTGTAGTCATTGTTGAAAATAACATTTCACCTGATTGCCTATGCAAATCCATTTGATCAATAGGATGTATCTGGTTTACATCAAATGAAAATATGGTCTTCTTGTAATCTGTTGTGGATTTGGGAAATGGAATTTGAGCTTGCAAAAATGCCATTTTCATCCTTCCTCTTTCACTATCAAAGGCAAAGAGAAGTCTGTGCTGAGAGGTGGATGTCTGTTTCCAACACTAACTATACATTTGTGATTTAAGATTTTCATTCTTTTGTTTAATTTCCAGAAATTTCGAGAAGATATTGGTATCTTCTGTTGAGTTGATGTCAGTTGGCTGAATAATATCCATAGGTTCAGCTAAATAAGGAGTTGAAGAAGTAGAAGGAGGTTTGGGATCAATGGTCCCTGCTAATGAAATATCTTCTAAATCTCCAAGATCAATTATTTCTGGTGGCTTGCTCCCTGATGATATTGACAATCCGGTGTTCAATTTCTTTTGTAGTATAGAATACTCTTTAATTGATTCTGTAGCTGACTGAGTTTCCTCTCTAGCTCTTTTGTGTTGAGTACTCTGAGTGACTGGAGTATTTTCCTATGGAGTGATTATAACCTATTCATCTGCTTCTAAGAGAGTCCCTTCAGACCACTGCTCCTGGTTCATAAACTTCTCCAATTCTAGCCTAGGAGTATGGTTGTAAGGTATTTCCTTCAACTGAACTCTCAGGGTCGAAATGATCCCAAAAGGATCATAAGACCAGGTGAAGCTTGGTTGGATATTCATGCTCTTTAATAATTTGTCTACCTTTGTACCTGTAGACCTAGTATTACAGATGAATGTCCCTACCTTGGCTTTGAGTTTGAACTGTGACTTTTTCTTACCTGAGACAAAATGGACTTCATCCATATTTATCATCTGCCTGATGTATTCTAGTGAGAATATCCTCATTGGCACATACTTAGGCAGTTTGTATGGAGCTAACTCACTGCCATATATCCTAATTTCAGTGTAGTTCTGGTATAGATACCAGTCACCAGTCTTGGTTTGTTCAGATAGGTGCAATGTTTTCTTAATTTCTTCTCCAATTCTGGGCTCTGCCTGGCTATTGAGTAATTGAAGAACTAGATGTACAAAAGAATCTATAAATTGAGAGAATGTAGACTTTGATGATGTTTCTTTAACTAACTTTGTCCAGTGAATCACTGATTGATTCACTCCTTGCTCATCTTGCCTGTTAAGTTGAATGTGCAATGAATCTCCCTACTGAAACAAAATCAAATGGATTATGACTGAGCTATATCTGAACACTCCTTGTGTGGTAAAATTCATAAATTGTTCATGTATATTATCAGCCAAGAACTGGCTATAATTATACATGAAAGCAGGTTGATATTCCTTACTGAAAATGGAAAAGAATCCAAGGATGGATTCATCAACAAGTTGATCATTTTCATAGCCTAGGAGGTATGATAGCAGGGAGATGATATGTCTAGTGGCTTCAGGGAACATAGAAGATGAATAAGGTGGGTTTCTCTTGGGTAATTCAGCATCTTCTGGCAGAAAAAGTTCAAAGATAAGGGCTCTCTGTGGGAAGGTGAGTTTATTGTAAAGGTCCATGAGAGTTGCTGGTGAGAAATAGTTGAGGGAGTCAGATGAAGGTATCATTAGCATTTGGTTTATACTCTGAGCAGTAATGGTGATCAAGATTTTTCCATCCTAATTCATCATTGTTCTTTGCACAGGATCATACCTGGCTTGACACCAAGTGATCAAATTAGGGAAATGATGAGTTTTGGGAAAGGAGAACAAGGGAAAAAGTGTCTCCCAGAAACGAATGGGATCTTCTTTATCTGTATATTTCTGCTTTAGCCACAAATGCAATTCGTGGAAATCGAATTCGCATTCACAGTCTGTGACTTTGAACAGGGAGTCTACAAGGGGAAGGTGATCCAAGTCAAGCAAGGCTGTAGATGGATTCCCTTCTTCGACAGTTTTCTGTGTTTTAATTTTGGGAGCCATCTTGCTGCAGGGGGGGATTTGGAAACTGATTTAACTGAAAGACGGATGACAGGGGAAAATATACACAGAGTGAATAAAGCTTTCGGCGATTGGATGGAAGCAGAAAAGTGGTAAAGAGTAGAGCCATGGGCTATTTATAAGTAAAATTGGGCTTAATTTTCCGTTTAAATCTAACCGTAGGCAATTTATTACAGAGGAGTAGGATTAATGTCTAACGGGAGGGTAAACAGTTAAATGAGGCTGGAAATGGGATAGGAGCATATGGCGCAACGGCTTTGTGACGTGGCAGCTTGTGAGTGGGTGAGAGATAACAGATTTATGACGTGGCGGCTTTCGTATGGAGAAGGGGATAACGGGTGGATGATATGGCGCGGGAGCGAGGTCAACTGTTGGAAGGGAGGAAACCGCCAGTGGAATTTCGGGGGGGTGGTGAGGTGGTTTACGATTTTGGTCTTTGGGAGCCCGAAATGCTACGGGAGTGACACATAGCAAAAAAGGGAAGCCATTGAAACAACTTTTTGGACCCCCCCGCCCTGTCACGTTAACGGGAAATGGCTGAAGGGGGGCTGAAATGCTTCCTCCATCGTTGATCCAGGCAGAGTGAATTGTGTCCGTTGAAAATTGCTCGACGGTTATTTTGCATTGATTTGACATTTTGTCACTTCCGTCCATACGACAAAATCATGCATTATTGACTATTTGCAAGGTGATCAAGTTTATCACAATAATTAAACCCCGATTAAGGAATTTAAGCATTATTTAAACTAAACAACAAATTTCAAAGGCACGTTTGAACTAGCAACCTTAATTTTTATTTTCTAAAGCAAATATTCTTCTTTTTATTGCTTATCTAACATTTTATCATTTTCCTTCCTTTTTTAGAGCAACTACCCTATCAATTTTTATGATATGGACCTGAAATGATAATAAATCCTAACATTTTTATTTTCAATTTTGTTTTTGGTTCATATCCTAACTTATCATTTTTCAATGGCATTTTGATTTTTTCAACTAATGATTAACTTATCAAAAACAAAAATGTTACAACTTGCTACACATATGGAAGACTCTCATCCCAGGTTCGAGAATGCTTGGAGTTGTACATGCAAAGTATGTGCACTATCATCATATTGACGACCTCCGTCTGTCCATCAATCTAGGGATGGAAGGCAGTCGATTTGGTGAGCTTGGTGTCCAATAGTGCCCATAGGCTTGACCAGAATGCGCTCAGGAACCTGCTATCCCGATCTGATATAATGGTCTTATGGGATCCCAAAATGTACCCATACTCGTTCAAAGAAGAGTTTGGCAGTGTCCTCTGTTTTGATACTCTTCTTGTAGGCCGTCAATATAGCAATCTTAGAAAATTTATTCACGACCACAAATACACAGTGATTACGATGCTTGGTAGAAGGGAGGCCAGACATATAGTCCATGGAGATGGATTCCCATGGCTGGTTGGGAGTAAGCAAAGGAGTGTGCAAGCCTTTCTTCTTGATGGTTGGCTTGGATATGGCGCAGGCAATGAAGGATCTGATATATTTCCCAACATCCAGTCGGAGTTTGGGCCAATAAAAGTGATTTTGTAGTACAGCTACAATTTTCTCCGCACCAAAGTGTCTTGCGACCTGACTGTAGTGTGCCTCACAAATTAGCTTGGCACACTCGCTTGAAGGAACACATAGGTGGCCCAGGTAGCATAATAATGCATCCTGGAGGTGGAAATCAGGAACTTGCTTGTCAGCTACTAGCATCTAGTATGTCAGGGTGAATTTTGGATCATTTTTGTATAGTTGCAACTATCCAGAGGTCTCATGACCACAAGAGTTGAGAACAGTAGTCAGTGTTGCAACTGGGGGTCATCTGAGGCAGTCTGCAACATGATTTGTGCTACCCTTTTTGTATTCAATTTTCAAGTGGAATTGTTGCATATATGTAAACCACTTCTGATGACGATCGTTTTGAAACTTCCCTTGTGTTTGAAGAGGTCGATGATCAGTGTGGATGACTGTCTCCTTCCCCATAATGTAGTGCTTCCATTGTTTGCAAGTCTTAACAATGGAATACATCTCTTTATCATAGGTGGGGTACTTCCGAATGGTATCGGAAAGTGTCTTGCTATGATAGGCCATTGGATGCCTGTGCTGGGTGAGGACTGCACCAATAGCATAGTCTGAGGCGTCTATCTTGATTTCAAATGGTTCTTGCAGGTCTGGCAATGAGTACCAGTGCAGAGCAGAGGCGGTGCTTCAACTCAACAAACGCCTTATGTTGGGACTCGGACCAGGAAAAATTTTCTTTCGCCCCTCCCTTAGTAATTTGACTCAAAGGCCAAGTGATATGGGAGAATCCCAACACAAACCTCCGATAAAAATTTGCAAGGCTGCAAAGCTCTATTAGAGTGGTCGAGGCTGGCCAATCCAAAATGACTTGGATCTTGGTCGAATCCACATTCACGCCATGCTCATCTATGATGCAACCCAAGTATTGGACATGGCTAATGCTAAAGGCGGATTTCTCCAAGTTGGCACACAGTTTGTATTGTCAAAGGGTTTGAAGGACCTGCCGAATGTGTTGCAAGTGTTCTTCCCAACTCTTGTTGAATATGAGGATGTCGTCTAGATAAACCACCATGAACGAGTCAGTGAAGGGCCACAAGATGTCATCCATTAGCCTCATAAAAGTAGTAGGGGAATTTGTCAACCCGAAGATCATAACCAACCATTAAAAAGTGCCTTCCTTGGATTTAAAGGCGGCTTTTCATACATCTGTGGGCTGTATTGGAACCTGGTGATAACTAGACTTCATATCGATCTTGCTAAAATACTTGGCCCCCTTGAGTTGGTCCAGTAGGTCATCAATCTGTGGGATTGGATACATGTTCCTAACAATGATTTTGTTTAGTGCCTGATAATCAATGCAGAGCCTCCAGGTCCCATCCTTCTTCTGTACAAGTACAATCGGGCTCCCACAAGGCGAGGAACTTGGTCGGATGTGCCCTTTCTGCAGCAACTCCTGGATTTGTCGCTTGATCTCTTCATTTTCCAGAATGGAGTGGTGATATATCGGCTCGTTGGGTAGAGGTGCTTCGAGAGTCAGATCGATTGAATGCTTGACCTGACAATGCAAGGGTACCCATGTGGGTGAGGAGAAGATGTCCCTGTATTCTTCCACGACCGTATCCACCTGCTTCTACTGCTTGGAGGAACCCTTCCCAGGGGCCATGGATGTGGCTACGACCTTCCCCTTACTTTGAGAGCGAATCAGAAGTAAAACAAATTTCCCAATCTGAGAGATGACCTTACTGCATTGTTTAGCAGAGATCAAAGAGATGGTGGTAGGTGGGGCTACCTCCAGTATCATGTATAACTTAGTACCCAAATAAATAATAACATAGCGAGGTCTAGACTCATATACAGCATGTCACTTCCATAAGTATTGTTGTCCTAATAATACATAACAAACTTCAAGAGGAGCAACATCACAAAGTACCTCATCCGTTAAGGGCTTGATGTTGTAGGGAAGGCAGCACTACTGGCTAACGCGGAGATCTCGTCCTTGGTGAAGCCACCCGATGGTATACGGTTGTGGATGTGTTGTAGTCGGTAGGCCCACCCACTTCACAACCTTTGTTTAAATGAGGTTCTTTTGGCTCTCGTTGTCAACAATGAACTATAACAGAGAACCCTTCGCCCACATCTATGAGTGGAATAGGCCCTCCCCTTCTTCTACATCTTCAGGCTCAATCTTCTGGATCTTGGTGGTGGCCACAGTAGCACTCTGCTCCGTGTCAATGATCTGCTTCCCTTTTTCATTTCCCTTGTTGGGTTCTGACTCAGAGTCAGAACATGCGTCGGACTTAGAAGCCTTCAACTCAGCCACCAGTGTCTGTTTTGCCCGACACTCACTTGTGTTGTGAGTGGAGCTCTTATGGAACTCACACCACTTTCCTATGTCATTTTTCTTCATGGTGTCATTCTTTGCATGTGGCTTCGGCTGGTTGTCCTGGGTCGCCCCACCTTGGCTTTTCTCTTTGCTTTGTGGTTTAGGGACATCTTTCCCATGCTTCGGATTCGCATATCAAAGTCTCGTTTTTCTTGTTTAAACTTATGCTCGATCTTGACAGTGTATCGGTACGTCATGCCAAGCGAGGAGATGTCAAGGAACTCCATCTCATCCTGGATGTACCTGTGTAGGCAGTCGCGGTACTTGAGTACTAAATGTTTCTCAGAATCCTTGATGCTCAACTTCGTGCGAAGGGTATGAAAAACATTGGTAGACTCTGACACGTCTTGGTCTCTTCCCTGTCACAGTGTGGTCCAATTTATGTATTTATCCTCATAGCTCCCGACAGGTTAGTATTGCTCCCTGATGGCATCATGGAATGAATCCCAAGCTTTTTCGGGCGTACTTTCAACTTTCTGCTCACAGTAAGTTTCCCACTAGTCCTTGACGTGGGGAGTGACTTTGAGAAGAGAAAAAGTAATATTTTCCCAGCTAGAAAAATCATGAAAAAATAAATAATAAAATAAATAAATAAATAAAAATAAAAAAAAAAATAAAAATAAAATAAAAATAAAAATCCTTCTAGAAAATTTAATCATTTATCTATGGCATCCCATCTATCTGACCCTCAAATATGGGAATGTCAAAGTTAACTTGTACCTTAAAGGGTGTGGTGCTTCCAAAGTATATGTGTCGCCCTTGGGTAGTCATTGAAGGATTTGGGCAAGGTTGTCCATCATCGCATTCCTCTGTCGCTCAAGGAATTCTTTGAGCAAGATTTTGAAAGGATCTCCTGTCCCCTTGTTTTTATTTTCTTCCCCCATCGAGATTTGCGAGGCTAGTCTTGCAAAGGTTCGACTAGTTCAAGCCCTAACTCTTTATATCCTGACCTCGTTGGGACATGCAAAGAAAAACACAGAAAGAGTAGACCACTCTGATACCACTAATTCAAATTTAAAAAAGAGCGCAACAAATTACAGATATAACAATAAATACAAAGATGTAGATGAAATAACACTTCATTTCATTAATATCAAATATTGAAATATGCTTACAAACAGAATGGAAATAAGACTTGCTCGAGTGATGGTAGCTTATCTCTGAGAAGAGATGTGGCGGCTACAAGCCTCTTAACCGTGTTACAATGAGGCTAAAGGGCCTATTTATTATTGAAAAACATGAGAAAACCATAAACAACCAAAACCCTAACCCCAGAAGATGTAACGCCAAGAGTCTGTGGGCCTCGTTGGGGTTAGTTGGGCAACCAACTTCCCGTGAATAACTTGGTCATATTATCTATGTTTGGCGCGTACAATAACTTGTTGGAAAGGTCTCTTCAAGTACTACAAGATTTTCCGCATGCCCCTGCCATTAGTTATGGGCTTGTAGTGGACCTCAAAAAACATCATTTAGGGGGTCAAAACGGCTCCGAAGTTCAGGACCAGAAGAAATGCTAAAAATAGTAAATGCTAAAATAAACAAGGAAACAAATGAAACTGACTAGAAGTCTAGGTGGGATAGGTGGGTGGCCACCAATATCCACCTAGATCACACCAAGTAGCACTGGCCTTATCATCTTGTAGCATTGGTTGCACTGAGATCATTATAGTAACTTTATCACTGAACTCCGAACCGAATACATACCATGCACCGCGACCCATGTATATTGGGATTATCTTTCTGAAACTTCATACTTGATCCATTCATCCGAATTGTACTTAGTCATAGTGTGATATAGTTGTTTTGATATCCCAACTGAAGTATCCTTCCTTTTATCTGGTATCCGAACTTATATATGTTCATATGAAGACTTCAGAAGCTGACAGAATCACAGAGAAGGAGACCGAACTATATTGTGTCATCAAGCTCCTTTAGATCACTAAAAATATCAGACAGGAAATGAGAGATTTGTTTTGTGGCACAGTGCGAATATACACCCAAAATCACAGAGGAAATGTGAGCTTGTTTCTGTGTCTGGACAGCAAGGGTATACGCCTATATATAGTAGTTGGGTCATACCTTTAATTTGACCTGTCTTTATGAACTGACGTGTCCTTTTATGTTGAGCTGACATGTCATGTGTGTGTGTGTGCGCGCGCGCGTGTGTGAGACATTCTCCAAAGGTTGTGTCTCCATTTATTGAAGTCGACATGAAGTTTGAGCATATATATATTGATGTCGTGAGAATGATTATGCTTGTCTATTCTGGAGGACCTTTACAAGTGTAACAACACTTCATATACATGACTTTAAATTATACATTTATGACCAAATGACAAATCCGTAAAGACATCAAGAAGAAGTCTTTGACCTATAATAAAAACTCCTTGCTCATGAAAGCCATGATGCAAGTATTACAAAGTACATTTTTTTATCTTTATCTTCTTCATTACATAAATTCATAATTACAAGTCATTATGAGGACCGAACCTAGTTACATTCTACAACACTTCCTCTTAACTAGGGAGGTATTCATAATGATACCTGGTCAAACTCAATCACTTTGAAGAGATCTCATAAAAAGAGTCGGATTGGTAAACCATCTGTTTTAGCATCATTGTAACCAACATTGTTTCCACAATAAGGCCTTTACTGACAACTCTATCTCTCATTAGATCAGAGAACAATGTTGGCGAGACCAATGGTTGTAGACACCTTCATCATTGTCTCTCAAGGTACATACCCACACGAGTGTTCACTGAGTATGACCTTCTAGGACTATTCTTATCTTGGGTTCCCAGCCCTCAAAGAATATTGGTCCTCTTGCCTACTCTTTTCTTGGATGCCCTACACATCCTCAAAGAGTATCAGAGGCCATATGATTACCCAATCCTCCATTCTTTCTTCCCAAGTGAAGACAAGAATGTTGTGTCTATCTCTCCCTCTCAACTAAGGAATATATGCCCATTCCTGTAAAGGAATGTACCCAAGATCCCTCTGAATTAGGGAGTTATCAGGGCTCCCTCTCAATTGGGGACTCTCTTTTCATCAACAGCTCCTTCATGGGTCCTTCTGCTGCTTGATCAATTTCTTTCCTTGATGTCATGAAATTCAATCGAGCTTCTTCCTTGTAGGGCATTAACCATCGATCACTTTCCTCCTTGGTTCGTCATGTCATTCCTTTGTTCATGGAAAGTGATCTTCTTCATAAATATCTGGAACCTTCTTCATATGGCTACTTCTTTCTCATCATGCTCCTTTCAAGAATTTCCATTCACCACATGAATGTTAGTTGTACTTGCGTTTACAACCCTTATTCCAGTAGCCCTGCATGAGCTCATCTAGATCTTATTCAAGAAATCAAATAGTACCTTATGAAGTGGCTCTTCATCATGACATCTTCCTGTAGGTATCAGCATCCTGCATACATGTTGACACATCTCCCAAATATATCCATTGTCAAGTGTCTCCATCTTTTTCATACTTCCATCAGAGTCTTTCATATCTTTCCAAGATATTTCCTAGTCAAATCTCCTTGGTCTTCTTGGATGTTGATTACCTTTACTATGGTTGCATATCTCATGATCTCTTCCTTCCTTTATTCACACATTCTTTTCCTGAGAAGCTTCAGAGTTCCTTAATTGTAGTCAATCACCTTATACTTCATATGAGGACATATTATGTTGATTCCAGCTATTGTGATTCATGCCTTTTGGCAACCTATTATAGGAGGAGATTCCTTCTTCCTTCGATCATGCTTAGGAGGAAATTCCTTCTTCCTTCGATCATGCTTCTCAAGATAGAAGTAGTGATCCATTTTACCTGCAACCATACGACATGACATTATAATATTAAACACAAGAATACATACTGCATTTATCTTTAGGTTATCTAGGCTTCTTTCAGTAGCTTCCTTGATTGAAGTGTCTTCAATCCCTTGATTTGCTTCATTTCTTATGTCATCATAACATCATCCATGAATTCCACAAGTTGGAGTTTCTAATGAAACACTTGCTTCCTCTCTAGATTAGTGATCCATTTGATGAGGATTCCATCAAAGAATCTTGAGGATATTGCATATCCCCTTTTGGCATATGCTTCCTTGTATGATGAGCCTTGTCCTAGATGACTTCATCTTTCCTTCAATGTCCAATGCGGTTCCCAAGAGCTATATCTTTCATGTTTTACTACCATGGATTTTGTCCTTCATGATTCGCATGGTGATGTCACAAGCTCTTGTTTCTAATGCTTCAATGATGCCATGATGCATTTTATTATCATGGTCATATCAAAATATTAAGGAACTTATGATGAGACCCTTTTGTGAGGGATACAATCTCAATCATAGTAGATATTTGTTACTCCCTCTTTCCTTGGCCATTTTCTTCAGCTTCCTCCATCTTTCCAGTGATATGAGCTTTCTTTCCATAGCATTGAATTTTAGCTATATTGATTTGTCTTGGTTGAGGACCAAACTTCCCTTTCCTTTCTTCAAGTGTTTGAATGCTTTAACCTTCAACACTTTTCCCACAACTTGTCCCTTTTCTATCTTGCATAGAAACCACAAGTTGTTAAATGAGGTAACTTTCCTGTCCTATTGGAATTTGTTACCTTGCTTAACAGTTGAAACAAAGTTGTTTACCCTTTTTATCAATTCTTCTAGATCTCACAGTTGAGATCCTATGAAGATATTTTTTTCACTGTATGTAGATCAGGTCTAAGTGATATGACCTTCTTTACTGCATTAGCATTTCATATATCTCTTTGATGTTTCATCTCCTGCTACATAGGGATGAGAGGACCTTTGAATGATTTCATAAGAATCCTATGGGTTCCTTGATCCTTTTCCATGCATTCAAACAATGCTTGACCTTCAGAGACTTTTCCATAGATATCAAGGACTTCTCTTTCAGGGACTATATCTATCCTACTTTCTCATGCAAGGAATTTCGATGACCCAACCAGTTTATAGATCTCCTTGCAAACACGAAGTCATTTGACAAAAATTGATTATAAAATTAAAAATACTTACTTGGCAAGTGAAGATGAAATCTTCACCTTAATCACGTTGAAGATGCACTATGCTTCCTATGGGTGATCTTCGAGTTGATGTGATTTTGTTTCTCTATACATTGTAGACCCTTGTGGTCTTGTTATATATTTTAATCCTCCTTGCTGGGATACAATCCTATATACTTTTATTTGTAGATTATTGAGGCATATTATTGCGGCATTATTTGTACCATTCTGCACTAAACCGAGATTACTTGTGCCTTTATGCTTGACTAAGATAGCATCGAGACTCTTACCAGGATTCCATCAAGATTGTATCACCAAAATGTAGGATCAAAAATATGTGACTATGATGATACTGATGTCCTTTTGTTGTTGATAACTTCAGCACTGAACCATACTATAATATGTCACCGAAACTCTGTTTATTATCTTTACTGTAATCCACTACTGTGCACTGTGATTTAGCATCGAAACTTTATCCAAGTTCTGTGTACTGTAATCTAGGTTGAACCAATCATTGTTTGGCACATCATGGTGAAATTTTGTGGTATGTCATCCAATTATAAAGGTATGTATTGCAGAGCCTTCGAACAACTGTATAGAGTGACATTGTAATCGCTGCAATTTTGCCTATCTGAAAATCACATACATATAGGTATGTCGAGATTGTGTTCAGTATATTAGGTAGTACTCCTTGATTGAGAACCGAGTCTGTTGACTCATGCAACCGAACTGTGGGAGATTGAATATAGCACGGTGATTAACCATGTGTATCACTAATAGCCCTTTCTTGTAACCATACCTCTGATACCATGTGGAGAATTAGGTAGAGCAATGTTTAATTCAAATTCTCTTTACTTGATTACTACTTGTGTACTTCTTGTTATATTATCTTTATTACTTATTATTGTTCATGTACAATACATCAAATAACAATCAAACCAATAAAATAGTGACACAATAATTAGGCTCCAATCCAGAGCTAAAACCCCTCCTCTTGAGGGGAGAACCCACAAATATCTTCTTATAGATTCTTCCCTAGATGAGTACCAAGACCATTACAAATGTACATGACACATAACACTCCTCCTAGATCAAGACACAGTCATCCTCCTAGATCACCTTTCTTGCACCAAGTAGCATTGACCTTATCATCTTGTAGCATTGCTTGCACTGAGATCATCATAGTAACTTTATCACTGAACTCTGAACCGATTACATACCATGCACCAAGACCCATGTATATTGAGATTATCTTTCTGAAACTTTAGACTTGCTCCATTCATCTGAACTGTACTTAGTCATACTGTGATATAGTTGTTGTGATATCCGCACTGAAGTATCCTTCCTTTTATCTGGTATCCGAACTTATATATGTTAATATGAAGACTTCAGAAGCTGACTGAATCATAGAGAAGGAGATCGAACTGTACTATGTCATCGAGCTCCTTTAGATCACCGAAAATCTCAGATAGGAAATGTGAGCTCTGTTCTGTGGCACAGTGCGAAGATACACCCGAAATCACAAAGGAAATGCGAGCTTGTTTCTGTGTCTGGACAATGACGGTATACGCCTATATATAGTACTTGGGTCATACATTTAAATCGACCTGTCTTTATGAACCGACGTGTCCTTTTATGCTGAGACGACATGTCGTGTATATATATATATATATATATATATATATATATATATGACATTCTCCAAAGGTTGTGTCTCCATTTGTTGAAGTCAACACGAAGTTTGAGCATATATATGTGTGTGTCGTTAGGATGATTGTGCTTGTCTATTCTGGAGGACTATTACAAGTGTAACAACACTTCATATACATGACTCTGAACTATACATTTATGACAAGATGACAAATCCCTAAAGACATCAAGAAGAAGTCTTTGACCTATAATTACAACTCCTTGCTCATGAAACCCATGATGCAAGTATTACAAAATACATTTTATTATCTTTGTCTTCTTCATTACATAAATTCATAATTACAAGTCATTATGAAAACTGAACCTAGTTACATTCTACAACATTATCCTCCAATGTTGATGAAGGTGATCTATTAAACAAGTAACATGCAGTCTCCACTGCCTCTGCCCATAATTCTTGTCCTAACCCGGCACCACTGAGTATGCTTCTTGCCTTTTCCATCAACGTCCTATTCATTATTTTTGCAACTCCATTTTGTTGGGGTGTGTATGGAGTAATCTTATGTTGTGTTATACCAAACTTCTTACAGAACTCTTCAAATTCCTTCTTGCATAACTCTCCACCATTATCTATCCTCAACACCTTGATCTTCTTCTCTGTCTGATTTTCCACTAGAGCTTTAAATTCTTTAAACTTGTCAAAGACTTCATATTTCTTCTTGAGGAAATATATACATGTATTCTTCAAGAAGTCATCTATAAATGAGACATAGTACACATACTTACCCAATGATGGAACCAACACAGGTCCAAACACATCATTGTGCATAAGCTCTAATATCCCTTTCGCCCTCTTATCACCAAAGGCGAAACTCACCCGATTCTGCTTCCCATATACACAATGTTCATAGAAATCGAAATCCATAGAGAAATTAGACATATCTTATACCATACCATTACCATGCAATATTTGAAGGCCCTTCTCTCCAATATGTCCAAATCTTTGATGCCATAACATGGTTTTTTCTCCAAAGTCCACTAGGTTTTCTACTCCACTTTTAGGAACCATAAAACTATTGCACCCATCAATAACAGTGTTACCCAAAAGCTTGTACAAAGTTCTAATCTGAACTCCCTCCATCAATACCAGTGCTCCCTGACCATATTGTAGGTATCTTTCTGAATATTGTTTTTACACCTACATCATCCATCTTGCTTACAAAAATCTAATTTCTGGCTAACGCAAGAATATGCAAAACACCAAGAAGTGTTCTAATCCTTCCACCTTGCAACTTCAACTTGAATTTTCCGCGTCCAATGATTATGGCCTTCCTATAATCCCCTAAGAAGACATCACCACCATCACATTTCTCGTACTCGCAGAACCACTCCCTATGGGGAGTGAAGTGAAATGATGCACCTAAGTCAATCAACCATGCATCACGATCTACATGTATACTTGAAGAATGAGCCAAGTATACATCCCCACCTTCATCTGAGGTGGTTTTCGCCTCTGTAGAAGGAGCATCATCAAATCCCTTTCCTTTCTCAAGAGATTTAGATCTACAGTCCTTTTTGTAGTGCACTCCTTTCTGCATTTCTAGCACACATTTACAAGTTTTCTTGGAGATTTAGATCTCCTACTTGAGGAATTATTGTTGTTTATGTTATAGGACCATCCTCATACAGACAAGGCATATCCATTCTGTCTCTCCATATTTTTTCGTCTCATCTCCTCCGACAACAAGGATGAGACTATTTCATCAAACTTTAAGGTACTTGTATTGCTACCTATAGCAACAACCAGACTAGCCCATGAATCTGGTAGATAACACAGCACATTGATGCACTTATCTTCATCTGAAATTTTTATATCAACAGATAACAACTGGCTTACCACAGTATTAAAGGTGTTCAGATGCTCTGTCACCGAGTCTCCATCCTTCATCCTCAGGTTACACATTTTTTTCCACAGGAACAATTTGTTAATCAGAGACTTAGATTGGTACAAAGTCCTTAACTTAACCCACAAATCTTTCGTCGTAGCTTCCCATGATACATTCAACAATACTGAATCTGAGAGACACAATCATATTGTCCTCTTCGCCTTCTAATCTAACTTCGCCCAATCTTCTGTCAACATTGTTATCGATGTTATGTCTGGATCTACAGCAATCCACTGATCTCGGTCCACCAACAGATCATTTATCTTGAGCTTCCATAACACAAAACTCTGACCATTAAATATGTCGATCTCTATCTTTCCACTACTTGCCATCTTCTTTCATCGCAAGAATCAATCCCGCAGATCTCCCACTGAACAGGGTTTACCACAGGCCCGAGCAAAACCCCTTAGCAGCAAAGGTGTCCCCTTGAATCCAAAATGGCTCTGATACCAAATGTAGGTTTTAATCTTGTACAGAAATTACCTACAAACGAATTCTTAAAACAGAAAAAATATACAATAGCGAGAACATAAAACAAATATACACAGATATTTTCCCCTGAATCCCAAAACTAGGACTACCAGATTGATTTTTCATTATATTCCTTTCAATGTTATAATACATATATATACATGTTGAAACATTCATAAATCTCAATACGTTAACCCTGCATTAGAACATAATTGTAGTTCCCTTGAACAGATCTACAAAATACTATGGGCAGAAAACCATTATGCCCAAAACCATGTGAAAATCTCATGAACAAAACCATGGGTGAGTCTTCCCACCATCTTTGGGTTTGCCCCCCATCCTTGGGTCCACCCAACTATTATTGGGTCTGCATAAAAAAAAAATCCCAGGCCATTGGTTGCACTCAATGCCTAGTCGTAGAAAGAATATAACACACACCCAACGCAAAGGAGAAAGTGGTCCCCCAGGATGTCCTTATACTATTTTTCATGAGCTCTCTCCATGGTCATAACTCATGGTTGCATAATCACGAACCTAGGAGCATCTCATCTATTGAGGAGTTCATTGATGGCTTTCTTAGTCATTTTCAAGTATGCCCCGCATTAAGCATTCAAGAGGAAGCCTTCATCAAGCATCATCAAAACGTTGAAAATCTAAGTGATGAGCGGGAAGACAAGTCCTCCTTGGGTCCACATGATGAAAATGATGATTTTGAGAGCACATGTTGGGGAGGATGAGTTTATGGAAAGTCAAGTTGAGGTTGACCTTACCTTTATCAAGGATATTACTCCTGATGACTCTTCTTTTGAGAACTTTGTGGAAGGTAATCCGATTATCCCCTTGGAAGTTGATATTGGAGATTATTTTCATATTGAAAAGGAGAAATGGGAAATTGTTGGTCCTCAATTCGATTGTGCTCCCATTTATGATACTGACAGGGAGGAGGATCATTATTTTCCCTTGCATGAAAGAGGGCAGTTGGAAATAAGTGATTATCCTTTTTGGGAAAACCCCGTCTTTGATACTAATGGTAAGGCCCTTGCTCCTACTTACCTCCTACTTTCCTCAAAATATGATTTTCAGGAAAGGAGCCCCATTGAATACAATACCTCACCTTCCCCATCGCCTTTCCTTCTTTTTCATCATTTTGAGTCATCCACAAGTGATTCCCTCACCCCTTGTCATATGATCTCAAGTGACCATGAGCCCTTTCCCCCTTTTGAGTATAATGTCAAGGAAGAGCCCAACATTCAATATAATTTATCTTCTTAGACACATCCTCAGGATTATGATCACTCAATGACCTCCCCTCTCCAATGTGACCATCACCTTGAGCAACCTATTTGTTGCACTCCTTCCTTCCCTCACCCTTTGTTCCCCTCCCATCATAACCTTGTGGCATCCAAAAAACATAATATTATGAGCAATGATCGTGATAGGGAGTTCTTGAGAGTGATCATTCACTCCACCATTTTGCACTTAGAGGGGAGGCCCCAAACTTCTAGATTGACTTATTTTCCTTCTCCTACAACTTCCTCTTACATCGCATGCAGATCATATTTTCCCACCTCCCACCCGCTTCATCTTCTCTGTGATTTTGTCAACATTTGCTTTGGAATTTGCTACATGAGTAATCATATTGGCAGGCATATGTATATTGATATGATGATATGTTGGTTGCATTGGCTTTATGATTTCACTTAGTATTAACATTGTATTATATGCATGTTAGGGTAGGATGCATTGCATACTTATTTTCTCATTAGAACTAACATCATATGATATTCCCGTGATAGATTAGTTTCATTTATATTAAATTTGCACTTAAATTAGTTTCTTTTTTATTTTTACGGCCTAATACTAAGCATGGGTGATCATAAGACGCCACAAAAACATGTTGCCTCGTGTGCTTGGTTTTTCATATGTGCAAGTAACAAGTCTATGGTACCAAGAGATTGTTGGTGTTCTCATGACCTCCCGTTCAAGCAGATTCGCACACTTCCTGAAAGATCATGTCCCAGTTGGAGCCAGATGTTACCCACCACTTGTGGGTAGTGTATATAGTGTTGGAAATAATACTGAGAGGGGGGGTGAATCAGTATTATCAAACTCTTTTCAACTTATACAAATATTTGCAGTTCTGACTAATGAAACTTGTGTATACCTTCCAGAGTTATAATTTAATATATTCTTCAGATGTGGATCATTAATCTGAGTGTCAGAACCATATAACAGTAAACAGGAACAAGAAAAATAGAGCAACCAATCACACCAAAGAACACAAGATATAAGGTGGAAACCCAATGTGGGTGAAAACCACCTGCTGCAATATGTCTCTATCTTCTTTCAATTAGAAACTTCTTTTTACAATGCTTCTGTACTGGTGCAGTCTTATACCAGCACGCAGGCTTCAACCTGCAGAAGGCTACAACCTTCTCTTTTCTCTCAAGGACCACGTTTCATGAATTTTCAAACTGGATCCATGAATATCAATCAAACTTCAAATAGATCTGCAATTAATCAACTTCCTTGTGCAACTACGGAATCAATAACTTCTCAGAACACAGTACCAGTAACCAAACACTAATTCAAAACCCAGAACACAGCAGTAACAGAAAGAAGCAGTTAAAACAGATTTCAAGAAAAGTCCGCAACTTCACCAACAGAAACCTGCGCACATCCGCGGCTTCTCTGAGTCTAATCTACAGGTCTCCACGCCCACACTGTGTCAGTCCTGCGAACTTCGCACCTGCGGTGTGCAAAACCTGCGAACCTCCGCACCTGCGGTGTGCAAAACCTGCGAACCTCTGCACCTTTTCCTTGATAGACCTGCGGATCTCCACACTTTCTCCTTCACTGGCATGCGGATCTCCGCACCTGCGATCCTGCGGTTATAGAGTTTTTCAAACTTCAAGTATACCCCAGACTAACAGATTTACAGATCTGATCATGCGCCAAGGAGATCTCGACCCATCAGTAGATCTGTCTTATAAAGCTTAGGTTTCTCCTTGATTCAAATCCAACTATCACTCACCAACTGATCACCAGAATTTCAGATCTTGCTCTCCTTAAGATATTCAACACATGAGTGCTCAGCCAAATGATCTCATTTCCTTTTTATAGACAATCCCTTACTCAAACCATGGACCAAAACCATAGAAAGCCAATACAAGGGACCCAAAATCGGGGTTCAATACTTTAGAAACAAAAACCACGAACCAAAACCATAGGATCAAAAACATCGGACTAAATACCATGGATCAATCATAAAATTTCCCACGTGCGCGCGCTTCTCTGCATGAAAGTGTGTGAATTTGACGTCCGCACTTTTTGTTCGGAGAACCTGCAGTATGTCCACACCTCTTGTTAAGAGCACCTGCGGGTCCGCGGCTTTTGTTCGGCGCACCTGCGGGTATTTCATTTTCTATCATTTTGAGAGCCTGAACTGTGATTTGCCACTTGAGTGAGTTGCCATCAAGGACAACACTTATGCCATGGCGCCACATATGTGTCATAATGCCAACAATCTCCCCCTTTGGACTTGATGGCAACCCCAAGATCCTCAAAGTCATTCTCCCCCTTTGTCATCAAGGGCAAAGGGTTATGCTCCCCCTAAGAACATGCTGAAAACTCTGTTCTGCTGTGTTGATCGTGCTCCCCCTGACTATAGGCCAGATCTGCAAAAAAAAATTCTTCAAGAAGAACCATAATCCATCATGAATGACCTTCCTATCACCAAAAGATTCTATACATACATTCATCACCCAACCAAGTGAGGATCATTCAGAAATTTACATATAACAACCAAGAACATTATATCATTCATCCCAGGCATAGTGGGGAAACCAAAATAGGCCGTTACATGACCTTGACAAAAAAAATATAAGACATAGAGACAAAACATTAGTAGCATTATTCAGATCAACATCCATGTTCTTCTTCTGTACTTGCTCCTCCAAGATCTTCTACCATAATGCCAAAAATGCATATTTAGAAGAATATATGCTCCCCCTGAACCTGTGCCAACTGGTCTCTGACCAATCCATGTACGTGTATACCCCATATGAAATTCACGTACAACAGACAAGATTCAACAGCAGGATGATGCATCAACTACTTCCACATTTTGTCTGAGGTATTCAAATGTTTCCCTGGGCAGTGGTTTGGTGAGTATATCAGCAACTTGTTCCTTAGAGGGAACATACTCCAACTTGACCTTTTGTTCAAGCACTTGTTCCCGAAGAAAATGATATTTGATAGGTATATGCTTGGTCTTTGAATGAATGAATGGGTTCTTTGAAATGTTGATTGCACTTGTATTATCACATAGGATGGAGATAGGTGGAGTACAAGTGATTTGAAAATCCTGCAAAGTTTGCATCATCCAAAGAAGTTGTGTGCAATAAGATGCAGCAGCCACATACTCTGCTTCAGCTGTAGATAATGCTATTGAACTCTGTTTCTTGCTGAACCAAGATACTAATCTAGAACCCATAAAAAATGCACCACCACTAGTGCTTTTTCTGTCATCCACGCTTCCGGCCCAATCTGCATCTGTATAAGCATGAAGTGTGAGAACTGTATCTCTAGGATACCATAAGCCATAGTTTTGAGTTCCTTGAAGATACTTGAAAATTCTCTTTACTGCCTGAAGATGAGTTTCCTTTGGATTTGCCTGAAATATTCCAACCATTCCCACTGCATGCATGATGTCTGGTCAGGTACCTGTTAAATAGAGTAGACTTCCAATCATGGATCTATAAGTTGGTTGATGCACTGCTGCTGAATCATCATTTGCACTGAGGCTGCATCCTGTAACCATAGGGGTACAAACTGGTTTCGAATCCTCCATGCCATACTTCTTCAAGATTTTCTTGAGGTACTTGGTTTGAGATAAAAAGATACCGTCTTCATTTTGTTGGATTTGTAAACCAAGAAAATATGTCAGCTCTCTAAGCAAGGACATTTTGAATTCTTTCTGCATCACCAAGGCAAAGTTTTGACTCATAGCTTCTTCATTGCTGCCAAAGATAATATCATCTACATACACAACAAGTATTAGCAATTTGTCATTTTCAATTTTTATATAAAGATTGCTATCTGCTGATCCTTTTGAGAAACCTTGTTGATGAAAGTATTTGTCCAAACGATAGTACCAAGCCCTTGGAGCCTGTTTAAGACCATAAAGAGCCTTTTTTAGTCTGCATACAAGATTTGGATCATTCCCAAGGATGAATCCATCTGGTTGCTCAATGTACACTTCTTCTTCTAAGTCTCCATTCAGAAAGGCTGATTTCACGTCCATTTGAAATACTTTGAACTTCTGAAAGCTAGAGAGAGCAAGGAATATTCTGATGGCCTCAATTCTAGCAACGGGAGCAAAAGTTTCTTCAAAGTCGATTCCTTCTTGTTGAGCATATCCTTTACAAACAAGTCTGGCTTTGTTTCAAACAACTTCCCCATTTTCATTCAACTTGTTTTTGAATATCCATTTTGTCCCTATGACATTCTTGTCTTTTGGTCTAGGAACCAACTCCCAAGTGTTGTTCTTTTCAATCTGCTCAAGTTCTTCATCCATTGCCTTGACCCAACATTCATCTTGGCATGCCTCTTTTACAGTTTGTGGTTCAGTGGAGGAGAGCAATGCCAAATAGCTTGAGGCTTCTGCAATTTTTCTTCTTGTTTGTATACCTGCCTCTTTCTGCCCCAGAATTTGAGTTTCTGGATGATTCTTCTGAACGTATCTGGATGGAGTTTTCTCTTCTATCCTTGTATGTTCTTCTGGTGCCTCTTGATCTTCTTCTTCATCATAAGTCTAATTGGATGTTGAAGGATAGTGCTCATCATCTTCAAAATCTTCGGACTTTACTTGCCTAGGAATGTTTCCTTCTTCATCCACCACTACATCAATGTTGTCAACAATTCTTCCAAGTCTTTTATTGTAACACTTGTATGCTTTGTTGTGGGGAGAATATCCAAGGAGAATGCCTTCATCTGCTCTAGGTTCAAACTTGCCAAGATTTTCATCAGTATTTTTAATATAGCATTTGCTTCCAAAAATTTTGAAATGTTTTACCGTAGGAGTCTTACCATACCAGAGCTCATGAGGAGTTTGAGTGTTGTTCACCCGGACATTTGTCTTGTTGAGAATAACAACTGCAGCAAATGCAGCTTTACCCCAGAAAGTTGCAGGAGTTCCAGACTCATCCGTCATGGCATGAGCCATTTGTTGAACTGTTCTATTCATCCTTTCCACTACTCCATTTTGCTGAGGAGTCCTTGCAGTAGAGAATTCCCTTCTTATTCCATGTTCTTCACAAAAATCGAAAAATTCATTTGAGGTAAACTCCCCACCTCTGTCAGACCTGAGGCATTTAATTTTGTGATCTGATTCGTTTTCAACCAAGGCTTTGAAAGATTTGAATTTTTCGAAGGCTTCGTCTTTGTGCTTCATAAGTCCTATCCAACACATCCTGGAAAAGTCGTCAATGAATAATATAAAGTATTCTTCTCCTCGAGGTGACCTTTTCCTAGATGGACCACATACATTAGTATGGACTAGTTCAAGCGGCCTGCTAGCTGATCCTTCCTTCTCAGGGAAGTTAGTTCTGGTTTGCTTACCAAACTGACATGATTTGCATATTGTATTGTCTGGAAGACCACGAACTGCCTGGTATTTGCATGCTTTCCTTATCTGTGAGAAGCTTAGATGCCCCAATCTTCTGTGCCATAGCCAGTGTTCATCATTCTTGCTTAGATAGCATTGATGTTGTCCTTCTTTGAATATGTATAAATTATTTGGAGTTCTTATGCCTTTGATCACTGTTTTTCCTATATCAAGATCACGAACACTACATCCATTTGATCGAAATATTACCTCAGTTCCTTGATCGCACATCTGACTGACACTCAATAGATTATGCTTTAAGCCATCAACATACATGACATTTCTAGCTTTGACCTTTTCCTTTAACTGAACAGAACCTTTACCTTTTATGAGAGCAGGGGTGTCATTTCCAAAGGAGACCTTATTCTCCTTCTCTAAGGCACTATATGACTGAAGCTTTTCTTTATCACCTGTCATATGTTTCGAACATCCACTGTCGATGTACCATTGATTTTCTTGCCCTTCCGCATATAAAGCTATACCACATCTCTCTGGTTGTGTTTCCTTCATTCTCCATGTTTTGGCACTTGAGGCTTGCTCCTTCTGAGTTGTCTGCCGAAACCTGCTCCTGCATTCAGAATCTTCATGACCGAAATTGTTACAAATAGAACATTCTATTTCATTTTCAATAACAGAAAAGTTATTGTAGGTTCTTTTCATGATCCCAGTCATACTCCTCTGTTCTTGAGCTTCTCTATTCATGATTGTCTTATATGCAACACATTGAGCTGCTTTGTGACCAAAGTTATGACAAGAGAAACATTGGCCATTGAAGAAACCCCTGTGATTATCAAATCTACCAGCCAAATGATTGTAGTTTCTATTGACATCCATTCTTGAGGCAAATTGAGAAGGTTTTACCTGAGGCTAGTTGTAGCTTCTGTTTGTCCTTAGATTGCCCTCGATTTACCTGGTAGTCTTTGCTCATTCTTGAGGTAAATTATCCCTGATTTACCTAATGATTTCTATTGGGTCTTTGTTCACTTCTCCTTGCTGCATCAAGATAACTTTTGGAGGTAGATGGTTTCTGCGCTTGGGTTGTTTCTTCATTATATCCTAGACTTGTCTTGATTAGTGGAGAACACTGCACTTTGATAATCTCATCTAACGTTTCAGATTCTTTAGCAAATCTAAGATTAAGAGCTTTAGTTTTCTCAATCTCTTTTCTAAGTCCCACAATTTCACATTCTAACTTTTCATGATGCTTTTCCCTTTCAGCCAGTTGACATTGCAGATTATCAATAATCATATTTTTCTCTTATAAACAAATTTTGAGTTTAGAAATCTCTTCATAAAGACCTTCTTCATCTATAGCATCCATGAAATCATCATTTTCAAAAGCCATTAAAAGTCTATAATTATTACCTTGTTCATCTTCATCACTATTTGAAAGTCCACCACTGTCTTCATGAGTGTAATAGCTTTTCTTATTTACATTATGTTTCTTGTTCCATCTAACAGGTTCCTTACCTTTGTCAAGCTTATCTTTATGAGGACACTTGGCAGCATAGTGACGAACTCTTCCACAAGCAAAACATTTGAAAGGCAACTTACCTCTGAATCTTCCAACACCCCGTTGAAGGTTCTTAACAAAATTTGATTCTTCCTCTTCTTCTAACATATGTCCTGACTCATAGTAATCTCCTTTGCCTGAAGCCTTGAATGTGGCCTCTCTCCTGTCTGATGGTCCTCCTTTCCTCATTTCGTAAGCAGTTAGAATTCTGTGCAGCTGTGACATGGTAAGGTTTTGTAGATTCTGTTTTTCTTCTATTGCAGAAACTTTTGATTCAAACTTAGAGGACAAAGATCTTAGAACCTTTTCAACCACAACAACCTCTTTTATTTCTTCACCCAAGTTTTTCATACAATTAACAATCTCATCTATACGTAGGAAATAGTTAGCCACACTTTCATCATTGTACATTCTGAGATTTTCATACTGAATTTTGAGGGTTTGAAGTTTTGCTCGTTTTACCTGTTCATCTCCTTCATAGCTCAAAACGATCTTATCCCATATTTCTTTTGCGGATTTGTACTGCATAACCTTGACGAATTCTGATTGAGATAGACATCCTAATAGAGTATTGACAGCCTTTGCATTTGTTTCATATTGCTTCTTACCAACCGGATCTGTAGGAGTTGCTGAAGGAAAAGTGTACCATGTATCTATGATATCCCAGACTTCTGTACCAAGAGATTGAAGATAGGCTATGACTCTTACCTTCCAACAGACGAAGTTGGTCCCATCAAAAATTGGTGGCTTGATTGATGCTTCTCTCTCGTAGTTGCTCATGATGATAGATCTTCCTTCAAGCGATCAAGCTTCTTCTGAAGGACCTGCTCTAATACCAATTGTTGGAAATAATACTGAGGGGGGGGGGGTGAATCAGTATTATCAAACTCTTTTCAACTTGTACAAATATTTGCAGTTCTGACTAATGAAACTTGTTTATGCCTTCCAGAGTTATAATTTAATATATTCTTTAGATGTGGATCATTAATCTGAGTGTCAGAATCATATAACAGTAAACAGGAACAAGAAAAATATAGCAACCAATCACACCAAAGAACACAAGATATAAGGTGGAAACCCAATGTGGGTGAAAACCACCTGCTGCAATATGTCTATATCTTCTTTCAATTAGAAACTTCTTTTTACAATGCTTCTGTACTGGTGCAGTCTTATACCAGCACGCAGGCTTCAACCTGCAGAAAGCTACAACCTTATCTTTTCTCTCAAGGACCACGTTTCATGAATTTTCAAACTGGATCCATGAATATCAATCAAACTTCAAATAGATCTGCAATTAATCAACTTCCTTGTGCAACTACGGAATCAATAACTTCTCAGAACACAGTACTAGTAACCAGACACTAATTCAAAACCCAGAACACAGCAGTAACAGAAAGAAGCAGTTAAAACAGATTTCAAGAAAAGTCCGCAACTTCACCAACAGAAACCTGCGCACATCTGCGGCTTCTCTGAGTCTAATCTGCGGGTCTCCGCGCCCACACTGTGTCAGTCCTGCGAACTTCGCACCTGCAGTGTGCAAAACCTGCGAACCTCCGCACCTACGGTGTGCAAAACCTGCGAACCTCCGCACCTTTTCCTTGATAGACCTGTGGATCTCCGCACTTTCTCCTTCACTGGCCTACGGATCTCCGCACCTGCACCGTGTCGCACCTGTGGTCCTGCGGTTATAGAGTTTTTCAGACTTCAAGTATACCCCAGACTATCAGATTTACAGATCTGATCATGCACCAAGGAGATCTCGACCCATCAGTAGATCCACCTTATAAAGCTCAGGTTTCTCCTTGATTCAGATCCAGCTATCACTCACCAACCAATCACCAGAATTTCAGATCTTGCTCTCCTTAAGATATTCAACACATGAGTGCTCAGCCAAATGATCTCCTTTCCTTTTTATAGACAAGCCCTTACTCAAACCATGGACCAAAACCATAGAAAGCCAATACAAGGGACCCAAAACCAGGGTTCAATACTTTAGAAACAAAAACCACGGACCAAAACCATAGGATCAAAAACATCGGACTAAATACCATGGATCAATCATAAAATTTCCCACGTGCGTGCGCTTCTCTGCATGAAAGTGTGTGAATTTGACATCCGCACTTTTTGTTCGAAGAACCTGTGGGTATGTCCGCACCTCTTGTTCAGAGCACCTGCGGATCCGCGGCTTTTGTTCGGCGCACCTGCGGTATTTCATTTTCTATCATTTTGAGAGCCTGAACTGTGATTTGCCACTTGAGTGAGTTGCCATCAAGGACAACACTTGTGCCATAGCGCCACACCTGTGTCATAATGCCAACATATAAGAGAAAAAAATTCTCCTAGATGGTCCTCAGCCGACAGCCCCTAGATAGATCGATGTGCCACTTTCTATGCCACCTAAGCCATCCATGTGGTCCCTTGACCACTTGTCATGAATGTATGTTTGGAGATGGGCCTCTAGACCCCAAAGGTATAGTTTTTCATTAGTATAATTGAGTAATTTTACTTACTTAGCATGGACACTTTTGGGCATGGATTGGTGGGGGGATTTGGCAGAAAGAGTTAGTTAGGTTTGTAATCTTGTCTCCATTGTTTAATTTCGTGGTTACTAGTCATATGGGATCTCCTTTACTGGCCATTTTCTTTAGTGTTGGCACTACATGGGAAAACATGATTTTGGTTGTGTGATTATGCTTCTCGATACCACCTACATCACTCCCCTTCCACTCATTTTAGCCTCATTCATCTATTTCCCCATCTAGGTCCACTAGGTCCATATAAGGTTAGCCTCACCCTCCCCTTATCCATGCCTTGGGTTGGGCCTAGAACGAAGCCCCAGACGTTAATGCAGCTAAAAAGAAAAGAAAAAACATAATTTGGCCACTCTCAACAGGAGATGTACCACATAATGCAAAATTTGGTCGGGACAGAAGTCAAACATGAGCTCTACCCCTTATCCATGGCCATCACCTTAGTTCCTATGGGCCCTAAATGAGCCCCCTCTATCATTACGGAACCCATGATTGTCCCAACCCCTGGTGGGAAATGAACCGCCCCACCTTAAGGGGGTATCCACTGCTACATATTACACATCATGCTCTCATCCCCTAGAGCCCTAAGCAGTTGTGAAGAAAAATTGATAAAAGCCAAAAGGCATATGAAAAGGGGTGGAAAAACAAAATTTGGGATAACTCATGTACCATTATTTGCTCCCTCCTACACTCACATACCCAAATGTGGGCTTCCCTTATTATAGCTACCCATGAACCATGACATATGGTCTTGATGATTTCCCCTGATCCCCACTCCGCTCCATTATTATATCATTTTCCACCTACCACTTGAGGGATGTACCAAGGACATGTCACCCCCTTTAGAGGTTGAAACCACCTACTAGGGTCTTTGGTTAACCCCCTATTGAGCTTGGAGACACTTGTACATGTCAAAGCCCACTATGGAAGGGTCTGCCACTATGAAATGCCCCATTGATTCCATGACTTGTAAGCTCTTTCACTTGATTATTCTAATGATTTTTTGTATTGGAGGGCAAGGGGACGTATTGGATCTTATGCATGATTGTAGATGGATCTCCATTTGGGGCTTGGTCTCCCTATACGGGGTCCTAGCCCTCCAGAGAGCCACTTGGCACTTGTAGGGTGAGCGTTGAGAGCCATGGGCCTCCAAAATAACAGAGATTACTTCATGGATCCCTAACAGCGCTCATGGATTGTTCATGTTCCACCTTTTGGTTGAGGATGATGCACCTGGTTCACCGTGCCCGGTCAGATCCACACTTTCACCATACACTTGGCATATGTTCCAAGGTCCAAAGGATCTCTCCCACTGTAGAGGGAAGGCTTATGTCATCATTCTAGCTCTTGAGATGGTTTATAGGCATTTTCAATCCATTTGGAGACCCATGATGATGTCGTTGTGCCCCCACACCCACTTGGGAGCACTACAGAGTCTTGCTTGGAAAACAAGGGGTCAACCCCTTGTCCACTTTGTTTGGAGTCTATTTAGACATCATGGCACCCCCTTGGACTTCATTAGGCCTCCTCAAATTCCCAATGACTCACTTTATTGATCATTTGACACTCTTGAGAGGCTTATTCTTGCATTATTGAGTTATTTGGTGGGTTTGTCATCAAAAGTATTGTTATTATGCACATTATTTTATTTTAGGGGCTCAATTAAGCCAAATTAGCTAAATCGAACTCATTAGACATTGTATAAATAGACGAGGTGATTCATTCTCCCATCATCACTTGGATTGGGTTATTTTCTCTTGTGAAATTTTTGTTGTCCCTTTTGGAGGACGAGTTTGGATGTTATGGATTGTTTTTGATGTTTGGATATCTCTCTCTTGCCTTGGACCTTCATTATTGGCATAATTTGATGATTGGATATACTCTTTTATACATGAAGTACTCTTTTAATGCTGATTCTTGTCATTTACTTTTGTCACATGAATGTTGTTGGATTTTCGATATACAAGTCTAAAATTTACTGCTGCTCTATATGAAATTGTGGGGTTTTTGTTCTTTATAGTGTTGCATCATGTCATGGGTCATGTATGAATGGGTGAATGTTCCTAGATATAATTTATGTTAAATACATCTCGATAAGCCATCATCTATTGCAAACCAAAGTATAAAGTCCTTGCAGCAGTTATTCTCATGCTCTAAATGCCATGCGAAGTTGTTGAAGGCCTCTTTGATTGGGTGAATTCTTCCCAAACCATAAATTCTCCTTGACTCCATCTCTCCCAAAGGACAATGCATTAATCCTCCATTGGTGATCATTTTCAAAAATTATTCTTTTCACCTCCCTCTTTTTCTAGTCCTAGCCTACATAGTTCACCTAGGGCATTAATTATCTCATATAGTTCATCTTAAATAGTTCAGTTCTTAACAATATTATTTCCCCTGTAGTACTTACAAAGAACAATTCCACCAACTTGTCATAGATTTCTTTCGATGTCTTCAACTTAGCTACATAAGGGATGAGAGAATCCTTGATCAATTCAATGAGGATTCTTTGAGCCCTTATTTCTCCTTTCATATACTTTGATAGTGCTTGAGATTGCTCTTGTGGAGGTTTGGAGATTGAGCCCTTCACATGTTCAAGAACTTCATTCTCCGTGAGAATTAAATCTATTCTCTTCTTCCATGCAAGGTAGTTCGATGTCCCAACAAGTTTATTGTTCTCCTTGCAAAAAGAAGTCATTTAGTTTGTAGATTGAGACATAAAATATAAAGTACTTGTCAAATGAAGATGCCTCCTTGATGATGTCTTCCACTAGATGTCTTTCTTGATGATGAACCTCCTTCTTCAAGAATTACAATGCTTCTTCTTCAATATAAGGAGAGAAGATTCTCTTCCTTCAAAGATGTTTGAGATGTGATCCTTTCTTCAATGTGAGGGTCGCTTTGATTTTGATGATGAAGTGTCCTTCTTAATTCCTTAGGTTGATGATTGTAGAATGTGGAGGCTTCCAAGAACTTCTTAAGTGTGTAGAGTGCTTTCTTTGAGTGGAGGTAGGGTCCTTGAGGTATTATTTTTTCTTCCAAGAGTTCTTCCTTCAAGATGATAAAGTCTTTGTGATGTGTTGACTAGTCCTCCTTGATGCTCTTCTTCTTATATTAGGCCCTTATGTATCCTTCTTCAATTCAGTGATCTTCAAGCTGCCTTTTCCTTAAAAAATAGCTTTTATACCATGTTGAGAAATCTAGGGCAGCTAGATTAGGTTGATTTCTCTTTCCTTTGATAATTGTTTGTGATGTTCTTTACTTAAATTTGATGTACTTGTAGTTAGCTTCTTCTTTACTTGATTATTATAGTGTTCTTATCATCAAATAGCTGCAAAACTAGAAGATCAATAGAACAAAATGACACAAGATATACGCTGCTAGTCATGGCCAAAACCTCTCCTAGAGAGGAAAACCCACAAGGATTTTTATCTTCTTATAAAATCTTCAAATGACGAATTCCAGGACTTATCGACCCAAAACAAAGACCCCTCCAAGACCAATTCATCCTTCTTTAGATGAACTTCTTCACAAAGTCAACCCAAGTCGAACTGCTTCAAAACTTCAAATTTCGGCTTCTATTTTAGAATTTCGGCCACTGCTTTAGGTCTGTACTTTTTTGGCCCTCTTGCAATTTCACACATGTGAGTGGTTTAGAGGTTGAAATTGATCTTCTCACTCCTTCGCTTAGGGTGGTTCTTTCTCCTTAATAACTCATTTTTCAAATTGATCCTCTTTGAACCCAAACTTTAACCTTTTGTGATGACTACAATTTCAGTCTTTGCTGCAATAGATTGATGCCCTAATTCTTTCGAACCTCTGAAAAGATGTAGCCCAAAATAGTCTTCAAACCTTCGATCTATTTTCCTTTGGTTTCTCTTGCTTTTCGCTTGTCCCTTTAGGTCTCCTTTTTGTCCTTTAATGAGCTTGGGATTTTTTTTCCAAATATGGTCAAGTGTCGCTTGTGTATAGGCTTCTAAGGAGCTCTAATTAGGTCTACTTTATTATTTTAGGCCGACTTGTCTTCTTGCAAGCTGACTTGGTCTTGGAGGGAGACTTTTGACTCTTTTGACTCATAATAAATTCCTTTTACATGATACAAAATGCCCAATAAGATCTTTTACATATGCCAATGACTCTGACTCTGACAAAGCCCTAGAAACACATAATGGGTGTTTGACCTAAAACAATTTGACCTAGAGCATGAAACCCATGCTATAAAATAATAATAATAAATTCTCTTTTACATCAAATTCAAAAATCAAGATTACATAAAACATTATGAAAATTAAACCTAGTTACATATTTCAACATGAACCAACAACAAATTTTACCGCTTAATCTTCCTATAGCCAACACAAAAAACAATGGTTCAAGCAATGGATTTCACATAAGAGGATCCTTGCCATGTTCTTCATTGACACCTTTTTAAAATTCTGGACATAGAATGAAAATATTGACCGGCCATAAACCAAAACTAGCATTAAAAAAGCAATATCATTTAAGCAAGAATTTTCCATTTAAGGCATTAAGTATCTAGGCAAGAATATTACATTAATCAATTGTAGCCAACTTCAATGTGTTTCATTTGAGGCTCTCTTAAAAAAGTGCACATACTTGCAAGTTACCAACCATGTCATCAACTCAATTAACCATCAAAAGAAGACATGCCACCAAGGCTTTCTTTGAGGAAATGCCACCAAGCTTCAAATGGGATACTCTTTGAGAATCTTCATACAATGCACATGAGAGATTTGGTGGTAATTTATTAAAACGGCTTAGATTTATACCTTGTAGCATATACCATGAATTTCACAACTTTCATAAAGCTATTGTATTCTTTAGGGAATAGTGGTGAGGGTGAGGTGTGAGACATTCCATTTGTATGTTTTCTACTCTATATTTTGCTATGCAACTTCATATGAAAATCATTTATTATGAGAAGGCAATTCCACATGCTTTGTTCCAAGTTTAGAAATTTGCATCATATGTTCAACAATTAGATCAAGCTATCATTCAAAATAAGGTTTTATTAAGGATTCATGAAATATAGTGAAGCCCTTTCTAAAGTTGTGCAACATGAGGAAATTACGCTAAATGAATGATTTCACAAGGCCTTTTCCACCTATGGGATCTTAAACAAAAGCCACATTCTCTCAACCATAAGATTCACAAGAAGAAATGCCAAGGCATGGGGGGAATGCTTTAATAAAAGGATTATCAAAGAAAGCTTCAATCTCAAATGTATCAAGGTAATTAATGCTCTCAACAATATCAAGAGCTGAAATTTTAATGAACATGAAACATCTCAACAAGAACTCATCAACATAATCTTACAATGCCATTTCACTTCTCTGCAAAATATGCCATAAAGTGTTATGTATTCTACTTGAATGTTTATTTCTCCATCTTTCCTTACCATTTTATGAACAAAAATGTTGTATACCAAAAGAGCAAGTTTCAAATGTCATTCTTCCAACTCCTTCAAAAAAGTCTACAACACAAACTTGAACGTAAGAACAAACCATTAGAGGAAAAAGACATTAAAAAGTGGATTCATAGGGTTTTTCCATTAACAACTTCTTTAATAAGAGTATCGCTATATGATTTATGAGAAATTTCACAAGCATATCACTATATAAGAGTATCACTATAAGATTTAGGGCTTGCTTCGATGGGAGAGTTATCAACAAAACTCAAGCTTGAGAGCAAGAGATGAAAACCCTTCTAGATGGAAGGCCAATCGTGAATTCTTGTAACCAAGCCATCTTCACAAGTCAAAATGGTTTGAGAAGGCCTTGGTTGTTCATTGTTAAGGTAATGGTTTGAGAAGGCCTCGGTTGTTCATTTTCAAGGTAATAAGATTGATAATGAGATTGAAACAAGCTTCATTTTACTAAATATTTTCATTCTTTCATATTTGTTTAATCAATTAAATATTTTCAAAAATATTTTTTGTTAGTAACTTTTCATTGTAGATATGGTTGAGGTTTGAAATTTTACTAGTATAGATTTATTTTAAATACAGATCTAATATGAATCGATCTTATTTTTTTATGTGCAATTTTTTTATGAATCAACATTATTTAAATATTTTTTAGTAGTTTATTAATTTTTTTTATTTTTTATTTTTTTACAATTTTTATTTGGACTCACAAAAATAAAATTTCAATTTTAATAACAAATAGACAAAAATACACATTATACTGAATTGTAAAATAAATCTCTCAACTCAATAAATATAAAAAATTAAACATTTACAAAAATAAAAACTTTAAACATTGAGTGCCTGATGTTCTCTGGCAAAAGGGAGCCTTATTCCTTCTTTTTCTCCCAAAAAAAAATCTGCAACATGACATTTAGCATTTGAGACCAAACATCAAGAGGAAAATGGCGTTTGGTTGAATAAAGTAACATCTCATCCAGACACACATAGATTCATCACGGGAGCGTGCTAACAACCCATGGAAAAATACAATCAAAGGATATTAACGCATTTAAGCTATGTACTTGTTAAAAAAGACATGAAATCAATCTAGCTTAAAGCTATTAAAGCAGTTGAAAATCATTATTTTAATATAAATACGATTTAATCTTTCAAGCTATAAAAAGTTTACCAAGTGATTGGAAATTTTTTTTATTATTGATCATTTTTGGAGTGATCTGTGTGTTCTGGTTTAAAATGTCCAAAGTTTCAAGTAGATATTTTAGTTTAAAATGTTTAAAGTTTCAAGCAGATATTATACTTTGTTTAAAATGTCCAATGTTTCGAGTAGATATTCTGATTTAAAATGTTCAATGTTTCAAGTAGATATTATATCAAGGAAAAAAAATTGAATGAACAAAACAGGTTTGAAAAAGAGGAATTTATTTATTTACTTCTGTGTATCATGAAAAGCATGTATCATTGCAAAAAAAAAAAATTTAGGTCCATAAATCTTTCATTTATCTTAATTTTAGATCTATCAAATGCTAAGAGGGATCAAATCTTACATTTCAAGAAATTTAATTCCTCTCCACACTTGATAAATCTGAAATTAAAACAAATCTAGACCAACTTATAACTCTAGACTAATTTATAAATCTACATATAAAAATATAAATATTTAATAAAAAATATAGTCCAAATAGATACTGCATTGCAATCTCTTATTTTTCCATTCAAGACTATATAAAATTGATAGTTATCATGTGTTATACATAATGCTAACAATGATTCTCAGTCCTTTATGTTTTCATGTTGATGTATTTGTCTTTGTGCACAAGGTGCCTTTTCGGACATCTGACTTTTGCTTGTTTCTCAAGATGTCTTGGATCATGGCTTCTCTTGCCACCCTTTTGTATCTTATGATGGTTTTATATTGTCTCAATATAATCTATGATGCTCTTTTCTCTGAAGAAAAAAATACATAATGCTAACAATGATATTTATAGATATAAATGTAAAATATAGAGTAGATCCTGCATTGCAACACATCTTTTCCGGGCACTGCCAGAGTGATAGCTTGTAAACACTATTTTTCTCATCCTTAATTTTGTAATTCTTCAGCATCTTTAGAAACAAATTTAGGTCTCAGTTTAAATCATATGGCACACGCTACTGCTTTCTTTTCCAACCCCTTAATTTTGTCAAAATCTTAGAAAACAAATCTAGGTGTTAGCTTGAATCATTTGGCACAACAGACGTTGAGGATAAGAATAATATACATTATTCGTTGACAAATTTCAAATCTGGCTACGAATTTTGAAGAACAAATAAGTCATTACAATTTCAACAAAACAGGCCTGAACACCGAACCCCATGATTATACTTGACACAATTTAATGACAGTGAACCCAAATATAATGGTATACTTTCCATATAGTAAATTTAATGACAAATAAGGCAAATGAAAGATGTAGACTTTTCTTATGGTAAACTTAAGATTTTGACCTAAATAGTTATCTCAAAAACTGAGATGGATTGGTAATCTAGATGTTCACAAATCCAAGCAGTAGAGTTACTTCCTTTTAATAAAGCCAACCAAGATAAATCAAGTCTGTGCAGATCAGAAGGAATTTATAGCTTTTCAACTGCTTTAATAGAGAAAAGTTTCCAACTGCTTTTCTCTAACTTAAAGATATTAAAGCAATTCAATAGAGAAAGGTTCAATTTTCTATAAGGTGAGAATTCTCCATTCCAACTGCTTTAAGGTGGGAATTGAACCTTTCAAGGTTTAAATCTAATATAGAAAAATGAGGGGGTTTTACCATTGTGAGATCCAGAAATCTCCATTCCAACTGCTTTAAGGTGGGAATTGAACCTTTCAAGGTTTAAATCTAATATAGAAAATTGAGGGGGTTTTAACATTGAGAAAGATTCAATAGAATTTTTCTCCTGAGATCCATTTATCTTAAAAGTCATGAAGTCCTAGTAGCCAAACATGTGGCCGCACTTAGAAAAAAATTATATCAATAACCCCATAATTCATGCACAGAGATCAAGCTTATTAAGAAAGTTAAATATTGCTAGCTAATCGCACGGTCATGAACATAGTACAATCCAAGAAAAAAAATAATGTTTAAAACAAATTTGAGAAATAATTTCATGATCCTGTTGAATTTATGTACCTTCACTATTTTCTAAAATGTGCACAGAAAAAAAAATTGAAATACATTTCTTTAGTGATTCTAGTTTGGTCATTCCTGGGATGAAAGAGAACATCTACCTGTAGATGTTTTTCTCGAGCCAATAAGGATTATTTAAAGTTGGTAAACACCTTTCACGACCTGGAAAACAAAAAAGACCTAGAAAAGCACTTCAAATGAGGGACAACTAAACCAATGTATGTCACTCTCTGCCCATTTCCTCAAGCACAACACAACTGAAAAAACAAGAAGGGAGAACAGATACTGAGAGGAGACAAATGGTGGTGTGAAAACACACCGTTTGATATTGATAAATAAAGAATCAAGCCCTCTCTCCACGGATACGACGAGCGAGCTGAATGTCTTTGGGCATGATGGTCACCCTCTTGGCGTGGATGGCGCAGAGATTGGTGTCTTCAAAGAGACCAACCAGGTACGCCTCCGCCGCCTCTTGGAGCGCAGCCACAGCAGAGGATTGAAACCTCAGATCGGTCTTGAAATCCTGGGCAATCTCCCTCACCAGGCGCTGGAAAGGGAGCTTCCTTATCAACAGCTCGGTGCTCTTCTGGTACTTTCGGATCTCACGGAGGGCAACTGTGCCAGGCCTGAATCTGTGAGGCTTCTTCACTCCTCCTGTCGCCGGGGCAGACTTCCGAGCAGCCTTCGTTGCTAGCTGCTTCCGCGGTGCCTTCCCACCGGTCGACTTTCGGGCTGTCTGCTTCGTGCGGGCCATCTCTCTATTCTTTCTGCTTCTATTCGCTTTGTATTTTCAAAGTTGCTCAACGATGAAGTGCCTTTGGCCCGCCACCGCTGGTCATTTTATTCACCTGCTCAATTTCAAATGGCATTTCGAATTCCCGCCAATACATCTCCACCGTCCATTTTTCGACATGATCCACGGCTCCCGACTCTCCTATGCTTCTCCCACCCCACGGATCGCCAATAGGGCCTAATCCTTCACCACATTAATGTGTGGAGATATGCGCATAATTTTTTTATTATTTAATTTTATGTTAGTTTACTTTATTTGATCCCATTGAAACTTCAACTTTTTTTATCATTGAATTTAATTTTATTTAATCCTTCTTTTCTATCGATTTTTTTTTCCCAAAATTTTGATGTAATTTAAAGTTATCGATTAAAATAAATATTTTATTTAATTCTTTTCTATCGATGTTTTTTTCCCTAAATATTTTACTTTTTTTAATGTAAGATTTTATTTTTTAGATTAATTTGAAGTGAGGCTAGGTTTAGATTTGTTATTGGATAGAAGAACAATGATCAATTTAATGGAATACTTATCATTAAGAGCTTGGTCGAGCTTGGATATTTTTTGGAATAGTTTTAATTCCCTCAAAGTGGTTTTCATCCTCAACCCCGATGGTTTTTGCATTGTTGGAAAGCTAATAGTATGTGAGCGTTATCACAAAGTTTTGACCCCAAAAAGTGTCATTTAATGCCTCAAAATGGCTCTAGAAGTTGATGGAACATGGATCACCAAACTAAGGGGTTTGCTCTTAAAATGGGTTTACAAGCCAATTTTTCCTTCCAAAAAGTACCAATATAGATCGAAATTTATATAATCATCCATTCTAGATCACGTGATTTTGAATTAGTCATGCACTTAATCAAACTTGAGCTATGATAGCCTCAAAAAAATAACCAATTGCATCAACAACAATGACACGAACGAAAGGGGCAAGGCGAGAGTCTCACTTTAGAGATTTGTGAAAGATCATTGTATCATATAAGATACCATTGATAGACAATAAATTTGAATTTATAATCTTAAAAAGGGATTTAAGCACAGAAACAAAAGGAAGCAAAGGAGGATTTTAAGAACATTATCTTAAAGAAGCTTTCCAAAAAAGTGCATATGTAGGTTAATGTGTATATCAAGTTGATGTTGAATAAGATCTCTAGTGTGTTGAATGGCACTTTGATAATCACTCCAGAGGGAAATTGAATATTGTTGCTTGAATATAAACTTTAAGGGACCTATTGAAGCCACAATGCTTCTTCACTTACACTAATTGTTGTTCTATACTCTACTTCAACAAGGAAGAACAAGGACATGTTGCTTCTTACAAGGCAAGTGATAGGTTTAGAACAAAGACTAAAAACTTAACCTACAATAGACTTTCAATCATCGAGGTTACCAACAAAATCGTAGCAAGTGAAACCAACCAACAGAAGAGTTCCCCCCTAAATTGTAATGTATCCCAAACTAAATCATACCTTAGATATGTTGAAGTATACTTTCTACCACTTTCCAGTGGCTCTTGTGAGGTGTTTGCATGTGTCTGGTAACAAGACCAACATCAAAGGAAATAAAAAAATGGGCATGAGTCAAATACAAAATGTTACCAACTAATTGATGGTACAAATGGCATCTACTTCATGTGTAGTACATGTGGCATAAAGTTTGACTCCAAATTAGAAGGGATATGGGGTTGGTTTACAATCTTCCATGTGAAAATGATGAAGAAGGTCACATGCATACCTAGACTTGGAAAGGGAAATTCCTTTGTCAATTTCCAAGACTTGGAAGTTAAGAAAATAATGCAAATATCCTTAGTTTTGCATTTCAAATTTCTTCTGAAGTTTGAATTTTATATGAGTTATAATCTTGGGATAATGATTGATGCCTACTTAGTCTTACAATGACCCCAAACTCCCCCTTCAAATGTGAAATTAGAACAAACTGCAAATGAACACCAAATTTCCTTAAATCAGGCACTAAGCGTAAAGGTCCACGTGACTTAGCAGTGTAACCAAGCATCAAAGTCAAAAGGAACAAAGGGTTATTCGTTTTCAGACCACTGGACTATCCCTTGAACAACAATATCCAAACACATTGATAACTCGATCCCGACGACGGGACGACACTTGACAAAGAAACTCATAACAACCCCGAGTTAAAGTTCATGTAATAAAGTTAATAAAGGTAAACGAACAAGACCAAGGTCATGGGACACATATTCCAAGTTGAATGTTGGGTAAAGCATCCTAGTGGGTGTCACTTTCGGCTTATGTAGAATTTCTTGTAGATTCACAAGCTCATGTAATGTACTAAAGCACATGACAAGAATCTACTTCTACTTACAACCAGCGGAAGCAAATAGATTGAGGAAAACAATATGAACAAGAATAAGATAAATCAATGGCACATAACACAAGATGTATCTGGGGAAAGCCACTACTCAAAACCCCACTATCTATATTGCATATATCATAAATATGAGTGAAGATACAAAGCTTGTTCTCACTAGAACAATTCCGCACAAGTATGCTCAACTCTCTTAGCTCACAAGCAAGCTCTTGGCCAACACTTAGCCAATTTTGCAACTCTCCAAGCCCCTAATCTCTTGTGTAATTCATAGGATGAATAGCCCATATTTAAAGGGAATTCATGCTTCCAAAACTACGCAATCCAAACATAGGATCAATCTCTGATGCATGCATGATATTTACACTCCAATAAATAATACCACTGATAGTACATTATCCTTGCACTCTAGTCTCAACCGGGACTTTCTCTGAACTGACATGCATGAGTTTCTCATGAGGGAATATTCAGTTAATTGGACTAGCATTAGTGGATGCATTAGTGCACCAACTTACTCATAGTCCTCTATTAGTTCCAAAAACAATTTAGAACTAATTTAACTGAACTTAACTCAGTAAACTAAGTGATCTAATTTCCAACTCAATTTAAACGCATATTGGACCCCTAAAACTTAGGGAGAACATATACATGACTATAGAAATACTTCCAACTCAAAATTCCTAAGATAATTAAGTTAATTAAACTTAATTAACTATTTACAAGTTGCTATGAGAATAGAATTCGATTTTAATTCTCAGTTTAATTCAAGGACAAATTAAAGTCAAATTTCTTGTTGCCATTTCTCAACACTCCCCCTCAACAAGAAAGGGATTATCAGCTACCTCGATCATGTCTTTGTGAAACTCAAATTTACATCTTGACAATGCCTTTGTCAAAATGTCAGCATCTTACTCCTCCATGGGAATGTACTCTAACAACATAATCCACCTCAATACACAATCTTCGAGATGATAATATCGAATATCATATGCTTGGACCGATCATGAAAAACTGGATTTTCAGAGAGTTTGATACAACTATGATTATCGTAGTAAATCACAATTGGATCCATCTGTTGACCAACCAAACCAACCAAGATCTTCCTCATCCAGGTGGCCTCACATGCTGCCTGACTCGTAGCCATGTACTCTGCCTCTGCCGAACTATGTGCAACTGATCTATGTTTCTTGTTATACCAAGAAATTGTTGTTGACCCAATACTAGAGATCCCCCCTGATGTGCTCTTCCTGTCGGATGGACTCTCTACCCAATCTGCATCGATGAAGCCTTGAAGCTTCACTCCCTCTGTCAGTTTGTACCATAATCCATACTAAGAAGTGCCCTTGAGGTATCTCAACACATGTTTTGTTGCCTTACAATATAGCTTGCTAGGCCTAACCATCGCTTGACTACGTTGGTTAATTGCATAACACATATCTCGTCGTGTGTTCACCAAGTACATGAGTGAATCCACGAACTGTCCATAAACGGTAGCTTCCACTACTTCCCCTGAAGTAGCATCCTCCTTCCTCCAGTTACCTACTAGAGGAGTCTCCATGGCTTTGCTACTCTTCATGCAGAATCTCTTGAGTATCTCGTTGGCATACTTGCCATGAGACACAAACAACTCCCCATCTCCTTGTCATACCTCCATGCCAAGAAAGTAATGCATGAGCCCCATGTCCTTCATCTCAAACTCCCTTGCAAGGTCTTCCTTGCAAGACTTGATCAATTGATCATCACCTATTAGTATGAGATCATCAACATAAAGTACAATGATCAACAGTTTACCTTCCACCACTATGTGGTACAGGTTCGCATCCGCTTCACTCTTCGTGAAGCCCAACCCGGTGAAGTAGTTGTTTATCCTGGTGTACGAAGCACAGGGTGCTTGCTTCTTGAGCCGGTACACATGCGACTCATGGTCAAAGGTTTCAAAACCTTCAGGCTTCTCTATGTACACCTCTTCCTCAATCATGCCATTAGGTAAGGTTGTCTTCATATCCATTTGATGTATCTTCTAACCCATTTGTGCTGATAGTGCCAATATAGATCTGATCGATGAGTACCTTGCAACGGGAGCAAAGGTCTCATCATAATCAATCCCCTTTACCTGTGAAAATCCACGGGCCACAAATATAGCCTTATGCTTCTCGACACTACCATCTGCAACTTGCTTTACCTTGTAAAGACAACAGGAGCTCACCATTGACTTGTCCTCTGGTCTTGGGACCACATCCCAAATACTATTACAAACTATGGAGTCATACTCCTCCAGCATGGCATCAACCCAAACAGGTTGTTGCACTGCTTCCTTAAAGGAAGATAGCTCTGTCACAACACATTCGCCCATAAGAGCCATGCATCCAGTGTACCTCTCAAGTGACCTCCTCGGCCTGCGATGAGAAGTGGGTGCGCCCACATTCTCTCGTGCATCATCTAACAATCTGCCAACCTCTCTGGTGCGTTTTCTTCCCTCTCTAGACGACTCTGCCTGAGTGGCTATCTCCACTCCCAGATCCTCTGCATGTGGCTAGTCCACATCAATCTGAGGCTCCTCAACCTTAGGAGCTAAAAGCTCTTCATCCGCATGTAGCTCAAGTTCCCTCTAAAGGGAAACTCGCATGACCTTCTCATCGAATCTAACATCCTTGCAAACCACTGAAATCTTGTTGGTCGACAAGTACACTCGATAGTTGTGAGGTGTATCAGTGTACCCCACAAATATCCCCAACTCTGTTGTCGGCTTAAGCTTCTTCTATGCATCTTTAGTCACAAGACAATATACCAATGACCCAAAAATCCCGAAGTGACCAACATCTGGCCTCTTACCAGAATAAGCCTCCTCTGGTGTCTTCATCTCAAGTATCTGATGTGGGCTACAGTTCTGAACATAAACCGTTGTGTTGCATCCCTCAGCCCACAAGTGTAGTGGTAGGCCTGGATCATGCAACATCTCCCTTGTTGCCCCTACTATGCTTTTGTTTTTCCTCTCGACTACCCCATTCTACTGAGGGTTATGGGGTGTCGTCAACTCATGTTTAATCCCTTCCGTTGCACAAAAGTTCTTAAACTCATTTGAGACATACTCACCACTGTTATCACTCCATAGAGCTTTAACCTCTTTCCCAACTCTTTCTCCACCAATGCTTTAAACTCACAAAACTTTGTGAAGGTTTAATCATTTTTCTGCATGAAAAATATCCAACATTTAGGAGAATAGTCGTCAACAAATATATGTTAGGTCCCCATACTACTAGTTTAACCCCTTATTGTTATTAGTGCAACCCCCTTATGGTATTGTTGTGCCCATGTAGTCTCCATGTTGTTATTATTGTGCCTCATAGAAACCCACTATTGTTATTGTTGTGCCCCTACAATATTACTATTATGTAGGCTTTGATTATATTGGGACCACTTAGACTCCTATATATAGAAAGGAGGTATTGTCATTTGTATCATCAAAGAATTGTTCATTTGTGTAATGTAAAGGAGGTTGCCCCCTCGAAGAGGCTGATTTTGAATTCATTGATCTATCTTTTCTATCTTTTGTGAGTTGGTTTCATAACATTTGGTATCAGAGCTTTGGATTCTAGGGTTTCGCTGCTCCAAACAGGCCATCATGGAATTTTCGATATAACTTTTTCTCTACAAAGTTTAAGAAGATAAATAAAAAACCCATTTAAGCCTAAATCGTTCTGAACCTCGGGTCTGAATTTCAGACCTTGTCTCGCTATATTTTCGGAGATATGATATGAGGAAGTTAGGGTTTTTGCAAGCTCTAGAATTCCATCTCAAATAGGTCATCGTGGAATTTTTGCTATAAGTTTGTTTCTATGAAGGGTTAGACACTAAAATTAAAAACAATTTGAGCTGAAATCTTAATTTAGCTCGGGCTTGAATTTCAGATCTTGTTTCTCTATATTTTCAAAAATTTGGTTTAAGACATTTAGGGTTTTTGTAGGCTCCTGAATTACATCCCAAACAGGTGATCTTGGGGAAAATCGTCATAAATTTCTCTATGAGTATCACATTTAAATTTCGTAAGAAGTTGCAGAAAGAGGACAGACTTTAGTTTTTGGAGCATTGTTTTCAGGTCTAAAGGTTGAAACAATGACACGTGGAACTTCGTACAATTTCACTCTACTGAAAAAAGTGTATAATCAGGTCAACTTGGGAGATTGGGCATAACGCTTTCTTGGAGAATCCAATTTTGATAAGACTGGTGGCATTGGAAAGAGGACTCAGAGGGCTACCACAGTTCACAATTTTAGACCTTGTAGATCCGAAATTTCAGAGATACATCAGATTCAATATCGGGCTCCTATAAAGTGAAAAAAGGTGTGTAGTTTTTTTTAAGTTTGCATAAGTTTGGTTTGAAAAATTAGTTTGAAGGAATTCAAAGGGCATAGTGAAGCATAATTATCATTAATTGATGCCCCGAAGAAATAAAATGGAAACAACTAGTAAGCAACCTGAAATCTCTAGCATGATTCATGAAGAAGAGGAAGAAGTGCAACATGATATATCAAAATTACGAGACCAAATGCAACAAATTTCACTTTCATAAAAAGTAACAGAAGCTAAGATGGGTGGTTTAAAGAAAGGCGTGGAAGATAAGATGGATGCTTTAAAGAGAGGCATGGAAGATAAGATGGATTATTTAAAGAAATGCGTGGAAGCTAAGATGGATGGTATGAAAGACAACATTGAAGATTGGAAGAAGGACATGGAAGGTTGGAAGGTAGGTTTGACAAAGTTGATATGAGAAAAGCTTCCTAATGGAAAAAAGGTAATAGAAAAAACTCACGATGAGAACAAAATAAATGTTAATCATGATTTCATAGACTCTAACGGTGAATTGAAGACCCACCATGTTCCAAAGGTCGATATGAGCAATTTTGATGGCAAGGATCCCGTAACCGGGATATTACAGATGGAACAATATTTCGATCTCCATAATGTGAAAAACACACAAAAAATACGTATTACAACTTTATATTTGGAATCAAATCAATTTTTATGGTATCAATGGCTTTTCTCTCGTAAACAAATTTTCACTTGGGCAATTTTTATGGAAGAAATGATAGCACATTATGATGATACAAAAAGCAACACTTTCTTTAGCCAATTGATAAATCTCAAACAAAATGGTTCAATGGTAGAGCACATTGAGGACTTCCAAAAATTGAATATAAGGGTAAATGATATTCCATAGAAGCAGAGGATTGATGTCTTCATAGGGATTTTAAAGGATAACATTCAACATGAGGTTCGTCTTTGGGAACTTGATTCATTGGAGAAGGCATTTAGGTTGGCAAGAAAAATGGAAAGCAAAATTATGGCAACAAGGAAGCCTACCACTCACAACTATAAAGATGGAAGTGTTGTTTCGCCTAGCCTTTCACAACCTACAAGGTTGACACTACAACAATTGGAAGAAAAAAGAGCAAAAGGGCTTTGTTATAGTTGTGATGGCAAATACACTAAAGGTTATAAATGCGCCGAGAATAAATTATTTTACATAGATTGTGAAGAGGAGGAAGAAAAGGAACAAGAAACATCAAAAGAAAAGGATATACATGAGGAACAAACCCTAGAGAAAGAAAAGATGAATTCGACCATATCTTGTAATGCATTGCCCAGAATTACCATTCCTCAAACTATCAAGATAGAAGGACATATTAAGAAGAGAAAGGTAATAGTTTTGATTGATTCGGGTAGCACCCATAATTTTATTCATTGTAAGATAGCCAAGGAATTGAATTGCTTCCTATATCCAGCACAAGAGTGTCAAGTGACAGTTGCAAGTGGAGGAACCATAAATTGCTCTGGAAAGTGTCATAATATCGAGCTATCCATGGGAGAATATGTATTGAATAGTCCAATGCTTTCCATTCCAATGGGTGGTGTTGATGTTGTAATATGATTCCAATGGCTACAATCCTTAGGTACAATAGCTTTTAATTTTCAAGAACCTTTCATGAATTTTTTTATTTTTATTTTTTTTTAGAAGGAAAGGAAGTTGAATTAAGGGATATCGCACAGAAATCGGGAAAGATAATCAGCTCTAACGGAATGAAAAAGCTTTTAAAGAAAGAACAACGGGGCGTAATTGCAAAATTATGTTCACTAGAGGTTCCCACATCGAAATCATCTATTTCTCCAGATCTCCAAAAAGTCTTAGACAGTCATTCCAAGGTATTTGAGACTCCCAAAGGCCTCCCACCTATTCATGATCATGATCATGATATTCATTTGATTCTAGGAAGTGTTCCTCCAAACATCAGACCTTACCTAATGGGAAGACACTTCAAGGTAAAAACAGATCATGATAGTATTAAATACATTTTAGAACAAAGATTATCTTCAGAAGAACAACAAAAATGGGTCACAAAGATGTTGGGTTATGACTTTAAAATCATCTACAAAAAAGGGAAGCAAAATGTTGTTACAAATGCACTCTCAAGAAAGGATGAGGATGTGGAAGCATTGTTTTGTGCCATTTCTATTATCCAACTAGATTGGATAAACGAAGCAAAGGATGAATGGAACAATGATGAAGAAGTGTGGGAACTCATTCAAAAGTTGCAGAAGATCCAAGTTCAAACAATATTGCCAAAACTTGACGAAGAAGGAAAAACCATATTGAAACTTGAAGCAGTCATAGAAATAAGAAATCGACAGCTATGAAATCAATCAATTTCAGAGTATCTCATCAAGTGGAAGAACTTACCCGCTGAATATTCCACATGGGAGGATGAGAATTTTATACAGAAGCATCCAGAACTACTCAAGCATTGAGGACAAAACTTTTTGAAGGAGAGGGTCATGTTAGGTCCCTATACTACTCGTGTAAACCCTTATTGTTATTAGTGTAACCCCTTTATTGTATTATTGTGCCCATATAGTCCCCATGCTATTATTGTACCCCATAGAAGCCTATTATTGTTATTGTTGTGGCCCTACAATACTATTGTTATGTAGGCTCTGATTGTATTAGGACCGCGTAGACTCCTATATATAGAAAGGAGGTCTTGTCATTTATATCATCCAAAAAAATTTCATTTGTGTAACGTAAAGGAGGTTTCCCCCTCGAAGAGGCTGATTTCTAAGTCGTTGATCTATATTTTATATCTTTTTGTGAGTTGGTTTCATAACAATATAACATAATACCTGTGTTTTGTGGATGATGTCGAGAATGGTCCACACACATCTGAATGGACTCGCTCTAGAATAGCCTCTGCTCGACTGTCTTTATCATGAAAGGAAGACTTGGTGTATTTTCCCAAAGCACACCCCTTTGCATGTATCAACTTGATCAAGCATACCTTTGGGAAGACCGGCAGAGATCTGCTACAATATCTTCAAATACCCATGATGCAAGTGGTCCAATCGCCTGTGCCACAACTCGCCAACGCATCAGCTCTGCACCCTTTCTGCTTTTGTGCTCAAAGCAGCACATGCCTCTACCTCCAGCTTATAGAGATTCTTCACCCGAATTCCTATCTTCTTTACCTGACCCGTGGCTATGTGTCGAAGGAATGCCTTTCCTTTCAAGAAGATCACATTATAGCCTCTATCCTCAAGCATGGAAACGGATACCAATTTCTTCTTCAGCTCGAGCACATACATAACATTCTTCAAGGTGAGCGGAGCCCCATGCTCCCTCTGAAAAGTAATTGTGCATAATCCAGTAACACTGTACTTCCTGTCATCATCCATCTCGATATGCATCTAGAGATCTTTCTCCTCCAGGTCACTGAATAACTCTTTGTCGCCATTCATGTGGAATGAAGCTCCATTGTCTAAGTACAATACACTTCCCATCATTGATGACACCATGCATGTAATGAGGGAAAAGTCCAATTCGAATTGAGAGGCCAAAGCCTCACTTGCCGCTCCTCCTAAGGACTTCTTCTTGGACTTGATGAGTGGACAATTTGTAGAAAAATGGCCCAGCACATGACAATGAAAGCACTTAACTTTGTTCATGTCTTTTTTCTTAATTCCATGATAAGAATCCAATTTGGAATGGGAAGCTTTCCCTTTCCCCTACTTCACCTTAATCTCTAAGGCACAATTCTCTTCATCATCACTCTTTGATGAAGAGTCATCCCTGGGGTTTCTCCTAATCTCCTCCTGCATCAAATATGACCACAATCATTCCCAATTCGAAAGCTTCTCCCAACCATTGACAAAGTCCCGATAATTATGCCAACTCTTTGTGAGTCCTACAAGAGCAAGACTCACCATATCATCCTCGATAACCGTGATTCCAACACTTCCAATTTCATCACGACATTGAGTGAACTTGGTCAAGTATTTTGGAATAGTATTTCCTTTCTCCATTTTTTTATTCGAAGTTTGTCCTTCAGTGCCAATTTCCTTTGGTCATTATTGTTCTGGTACAAGTCCATCAATGCTTTCCACATAGCATACAAATTTTCCTTGCCATGGAGACTCGAGACAATGTGGTCTCAAACTCCCTCAAGGATTATCCACCTCGCCATCACCACACACTTCTTCCATTCGGCCAAATTTTGTGTGTCCAATGTTGTTGGCTTAGGAATCTCTTGATCAATGAATTCCTTCAAGCCATTATCCTCTATCACAACCTCCATTTTGTCCCTCCAAGCTATAAAATTTGAGCTGCCTCCCAAGGCATACTCGAGCTACTTACCGTTGAATTCCATCTGTCGATCCTTAAGTATGTATTGCAAATTCGAATTTCACCTGTAACCCAAAACTAAAAACTTAAAAATCTCCTCTAGTATATTGTCTTCAGCTCCGATACCCTGTAGAATTTCCTATAGATTCACAAGCTCATGTAATGTACTAAAGTGCAGGACAAGAATCTACTTCTACTTAAAACTAGCGAAAGCCAATAGATCGATGAAAACAATATGAACAAGAAGAAGATAAATCAATGGCACATAACACAAGATGTATCTGGGGAAATCTACTACTCAAAACCCCGCTATCTGTATTGCATATATCATAAATATGAGTGAAGATACAAAGCTTGTTCTCACTAGAACAATTCCACACAAGTATGCTCAACTCTCTCAGATCACAAGTAAGCTTTTGGCCAACACTTAGCCAATTATGTAGGTCTCCAAGCCCCTAATCTCTTGCGTAATTACTAGGATGAATAGCCTGTATTTAAAGGGAATTCATGCTTCCAAAATTGCGCAATCCAAACATAGGATCAATCTCTAATGCATGCATGATATTTACACTCCAATAAATAATACCACTGATAGTATATTGTGCCTGCACTCTAGTCTCATCTGGGTCTTTCTATGAACTGACATGCATGAGTTTTGCATGAGGGAATATTCAGTTAACTGGAGTAGCACTAGTGGATGCATTAGTGCACCAATTGACTGTTAGTCATCTATTAGTTCCAAAAATAGTTTAGAACTAATTTAACTGAACTTAACTCAGTAAACTGAGTGATCTAATTTCCAACTCAATTTAAACTCATACTAGACCCCTAAAACTTAGGGAGAACATATACGTGACTATAGAAAGACTTCCAACTTGTAATTCCTAAGCTAATTAAGTTAATTAAACTTAATTAACTATTTACAAGTTGTTATGAGAATAGAACTAGATTTTAATTCTCAGTTTAATTTAAGGACAAATTAAACTCGAATTTTTTGTTGCCATTTCTCAACAGTTTATTATGGCTAAGGAAATTGGTAAAGGCAAAGAGCCATTAATTGACATTTATTTATGAAAATAAAGGAAAATAGGAGAAAAGGGAGATGAAAGGTCACATATTTGCATGAGAGGGAAATTGAAGGACAAATGAAGGAAAATGAAGAAAATAGAGGCCTCAATAATAAAAAGGCTTATGAGGATCTGTTCATGGTTTTTTGTTAGTTCACTTTTGGAGCTATCTCTCTATTCTATCGTACTATTGCACACTTAGAGAATTTTTGGAGTACTCTAGCATTGGAGAAAGCAAGCAAAGGAAAGCAAAGGACAAGCAATGAAGGTTGGATCAAGCAGCATCAGCAGGAAGACTTGTAGGTAATAGGTTGCATGTGTGATTTCCCAATTGGTTTGTGAATGCATGGTACATGCATTTGTGTATTTGGTTCTCTTGTTGTCATTGGCATGGGTTTTGTTGGGTGTGATAGTAGTTCTCAACCTTGCCTTTCCATTTCCAGATAGCCATGATGTGATGGGGTTCTTTTGTTTGGTTGAGTTTTAGAATCGGGTGAGGTGGTCTTAGGAAAATTCCCAAGGGTTGGGGGTGGAGGTGGCTTAATATTCGAGAAGCCCTCAACAAGTGGGTGGAGACAAAAAAAGTCCTCAAGGGAATGGTGAAGAAATGTTAATGCATCTAAGCTTGTTTTAGGCCTAGTGATCTCTTGATCAGTTTTGGTGGGATCGCGGTAGCCTGAGGGTAGAGGTGGTTTAATCTCTGGGAAGCCCTGGCTATTTATGTCTTGGTTTGCTTATGTGACCTATTTAACGGCTTTGGTGAGATCGCGGGAGCATGAGGGTGGAGGTCCTTTAATCTCTGGGAAGCACTAATTGCTTTTGTCTTGAGTTCCCACATTCATGCTTGGAATATGGCATGAGGGTGATTGGTTAAAAGAAAGATTTGGTTCATCCCAATCTATGGTCGAGTGGTACGTGGAAGTCCCTAATTTGGTTGGCATATGTTAATAAGAGTTATTTTCCTATGGTATTCTACCAGTACTTGTACTTTTTATTATGTGGCTTTGTTGGGTGTTCTGTCATGGTTATTATTCTAGTTATAAGCATGGTTCCATAACAGGGTCTAGCTATGGATATTGATATGTTTTGATTATTTGATGAATGCATGAGCTAACAACTGTTATTGTAATTATTGTGAAAGGGCTTTAGACCTTCTTGATGATTCTTAGATAAGTTCCAGACTCCTATGTTCATATATGCATTCATGACCTGTAGATTAAATGTTTACCATATGTTTGACGAAATGACTATCGTGGTTAGGCTTGGTTAGGTTAAGTCCTTGTTCACTTTTTGTATGATTAACATTGTCTTCAAGCCATTTATCATTCTGGAAATTTTTAGGAAGTTTTGGGCAGTGGTCTAGAGGTTGGCCTAAAATTAACGCTCAAATCTCGGGACCGCAGGCACTGAGCATATTATTTGAGGTCACAACTACACCCAGGCAAGCTTGAGCATGCGGTTGGAGGGTCACAACTACACCCATGCAGGCTTGTGCATGTGATTAGGGTGTTAGGTCATTAAAAAGGCAGTTTAACTCTGGGTCTCCCAGCCAAGGTGGTCCTTTGGCCCTTGAGTGTCCTGTAAGCCTTGTAAGATGTCAATTTGTGGATAGTAAGTTCCATTTTTCGGCCCCACTTCCATAACTGAAGCTTGGAGATCAACTCATGTCATAGTAACTCTTCGTCTCATGTTTACCCCGACATACCAGTGAAATTGGGTAAATGTGGGAGGGATGGCTACATATTTGTATCAGAGCTCCCAGGTTCAACAATTGGACTAGATGGGCGGGATGTGTTTCTTATGCATACATGTCAGTGTCTATGTGGTTGTTATGCACGCATTGTTATGGTTATGGTTGTCATGCATGAAGTCATTGTATGTAGTTAGTGTTATCATGCATGATGTCGATATATTGATATGGTTATGTATATACATGTATCGTGCTAATTTAGATTGATTTTGCATATGAGATAACCTCCCCTGAACTTCATTGAGGTATGTTGATTATGTTTATATTTGGTTTATCTAACATGGTGTGTTTGCAGGAAGAAGAATATACGAGATGAATAGCAAAATGGTGGACTACAGTTCATGAGACTCTCCTTATAGATCAGATGAGCAACACAGAGATGAGCATTCTCCTGACATAGCAGACACCTTGAGAATTTTAAAGGCATATATAAGAAGTTTCAAGGTGGATAATGACATAATCATACAGTGATAGGAAAGGCTTGCTAGGGCACATGAAAAATAAGCAGAGGTTAATGTAGTTATCCTTCAGAATTTGTCAAACTTGCAATGACAAGGATAGCCACAGATTAGTTATGGACACGAGGACACCACTAATGGGGCATATGGTAGTAGGTCTCATGGTGGGCACACATCAGATATGAATGACACAGTCATATATGGTAGGTTATTGGATACACCTAATATGAGAGGTAGTGGTTATGGGTTCTACTCTAGTTTTGGTTCATACATGTATCATGATCATTGTCGTTATCATCCTTACAGGAGGAGTGAGAGGGGATACTTGCCATATGATTTCAAGAAAGCCAAGGCACCTACATTTGATGGAGAGTTGAAGAAACCAAAATATGCATAGGCATGGTTGCTTGGAATGAAGAATTTCTTTGAGTTGCATGACTACACAGAAGAACATGAAGGCTAGGATAACTATTTTCAATCTCAAAGGGAAAGCAGACATCTGGTGGGAAGATGTGAAGCATGTTAGAGACATTAGGACAAAGGAGTTGAGTTGGCATGAATTCAAGAGACTCTTCAGGAAGAAGTACTTGTCAGAGAGGTACTATGATGGAAAGGCCAAGGAGTTCTATGAGCTGAATATGGGATCTATGACAGATGAGGAGTACATGACTAAGTTCCTGGAGTTGTTGAGGTATGTGTCGTATCTTAAGGATGAGAAGACAAAAGTTTAGAGATTTATGGGTGGACTACCATTAGCATTTTAAGGATCAGGTTAAGTATGATGAGGCTTAGTCGCTGGAAGAAGTCATTAGAAAGTTGAAGCATTGCTATGAGGAATTGAAACATAAGACTGAGTCTAATCATGGTTGTAAAATTAATGACAAGACTAAAGGAAAGTGGCCATCGAAGTGGGGAAGACCTCAGGATGCCTGCGAGAAGGAAAATGTTGCTCTTTACAAGAAATTCAATGCAATTGAGAAGGGACAACAGTCTTAGCCTAGAGAGCAACAAAACATAGGTAGTGAGCCTTTGCAGTGTTGGATATGTGGCAAGGATCATCGCAAGAAGGATTGTTGATGTACATGGTGATAGACCTCATATCTATAGTGCTTATGAGGCACAAACAGTTGGGGATGTTGGATAGAGCATTCTTCGGATCTATGCAACATTTGATAACAAGCAGGTAGATCACCAAGCATCCATTATTGAGATGGAAGGTAAGCTTTGTGATTGATTTGTTTCTATTTTGATTGACCCTGGATCTAATTATAGTTATGTTAATTCTGACTTGGTGGATAAGTGTGGTTTGAGAAAAGAAGTGCATGCAGAGTATTGGTTGGTTCAGTTGGCTACAGGTACTAAGAAAAGAGTTCATCATTGGGTAATAACTTATGCATTTGAGTTAAATGGTATCCCTACATCAACACATCTAAACGTGCTTCCGTTGGGATCATACAATATGCTTATGGGTATGGATTGGTTGTACCTTCATAGGAATAAGGTGGATTGTTATGAGAAGGCTATTGATTGCTTGGATGATGATGGAGAGAAGAGAATATTGCAGGGTAAGAAGAAGCATACATCAGTAAAAATGGTTACAACTATGCAGGCAAAGCACAGTTGCAGGAAAGGGCGTGTATTATTTGCAGTGCATGTTTCTAGTGATAAAGGTAAGGATATTGAAGATGTGGAAGTCTTGAAGAGGTATCTCGTCTTGAAGTAGTTTCAGGATGTATTTCCAACAAAGATTTCAAAATTACCACCTCACAGGGATGTGGAATTCTATATTGAGTTGGCACTAGGAGCAACACCAGCATGAAAGGCACCTTACAAGATGAGCACTCCAAAATTTATGGTATTGAAGTTGCAATTGAAGGAAATGGTGGAAAAAGTATACATTAGGCCAAGTGTGTCACCATGGGGTGCACCAGTGTTGTTTGTGAAGAAGAAGGACAATACTCTTAGGTTGTGCATTGATTACAGGCAACTGAACAAGGTGACGATTAAAAATAGGTATACATTGTTGAGGATTGATACTTGTTTGATCAGTTGAAGGGAGCAGCAGTGTTCTTAAAGATTGATTTGAGATCAGGATATCATCAAGCACACATAAAAGAAGAGGACATCTATAAGATTTTTTTTGAACTAGGTATGGGCATTATGAGTTTGTTGTGGTTCCTTTTGGTTTGACTAATGCTCCAAATACTTTCATTTGCTTGATGAATAGTGTGTTGCGTCCTTATCTAGATAAGTTTGTGATAGTATTCATTGATGATATATTAATATATTCTAAGAATGAGGAAGAGTATGTTGAACACTTAGTAGTAGTACTGAGATTGTTGAAAGAACATCAGTTGTATACCAAGCTTAGTAAGCGCAGCTTATTTCAAACAAAGGTACATTACTTGGGACATGTTGTTTCCAAGGAAGCCATATCAATGGACCTAGAAAAGATCAAAGCTATCATGGAATGGGCAGCTCCTAGGAATGTGGATGAAGTCAGATCATGGGGTTATTAGGTTATTATAGGCAGTTCATCAGGAACTTCTCACGCATTTTCTGTCCTATTACATCCTTGCATAGGGAAGGAAAGAAGTTTGAATGGATAGAGGAATGTGCAACTAGTTTTGAGCAGTTGAAGCAGTTTCTTACAAACACTCCAATTCTAAAGATTACAGATCCATATAAAGATTTTGTGGTGTGTACAAATGCTTACAAGATGGGACTTGGTGGAGTCTTGATGTAGGATGGACAGGTGGTATGCTACGAGTTGAGGAAACTGAATGAGCATGAACAAAACGATGTGATGCATGATATTGAGTTGGCAATGATCATTCATGTAGTGAAGATGTGGAGGCATTATATTCTTGGAAGGAGGTTTATTTTGATGAGTGATCATAGTGGGATAAGATACTTGTTTGAACAACCTAATCTAAATTCCATGCAAGATAGATGGTTGGCCATGCTTGGTGAGTTTGACTTCAAGATCAAGTACATTAAGGGAAAGGAGAATAGGGTTGTAGATGATCTTAGCAGAAGAGCGCAAGAAAATCACATAGCAACTATGAGTTCATACGGGACAAATTTACAGGGTCAGATCTTACAGGCAAGACAACAGGATGACATGTACCAAAAACTTAAGTACAGGTTATAGTAGTAGGGTACAGGTGAATAGGATGTGGAGTATCATATCACGGAAAATGGTTTGGTGAGATTTAGGGACAAGATCTATTTGTTAGACAACAGTGAGCTCAAGAAGCTTATCTTGAGGGATTTTCATGTAAAGTCATATCTAGGTCATCCGGGATATCATAAGACTCTAAGAGCTATGAAGAAATTTTATTGTTGGCCAAACTTGAAAAAGGAAGTGGCTGAGTTTGTGGCTAGATGTTTGGATTGTTAACAAGTAAAAGTAGATTGCAAGCATCCAAGTGGTCTAGTGCATCCAGTTCCAATTCCAGAATGGAAATGGGAGGTCATTTCCATGGATTTAATCACAGGTTTGTCGAAGACATCTAGACAACATGATTCCATCATGGTTGTGGTTGATAGGTTGACAAAGGTAGCTCACTTCATTCCAATGAAGTCTACTAATTTAGCTAGCATGGTAGCTCATGTCTTCATTAGGGAGATAGTGAGATTGCTTGGTATTCCTAAGAAAAGTGTATCCAACATAGATGCCAAGTTCACTTCTAGGTTTTGGAAGGAGTTATTTGCAGGTTTGGGTACAAAGTTGGCCTTCAATACAACTTATCATCCACAGACAAATGGACAAACATAGAGGGTCAACAGGATTTTGGAGGACATGTTGAGAATGTATGTCATGCACCAATAAACGAAGTAGGAGGAGTATCTTCCACTTGTTGAGTTTGCGTATAACAATGGGTATCAAGAGTCACCGATGATGAGTCTGTTTGAGGCAATTTATGGGCGAAGTTGTAATACTCCCATCAACTAGAGTGATCTAGTGAACAAGGTACTAATAGGACTGGACATGTGGCAGAGATGGAACAAGAAATGCAGGTTATCAAGAAGAATTTGAAGGCAGCATAGGACAAGCAGAAGATTTATGCAGATCAACACAAGTCATTTAAGGAGTTTCAGGTTGGGGAGCATATGTATTTGCGCATTAATCCTAAGAGGAGCTCCTTGAGGATTGGATCATGTGCCAAGTTGGCACCTCGGTATTGTGTGGCTTTCGAGATTCTCGAGAGGATTGGACCAGTGGTCTACAGAATTGCACTGTCGCCGACAGTGAAATTCCATGATGTTTTCCATGTTTCATTGCTTAAAATATATGTAAAGAATTTTGATCATGTGATTGACTGGTCTGTATTGCAGGTGGAGCCGGAAGGAGAATTCTAGTCGGAACCTCAGTGCATATTGAGTGGAAGCAATTCATGCTCCAGAACCGAGAAATCAAGCAAGTTAAAGTGCAATGGAAGCACGTTGGTCCCGACAAAGCTAAATGGGAGATGACAGATCATATGCGGGCTATGTATCCTTCATTGTTTGTAAGTTGAGGCAAAGGATTTTTGGTATATTGACATATTTATGTATGGTTGTTATTGTAAATACCGCAATGATTTGTGTTGTAAAGCTCCATTAAGCAGTATGGTTGTCATGTTTTCATGTTTGTCATTTAGGTTTTGCTTTTCAATAGGTTGTTCATTGTAAATACTGCATTGATCTAAGTTATAAAGCTCCATGGGAAGTATGTTTTGGTTTTCAGCGGTATTGTTGGTCATAGGTGTCATAGAACACTAAGGATGGTGTTCCCATAAGGGGGAGGGGGGGAGGGGTTTGTAACAACACCGGGTTAAAGTTCATGTAATAAAGTTGATAAAGGCAAAGGAATAAGACCAAGGTCATGGGACACTTATTCCAAGATGAATGTTGGGAAAAACATCCTAGTAGGTTTCACTTTCAGTTTATTATGGCTAAGGAAGTTGGCAAAGACAAAGAGGCATTAATTGACATTTATTTATGCAAACAAAGGAAAATCGGAGAAAAGGGAGATGAAAGGTCACATACTTGCACGACAGGGAAATCGAAGGAAAGTGAAGAAAATAGAGGCCTCAATAATAATTATGCTTATGAGGATCAATTCATAGATTTTTGCCAGTTTAGTTTTGGAGCTCTTTCTCTATTCTCTCATACTATTGCACACTTATAGCATTTTTGAAGCACTCTAGGGTTGGAGAAAGCAAGAAAAGGAAAGCAAATGAAGGACAAGAAAATTAAAGGAAGGACAACGAAAGAAAAGGACAAGCATGGAAGGTTGGATCAAGCAACTTTAACAAGAAGACTTGCAGGTAACAGGTTGCATGTGTGATTTCCTAGCTAGTTTGTGAATTCTTGGTACATGCATTTGTGTATTTGTCTCTCTTGTTGTCAAAGGCATGGGTTTTGTCAGGTGTGACAGAGGTTTCAACCTTGCCTTTCCATTTCCAGATAGCCATGGTGTTATGGGGCTTTTTCGTTTGGTTGAGCTTTGGATTTCCGGAAGGTTTTGGAACTAGGTGAGATGGTCTTAGGAAAATTCTCAAGGGTTGGCGGTGGAGGTGGTTTAATATATAGGAATCCCTCGACAAGTGGGTGGAGAAAAGCAAATATTTCAAGGTAATGGTGAATAAATTTTGAGGCATCCAAGCTTATTTTTTATCCAGATTTAAACATGAACGCAACAAATTACAAAGATAACCATAAATACAGAGATGCAGCATAAATAATACTTCATTTCATTAATATAAAATACTAAAATATGCTTACAAATAGAAATGGAAATATGCGATGGTAGCTTATCTCTGAGGAAAGATGTGCCGGCTACATGCCTCTTAACTGTCTTACAATGAGGCTCAAAGGCCTATTTATTGTTGAGAAACAATGAAAAACCCCAAGCATCCAAAAACCTAACCCCAGGAGATGAAGCACCAAACTATGGGCCCTGTTTTGGGTAAATTGGTACATCAACTTCCTGGCATCGTAACTTTGGCATACGATCTTCGTTTGAGCCGCACAATACCTCGTTAGAAAGATCTATCCAAGGACTACAACTTTGGGAAGAGCAACATCAATCCATGGACCCATGTTGCTCCTAGTTTTCCCAAAAACCATCGTTTAGGGCCTCAAAATGGCTCCGGAAGTTCAAGACCCGAAAAACTGCTAAAATTAGTAAACTGTGCTACAATTAAAGAAACTGAAAAACTGAAAGAAACAATGGTGGGGGTCTAAGTGGAATTGGCGGGTGGCCACCAATATCCACCTAGATCAATTTTGGGCCTAGTGATCTCTTGACCGGTTTTGGCGAGATGGCGGTAGCCTGAGGGTAGAGGTGGTTTAATCTCCGGGAAGCCCTAGTTGTTTATGTCGTGGTTTTCTTATGTGATCTATTGACCGATTTTGGCGATATCATGGGAGCATGACGGTGGAGGTGGTTTAATATCCAGGAAGCCCTGGTTGCTTTTGTCTTGAGTTCCCACATTCATGCTTGGAATATGACACAGAGGTAATTAGCTGAAAGAAAGATTTGGTTCAACCCAATCTATGGTCGGGTGATACGTGGAAGTATTTGACTTGCTTGGCTTTTGCCTATGTTAATAAGTGCTATTTTTCTATGGTATTATATGAGTACTTGTACTTTTTATTATGCGGCTTTGATGGTTGTTTTATCATGGTTATTATTCTAGTTATATGTTGTTTATAATCATGGTTCCATAATAGGTTCTAGTTATGGATCTTGATATGTTTTGATTAGTTCATGAATGGTTAATGAATGCACGAGCTAAAAAGTGTTATTGTGGCTATTATGAGAGGGCCTTAGACCTTCTCAATGATTCTCAAATAAGTTTTAGACTCCTATGTTCAAATATTCATTTATGACTTGTAGATTACATGTTTACCATATGTTTGATGAAATGATTGTCATGGTTAGGCCTGGTTATGTCAATTCCTTGTTCAATTTTTGTATGATTAACATTGTCTTCAAGCCATTTATCATTCTGGAAAGTTTCAGGAATTTTTGGGCAGTGGTCTCAAGGCTGGCCTGAAATTGTGGCTCAAATCTCGGGACCACAAGCACTGAACTGAGCGGTTTAGGTCACAACCACACCCAGTCAGGCTTGTGCATGCGGTTGGAGGGTCACAAACGCACCCATGCAGGTTTGTGCATGCGGTTGGGTTGTTAGGTCACTAAAAAGGTAGTTTAACTTAGGGTCTGGTCATTTATGGTGGTTCTTTGCCCCCTGAGTGTTTTGTAAGCCCTGTAGGATGTTAGTTTGTAGTTAGTAAGTTCCAGTTTTCAGCCCCACTTCCATAACTGAAGCATGGAGGTCGATCAGGTCATAGTAACTCTTCATCTCATGTTTACCCCGGTAGACCAGTGAAATTGGGTAAATGTGGGAGGAATGGTTACAAAACTTATGATTGTCGACGTCATTAATTGAAAAACTAGCGCCAACAAGATGTTGGCAATTTCAGTGACAAAGATACAAGCGATAGAGCACTTAATGATGAGTGATTGGTGATATATGAGAAAAAATTTACGAACTTAATTTTCGTTTGTTAGCTCCAACAATTAACGAAACTTGCTTGCCACTTATCGTTATGTTTCAGAATTCCTCTTCACTCTACAATCAAATAGTGGTAGCAGACGAGACAACAAGTGATGGGAAAAATTCTATCTCTGAATTCGTTAGTTAACGAGGTGTTATCAGATCACACCCAACAATTTGTTTGCCAATTTTAGACAATTCCAACAGTTTTATGGCTAATGGTTAGGACGTGGACAAAAATTAATTTTACGGGTAAAAGTTTATGTCCCATTAATACACAAAGACTAAAATATATAAAATCATCTAAGCGTGGCTCTGTGGGGTATTTACCCTAGTGAACGAACTCAACCTCGACCCTATGCTCTATTTGTTAACTTGCAATGAAATAAATCTCATGCATGCACAATTTATAACACAGACACACGGGAACTCAATATTGAATAGTGAAATTTGAATAAAAGGGAAGATACTCATTTCACAATCTTGCATAATCCCTTTACACAGTTCTCTCAATCTCTCCAAATCTCATCCCTCTCTAAAAAATTGTAACAGCCATGATAAAAATTCCATGTAAAAATATATAAGACCACAGTTGATGGGACATGTATTCCAAGTTGAACGTTGGGCAAGACATCCTAGGGGGTGCTCATTTGGTTGTTTATGGCTAAGGAAATTGGCAAAGGCAATGGCTAAGGCTTTGGAAAGGCATTAGACATTTATTGGCATTTTATTTACGAAAATAATGGAAATTAGGAGAAAAGGAAGGTGAAAGGTCACATGTTGCATGTGAGGAGGAAATTGAAGGAAAATAATCTAAAATGAAGAAAATAGATGCCTCATTGGTAAAAAGGATTATGAGGATAAGTTGGCAAGTTTGGTCAATGTAACCTTTTGTCAGTTTAGCTTTGGAGCTCTTTCATTCTTCTTCTCTCTCGCTCTCACTCTTGGACACTTGGAGTTTCTTAGAACACTTTGGCATTACAGCAAGAATGACAAAGAAGGCAAGAGGGAGCAAAGATCAAGCAGGGAAAGGTAGGATCAAGAAACTACAACAATCTTCATTACAGAGTTTCTTGGAGCACTTTGGCATTGGAGCAAGAAAGGAAAAGAAGGCAAGAGGAAGCAAAGATCAAGCAGGGAAAGGTAGGATCAAGCAGCTACAACAAGATTCATTGCAAGTGTCGACTCACATTTGTATTTCCTTGCTATATTTGGTATGCATGGGATTACATGTGGTTCTTTTCTACCATGGCATGGGTTTTTCTAGGTGTGACAATATTTTCAGCCTAACCTTGCCATTTCTTGATAGCTTTGAAGAGATGGGTTCTCTCATTCGGTTTATGTGGGATGATTGGATTGGATTCAAAGTTTAGTGGGGTGGATCTCTGAATTGATAAACGCATGATATGAGTGGTCCCTGAAGCAGACCGAGGATCACAAAGCCACTTGCCTAGTAACCCCTGAACCGGACAATGAGTTGCGGTAAAGCCAGATTGTGTGCCTAGGAATCCTTCCCAGTGAATGGTGAGATATACGGTAAAGCCAAGAGGTGGACTTTCTCTCTGTTGGGCCTAATGGTCTCGAGATGGGATGCACGGTAAAGCCTAGAGAGTATGTCTCAGTGTATGGCCTAGTGATCACTGGATCGGATTGTGGATGCACGGTAAAGCCTAGACAGTATGTCTCAGTGTATGGCCTAGTGATCACTGGATCAGATTGTGGATGCACGGTAAAGCCTGAGAGACTAGGAGGCACTAAAATTCCTCACGGTGTAGGCAGATAACTTTGATGGCATCCATTTTGATTGGTGTTTTTGGTGTGTTCTATGAATCCCACATTCATGCTTGGAATATGGCACAAGGTGATTCACTGAAGAGATACTTGGCTCAGCCAATGTATGGTCAGGTGGAACGTGGTAGTCCCATCTCTCGTTGGTTCATTGCATTCATTAATGAGAAATTTAATCCCTTGATTTTCATGTGTAAATGTACTAATGTATATGTGGATTTTGATGGCTGATATGTTTATGTTATTTATGTTCCTATTCTGCTGGTTATATGTAATTTTTATGACAGTAGCTATGTATGGCTCTCAGCATGTTTTTATTGTATATGAGTGGATAATGTGTCTATGAACTAATAGATGATAATGCAACAATTGACATGAGGGAACAATGGTTCATAGCGATTCTCAAATAAGTATGAGAGCCCTACACTTAATTATATTGTTTACGCTTGTAGGTTACATGTTGATGATCTTTTTGACGAAATGTCTATCGTGGCTAGTAGGGGTATGGTTATGGTCTTGTTTAGCTTATTTCTTTTGCATCATTGTTTTCCTGTATTCTTACTGATTTTAAGCTATGACTCCATTCTGGGTAGTGACCTGGGCTTTGGGCCTGAAAATGTGGCTTAAATCCCGGGGTCACTGCCAGAGAAGTGGTAACTTTGGTCTCTAGTTGCTGGTAGGCAAGCCTGTGAGAGCGAATTTGGGTCTCTGGTCGCTCCCTTTCCCATAGCATCAGAGCGATTGTGGCCTGAGAAATCCAGAATAATAGTGGGACCCTGGGATAGGATGTCTGAGTGGCTGACATGTCTCCTAAGGATTCTGAAGTTGATGTTGGACGACTGTGTGTGATGTTCCGTCGATTCCACTTCCTTAAGGTCACATAGGAGGTTGAATCTGATCATAGTAGCCTCTCGTCTCATGTTTACCTCGATTAACATGGTTACTTGGGTGGATGCGGGAGGAGGGTGTTACAGAGTGGTATCAGAGCATGGTTCAACTCTCGGACTATATGGATGGTGTGTGTTGGTCATACATGCATGTCAGTTGCATGTGTATTTCTGACACTTTCATTCCATGTGCTTGTTGCATTGCATGATGTTGATCATGGTTGTAGTAAGGTTGTCATGAGAAATTTGATATTGATTTTGTCGAATTCATCGTCATGAGTATATAACTAGTTACATATGGTTATATGTCGCTTACATGTTGATTATATGTCACCTACTTACATCCTTGTATGTTATGATACATTTTTGCATGTTTGATTTCATGTATAAGTATTGTAGGTTTAGTTACAAGTATTGATCACTTATGCTCGACTACATGTGTTTATGCGTATGTGTAATTGATTATGCATTGCTTATGCATGTTGATGATTGCATGTGGAAATGTGTACAATGGATTAATGGTTGTTGTCATGCACGAGGTCATGGTTTGTGAAGTTCATATGGTCATGCATTGATGATTGGACTCTAGCTAGAAGGATGTGTATATGGTTTTGTACTCATGCGTTATATGTCTATATGCAGTCGTTGTGCATGTATGGTCTTGGTTATAGTTATGCCATGAATAGTAGATCAAATATGCCTTGTGAAGTCATGCTATGAAATTTAGATAATCATGGTGCTATTGGTATGTTATGATGCTAATGTGTTGAATGAAATAGAGCACGAGACGCAGACTATCAAAGTGAGGTTGCAACATTAGACTTTGGGGAAAGAGCAGACCGTCATGCGGGTATTGTATGTTTGGCATGCAGATATGTAAGCCAATGACTGTTATATGCATTAGGTTTATATACGTTAGGTTTATGTACATGTCTTTTGAAGTTATGGTTACATTCACAATATATGTTAGTTGATTAGTGTAGCTATATGCACATGAGTCAGATAGTCAAGAATGATGGTAACATGTGGTTGTATGCATTGCTATTGTTGTTTTATGTTAGATAACTTGATGTTTAGGTTATATGTTGTTGATGAGCATGATATATAGCTTATTGTTGCTATATGCTATTAACTTGATGATTAGGGTTATTTCATTGAGATCTCGATGATACAATTTGGATTGATCATATACGTGATGGTTATGTTCATTGCATTGAAGATCTTGATGTTATATGTATTGAGTTAACCTGGTTTGACCTACGCAAATGGTTATGGTTGCGATATTTAGGTATGAGTCGACATATTTGTAATATGGTGTCATTCTAATCTAGATTGATCGTACATATGTGATTGTTATGCATGAATGAAAAATCTTATGAGCTTATGACGTGAACATGTTAGTTAATTATTGTTATGGATATCATGATTTGTGTTTGAGTTGATATGTTGAGAAGTTATATCGGGCTATCTAGCTTGATCGTGCAGACAAGATAATCCGCCTGAGAAATAGTAAGGTACGAGTTTGCTTATGTTGTATATTTGTTGTTTGAGTGTTTGGTGCCTATTATGTCATCTAGTTAATTTAGTTAACACGATATGTTTTCAATTTGGTTGAATGTTTGATGAATTGCATAATATGAGTATGTGTTTAAATGATCTTGTTTTAAGATGATTTTACTAATATATATGTATTGAGACAGTTCATATGTACTTGAATGTAGGTGATAGTTGTAGCACTGTGTATTATGACTGATGACTATGAGTTGACTATGGATTATGACATGATTGTTAGTCTTGCTAAAGGTTGATTTCGAATTGATAAATATGATTGTCTTGATATTTGGAACATGTGGTTGACATGTGTGAGAAGTTGCAGGAAGCATGATGGTATTAGCCTGACAAGGTAATAGCTGATGTGTTTATATCACTAACAGTCGGGCGATGTGACAGTTCATAGTAACACTCAATTGTAGCAAGGAAAAGGTCAAAGAAAGGAATAGGGCAAGAATTCCTTTGGCTATGCTTGGAGACCCTAATTCCGAACGAATGAGTGCTTCGCATATCGGAAGTATTCTTAACCTTAATCTTGTCTAACATTATGTGGATACATGTTATATTCATGAACATGTACTTGACAGGTATATTAGCTAATCTTTAGTTACTGGTGGATCTGACAAAGGATTGGAGTCCCTTGAGAGATGGCGTGGATGTGTTCAGTTACAATGCAACATGCTTGGCATGATAAGATAAGGTAACAAGTGTATTTTTATGTTGATTTATGCGTTGATAGTTATGTGTTAATGACAACATGGTGTAAGGAGTTGCATAGCAAGATAGGTTTCCATGAAATCTCTAAGAAGGCTCAGGCTGAGCTTTCCTTGGGAACCATCGGGATTGAGTCACGGGGTATGTTGTTAGTCTTGTTCTTTTGGTCTTTTGCGATTGTTGTGTTTGATTTGTGATTTTGATTGTGTCTAGTGCATCGCTATGCCACTTTGTTGCGGTGTCATATTACTTTAGGTTTTCATGGTCTTCTTGTTGTTGTTTTCGTTCTCTCCTTTTACTGTTTTGAGTATTGGGAATTCGTTGGGAAAGAGGAAAGTTAATGGAGCTCGGGGAGAGTTGTGTCGTACCCAATAGGTAATGAAATATTCTGATTGTTGGGTATGTGTTATAGTCTTTCCACAACTACCCCACGCGGGGGGGGGGGGGGGGGGGGTCAGAGGGGCTATATTAGGTGGGTGGTACCTATGGTTTTGTGCATGGATTTCGCACATGGTTTTAGGCATGATGGTTTTCTGTCCATGGTATTTTGTAGATCCGGTCAAGGGAACTACAATTATGTTCTAATCCAGGGTTAATGGATTGGGGTTTATGGATGCTTCAACATGTATATATATGTATTGTAACATTGAAAGGAATATAATGAAAAATCAATCTGGTAGTCCCGGTTTTGGGATCCAAGGGAAAATATTTGTGTATATATGTTTTATGTTTTATGCTCTCACCATTGTTTATTTTCTATTTTTTAGAATTTGTATGCAGGTAATTTCTGTACGGGGTTAAAACCTACACCGATGAAGCTCTATGCATGAATAAGCACAACGGAAGGTAAGACTATGATAATCAGTTGGACTGGTTGGGTCCATTATAGTAAATGGACAGTGGCAACACAAACATGAGAAATGTAACCAGAAAAGGTAAAGTAAATGGATTTGAGGTGTTGGATGCCTTGGTTATGTTGGGAACCGTTGTTCTCAATGTCGTACATGAATAAAGGAAGTTCCCTTAACCTTGACCTTGATATTTGGTAATTATGTTATGATCGTGATTATTTTATGCTAATGTTTATATGTACATATGAATGTATGTATGATGTTGACTGACAAGATCATTATTATTTTATGTTGATGTTGATGTATATGTATGTATGTATCCATGTATCTATGTCACTATCTGACAAGATCATCAAGAATCGTTCTTGTGGAGGAATGATTGCTTACGCATGAAAATGACATGAAGAGGTTCCTGGTCTTACGAGGAATCAATGGGGAGGAGTAGCCCTGAAAAATATATGAGGTCAGTATCATGTGTTTATGAGTTGATATTATGTGATTATATTATGTCTATGTTATGGACAGGTTATACCGAGGGATACAACAATGAAATGAAAGCAGTGTGGTATACGACATGCTGGGACAAGCATGGATAAGACATTGGAAGCAAGGTTCTTGGTAAAGACAGTATGGTTTTGGATGTGTGGTACTATTGTTGTGCACATGTTGCATATGTGATGTTATGTGCATGTAGTGTTGTGTGGATATTGCATATGCAATGCTAGGTATAGATGGTGCCATGTAGATGTTGGATATGTGGTGTTGTGTACAAATGATGCTATGTACATGTTGGATATGCAGTGCTATGTACAGGTGGTGTTGCATTCATGTTGTATATGTGGCGCTATGTACATATGGTGTTTTGTGCATGATTGTACAAGTGGTGTTGTGTGCATGTGATGTTGTGTACATGTTGTACAAGTGGCGTTGTGTGTAGGTGGTGCTGTGTACATGTCGTGCATGTGGCGTTGTGTACATATGGTGTTGCGTACATGTCATGTGTGTGGTATTGTGTACATGTTGTACAATGGTGCAATGTACATGTGGCGTTGTGTACACGTTGTGCAGGTGGTGTCGTGTACATGTGATGTTGTGCACATGTTGTGCAGGTGGTTGCAGTGTACAGGTGGTGTCGTGTACATGTGATGTTTTGCACACGTTGTGCATGTGGTTGTAGTGTACAGGTGGTACTGTGTATGTGGTACTGGTGTAGATGCATGTATTGCATGGTGTTGTATGACAGGTGTAGATGTATGTGTGTGATGCACACTATGTGTATGTGCACATGGTTGAGGAGAAGGCACTGGGTGTTTTTTTGGTGTGGCGACCGATCCAGAGTGCGTACAGAATAAAGACAAAGGTAGAAGCTAAGGATTGATGAAAGGATAAGTATCACCATTTTATTTAGTTTTATTATGCATATGGTTTATGATTATGGTATCTGATGATTATATGTGATCTATGATTTTGGTTTATGATTGTTACATGTGATTTATGATGTTGATCTATGATGGTTTTGTTTGAGCTAACTTGGTGTGATATGTTTATACATGATTTTTTGATCAAACAATTAGTTTGACTTGTTGTGAAAGGAAGCGAACAAGATTGTAAGTGTACCTTATTGACGAGCTACCAATGAGGTATGATTTGAAGCTATTTCAATTTTTTTAAATCTAATGGAAGGTATGTTCTTGGTATAGGAAGCACGGAAATGTCGGTTGGATGGTTGAAATCGACAACAAGAATCAACAACAATAGTGAAAAGAATTGGAACATGCAACAATATGTTGGTAAAGCACTTCAGGAACAGGGCCATTGTGGGACATTGGTACCCAATAGTGTCCATTGATTTCCATGAGAATGCTATGACTAGTATGATGCTTTTGAGGCATGTATATGCCTTGGTTGTTTGATCTTCCGATGCGAGGAAGCCTTGCCAAGGGATGGATTACCCGGGATGGGGGTGCCAACAAACTTGGAAGGTAAGTGACTGCATGAAAGGGATTGACCGGATTGCCCGAGGAACTATGTAGTAGAGAAGGGAAGGTCGAGGATGGATTTGTTTTGGTCATTAACATTCCCAGATGGAATCAAATGCACATTGGGAGTGCACTCTAGAGCAATGAGTCGGTAATTGTTCATTGAGAGGACAAGTGGCGCTACATTGCAGCGCTGGACATCATATGCGGATTTGACTTTGCAGTGGATTTTGGACTTCCTAGGAAGGAAGTGAATCCTGGTATTACTTTGAGGGTGGAGGCATGAGCCTCTAGATTCCCTTGTTGCAGATGCAGGCATCATATCTTTTTATTTGTTGGTTGAGCAAATGTGCATATGTTAGTATTATTGTAAATAACGTAATGAGTTGTGTTATAAAGCTTCAGTAAACGGTATGTATATCATGTTTTAGTAGATGTTCACTATAAATACTACAATGAGCTATGTTATAAAGCTCCATGGGTAGTGTTTTTTGTTTTCAGCAGCCTTGTTATAGGTGTCATTGAACACCAAGGACTATGTTCCCCCAAGGGGGAGGGTTCTATAACAGCCCTGGTAAAAATTCGATATAAAAATATATAAGACCACGGTTGATGGGACACACATTCCAAGATTAATGTTGGGCATGACATCCTAGGGGGTGTTCATTTGGTTGTTTATGGCCAAGGAAATTGGCAAAGGCAATGGCTAAGGCTTTGGAAAGATATGGGGCATTTAGTGGCATTTTATTTATGAAAATAATGGAAATTAGGAGAAAAGGAAGGTGAAAGGTCATAGGTTGCATGTGAGGAGGATATTGAAGGAAAATAATGGAAAATGAAGAAAATAGAGGCCTCATTGATAAAAAGGATTTTGAGGATCAGTTGGCAAGTTTAGTCAGTGTAACCTTTTGTCAGTTTATCTTTGGAGCTCTCTCATTCTTCTTCTTCTCTCTCTCTCTCTCACACACTCTTGGACACTTAGAGTTTCTTGGAGCACTTTGGCATTGTAGCAAGAAAGGCAAAGAAGGCAAGAGGAACCAAAGATAAAGCAGGTAAAGGCATGATCAAGCAACTAAAACATGATTCATTGTAGAGTTTCTTGGAGCACTTTGGCATTGGAGCAAGAAAGGAAAAGAAGGCAAGAGGAAGAAAAGATCAAGCAGAGAAAGGCAGGATCAAGCATCTACAACAAGCTTCATTGTAGGTATTGACTTGCATGTGTATTTTAATTGTTAGATTTGGAATGCATGGGATTGCATGTGGTTCTTTTCTACCATGGCATGGGTTTTGTTAGGTGTGACAATATTTTCAGCCTAGCCTTGCCATTTCCTGATAGCTTTGATGAGATGGGTTCTCTCATTTGGTTTATGTGGGATGGTCAGATTGGGTTCGAAGTTGAGTGGGGGTGGATCTCTAAATTGAAAAACACACGGTTTGAGTGGTCGTTGAACCAGACTAAGGATCACGAAGATAATGGCCTAGTAACCCTTGAACCAAATTGTGGGTTGCGCTAAAGCTAGATTGTGTGCCCCGGTGGGCTTAAGAATCCTTGCCGGCCAATGGCGGGATATATTGTAAAGCTAAGAGGTGGATTTTCTCTCCGTTGGGACTAGTGGTCCCAGGATGGGATGCACGGTAAAGCCTAGAGAGTATATCTCGATGTAGAGCCTAGTGATCCCTGGATCAGATTGTGGATGCACGGTAAAGCCTGAGAGACTAGGAGGACTCAAATTCCGCACGGTGTAGGTGGATAATTCTGGTGGAATCCATGTTGATTAGTGTTTTTGGTGTGTTTTATGAGTCCCGCATTCATGCTTGGAATATGGCACGGGGATGATTAGCTGAAGAGAGACTTGGCCTAACCAATTTATGGTCAGGTGGAACGTGGTAGTCCCATATCTGGTTGGTCCATTGCATTCATTAATGAAAAAATTATTCACTTGATTTTCATGTGTAATTGTACTGATGTATATGTGGATTTTTATGGATGATATGTTTATGATATTTTTTTTCCTATTATGCTGGTTATATGTATGTTTTATGACAACAACTATGTATGGATCTCAACATGTTTTTACTTGTATATGAGTGGATAATGTATCTATGACCTAATAAATCATAATGTGGCAATAGACATGAGGGAACAATGGTTCATAGCGGTTCTCAGATAAGTATGAGATCCCTACACCTAATTCTTTTGTTTATGCCTATATGTTACATGTTGATGATATGTTTGACGAAATGCCTATCATGTCTAGTAGGGGTCTGGTTATGGTCTTGTTCATCTTATTGATTTTACTTCATTGTTTCCTTGTATTCTTACTGATTTTAAGCTATCGCTCCATTCTGGGCAGTGACTTGGGCTCTGGGCCTGAAAAAGTGGCTTAAATCCTGGGGTCACTGGCACATAAGTGGCAACTTTTGTCTCTTATCACTCGCAAGCAAGCATGTGAGAGCGAATTTGGGTCTCTGGTCACTCCCTTGCCCATAGCATGAGAGCGATTATGGCCTAAGAGATCCAGAACAGAAGTGGGACCCAGGGACAAGCTGTCTGAGTGGCTGACATGTCTCTTGAGGATTCTGAAGTTGATGTTGGATGACTGTGTGTGATGTTCCATCAATTCCACTTCCTTGAAGTCACATAGGAGGTCGAATCTGATCATAGTAGCCTCTCATCTCATGTTTACCCCGATTGACATCGTTACTTAGGTGGATGTGAGAGGAGGGTGTTACAAATTTTTTGATGATTACATAAGAGAATTATTTTAATAAAGTTCTTATTCAAATCTAACAACCCAAAACTATCTCCTATATTATCTAACAAAATCCAAAATATAACTAAATCATCCTTTTACATAGAAACTAAATGTCATTCGACTAACTCCCTAACAATTTTGGTTCCTTCTAGACTATATTTAATTTAAGTACTACAAATTCAAATAATTTAGGTAACCCAACTTCATGTTGAGAAATAACAACAAGAAATTCCAGTTTAATTTGTCCTTGAATTAAACTGAGAATTAAAATTGAATTCTATTCTCATAGCAACTTGTAAATAGTTAATTAAGTTTAATTAAAATGATTAGCTTAGGAATTTTGAGTTGGAAGTATTTTCGTAGTCATGTATATGTTCTCCATAAGTTTTAGGGGTCTGGTATGAGTTTAAATTGAGTTGGAAATTAGATCACTCAGTTTACTGAGTTAAGTTAAGTTAAATTAGTTCCAAACTATTTGTGGAACTAATAGAGAGTTAATAGTCAGTTGGTGCACTAGTGCATCCACAAGTGTCACTCTAGTTAACTGAATATTCCCTCATCAGAAACTCATGCATGTTGATTCTGAGAAAGACCCAGTTGAGACTAGAGTGCAGGGACAATGTACTATCAGTTGTATTATTTATTGGGGTGTAAATATCATGCATGCATAAGAGGTTGATCCTATGTTTGGATTGCGCAGTTTTGGAAGCATGAATTCCATTTAAATATGGGCTATTCATCCTGAGAATTACACAATATATTAGGGGCTTGGAGAGCTACTGAATAGGCTAAGGATTTGGCTTGAGCTAGCTTGTGGGTTGAGAGAGTTGAGCGTACTTGTGCGAAATTGTTCTAGTTAGAACAAGCTTTGTATAATCACTCTTATTTATGATATATGAAATATAGATAGAAGAGTTTTGATCCATGGCTTTCTCCAGATACATCTTGTGTTATGTGCCATTGATTTATCTTCTTCTTGTTCATATTGTTTTCATCGATTTATTGGCTTTTTCTGGTTGAAAGTAGAAGTAGATTCTTGTCTTGTGCTTTAGTGCATTGCATGAGCTTGTGAATCTATAGGATTTTCTACATGGTATCGGAGCTGAGAACAATATACTAGAGGATGTTTCGAAGTTTTGAGTTTTGGGTTATAGGCGAAATTCGAATTTGCAATACATACTTCAGGATCGGAAAATGGCGTTCTATGGTTTGCGACTCGAGTATTCCCTTGAAGGCAACTCGAATTCTATATCTTGGACAGACAGAATGGAGGTTGTGCTAGAGGATAATGGCTTGAAGGATTTCATTGATCAAGAAATTACTAAGCATGCAACATCAGATGCATGTAATTTGGCCAAATGGAAGAAGTGTGTGGTGAAGGCGAGGTGGATAATCCTTTAGGGAGTTCGAGACCACATTGTCTTGAGTCTCCGTGGCAAGGAAACTCCAAATGCTATGTGGAAAGCATTGACAGACTTATATCAAAACAACAATGATCAAAGGAAATTGGAATTGAAGGACAAACTTCGAAAAATCAAAACGGAGAAATGCGAGACGATTCCAAAATATTTGACCAAGTTCACTCAATATCGTGATGAACTTGGAAGTGTTGGAATCACGATTGCCAAGGATGATATGGTGAGTCTTGCTCTTCTGTGAATCCCAAAGAGTTGGCATAGTTATCAAGATTCTGTCAATGGTCGGGAGAAGCTGCCAGATTGGGAACGACTGTGGTCAGATTTGATGTAGGAGGATATCAAGAGGAACACCAGGGATGGCTCTTCATCAAAGACTGACGATGAAGAGAACTGTGCCATAGCGATTAAGGTGAAGAAGGGGAAAGGGAAAGCTTCCCATTCCAAATCGGATTCTTATCATGGAGGTAAGAAGAAAGACATGCTGAAAGTTAAGTGCTTTCATTGTCATGAGCTATTGTCCACTCAAGAAGTCCAAGAAGAAGTCCTTGGGAGGAGCAGCGGGTGAAGCTTTGGCCTCTCATTTCGAATTGGAATTTTCCCTCATTGCATGCATGATGTCATCAATGATGGGAAGTTTATGGTACTTATATAATGGAGCTTCATTCCACATGACTAGCGACAAAGAGTTATTCAATGATGTGGAGGAGAAATATCTCCAGATGCATATCGAGATGGGTGATGACGGGAAGTATATCGTTACTAGATTGGGAACAATTACTTTTCAGAGGGAGCATAGGGCTCTACTCACCTTGAAGAATGTTATGTATGTGCCCGGATTGAAGAAGAACTTGGTATTCGTTGCCATGCTTGAGGATAGAGGCTATGATGTGATCTTCTAGAAAGGAAAGGCGTTCCTTTGACACATAGCCATGGGTCAGGTAAAGAAGATAGGGATTCAGGTGAAGAATCTCTATAAGATAGAGGTAGAGGAATGTGTCTCTTTGATAAAAAGCAGAAAGGGTGCAAAGCCAAGACGTTGGTGAGTTGTGGCACAGGCAATTGGGCCACTTACATCATGGGGATTTAAAGATATTGCAGTAGATCTCTACCGGTCTTCTCAAAGGTACGTTTGAGCAAGTTGATACATGCAAGGGGTGTACTTGGGAAAATATACCAAATATTCCTTTCACAACAAAGACAACCGAGCATATTCTATTCTAGAGTGAGTCCATTCAGATGTGTGTGGACCATTCTTGACAACATCCACGACCAAACACAGGTATTTTGTTATATTTTTTGATGACTATTCTCGTAAATATTGGATATTTTTCATGTAAAAAAAGGGTCAAACCTTCACAAAGTTTTGTGATTCTAAACCATTGGTGGAGAAAGAGTCGAGAAAGAAGGTTAAAGCTGTACAGAGTGATAACAGTGGTGAGTATGTCTCAAATGAGTTTAATAACTTCTAGGCAGCGGAATGGATTAAACGAGAGTTGACGAGACCCCATAGCCCTCAACATAATGGGGTGGCCAAGAGGAAGAACAAAAGCATAGTAGTGGCAACGAGGGTGATCTTGGATGATGAGGCCCTACCACTACACTTGTGGGCTGAGGCATGCAACACATCAGTTTATGTTCAGAACTGTAGCCCACATCAGATACTTGAGATGAAGACACCAGAGAAGGCTTATTCTGGTAAGAGGCTAGATGTTGTTCACTTTAGGATTTTTGGGTCATTAGTATATTTCCATGTGACCAAATATGCATGGAAGAAGCTTGAGCTGACAACAGAGTTGGGGATATTTGTTGGGTACACTGATACACCTCACAACTATCGGGTGTACTTGTCGACCAACAGGATGACAGTTGTTCGCAGGGATGTTAGATTCAATGAGGAGAAGGCCATGAGAGTTTCCCTTGAGAGGTAGCTTGAGCTACATGCAGATGAGGAGATTTTAGCTCCTAAGGTTGAGGAGCCTCAGATTGATGTGGAGAAACCACATGTAGAGGATTCGAGAGTGGAGACATCCACTTAGGCAAAATCTTCTAGAAAGGGAAGAAAGCACACCAGAGAAGCTGAAAGATTGTTGGATGATGCACGGGAGAATGTGGGAGAACCCACTTCTCAGTGGAGGCAGAGGAGGTCACCTAAGAGGTAGACTGGATACATGGCTCTCATGGGCGAATGTGTTGTGATAGAGCCATCTTCCTTTAAGGAAGCAGTGCAACAACTAGTTTGGGTTGATGCCATGGTGGAGGAGTATGACTCCATACTTCGTAACATTGTTTGGGATGTGGTCCCGAGACCAGATGACAAGTTAGTGGTGAGCTCCTATTGGCTTTACAAGGTAAATCAAGCTATAGATGGTAGTGTGGAGAAGCATAACGCTATATTTGTGGTCGGTGGCTTTTCACATATAGAGGGGATTTACTATTATGAGACCTTTGTTCCTATTGCAAGGTACTCGTCAATCATATCTATATTGGCACTATCAGCACAAATGGGTTGGAAGATACATCAGATGGATATGAAGACAACCTTCCTTAATGGCATGATTGAGGAAGAGGTGTACATATAGTAGCCTGAAGGTTTTGAAACCTTTGACTATGAGTTGCATGTGTGCCAGCTCAAGATAGCGTTGTATGGGATGAAGCAAGCACCTCGTGCTTGGTACAACATGATATATAACTACTTCACCAGGTTGGGCTTCATGAAGAGTGAAGTGGATGCGAACCTATACCACATAGTGGTGGAAGGTAAGTTATTGATCATTATACTTTATGTTGATGATCTCATACTGACAGGTGATGATCAACTGATCAAATCTTGCAAGGAGGACCTTGCAAGAGAGTTTGAGATGAAGGACATGGGGCTTGTGCATTACTTTCTTGGCATGGAGGTATGGCAGGGAGATGGGGAGTTGTTTGTGTCTCAGGGAAAGTATGCCAACGAGATACTCAAGAGATTTCGCATGGAGAGCAATAAACCCATGGAGACTCCTCTAGTAGGTAACTGGAGGAAGGAGGATGCTACTTCAGGGGAAGTAGTGGAAGCTATTGTTTACAAGAAACTTGTGTGTTTATTCATGTATTTAGTGAGCACATGACCGGATATGTGTTATGCAGTTAACCAACTTAGTCAAGCGATTGTTAGGCCTACCAAAATGTATTGGAAGGCAGAAAAGCATGTGTTGAGATACCTCAGGGGCACTTCTCAGTATGGATTATGGTACATATGGATAGAGGGAGTGAAGATTCAAGGCTTCATCGATGCAGATTGGGCAGGGAGTCCATCCGACAAGAAGAGCACATCAAGAGGAATCTTCAGTATTGGGCCAATGATAGTTTCTTGGTACAACATGATTTGATTCAGAATATTAGTTTGCAGTGCTAAGATCTTCCTCAAAATATAAACAAAATGCTTTCATTGTGCTTAAGGATTCATCAATTTTTTTGCAAGTGAAATGGAGAGTTTTTATGTTAATTTTATGAGAAATTTAACATAAACTAGAAACTAAACAACAGCATAAACATGTACATAACATCATCAAAAACACATTAAAACAAGCACATGATAAAGGAGTTCACCCCTCCTAGGTTAAGTTTCCTTGGTCCAGCTTCCAATGGCTTGGGCCTCTCTATTATGCTCAAAAAGTGTAAAATTATGTGTTTACAATGCCCAAATGCTTCTCAAACCTACTCCAATGAGTCTAAAATACTAAAAAATGGCTATCTAGCCTCTTTTTGCATCTAATTTGGTGAAAATTTGAAGAAGTTATGACTTCTCTTAGTTTTCCCACTATTCGTTCCACAAAGTGCTCCAAAACCAACATGATCCTACAAATTAGCCCCAAAATCCACTAATTGGGTGAATATTTCACCACGCTGTGGCCCATAACCTATCAATACTATCGCAAATCACAATAAGCATAAAATCACGATGGATGGTCTTGTGAACAAAGTGATGATTGTGTGATTTACGATATCAGCGGACCTGACGAGATTATTATCTGGAATGCATAACTTATCGCATACAGGATCCCATCGCTCATCACAATCAACGGAGTCTTGTTGGCAGTCGTAAATATGCAGAACTTGTGTGCGATTATGATATGCGATATTGCATCGCAACCCGAACCTGCCCGGGGATGATCACTAAAATGTCGTCCCTTCGCCGATTGCGTTTGTGATATGAGATTGCATTATCACATCACAACCCTCGCTGTTCTGGGGCCAATTCTGAACACCTTCCCACTTGCGACTTGCGATCTGCGATTTGCGAGGGCCAATGGCGGACTGCCACTTGACGCCTCCTCATTCGTTGAAGGGCTTTGCCATGTCATCCAATCCTGCCATGTAGACAAGTCAAACTTGAACTTTGACTTGCTCTAACTTCTGCATACGAGCTTGGATTTGAGTGTCATTCACACCATTGGATTCAGAATGATGAGCTCTTCGATCTGAAGCTAAGCTTAACAAAATTCTGACACTTTGATTTTTGAACATAAACTTGAGCACCTAATCACTCCTCCCCATTGGAAGCCTTTTGGACCCCAAAAGATTATATTTAATTATTGAACAAATGAGGGTACTGTTCCCTCACGTTCCCCTCTTCAATCCATTTAGCCTTTGATGGATTTGTACCTTTGAGACCAACTTGAAGATAATCAACATTTCCACTCTTTGATTACCTCTTTCTTCTGTCAAGTATGGTGTCTTGCTGAAGCTCGTCAAGAAATTCTGTAGAAAAATCTTCAATTGATGAAAGCTATACACTTTCTCCTTGATCTTCAATCAAAGGAGGCTCATACAATCTCAAATTTTCAACATTAACAACGAAATAAATTTGCATATATGAAGTTAAATCAAGCTTGAAAGCATTATTACCAATCTTTTCCATAATTTTAAATGGACCATAACATATTGGTTTCAACATTTTACCTTCACCTTGAAGCTTTTCGTTGCTAATGTAAAGCAAAACTTCATCACCTACTTGAAACTGATGATCCACACGATGCTTATCATGCCTTGCCTTATACTTGCCTTGACTCTTTTCTAGTTGTTCTTGAACTATTTGGTGAATCAACTGAATGTGCTCAATGAATTTCTTTACTTTGTCTATGTCGTTATGTACATCTACAACTACATCTTTCTAAAAGATGAAATCCAAAGGCAATTTGGGCAAAAACCAAGACATGCCTCAAAAGGCGAAGTTAGAGTATAAGAGTGTTTTGCTCGGTTGTAAGCAAGTTGAATACAATGCAACTGTTCATCCCACAACTTAGGATGTTTGCTGCAATATCCTCTTAGCAAATGAATAACTGTCTTGTTAACCACTTCAGTTTGACCATCTGTTTGCGGATGGAAGGTTGTACTTTTCTTCAACTTGGTGTCTATCGAGTTCCATAAATTTGACCAAAAATTCCTAACAAATCAGGAATCACGATCACTTACAATAGAAGTAGGTAATCCAAAATGAATCCATACATTTTGAAAGAAAAGTTGAGTTGTTTGTTCAGCTGTAATTTGTTTTTTACAAAGCATTAATATGCACATTTTGCTGAACCTATCCATAACTACGTACAAATAATCATGACCTTTTCTTGATAAAGGAAGACCTCCTACAAAATCCATAGAAACGCTCTCCCATGGATGTGAAGGCACTAGAAGTGGTGTGTACAATCCTAGTTTCCTATTACTAGGCTTACTGACTGCACATAATGAACAACCCTTGATAAAACGTGACACACTTTCAAGCATACGAGGCCAGTAAAAATACCTCTGAAGATTTGCCACTGTTTTACTTACACCAGAATTTCCAGCAATAAGAGAAGTGTGCGCTTCCCTTGTGACATTTACTCTCTCTCCCCGTGGAACACAATTTTTTCCCACAACAAATTATCATGTACATTGTTGTCTAATTCCTCGACTTGGTGGCCTTAATGCAAGTTTGAATATACCTCTTGAAATTCAACATCATGTGTGTATTGTTCAACATAACTTTCAGGCAAAACAAAATGATTCTTGAGTAAAATGGCTACATTAACAACCGATCTAGAAAGCATATCGGCAAATCTGTTATAAATACCTTTCTTGTACCTAATTACCAAGTGGAATTGTTGTAAGAATCCCATCCAACGAAAGTGCCTTGATTGCTGCAATTTTGTTTGAGATTGCAGATATTTCAAAGGTTGATGATCAGTGTGAATAATGGTTTCTTTTCCCATTAAATAATGCTTCCATTTCTTAACACTTTGCACCAATGTGTAAATCTCTTTAGCACATGTAGGATAGTTAATAACAACACCATCAAAAATCTCATAATGAAATGAAATGGGCTTACCATGTTGTAAAAGAAATACACCCATGGCATAGTCACTTGCATCTGTTTGTATTTCAAATGGTTGTTTCAAATCTGGCAATGCTAAAACTGGGGCTGAACTGATCTTTTTTTTTAAAGCATCGAATGATTTTTGTTGTTTTCCTCACCACTGGAAGACAACCTTCATGCTGGTCAAAGCATGTAGTGGAGCTGCTATGGAAGAGAAATTGGTAACGAACTTCCTCCAGTGCTGCGCTGCTCCCAGAAAACTCCTTACTTTTGTGACTGATTTGGGTATTGGCCAATTCACAATAACTGAAACTTTAGAGGGGTCAATCTTCAGCTTACTTCCTCCAACTATGTGGCCCAAATACATTAAGGAAGTTTTCCTGAATTCACATTTAGACATCTTCAAAAATGACAGTTATTTTTTCAAGACATCCAACACTTTCCTCACATGCTTGACACGCTCTTCTCGTAATTTGCTTAATATCAAAATATCATCTAAATAGACAATTACAAACTCATGAAGAAAGGATCTTAAAACATCATTCATAACTCTCATGAATGTAGTTGGAGAGTTGCAAAGACCGAAAGGCATAACCAACCACTTAAACAATCCCTATTTGGTTTTAAAAGCAGTCTTCCAAATATCCTCCTCAGCTATTCTAGCTTGATGATATCCACTTCTCAAGTCTAATTTAGTGAAATATTTTGCATTCTTCAACTGATCTAGCAAATCATCTATTATGGGCAGTGGATATCGATTCTTTATGGTAATTTTATTCAAAGCTCGATAATCTACACACATGTGCCAGGTTCCATATTTGTTAGGTACCAAAACAATTGGTGAACCACATGGCGAAGTAGAGGGACAAATTATGCCATTATCTAATAATTCCTAGACTTGTTTCTTAATTTCTAAACTTTCCATAATTAACATTCGATACATACCGATATTTGGGAGTGGACAGTCTTGTTGTAGTTGAATTTTGTGTTGAATTCCCTTTGTTGGTGGCAATCCCTTTGGTTCTTGAAACACATCTCCATATTGATTGACCACATCAACCAATTCATCTTTTAGCTTCACGTCACAGTCTGAAAAGGAGTCATGCTCCATGTCATTCTTCTGCTTGATCATAAGGAGCATGAGATTCTTGCTGGAATTGACCAGTCGCTTCATTTGCCTTGTGCTTGCTAAAGACAAATTAAGCTTTCTAAGATGGGATCTCACAATATACTCCACTCCATATTTGAACATATGGTATTTGTTCTCAAATCTATGGAAAAATTCTTTACAGTCATATAGATATGGGCTTCCCAATGCAATTCCATAAATATCCAACGACACTACATCTAATTTGACTTCATCAACGAAATTGGTAGTGATAGAAAACCTGAAAACACATTTCCTTGTGACCTGAAGATTTGCATCCTTGGTTATCCAACCCAACAGATACGGTTTATGATGACACATGGTTTCTAGATTCAACTTCTTGACCAAGTTTGTAGAAATTAAATTTGCCTAGGATCCACTGTCAAACAACGTATCAATCTTGGTGTGTTTGGAAATAACTCTAATATGGAATAGTTCAATTACGTTTTCTTCATTTGAAGCATCATTGGAGTTATTTGTTGTGCTGGTGCCTGCCATGACTTCCTCTTTGCTTGTTTTTGCCACGGATTTTCCTTTAGTGACTGTGGCTGCAATCTTTGCTTCATCACCTGAGTCAAAACCCAAGCCTTGTTGTACAACATCATATGTCTTCTGTTTCCCTTTATTATTAAATTTCTTCGATATTAATTAAGGATGAATCTTCCAACAATGCACTTCATCATGACCCTCTTTGGAACAATTCTTGCACACAGCTTTCTCCCCTTCTTTCTTAATAGAAGCATATTTTTCCGCTTTCCTTTTTCACCACTCTGTAATGGCTTCTTCTTACCTTCTTCTTGTACATTTTTCCCTCTTGCTTCGAGGTGTGTAGCTTGAACACAGACCTCATCAAGATTCGTGGGATAAACATAATAATGGTGTGTCGAAGATAGCTATGCAAACCTCCTATATATTTCAACAAAGTATCTTGTGACGCAAGTCTACTCCTTACATAAGAGCTCTTCTCCTAAACTCCTGAGTATACTCTTGCACATTTTGATGTTTTAACTATCTGAAATTTTGCCAATTCATGATAGATTTTTGCATATGAGCCAAAGGGTAGAATTGTCTTTTGATTTTAGCAATGAAATTAGACCGCGCAATAGAGATCTTACCATGTTTTTTAATCTCCTATTGGGTCTTTGATTCCCACCATATAAGTGTTTCACCCTCCATTCTCAAGGAATCTAATTGAATCTTTATGTCATCCTCTTGAAGGTTCTGAATTATACAATAGAGCTCCAACTGACGAATCCAATTATCAAGATTCTCTACATTCACTTCTCCATTGTACATTGGCAACTCAAACATAACATCTAGTTTAAGTAGAGGTGATTTTCCAGTTCCTTTCGAAGAATGATGATGAGTATGAGTAAGGGTTGTATTAGTGGAAGTGTGTGAAGATGCTTGTGAAGAAGAAGATGAAGAATATGGTGGGGAGGGTGGAGGTTTGTATCCATACCCATTACCTCCTCCTGAAGATCCTTCTCCTTTGGGAGGTTTGGAACTTTCTCCTTGCAATCTGCTATTCCTCTCTTCATAGAGGACCTTCACCATCTCTACAATATCAAAGAAATCCTTTCTGAAGGTATTCTCATCTTTTGTCATGTTTGTAGGTTCTCCTTCATGAGAAATGATCTCTGGAGTCTCAACTGCAACTTGAGGCTAAACTAGTGTTGGATATTTTGGCAACCTTTCTCTTCTTCTCCTTGACCCAACTTCAGGGCTTCCAACCAGCTTTCCTTCACCTCTTTTGAGTTTTAACCTTGTAAGCATGACATAAACTTGCAAAAAATTAAATCCTTCTTTTACAAAGAAAAATCTAGTGCTCTAACACCAACTTGATCTGATTCAGAATATTAGTTTGCAGTGCTAAGATCTTCCTCAGAATATAAACAAAATTCTTCCATTGTGCTTAAGGATTCATCAAATTTTTTACAAGTGAAATGGAGAGTTTTTATGTTAATTTTATGAGCAATTTAACATAAACCAGAAACTAAACAACAACATAAACATGTACAAAACATCATCAAAAACACATTATAACAAGCACATGGTAAAGGAGTTCACCCCTCCTGGGTTACGTTTCCTTGGTCCAGCTTCCAATGGCTTGGGCATCTCTATTATGCTCAAAAGTCTAAAATTCTATGTTTACAATGCTCAAATGCTTCTGAAACATACTCCAATGAGTCTATAATACTAAAAAATGGCTATCTAGCCTCTTTTTGCATCTAATTTGGTGAAAAACTGAAAAAGTTATGACTTCCCCTAGTTTTCCCACTATTCGTTCCACAAATTGCTCCAAAAGCAACATGATCCTACAAATTAGCCCCAAAATCCGCTAACTGGGCAAATATTTCATCGCGTTGCGGGCCATAACCTATCGGCCATATCGCAAACAACAATCGACATAAAAACCGGTGGATGATCTTGTGAACAAAGCGGCGATTGTGCAATTGCTATATCGGCAGCCCCGACGAGATTATTAATCGAAATGCATAACTTATCACATCTGGGATCCCATCACTCATCGCAATTGACGGAGTCTTGTCGGCAGTCGTAAATATGCTGGACTTATGTGTGATTGTGATATTCGATATTGCATTGCAACCCGAACCTGCTGGGGGCCGATTACTGAAATGCCTTCCCTTCGTCGATTGCAATTGCCTTATCGCATCACAACTCTGGCTGTTCTGGGACCGATTCTAAACACCTTCCCACCTGCGACTTGCGACTTGCGATTTTTAATTTGCGAGGTCCATTAGCGGACCACCACTTGGCGCCTCCTCATTCACTAAACGACTTAGCTATGTCATCCAATCCTACCATGTAGACAAGTCAAACTTGAACTTTGACTTGCTCTAAATTCTGCATACGAGCTTGGATTTGAGTGTCATTCACACCATTGGATTTAGAATGATGAGCTCTTCAATTTGAAGCTCAGCTTAACAAAATTCTGACACTTTGATTTTTGAGCATAAACTTGAGCACCTGATCACAGTAGGAAATATAGATCAGTTGCACTTAGTTCGACAAAGGTAGAGTACATAGCTACGAGTCAGGCAACATTTGAGGCCATCTGGATGAGGAAGATCCTAGTTGGGTTGTTTGGTCAGCAAATGGATCCAACTGTGATTTACTGCGATAATCAGAGTTGTTTCAAACTCTTTGAAAATCCATTTTTTCATGATCGGTCCAAGAATATTGATATCTGATATCATCATCTCAGAGATTGTGTATTGAGGAAGATTATGTTGTTAGAGTACGTTCCCATGAAGGAGCAAGATGCTGACATTTTGACAAAGGTATTGTCAAGATGTAAATTTGAGTTTCACAAAGATAAGATCAGGGTAGGTGATAATCCATTTCCTGTTGAGAGGGAGTGTTGAGAAATGGCAACAAGAAATTCCAATTTAATTTGTCCTTGAATTAAACTGAGGATTAAAATTGAATTCTATTCTCCTAGCAATTTGTAAACAGTTAATTAAGTTTAATTAACTTAATTAGCTTAGGAATTTCGAGTTGGAAGTATTTCTGTAGTCATGTATATGTTCTCCCTAAGTTTTAGGGGTCTAATACGAGTTTAAATTGAGTTGGAAATTAGATCACTCAGTTCACTGAGTTAAGTACAAGTAAATTAGTTACAAACTATTTGTGGAACTAATAAAGAGTTAACAGTCAGTTGGTGCACTAGTGCATCCACAAGTGTCACTCTAGTTAACTGAAGATTCCCTCATCAAAAACTCATGCATATTGATTCTGAGAAAGAACCAGTTGAGATTATACTGCGGGGATAATGTACTATTAGTTGTATTATTAGTGGAGTGTAAATATCATGCATGCATTAGAGATTGATCCTATGTTTGGATTTGCGTAGTTTTGGAAGCATGAATTCCCTTTAAATACGGGCTGTTCATATTAGGTATTACGCAAGGGATTAGGGGCTTGGAGAGTTGCTGAATAGGGTAAGGATTTGGCTTGAGATAGCTTGTGAGCTAAGAGAGTTGAGCATACTTGTGCGGAATTGTTCTAGTGAGAACAAGCTTTGTATCTTCACTCATATTTCTGATATATGCAATACAAATAGCAGGGTTTTGAGTGGTGGCTTTCCCTAGATACATCTTGTGTTATGTGCCATTGATTTATCTTCTTCTTGTTCATATTGTTTTCATCGATCTATTAGCTTTCGCTAGTTGAAAGTAGAAGTATATTCTTGTCCTGTGCTTTAGTATATTGCATGAGCTTGTGAATCTACAAGATTTTATATGAAAATAAATTAGGGAACCAACTACCTTAGTTAGTGAGTTTTGACATAAAGAGGTAAAAGGTGAATTTGACTTGTGGATACCCCTGGGGGAAGAAAATAATTTTTCATCATATTGACACTTGTGCCATAATTTATGATATATGCTTTAGCCATCCAGATAACGTCTTTGAATAGTTTATTCTTCCATTTGATTAGATACTAAGGTTACCCCTTACCCCTATTTTTCTTGACTACTTTCTAACCCAAGATTGCTTCAATTTCCTTCTGAGTTGCTTTTGGAAGTTGCTTCTTCTAGTTGTTGGCCTAAAATTCATCACCTATAAGTTCATTAGTTGAAACACTATCTAGTTCCTTAAAGGGGTATATGTCTACTACATTAAAAAATGGTGATATTACAATGTCCTGAGGAAGTTCTAATTCATATGCATTGGAAGAAAATTTCCTTAGAATTTTACATGGGCCAATTTTCTTGATCTTGAGTTTGTTACATGTTCCCGCATGAAACCTTTCCTCCCTCAAATATGCCATTACTAGGTCACCAACCTCAAAATCCAGTTGTTTCCTTTTCATATCTACTCATTATTTGTACTTGTTGTTTTATTGCAATTTTTGATTGACTCTTTTCTATAACTCTTGCATACCTACTACAAAATCTTCACCTTTTACACTTATGAGCTCATGCTTTCCCAAATCCTTAATTCATATACTCCACTAAGGTACATTCCATACATTATTTGGAATGGGCTCATCCATATACTCTTGTTAGGTGAGTCATTGTAGGCAAACTCAACTTGAGCAAGTATTTGATCCCACTACTTGAGATGTTCATTCACGAAACTTCTTATAATTTTCCCGAGACTTTTATTTACCACCTCTATCTATCCGTCTGTTTGGGGTTAATAAGTTTAATTTAAGTTTAAACTAGTGCCTAGTTGTAACCACCCCTCCTAGGATTTACCCACTTTTAAAAGCTCTCTAGGTAAATGTGAGGTTGAGTGATACTATGACATGACCCAAGCTCCAAGTTCCAGTGATGGAAGTGGGGCCTACAAACCGACAATGTATAAATTTGATGGATATTGCAATTGATCAAGATTTCAAACTCAAAAACAAGAGACGCAATTCTACTTTATTGATTTGTGTAATGGAAATCACAATTTAGAACATCATGCATAGACATGCAACAAGCAAAACCACAAGTACACAGTGATTTCTAGGGGAACCCAATTGGGAAAAACCCCTCAGGCCTCTTTGCATTAATTAGTTGAATAAAGAAACTATTACATTTGCTTGCTCCAGCTCCGAGCACAACCTGCAAAAGAATAATTGTTCTCTCCGCTGAATGAGAATCTCTGGCCAAAACTTAGCTAATTATCCTTTTTACCAACCTCCTATTTCCTTGCACAAATCTAAGCAAATTCGAGCTCCTAAACAATAGGGAATTCCATGTTTGCTTGTGCAATTCCCAAGGAATTGATATCCTGACTCCATGCAACAAATGTGCACTCAACTAGTATACAACTCATGTTACAATGGCCTTATCTCCTCCACCTCAGCCGAGAAATTCGAATTCCATGCATGCATAAGCTATTTTGGGTTCATTATATCAGTTAACTGATAGATCTGAGTTAGATTGTTGTCCCACTACACAACTGACCTTCAAATGACTTTACCAATAGTTAGAGGTTAGTTAACTGAAAATAACTAAATTATATTTCTAAAATTTAGAATTCACACACACATAACTGAACTCCAAGCTCTCTAACTTAAATTTACTGAGCTAACTAGGTGATAAGAACCATGTCACATTAGTTAACTACCTCCGAGTTGCCTTGTTGATGTGGAAAATCGATTTACTCATTTTGACTAAGGCTAAAGTCAAATTGAGCCCTTCTTGCTACATTTTTTAACACTCCCTCTTAGAAAGAAAGGGATTTTTCACCACCCCTATCCTGCACCTATGGAATTAGAATTTACCTCTTGACAATTCCTTTGTCAATATGTCAGCATCTTGCTTCTCATTTGGAATGTACTGTAGTAACATAATTCTCTTATGCACACAATCTCGCAAATGATGATATTAGATATCAATGTGCTTGGTCCTGTCATGAAATACCAAATTCTTAGAGAGTTTAATGCAACTCTAATTCTCACAATATATCACTGTCGAATCCATCTCGTGACTGAAAATACCCACAAGTATTTTCCTCATCCATATAGGCTCACATGTTGCTTGACTTGCATCAATTTATTTAGTGTCTGTTGAGCTGAGTGCCACAGACCTCTGCTTCTTGCTATACTAGGAAATAGTTGTAGATCCAACATTGAAGATAGCCCCAAAAGTAATTTTCTTGTCTGATGGACTCCCTGTCGAATCTGTATTAGTGAAGCCTTGGAGCTTCACTCCCTATGTCCTCTTGTACCATAATCCATACTCGATAGTGCCTCTGAGGTACTGTAACACATGCTTTTTTGCCTTCAAATACAACTTGGTAGGCCTCACCATAGCTTGACTAAGTTGTTTTATTGCATAGCACATGTCATGTCCTGTATTCACAAGATACATCAAAGACCCCACAAGCTTCCTGTAAATGGTAACATCAACCTCTTCACCTAAAGTGGCATTCTCCTTCCTCTAGTTTATAGCTAGAGGTGTGTCCATGGGCTTACAATTATCCATGTGAAATATCTAAAGTATTTCAGAGGCATACTTCCCCTAAGGCACAAAAAATTCAACATCACCTTACCATACTTCTACCCTGAGGAAGTAATGCATTAAGCCCATGCTTTTCATCTCAAATTGCCTTGCAAGATCCTCTTTGCAAGAGCAGACCATCTTCTCATCACCCGCCAATATTAAATCATCAACACACAAAACAAAAATAAGCAACTTACCATCTACCACAATGTGATAGAGGTTCTCATCTGCTTCACTTTTGGTGAAGCCCAATCCATCGAGATAACTGTTGATCCAAGTGTACCATGCTTAGGGTGCCTGTTTGAGACCATACAAAGCTCTCCAGAGTCTGCACACATGTGACTCTCGATCATATGTCTCAAATCCTTCTGGTTGCTTTATGTAAATTTCCTCTTCAACAACACCATTGAGAAAGGCGATCTTCACATCCATCTAGTGGATTTTCCATCCCAACTACGTAGTCAATTCTAGAATGGATCTGATTGAGGAATATCTTATAACTAGTGAAAAATTTTCATCATAGTCCACTCCCTCTACCTGAGAGAATCCTTTGGCCAAAAATATAGCCTTTTACCTCTTGATGCTCCCATTAGTTGCATGCTTCACTTTGTAGATCCATCTAGAACCAACCACTGATTTCCCTTCTGGTCTCAACACCACCTACCATACACTGTTCTTTATGATGGATTTGTATTCTTCCATCATGGCATCAACCCAAACAGGTTGAGAAACTACTTCCTCAAATGAACAAGGATTTGTCTCAATGAGATCTTTCATGGGAGCCATGTAACTAGTGTACCTATAAGGTGACCTCCTCTACCTATGTATTGATGTAGGGGCTCCCAAATTCTCCCTAGAATCCTGCAACAATTTATCAGCTTCCCTGGTTCTCTTTCTCCCCTCTCCGGAAGATTCTGGTTGACTTGGTGCCTCCACTTTGCCTCTTGTTTTCTCCACTACATGTGGCTACTCCAGAACCTCCTAAATATCATCCTGAGGCTCCTCCTTTGGAGCTAGAATCTCCTGCTCTGATTGGATAGCCAACTCTCATTCCAGAGAGAATCTCATAGCCTTCTCCTAATCTAACTTGACATCTCTTCTCACAACTGTCATCCTCGGTGAAGGTAAATACACTCAGTAATTGTGAGTAGTTTTGGTGCATCCTACAAAAATCCCCAACTTTGTTGTAGGCTCAAGTTTCTTCCTTGAATCCTTGGAGACATGAAAATAAACTGAAGCTCCAAAAATTCTGAAATGTAACACATTGGGCTTTCTCTTAGAGAAATCTTCCTCTGGTGTGATAATGCCAAGTATGCTATGAGGACTTTGGTTCTACAAGTAGACTGTTGCATTGTATGCTTCTACCCATATATGTAATGGCAGCCCATAATCATGCAACATGGCTCTTGCTGCTCCCACTATGCTCATGCTCTTCCTCTCAGCTACCCCATTCTGATGTGGGTTATGGGGTGTTATCATTTCTCTTTGAATACCTTCTTTGGCATAGAAATACTTGAAGGCATTCAAAAAAATTTTGCCTCCATTATCGCTCCTGAGAGCCTTCACCTTCTTCCCAATCTCCTTCTCAATCAATGCCTTGAATTCAACAAATTTTGAGAAAAAATCATCCTTCTTCTGCATGAAGAAGATATAACATTTTCTAGAGAAATCATCAATAAAAATAACATAGTAATTATGTTTTGTTGTGGAGGTTGTAGAAAAGGGTCCAAGAACATCAAAATGGACACTCTCCAAGGTTGCATATGCTCTGTTATCTTAGCCATGGAATGTGGATTTGACATATTTCCCTAATTTGCAACCCTTGCAGACATCTTTCTAGTCAAGGGAGCCTTTAGGGAGACAAGTGTTAATTTGTTGCATGATTTTTAAGGCACCATGGTGTAGATGACCCAATATCCTATGCCAGAGTTCTCCAACATCTCAAGTCTACACCTTTTTGCCTTGTTTCTCAATGCAACACATTCTCCCACCTCAAGTTTGTATAGGTTCTTGACTCGAACTCAAATCTGCTTCACTTTCCCGATAGCTATGTGTCTCATAAATACTTTTGCTTTACTGAAAATAACATCATAGCCTTTATCCTCCAATACTGCTACAAATATCAAGTTCTTCTTCAACCCAGGTACAAACATAACATCTTTGAGGTGAAGAGGGGAGGCTTTCTCCCTCTCAAAGGTGACAGTACCAATTCCTGTAGCATTATACCTCCCGTCATCCCCCAATTCAATATGCATATGGAGATCCTTCTCCTCTAGGCTATTGAAAAATTCCTTGCACCTTGTCATATGGAACGAGGCACCAGAATCAAGGTACCACACACTCCCCATAATAGTGTTAGCCATGCATGCTATTAGGGTGAAGTCTAATTCGAATTGTGAAGCCAATGCTTCACCTTCTGCTCCTCCTGAAGGCTTCTTGTTATACTTCTTGTGCAAACATTTTGTTGCATAGTGCCCGTATTCATGGCAGTGGAAACATTTTATCTTGCTCAAGTCTTTCTTCTTGCCATTATTTTGGATGGATTCAAGTTTTCTTTGGGTCTTCTTTCCTTTTCCCTTCTTCCCCTTCCCAACCAAGGAAAAATTCTCTTCATCCTCATCTCTAGATGATGTTCCATCTCTAGTATTTCTCTTGAACTCTTCTTGAACCAAATCAGACCACAAGCTTTCCCAATTCGGTAATTTTTCCCTTCCATTTACAAATTCTTGGTAGTTATGCTAGGATTTTGGAAGGCCTAGAAGAACTAGCCTCACCAAGTCATCTTCTGCAACATTCACCCCAACCCCTCCAAGCTCATCTCGAACTTGTGTAAATCTAGAGAGATATTGTGGAATAGTATCATTTTTCTACATCTTAATCTTTCAAAGTTTTTCTTTCAAGGCCAATTTTCTATGGTGACTACTATTTTCAAATAACTCAGTCAGTGTCTTCCGCATAGAAAATGGTGTCTCTTTTCCATGGATATTTAAGACTACATGGTCTCTCACACCTTCCAGAAGAATTCTCCTTGCCTTTGCAACATCCTTCTTCAACTAGGTTAACTGTTGTGCATCTGACTATGGAGGTTTTGCAATATAAAATTTAACATAATCTAACACACCATTATCATCAAGTACTTCTTCCATTCGATCCTTCCAGGCCATGAAATTCGAGATACCCTCTAGGGCATACTCCAATCTCAATCCGTTGAAATACATTCTCCCAATCCCGAGGAAAAACTACTGCATTGAAGCTGCAAATTTTAAATTTCCGAGGGACAAGTTCAAAATACTGGTCTTAATGTGATTTTATTGCTCTGATAACATGTAGAAATTTAATAGAATTTGCAACTACTCAAGATTTCAAACTAAAAAACAAGAGACACAATTTAGAACAACATGCATAGACATGCAACAAGCAAAACCACAAGTACACAATGATTTCTAGGGGAACCCAAATGGGAAAAACCCCTCAAGCCTCTTTGCATTAATCAGTTGAATATAGAAACTATTACAATTGCTTGCTCTAGCTTTTAGCACAACCTACAAAAGAATAATTATTCTCTCTGCTGAATGAGAAACTATGGCCAACACTTAGCGAATTATGTTCTCCTCCAACCTCTTTTTTCCTTGCGCAAATATGAGCAAATTCGAGCTCCTAAACAATAGGGAAGTCCCTATTTCCTTGCGCAATTCCAAAGGAATTGATCTCTTGACTCCATGCAACAACTGTACACTCAACTAGTATACAACTCATGTTACACTGGCCTTATCTCCTCCACCTCAACTGAGCAATTCGAATTCCATGAATGCATAATCTATTTTGGGTTGATTGATCAATTAAATGGTCAATCTATGAGTTATACTATTGTCCCATTGCACAATTGACTTTCAACTGACTCTATCAATAGTTAGAGGTCAGTTAACTGAACACAACTAAAAATAACTAAACTAGATTGCTAAAAGTTAGTAATCACACATGCATAACTTAACTCGAAGCCCTCTAACTCGAATTAACTAAGATAACTAAGTGACAAGAGCCATGTCACACTAGTTAACTGCGTCCAAGTTGTCCTGCTGACGTGGAAATTTGATTTACTCAATTTGACTGAGGCTAAAGTCAAATTGTGCCTTTCTTGCTACATCTTTTAACAGATAACTTATTGATACCCCTCAGGAGCACTATATCACCCATAAGTCATACCACAACCTTTGATGAGTAGATCTTGAGTTGGAACTGCCTTTTAACAAGCCTAATCCCCAACTGCACGCACAACAAGGCAAGAGTGTGGTTATGAGACCCCAACCACATGCACAAGCCCGTTTCAATGTGGTTATGACCTCTCCAATTTTGTGAATGTGGTTCCAGAATCTCTGCCACCTTTTCAGGCTAGCATCCAGGCAATTGGCCAAAATTGCCTTTAACTTTCCATAATCATTATTAACATGACGACAATGCCAAACATTCAAACTTGAAGCCAAAACTTGACCTACACTGCCTAGAACATGATAACCATTTCGTCAAACATATGGTAGACATGTAAGCTATATGTAATGAATGCATATTTGATCTTAAATATTTGAACTTCATCTACAAATAACCAAGAAGGTATAATGCCCTCTCAAGTAGTTGCAACAAAAATTGTTATCCCATGCATTCATCAACCATTCAAATACTTATGAAATCATGAACATGAGTCATAGCTAGAGCACATCATAGAACCAAGCTTATAACCAACATATAAACAAAATATTAACCATGGAAAATGAACCATGAAATCCACTTAATAACAAGTACAAGTGCTCAGAGATAACAATAGGAAAATAACCCTTATTAATGTATGCAAAAGCCAACCAAGTCAGGGACTTCTACGTACGACTCACTGTAGATTGATTTGAACCAAATATTTCTTTCATCAAATCACCCCTATGCCATATTCCAAGCATGAATGTGGGATATCATGGGATAAACCAAGACATAATAACTAGGGAATCCACAGGTTAAACCACCTCCACCCTAAATACTGTGATCTCACCTAAATCAGTCTCGAGAACACAAAACCAAACCAAGCATGGATGCCTTAGAATTTATTCACCCTACCTTGATGAATTTTCCTATCTCCACCCACCTCTCGAGGGCTTCCCAGAGAAAACCATCTCCACCCCCAACCTTTGGAAATTTTCGTGAGACCACCTCACCTAGTTCCAAACCCTTCTGGTAACCCAAAGCTCAACCAAGAATAATTCCCATCTCACCATGGCTATCTAGGAAACGACAAAGCAAGGTTAAAATCACTGTCAAACCAGGCAAAGCTATGTCAATTGAAACAAATGAACCAAATAAACAAATGCATGTAACATGCATTCACACCTCAGCTAGGAAATCACACATGCAACATATGTTCCTGTAAAATCCTCTTGCTAAAGCTGCTAATCTAACCTTCTCCTTGCTTTCCTTCACTTTCCTTTGCTTGTCCCATTCCTTCCTTTGCTTGCTTGTCCAAGTGCTTGTTCTCTCTCCTTTGCTACACCTGCTCGAAAAGCTGGGCAAAATCTATCAACTAATTCTCAGGTGCCTTTTTATCATTTATGTCTTTGTTTTCTTCAATTTCCTTCTAATTTCCTTTACATGCAAATATGTGTGTCTTCGCCTTCCTTTTCTCCTGTTCTCCTTTATTTTCATAATTAAATGCCAATTATTGCCTCTTTGCCCTCGCCAATGTCTTTGCCAATTTCCATAGCCATTATTAAATTAAAAGTGATGCCCACTTTAATGTCTGCCCACCATTCAATTTGGAATACGTGTCCCATGACCTTGGTCTTATTTTATTTACATGGAAAATCAACTAGGGCCTGTTACAAACCCCTCCCCCTTTTTCCTCGGTGTTTTATGACACCAAAGACCAATAAACCACTGAAAACCAAACATACATCCCATGGAGCTTTATAGCATAGCTCAACGCAGTATTTACAATAAACAACTTTTGAAAACCATGACCAACATGAAAAACATACCGCTTACTGGATCTTTATAACACAACTCATTACGACATTTACAATAACAACCACATATACTTATGCACATTTTCTTCAACCAGAAAACATACATATTGTTTATGGAGCTTTATAAATCCAACTCGATACAATATTCATAATAATATACACATACATACATATGCAGATTTGCTTTAACCAACAAATAAAAGGATATGATGTGTGCATCAACAAAAAGGGAATCTAGAGGTTCACACCTCCCCCCTCAATGTAATATTAGGATTCAACTCCTTCATGGAAAGTCCAAATTCCACTACCAAAGTCAAACATACATCCAATGTCTAGCGCTATGATATTTGCACTACATGTTCCCTCAGGGAACAATTACTGGCTCATTATTCCAAGGCAGACTCTCAATGTGATTCTGATTCTATCTGGCAATGCTAATGACCAAAACAAATTCATTCCATGGCCTTCCATTCTCTGCTACACAGTCCCTCGGGCAATCCAGTCACCCCCTTTCGTGCAGTCACTCACCTTCTAAGTTCCCCGACATGCACTTGTTTGCTACATAGTCCCTCGAGCGATCCATTCCTTGGAGAGGTTTCCTCGCATCAAAAGGTCCAAAAACCAAGTCATATGATTGCCTCAAAACCATCATATCGGTTGTAGCATGCCAATGGAAATCAATGGATATTATTGAGTACTAGTGTCCCACAATGGCCCTACTCTTGAATGCTTTACCAACGTACTATTGCCTATTCCAATTCCTTTTACTGTTGTTGCTAACACTCTAGGAGCCAATTCCAACCACCCAAACTGGGAATTTCCATGCTTTCTTATACCAAGCACATAATTTTCATTAGACTAAAAATGAATTGAAATAAATTCAAAGCATACCTCATTGGTGGCTCGTCAATAAGATACACTTGCGATTTTGTTTACTTCCTATCACAGTGAGTCAAACTAGCTCTTTGATCAAATCATAATATATAAACATATCACATTCAATTAGCTCAAAATGCAACCATCATAAATTAAAATCATATATCACATGCAATCATCATAAATCATAATTATAGATCACATGCATAATTAAAAACTGAAATAAAATATTGCTACTAATTTTTCAAAGGGTTATTTGCCTTTTTCTTTGTTCTTTGTCCTTTCCATACACACACTTAATTTTTTTCCAATCAAGACAAGCATCTAATGCCTTCTCTTCTTTTCAATCATGTACACACACTAGAACGGTTTCCAAACCTGATAAGCACCTAATGCCTTCTCTTCTCTTCAATCACATACACACACTGGATCAGTTTCTAAATCAGACAAGCACCCAATGCCTTCTCTTCTCTTCAAAGAAACAATGGAATTTAAAGACTATGCCATCTCCTCCTTGAATTTCAACAACAAGGGCATCAAGAGACTAAACTGCCTCTACCCTCAATATCAACAACTCAATATTGGTCTCATCCCAAGCTATCTAGGGCTCCAGGAACTAGTAACTTAGCCCACAACCTTCTAAGGCTCCAGAGCATTTGTTCCAACATGCGGCTCCAGGGACTAATCATTTAACCCACAAGGCCCTAGAGCGTTTGTCCCAAACTACAGGCTCTAGGAACTAGTAACTCAACCCAAGTTGTTCCAGGGCTCTAGATAGTTTGTTCCAAACCACAACAATAGAGAACTGGAGAACCAATCCCCTTAACAACACATACACATACACAATGTACAACACAATACATATACCTACACCTGGTGTATAACACAACACATATATGTGCACATAGTATAATACAATGAATACACATGTCATGGTACAAGACTACACAATACACATGACATAGTACCACATGCACACAACACAACATGTACAACATGTACACAACAACAATATTGCACATCCAAAAATCACACTGTCTCTACCATACAACTTTGCCTCTAGTATCTTTCCCACGCTTTATTGTGTGCATCCACAACCCAAATCTCATGTTTGTGGCTCATTCCACTATCCATGCTTCTCCCAGCATGTCGTAGATCACACTACTTTCATTCCACTGATGTATCCTTTAGCATTTCCTGCCATTGCATAAACATAGGCATAGTTATAAGCACACAATATCAAATCATATCCACATGATACTAACCTCATCGATATTCCAGGGCTACTCTACCCAATTGATTCCTTATAGAACCAGGAACCTTTTCATGCCATTCACCTACATAAAACCATCATTCTTCCAGTAGAATGATCCTTGACGACCCTATTAGACATTGGCGCACACACGCACACATATAAAAATTAGCATAATCAAGATCACGACACAATTACCAATGTTCATAAGCTCAAGGTTAAGAGAACTTCCTTTATTCATGCAGAGCATGCACAACATTGAGAATAACGGTTCCCAACACAGCCAAGGAATCTGATACCTCAGATCCATTTACTTTACCTTTCACGATTACCTTTCTCATGATTGTCCTCCCACCATCCATTTATCCCAATGGACCTATCCAACCCTAACTGGCTATCATATTCTTGCCTTTAGTTGCCCTTATACATGCACTCGACTTCATCTGAGTCTTACATTACCTGTTGGGTTTCATTCAACTCTCCTCAAGCTCCATTGACTTTCTTCTCCCCCCAACCAATTTCCAAGGCCCTCAAAACATAAACGGAAAGAACAAGAAGAAAACAAGAATAAAACCATGAAAAACCAATAACAATACGACACCACAAACAAAGTGGCATGGCCATGCACTGGATGCAATCAAAACCACAAATCAAGCGCAAATAAATCACAAAACTAGCAACAAACACCATGACTCAACCCCATGGTTCCCAGTGCTTCCAAGGGAAATCTCAACCGGATCCTTCCTTAAGATCAATGGCAGTCTCTTTTTCCATATAGTTCACTACATCATACTTCCATAAACACACAATTATCATTGTATAAATAAATATAACAATATACTAGTTACCTTACCTTGTTGTACCAAGCATGTTTCCTTGTAATTGAGCATCTACACATATCATTTCTCAAGGGATTCCATTTCCCTTTATGAATATAGCTATGAATAGAAACCAACTATTGTGTTGCATCTGATCAATCGCCTGCCATGTAGCTTCCTCGGCCCCAAGGTGCTTTCATGCACCTTAACTTGCTCTATTGCTCGATCCTAGAGCATGAGCTCCTTTTGCTGCAAAATGCATTAAGGGTTTGCGAGGAACTCTCCCCCTGGTTCCACTTCCACCTCAATGATGGATGCTCAGTGACCTATATACCTATTATCCACTATTGCATAGACCCGAGGAATGCTCTAACCTACATCCCCAACGGATTTCGCCTCTTGCCAACTGTAGATCTGAGGCTTACCACAATTGCACACTCTGATACAAAGGATAATCCTTCTTATTATTATCTCCATCACATGTTCAACATCACAAAGGATTCTACATCTTCTGACCTCAAAATAATCCCAAAATAGTTTCTCATCTGTCCTTGTCTCTACATATCTGAAAAGCACTAAAGGGTGACTAGATTAACTCCTGCTTGCTTTTCCTGAGCTCTGGAAAGCCTTTCCTGTGTCTCAATCAAATTGTCATTGTATTCCTTGAAACTTCTAATCTCTACCCTCAGACTCCTTAGTGCATAGACTAGACCAAGAGAGTACTCTTCCCCTTGTTACTCAACTGACCTTTCCGATTCCATAGATTTCACGTCAGGCCTGTAAGGGGAGTCATGTGAACTTTAGTCTACTACTCCGCTCTTCATAATTGATCTTCTATTATCGTGCAACATACCATGTTAGATAAATCAAATAGAAGACATAATCAAAGCCATACCTCAATATATCTTAGGGGAGGCCATCACATCTACACAAGTCAAACTAGATTAAGATCACAAGTATATCACAAGTATATCGACTCATACTTGAATATCATAACCATAAGCATCTACACAGGCCAATCCAGATTAGCATGATACATAATAATATCAAGAGATTAACTGAAATGACCATAAGGCATATAACAACAAGTTACTAACATGCATGACTATTTGATTCATGTGCATATGACTGCACTGACTGGATGACTGGGACACGTATTCCAAGCTGAATGTTGGGCAAGACATCCTAGGGGGTGTTCATTTGATTGTTTATGGCTAAGGAAATTGGCAAAGGCAATGGCTAAGGCATTAAAAAGAATTTTGGCACATTTATTTATTAAAATAATGGAAATTAGGAGAAAAAGGAGGTGAAAGGTCACAGGTTGCATGTGAGGAGGAAAATGAAGGAAAATAATGGAAAATGAAGAAAATAAAGGCCTCATTCATAAAAAGGCTTATGAGGATTAGTTGGTAAGCTTTTGTTAGTTCAATTTTGGAGCTCTCTCATTATTCTCTCTCTTTCTCATACTTTTGGCTACTTAGAGTTTTCTTGGAGCACTCTTGGTGGGTGTGGCATACTTGGATTCTTGGAGCAAGAAGGCAAAGGAAGAGCAGGAAAGTGCAAGAGGGCATTGGCATCAGAAGCTATATCAGATTTTCTTGTAGGTCTCAAGTTGCATGTATGGTTTCTTCCCTAGTTTTGGCATGAATGGCACATGCATGTGGTTTCTTGGTTGTCATCTGTCATTGGCATGGAGGATGACCTAGATCGACAGTGGATTTCCTAGCCTTGCCATTTCTTAGATAGCCATGGTGATTGTGGGTTTACTTTCATTGCTTTGTTTTGGTTGGTTCTCATGTTTCCTTGGCTTGGGTTGAGTTACTAGTCCTGGAAGCCCTGGTTGAAAAAACGCTCTGGAAACCCTATAACAACTTGGGTTGAGTTACTAGTCCTCGAAGACCTGGTTGGACAAATGCTCTGGAATCCCTTGGTGGGTTGAGTTAGTAGTCCTGGAAGCCTTGGTTGGACAAATGCTCTAGAAGCCCTGTATAAGTTGTGGGTTGAGTTACTAGTTCTGGAAGCCTTGGTTGGACAAACGCTCTGGAAACCCTGCATAAGATGTGGGTTGAGTTACTAGTTCTGGAAGCCTTGGTTGGACAAATGCTTTGGAAGCCTTGAAAGGCTTGGATAGGGACCAATCTGATGATAGTTTTTGGTGATGTCTGACCGTGAGGAGGAATCACTGTTTGATGGGTTGAGGTGGATGGCCTCTGGAAGCCCTGAATGAGTTTTGATTGATGTGTTCTGTGAGATCCTACATTCATGCTTGGAATATGACACGAGGGTGAATGGATGAAGAGAGATTTGGCTCAGCAATTCTACGATCAGGTGGAACGTGGTAGTCCCATCTACGGTTGGTTCATTTTATTCATTAATGAGAAATCCATTCCCTGGATTTTCATGTGTAAAGGTATGGATTTGATGGCTAATATGTTTATTGTATTTCTGTTCCTATTATGTTGGTTATATGCACATTTCATGACAATAGCTATGTATGGCTCTCAACATGTTTTTACTTGTATATGAATGGATAATGTGTTTATGAGTTAATGCAAGATAATGCAACAAATGACATGAGGGAACAATGGTTGATAGCAATTTTCAGATAAGTATGAGATCCCTACACTTAATTATGTTATTTACACCTGTAGGTTACATGATGATGATATGTTTGAGGAAATGCCTTTCTGTTGGGTTGTGTTATATTCTTTCCATGACTAACCTATGTAGTGAACCGGGGGGTTAGAGGGGGGGCGAAGCTCCCCCTTCATTGCGTCAATTGCGCAGTGGGGGGGTCACAAGGGGTTTGAGGGGGAGCGGGTAGCCCCCCTCTACGGGGTCGGGGGTAGCACCCCGAGAATTTTTTTTTTGGACCCTATATTAGGTTGGGCGAACCTACCTATGGTTTTCGGTCCATGGTTTTGGACGCAATGGTTTTCGGTCTGTGGTATTGGATGCTTCGGCATGTATAAATATGTATTGTGACATTGAAAGGAACATAATGAAAAATTAAACTGGTAGTCCCGATTTTGGGATCCAGGGGAAAATCTCTGTGTATATGTGTTTTATGTGTTATGCTCTCGCATTGTTTATTTTCTGTGTTTTAGAATTAGTATGCAGGTAATTTCTGTACGGGGTTAAAACCTACATTTGGTATCAGAGTTGTTTTGGCTTCAAGGGGACGCCTTTATTGTTGAGGGGTTTCGCTCGGGCCTGTGGTAGACCCTGTTCAGTGGGAGATCTGTGAGATTGATTCTGGTGGTGAAAGAAGATGGTGAGCAATGGAAAGATAGAGATCGAGAAATTTAATGGTCAGAGTTTTGAGTTGTGGAAACTCAAGATGGAGGATTTGTTGGTGGATAAAGATCAGTGGATCGCAGTAGATCCGGGTACTAAACCAATGGGAGTGTCCGATGAAGAATGGAAGAAGTTGGATTGGAAGGCAAAGAGCACAATACGATTGTGTGTCTCAGATTCAGTATTGCTGAATGTATCAAGGGAAGCTACGACGAAGGCTTTGTGGGAAAAGTTAGGGACTTTGTACCAATCTAAGTCTCTGGTGAATGAATTGTTCCTGCGAAAAAGTTGTATAACCTGAGGATGAAATATGGAGACTCGGTGACAGAGCATCTGAACGCATTTAATACTGTGGTAATTCAGTTAGCATCTGTTGATATTAAAATTTCAGATGAAGATAAGTGCATCAGTTTGTTGTGTTCTCTACCAGATTCGTGGGATAGTCTGGTTATTGCAATAGGTAGCAATGCAACTGCCTTGCAATTTGATGAAATAGTCTCTTCCTTGCTGACAAAGGAGATGAGATGGAAAAATATGGAGAGCCATAATGGTGATGCCTTGTCTGTACGAGGACCATCCCAGAACATAAAAAAAAAAGTCATCGAGTGGGAGATCTAAATCTAGAGGGAGATCTAAATCTCCAGGAAAACCTGTAAAGGTGGTGTGCTGGAAATGCGGAAAGGAAGGGCACTACAAAAGGGACTATAAATCTAAAGCTCCTGGTAAAGGAAAGGGATCTGATGATGCTCCTTCTACAGAGGTGAAAACCACCTCAGATGAAGGTGGGCATGTGTACTTGGCTTCTTCAAGTACACATGTAGATCATGAGGCATTGTTGATTGACTCAGGTGCATCCTTTCACTTCACTCCCCATAGAGAGTGGTTCTGTGAGTATGATAAATACGATGGTGGTGATGTCTTCTTAGGGGATGATAGGAAGGCTAGAATCGTTGGTCGCAGAAAAGTAAAGTTGAAGTTGCAAGGTGGAAGGGTTAGAACACTTCTAGGTGTTCTTCATATTCCTGCATTAGCCAAAAATCTGATTTCTGTAAGCAAGTTGGATGATGCAGGTGTAAAAACAGTGTTCGAGAAGGATACCTGCAAGATGGTTCGAGGAGAACTGGTATTGATGCAGGGAGTTTAGACTGGAACTCTGTACAAGATGCAAGGTAGTACTGTTGTTGATGGGTGCAACAATTTTGTGGTTCCTGAAAGTGGAGCAGAAAATCTAGTGGTCTCTGGAGAGAAGACCATGCTGTGGCATCAGAGGCTTGGAAATATTGGAGAGAAGGGCCTTTGAATACTTCATGGTAAAGGTATGGTAGAAGGTATGAGTAATAGCTCTCTGGATTTTGATTTCTGTGAAAATTGTGTATGTGGGAAGCAAAATCAGGTGAGTTTCCCCTTTGGTGGTAAGAGGGCGAAACAGATATTATAGCTTGTGCATAGTGATGTGTTTGGACCTGTGAAGGTTCCATTACTTGCTAAGTTTGTGTACTATGTATCATTTATAGATGACTTCTCAAGGAATACATGGAGATATTTCCTTAAGAAGAAATTTTAAGTCTTTGACAGGTTTAAAGAATTTAAGGCTCTGGTGGAAAACCAGACAGAGAAGAAGATAAAGGTGCTGAGGACAGATAACAGTGGAGAGTTTTGTAGTAAGGAATTTAAAGAATTCTGTAAGAAGTGTGGTATAGCACAGTAGAAGAATACTCCATATACACCTCAACAAAATGGAGTTGCAAAAAGAATGAACAAGACATTGATGGAAAGGGCAAGAAGCATGCTCAGTGGTGCTGGGTTAGGACAAGAATTTTGGGTAGAGGCGGTGGAGACAGCATGTTACCTGGTCAACAGATCACCTTCATCAGCGTTGAAGGATAAAACTCCACAAGAGGTATGGACTGGTAAGAAACCCTCTCTTTCACATGTGAGGGTATTTGGATGTGATGCATATGTACATGTTCCAAAGGAGAAACGAACCAAGTTGGATAGTAAATCCGAAAAGTACATCTTTATTGGGTATAAGGATGGTTTAAAGGGTTATAAGCTTTGGAACCCAACAACAAGGAAGGTTGTGTACAACCAAGATGTGGTGTTTAGAGAGGTGAAAGATGTTATTAAACATGAAGTCCAACCAAAGGAACCTGGGAAGATATAGTTGGAGCTAAAGGAGGAAGAATCAGACTCTATAGTAGAGTAGGAATCAAAAGATGAAGAGCCACAAACTCCGGGTGTGAGAAGATCAGGTCGAGAAAGAAGGCAGCCAGAAAGGTATATTCCATCTACTTTATGTTCAAATTTTTCCTTATCTATTACTGATGATGATCCCAGAACTGTGAAGGAAGCAGTAGATTCAGAGGATGGAAAACTCTGGAAAGAGGCCATGGTTGATGAAATAGCATCTTTGCACAAAAATGAGGCTTGGGATTTGGTGGAGTTGCCGGCTGGAAGGAAGCCCATTGGCAGCAAATGGGTGTTCAAGAAGAAGACAAATGCAGAAGGAAAGGTGGAGAAATACAAAGCTCGGTTGGTAGCAAAAGGTTATTCCTAGGTGTCGGGAATTGATTTTGGTGATATTTTTTCTCCTGTTGCCAAGGTAACTTGTATTAGATTAATTTTATCTGTTGCTGCTGCTTTTGATTTTGAGGTAGAACAGATGGATGTGAAGACAACATTTCTTCACGGGGATCTGGAAGAGGAGATCTACATGAAGCAACCTGAAGGCATTGCGGTGAAGGGTAAGAAAGAACTGGTATGCAAGTTAAAGAAGTCTCTGTATGGGTTAAAACAGACACCAAGGATGTGGTATCAGAAATTTGATACATTTATACGAGGACTTGGCTTCACTAGAAGCAAAGCAGATCACTGTGTGTATTTTAAATTAATTGGTGACCATGTTATTTATTTGGTCTTATATGTGGATGATATGTTGCTGGTTGGAAATTACAAAGAAATTATCCAGGATTTGAAGACCCAATTGTCCTCCAAATTCGACACGAAAGATCTTGGTGCTGCAAACTATATTTTGGGCATGGAAATTAAAAGAGATCGGGCAAAGAAGAAGCTCTGGTTAAACCAGGGGATGTATGTCGAGACAATATTGCAGAGGTTTAATATGCAAGATAGTAAACCGATGAAGGTTCCTATTCCCGTAGGTGTAAAGTTATCTGCTGAATAATGTCCCAAGACACAAGAAGAGGAAGAGGATATGTCCTGTGTTCCATATGCAAGTGCAGTGGGAGTATTGAGCAAGTTTATGTCAAAACCAGGGAAGGAGCATTGGATAGCAGTGAAGCAGGTTTTCAGGTATTTGCGTGGCATTAGAGATTATGGGTTGTGCTACCAAGGAAGACCAGTATTGGACAGAGTTTTGGATATCCATGGCTTTGTTGATGCAAAATGGGCTGGAGATTTGGATAAAATAAGATCTGCAAGTGGGTATGTGTTTAACCTATTTGGAGGTGCAGTCAGTTGGATGAGTAAGAAACAATCTGTAGTTGCACTATCAACTACAGAGGCAGAATACATGGCAACCACTCATGCAAGCAAGGAAGTAGTTTGGTTGCAGAGATTGTGTTCAAATATGGGGTTAGTACAGGGAGCTATAAGGATAGAATGTGACAGCCAAAGTGCAATTTTCTTGGCAAAGAACCCTGCTTATCATTCAAAGACAAAGCACATTGATGTTCAGTATCACTTTGTGAGGGATATGATAGAAGACAAAAAGGTGTTGCTGGTAAAGGTGGAAACTTTGAAGAATACTGCAGATGCATTGACAAAATCTGTGAGCTCTGAGAAGTTCTCCTGGTGTAGAGAAACAATGGGCATTTCAGGGCTGGAAAAATGACTAAGCTCTCCTGTGGCCCCTTGTGGAAAGAAAACAACAAGTGGGAGAATGTTGGGTTGTGTTATATTCTTTCCATGGTTTTCGGTCCATGGTTTTGGACGCAATCATTTTCGGTCCATGGTATTGGATGCTTCGACATGTATAGATATGTATTGTAACATTGAAAGGAACATAATGAAAAATCAAGTTGGTAGTCCCGGTTTTGGGATCTAGGGAAAAATCTCTGTGTATATGTGTTATGCTCTCGCATTGTTTATTTTTTGTGTTTTAGAATTTGTATGCAGGTAATTTCTGTACGGGGTTAAAACCTACACTTTCATGGCTAGTAGGGGTTTGGTGATGATATTGTTCATATTATTGCTTTTGCATCATTGTTTCCTTGCATCCTTACTATTTCTAAGTGATCATTCCATTCTGGTCAGTGTCCCGGGCTCTGGGTCGAAAAAGGTGGCTCAAATCTCAGAATGCTAGCATTAGTGCTGAGACTAACTCGCCTGGGAAGTGTCTAGGAAGTGTTCTAAAGCACCTGGGTAGTGTTTGGGGAGCATTAATCCTGAAACTAACTCACCTAGGTAGTGTCTAGGGAGCGTTACCATGCCCTTAAGTCTCTCAAACAATAGTGGGACCCAAGGATAGGCAGTCTAAGTGGTTGATTTGTCTCCTGAAGGTTTTTTGGATGATGTTGGATGACTGTATGTGATGTTCCATCAATTCCATTTCCTTAAATTCACCAAGAAGGTTGAATCTTATCATAGTGGCCTCTCGTCGCATGTTTACCTCGGCTGGCCGGTTGCTTGGGTAGATGTGGGAGGAGGGTGTTACAGCCACAACAATAATAGAATGGCATGCATGCATATAACCATCTTGCATATAACAACCATTATCCATCATACTTGCATGCCAAACATACAAACTTGTACGATGATATGCTTTTACCTCGAGGTCCAGTGCTGCAACCTCGCTCTAATACCAACCTGTAACCACCCCTCCTAGCATTTACCCGCTTTTACAAGCTCCTAGGGAAAATTTAAGGTTGAGTGCTACTATGACATGACCAAACCTCCAAGTTTCAGTGATGGAAGTCGGGCCTAGAAACCAACAACTTATTGATACCCCTCAGGAGCACTAGATCACCCAAAAGTCAGTCCACAACCTCTAAAGACAAAATCCTAAGCTGGAAATTCCTTTTCACAAGCCTAAACCTCAACTGCATGCACAACAAGGCAAGATTGTGGTTATGAGGCCCCAACCGCATGCACAAGTCTGCTTCCATGTGGTTATGAACTAAATCCTCCAGTTCTGTGCGTGAGGTTTTGGGATCTATGCCACCTTTTTAGGCTAGCCTCCAGACTACTGCCTAGAACTGCTTGTAACTTTCTAGAATCATTATTAACACGACGATAATGTCAAACATTAAAAATTGAAGCCTAAACTTGATTCAGACTACCTAAAACATGATAGGCATTTTGTCAAACATATGTTAAAAAAGTAATCTACAAGTCATGAATGCATATTTGATCATAAATATTTGAACTTCATCTGAGAATCACCAAGAAGGTCTATTACCATCTCAAGTAACTGCAACAAAACTTGTTAGCCCATGCATTCATCAACTATTCAAATACTTATAAAATCATGAACAAAAGCCATGGCCATAACACATCATAAAACCATGCTTATAACAAACATATAACTAGAATATTAACCATGACAAATCAACCATAAAATCAACACAATAACAAATGCAAGTGCTCATAAATAACAATAGGAGAATAACTCTTATTAACATATGAAAATCCAACTTAGGGAATTCCACGTACCACTCGAACATAGATTGAGTTGAACCAAATATTTCTTTTAGCAAATCACCCCCCGTGCCATATTCCAAGCATGGATGTGGGATCTCATGGGATAAACCAAGACATTGTAACCACGGAATCCAAAGTTTAAACCACCTCCACCCTCAAACTACCGTGATCTCACCTAAACCGGTCCCAAGATCACAAAACCAAGTCAATGCTTCCTCGTCATGTCAATGGTAAAAGTCCAGTGTTCATCTATGTTGATTGATTACCTGAGTCCAAGCATGGACTCTCTCAAAAAGTACTATGCTTAGGTCATCTTGCATGGTTACTTGTGTACATTAGTGTGTCATTCATTTTTGTGCAGTGTGGTTTGGTGTGTTAGTTTTCAAACAACTTTCATGTTTACTATGTTTTTCCCTGCTTTGCAGATGTCTGTGACTCCTCACATCGGTTTCACTGATGGTGCTTGCCGTAGTACCCGGAATCTATCCTCCGTGGCATGGGCCATTTATGACCCTCATGGTGAGTTAATTGATCTTCAAGGTATTTGTTTAGGTCACAAAACTAATAACATTGTTGAATACAGTGTAGTCATTGAATTGTTGTCAGAAGCTATCACTCTTGACATTCAAGAATTGGTTGTCAACTTGGATTCACAACTTGTTGTCCTTCAACTCAACATGCAATATTCCATCAGAAACCCTCAGCTATTGAGAATGTATCTACGTATTCATCTACTGGAAAGAAATTTTGATTATATTACATATCATCATATTCCTAGACACATGAATACATTGACAGATGCATTAGCTAATTATGTGTTGGATAGACATTAACAAAACATGTGAAAAGCCAAAAAAATCATTTGTACCATAGTAAGTAAGAAAATAGAGCATATATATATATGGTGATAATGTTTGATACATCAAGACCCCCAAAAAAAAAATGTATGTTCAAATAACTTCGGAGGCTCGTAGGCCTCATATATCAGTGGCACGCAGGCCTCAAAAATGTAAATGTTGGACCTAGGAACTAATCAACATGGTGATCGTGGTAACATGAAAGTGCTCATGCTACACGAGTCAACAATCAGTAGATCTGATCCGATAACCCCATCGTATGCCTTTGGTACTGGCGTGGGATGTCTCCCACCCGAGCATACTCTGGGAACCATGAGTCAACCCCTCAAGGTTCCTCACGATCCCCTCCTCATTGTCACTCCCCTCCTGATAAGGCGCGACATCAAACTAGCGAGTGATGCGCTTAGCTATCGGGGACATCCCGGCAGGATGCTCCGGTCTAACATCTGCATTGATAAAACAAAATGTTATAAACACATATATATATCAAACATTTGAAATATAAAAAAATTAAAAATTGATTTTTTTTACCTTCACCGTCGAAATCCTCCCCATCTAGTAGCGGCATATCCGGATCTCCGCGGAAGTCGGTACTGCTGTACGACCAATCCTCCACTATGATAAACTATCGTTGTAGCCATGAAAAGAAGGCGGGCCTGTAGGACATATGCTGACCCCCAGTGATCCTAGACATCAAACGACTCCAATGGACCATCCATGGGTCTTGTGGCATCGACAGATCTACCTCAGTTGATTGGTACTAGAACAGCGGAACTCGCTCCAAGAAGAAGGTCGCTATATAGATCCGAAGCAAAATTGCTTCAGATTACCTGCCTTAGCTTTTGACAGCTAGTGTTTCATGTTGATCTTCATGGCCTCTGCCTAACTGAAGATCGTCGGTGCTGTATAATCGATAGCATATAGAAATTTCTACTTGTTAGTCTTGTGCTCTGCTTGGGACCTAACAACTTTGTTGATAGTCAATAGTAGCACTCTAAGTGTCAGATCTCACACAGTGGCAATCTCAATCTTGCCGCTCTTAGATTTGAGGGCTTCTAGGCAATATTCAACAAGTAGCATGGATATGCTTGCCCCAATCGGCCGTGACCCATATAGGTTGACTGGTTCCCCTCTCTGGGACAATCCTATAATGAAATAGATGTCTGAAGTTTCCAACTCTAGCTCCTGGTCATCGATGATAAATATTTCCCGATTTATGTCCCAGAGACTAATCAGGTATTGAAGTAGCTAAGGTTGAGCCCGCATCCCTGGTTTGAGAAAGAACTTGAGGAGCCCACAGTTCCTCAAGGCGTCCAAGCAGTTTGGATCATTCATTGCCTAGGTGTCCACATCTTCGTGCTCACATTCTTTTTAGTCTACCATTTTTTACGATTCTTTCCTGCAAAAACCATGTATTAGAGTCAATAATCATTTTTGGCAAGTAAAATTTGGATTCAAATGGTGGATTTGAGAGAAAAATGGTTTTTTTCTTTGTTCACGGCGCCAACGCGCCTATTTTAAAAATAGTTGAGCCGACAACATGGTTGGGCGTTTTAGCAACCCCCAGCCGGCACGATTCTGTTCCCGGAAATCGTGCCAACCGAGGGAAATTTTTTTTAGCCAAACCTCCCTAATAAATCCAAAAAATGGATAAAAATAGGAATAAACAGTATGGAAATGGAACTTAGGGACTTGGCTCTTTCTTGCAACTGGTAGCTCGGTGAATGACCTCCTGGATCTCCTGCAATTTGTTCCGGAAAAATTAGGGCAAAAGTGGGTGAATTTTTTTCACAACAAAGTAAAATGGTAAATGGTAAAAAAGAAAATGCACTTTACCTTTTTTGCGTAGCGACAAGTGATGGATGTTCGACGATGGTGCCAAGTCACGTTTCAGCTCTTTTCTCGACTCGTAAAACTCAAATGAAAAGATTGCCGAGTATTTTTCCCTTTTGACTCGTAAAAGAGAATAAAATGGGGGTTCGCTTTCAAGCTCTTTTTCGACCCTTTAAACACGAAAAGATTGTCGAGATCTTGTCATTTTGAACTCGTTAATGGATGCGAAACGTCGTGCGCCCAATATACATTTACCCCTTTTTCAGGCTGGGATGCACTATTTACGAAAAAGGTACTCCTTGACTGAAATGGTCAAGCGGTTCTCTCAAGTATCGTTTTCTACCTTTTCGGGCTCGAGAGACACAAATGTACGAAAATGGACCATGTGGAGTTTTCTTTTCTGTGTCTTTTTCAAACTCTCTAAACATGAAAAAGATACCGAGTTGCACCTTTGTCAGAATCGTTAAAATGTTAAACGACATTAGATTCGTCACCATGATGAACATGAGCTTCTCCTTCCTAGGGCTCGTTAAACTTACTAGGTCGGATTCGTCCGAAGGATGAACTTACAGTGCAAGCATATGTTATCCCATTTAAGCTTGCGTTTAAAAAATAATTGGGGTACCTTCCAGAAATGGTGGGGGAAAATTTGGAAATCTAATCAGTTGTGTCGGCAACTCACTCTTGAACATGACACTTTGTACTTTGTGTCGGGTTGGGATATCCTCCTTTTTATCGTTGACCTTCATGGGTTGGGCCATTTTATTTTTGCCTTCCATTTGATCTCAGTCACGTCACCATGACCACCGATCCTATGGATCCAAAAGCTTCCAAACTCCAAGCCTTGTCGCCGATATGTTCAGGAGTTGTCCTTCTGCAATTACACTTACCCTTGAATCTCTGTATCATCCAAAATCATTTTGTATCCCTTTGTCTTGTTTTGATTATGTGGGATACATTATGGCCCTCCTTCGATATGGTCGCTTCCTGTCGACTTCAGCTCACTATCTAGGAAGTTGATCGAGAGACTCCTTTCTAGTACCTTAGAGCTTGCAAGCCTTAATGGCAAGTTCTTCGCACTCGACGACAAGTTCACGTCATTGGATTTTGATCAGGTGATTTCATGGGTGTTCGACATCAGTTTCTTTATTCACATTCCATGAATTGTGCTAATAGTACCTTGAGGACCATTGTCATTATTGGTATTTTCTCTCGCGTTTGTTAACAGTTTACGTCATCAGTTGGTAATCAAGTGACTTCCTAGCATGTTCAACTTCAACACATTCATTAACATGTTAGGATTTGTACTTTGATCGGGTCGTTTGGAGGGCAATACCCTGGGCTAAGATTACAAACGTCCAGGTTGCGAGGTGATGTGACATGGTCATGTTGATATACATGTCTCTTTCAGATGGATGGCTGCGACCATACCATGAGTTGTTATATGTGATCCTTCTCATTATTGGATGGCTGCGACCATACCTTGGTTTTGATATGATCCTCTTAATCGGATGGCTGTGCCCATGCCTTGATCCATTTACATGATCATTCTCTAGATGGCTGCATCCATACCACAATTCGTGTATCATTTGACAGAGTTTTCATTTATGTATATGTATTGGTACTTGCTTGCAAGTTTTTCAACGACAGACTCCGGTTCCCCGCATTGATTCATAAATCATTTCATCTCTCACTCTAGTTCGGCCTTCACGCTTTAGGGGGCATCTGTTACACAACATTTTCTCACTGTCCCTATATTCCTCATTCCATGATCCTGGAGGACATCTACAGTGAACCCTACATGCTTCCCCTTCATGAAGAAACTCCCATTGTGTCCCTCTTCATGAGCAGAACAATTCCCTTTTGCATCATTTCCCAAAAATCTTCTGTTTTTCCCAGTTTACAAGACCGACGCTAATGACTAGTGTCCTCCTTGTGCCGATATGAAAGGATTAAAATTGTCCCTAGCGTCAACCGGAGCAACTGAGCCCTGTTCCAGTTGCGTTGATCCTCTTTTGAAAAGTTTTTTAAATAAGGAGCCGAAGCTTCCAGCTCTAGAAGCTTCGTAACAGAAGTCTGGTAAATGGTTGGGCTGGATGGAATTGAGGATGTCAGTTTGGGCTCCTTTCCCCTATTAGGATAGAACTACCTCAAAAGATAAGACCTTCTCCCAAGAGAAGAGGAACCATCTCCCATGCATTCATGCTATATAAACCTCCCTTTTTCCCAAGCACAAGCTAGTGTTAGTGTTGGTGTGCTAGTGCTAATTAAGTTTGGAGTAATCAGCAAGTTATTCATAGTTGTAGCTCTCTAGTTGTGTGTGAGGGAGAAGTGTGAATTTGGTTTAGTGTGAATACTAAAGGGAAGAGCCTTAAAACTATCATTATTGAGGCCATCATGGAATGCTAACAGAAGTGTGTGGGAACCTAGATTTGTCAGAGGAGAACAACAACGTAAAGACAACAGTTGTAATCTCTTCTTGATTTAATATATATGCAACTATCGATTGATTTACTATATAATGTGTCATCTCACATGTTTATGGCTTAATGAATCTTGACTTGTTAAGTAGGTTGAATTACAATTTGTTTATTATCACGGTTGTTGTTTGCTGTTGTTTACTTGTTTTAGGTGTTCGAAGAAGGAAACGAGAGATAGTTGGAGCGAGCAAGCAAGGTCATCACCAAATGAGATAAGCGTACTAAGAGGTAGGCCCTCTTAATTTGTTCTAACCTAAGGAAATCTTCCATAGAATGTCTTGTTTGTGGCTAGACCTGCTATTGGGCTAGAGGAATTGTTTGTGTCCGCACTTAGAATTTTACTTCACCACAAATTGGCGACTCCACTAGGGACCCATCCTTCTGTTTATTTGGTTGGAATTTCATGGTTTTGTGTGAAGTTTTCTAGTTTCGCCATTTCCCTTTAGTTATGTCTGCTTTGCTTTATTTACTACTCTGGGTCTGAAATTCAGAGTAGCAAGTCTGGTCTCAACTTTTGAAATTTTTATTTTTTATTTTTTTCTTTGCATCCTTGCTCAGCGCGCTCATTTCACTGACAGTCACGCTGATCAGCATGATATGCTCAGAAACAGTTGCGCTGACCCCCTTCTAGTGCTTGTTGTCAGTTAGGCAGTTGCGTCGATGCTTGTAAGTGAAGAGCTTGGCCAGTGTGTCTTGCTCTCTTGATTTATGCCTTGTAAGTTGTTTAGACCGTCTTCTCCCTAACTGGAAAGCTGCTTTTCATTTGGTTTATTTGCTTGTTGATTTGCCTTCTTTTCACTTGATTTCTTGGGTCATTGGATGGTTTGTGGCCCTAGGGCGTCTAGGTTGTCATCCATTCAGCTGATTGTGAACTCAGTGAGTCAAGTTGTTGGTGCATTTACTCCTTGCATTTCATTTATGGTCCTTCTATGACTTTGACCTCCATTACACAAGTTTGAAAAGTTTTGTTTGCTTGTCTAAACGTCTCTTTTCCGACATAGATCACATTGCTTGTCTTGTTTTTGGTAAAGTCGTTGCATCATTAGTTTGAAAGAGATTCTCTTTTTGTGTTTTTCATTTGCTTGAGAATTGATTGTCTCGAAACTTTTTCATTGGAGAGTTTTATGAGAAATTCATTTCGTCATTTCATGAAAAGTATAAAATTCTAGTTTGCTGCATTAATGTGTTATAGTAGTTAGCATCATTGAAGACTAGGATTGCATTTGCATTTGAAAAGAAAATAATTCTCTTTACTTTTGAAAGGACTGTTTGGGGTGTATTTAATAGGAAATTAGGAATGGGAATGAATTTTTCATTAGTTTATTTTTTCAAAAAGTGAAGTAGTGAAAAATCATTTTGCTTTCGGTTGCTTGATTGTTTGCATTTGATTGTGTTTTCTACCCTCTCTAGTGTAGATAATTCATCGAATTGAAAGGTTCTTGTCTCATTTAGCTGCATTTAGGGCTTTTCGAGTCACATCGCTAAGACCTGAAGACCAAGACATAATTCAATATAGACTTTAAAATGAACTCAATTAACCTAAGGCACATTTGAAATTGTTCTTCAAATGTGCCTTTGAAACCTAGAGACGTGTTCCAGCGTCTTTAAACCTAGCAATTTTCGTTAGCTTCAGCATTAGACAGTGCTAGTACGGACTTGCGCTCCCCGTATCATCGAGTATATAAAGGGAGACCTCTCTAGGCTGCAATCCTTTATCCATAGAAAGTCGAGTCTGCTGCCTTGCAAACGTGATACACCGAACATAGCATTCGGGGAGATTGCCTGCTCGTACTTATCGGTTCGCCGGGAGGTATTCTGCAGTTCACGGTTGCCTGGTAATCCTTTTTACCTAGATCATCCAGTGTAGTCAGTGGATATTTTTAACTCATTAAACTTGAAATATCATTTCGACTGCTTGTCCTTTCGAGCTCATTTCCAATCGAAAGTGATAGTCATCTTTGCTTCTTTCCCGACTCTTAAGACATGAAAGAGAACCAGTTTATTTATGCTTCTTAAAAAATTGTTGCCCATGATCTTATAACATCCTGTTAAGTCTTTTCTAGACCAAACCGTGAGTTTTCCATAAAGTATATTTTAAAGCCTTGAAATTTATCTCTCTTTTCATGTTAACTAAGACAAGGTCATCATGGCTGAACCATCTGGTTCACCTAGTTCCTCTTCCTCTTCTCCGTCTGAAAGATTGTCTGAGGAGCCTTTTCCTGAATTACCAGAGTCACTCGAGGACCAAGGTGTTGAACTCATAATTATTCTGAGCATTCAACCTTTGTCATCTCATCCTCCACCTACTTCAGATACTGGGTCACCTGCTGATATTGGCCCGGAATCTCCGGACAATCCCGTCCAGAACCTGAGAGTTCGCCGACTACTGACACTCAACTTGGACTGGTTATATATCCTTCGAATCCTTTGTTCAACCCTGTTGTGATATCACCGCAACATCTGTACAGTCCGTACGATCAGCTTGTGTTCCTTTGGAATTATCCCCTCATACATCTTTGGTCATTCGTCATTGTTTGTTCCCAGCTATGGAACTTGAAGGCAAAGCTCTAGTTACCTCTCCAGATCAATCAAAAGTTTCTAATCCACACACTGTCGAAGAGGAAGAACATCAATTTCCTCCTGAAGGTTTCCCCTACATGGGGAGCATTCCCATCAGTGTGTATCAGGATTTTCCACCTAATTATGTGACTTTAGCACAGTTGGTCTTAGGTACACCTAGTGCCTCATCACTTTATCACAACCTTGTTTGGGTGTTTGGCGCCATGCCTACTACAAGTCTATTCATTCCGAACCCGACCTCCCAACAGGCCATGCTTTCTGCCGTTACCTCAGTCCCGGTGCAACCCACCGTTCCGAACCCTCTTGTCTCGTCCGTCCCAGTCACCCGTTCGGTTCAACCGACGGTCTCGAGGCATGTTGCTGTCAGTTCTTCGACCCCTCCAGTAAGTGGACAAGTTGTGCCACCACCTAGGGGGGCAGAATCTAAGTGTTTCTATGATGTCAGGCACAACCAATTTGAGTATCTCACAGGATCACATGTTTGGGATGAACCAGCCTTCTTCTGGTGTTATCCAAAACCCTGCTGGTCTTGCTGGATCAAGCAATGTCCAGTTTCAACAGGTCCAAAATCCTGTTGGTCCGTTTGGGTCAAGCAATTTCCAGTATCAGTAGCCTTATGAGGCTCATGTTAAGTACCAAGCTCCTTATCTTCCATATGGTTCTCAAGGAATGGTCCATCTGCCTTACGTCCTTCAGCCTTGACAATATGTTCAGCCTGGTCCAACTAGTTTTCAGGGTGGCTATGGTTTGATACAGTTCATAAATTTTCCAGGAACTGTTTAATTACCTCTGCAGCAACAAGGACAACCTCTGCAACAACAAGGGAAACCTTTGTTGCAACAAGGGCCATCCGCGCAACAGTAGGGGCAGATGATACTACAACAAGGACAATTGCAACAACCGCAGGGGAAACCCTCGCAACAGTTGCAAAAAACCATGCAGCAGTAGATGCAGTATGCTCCGCAATCCTCCCAGCCTATGTCTTCGCAAGACCAGCCTCTGTAGCCGCAAGGACAACCTTTGCAACCACAAGGTCAATCCTTGCAGCAGCAGAGCCAACCTGAGCATCAACAACCCTTATATACATATCAACAAGGTCAACCCTTGCAAGGACAAGGCCAGGGTCAAGTCCTGCAGGAGCAGGCCCAAAATCCTAATGTCCAAGGGCAACAGGTAAAAAATCTTTTAGTCCAAGGGTAGTAGGTCCAAAATCCCTATGTCCAAGGATAGCAAGTGCAGAATCCTTATGTCCAAGGATAGTAGGTCCAAAATCCTCTTGTTCAAGGGCAACAAGTTCAAAACCTTTATGTTCAGGGACAACAGGTGCAATATCCATATGGCCAAGGTCAACATGCTCAATAACCTTTTAACTGTATGTTGCTTATCAACAACCTATGGTCGGATAATTCCAAGGCGTTCAAGGTCAAAATCCTCCCTACAGCCAAGGTAACCTACAGTGGGGCCAAAACCAAATGCCATATGGCCAAAACCCTCTACTATGGGGACAAAATCCTTACCAACAAGGATGGGATCCTCCGATTGGACCCGCTTATCAACCTCCAATGCCTTTCAATACTCAATTGTCATTCTTGGCCATACTAGAGTTTCTAGATGTGTCTCAACTCACGAATGATCCAATTCTTCATTCGCCATACTAGCCTCTGGTTCCGTCCAAGATCCCGAGCGATTGTCCTAAGTTCGATCGTAAAGAAAAATAATATCCTCAAGCCCATGTGATGTCATATCACCTTTGGTTCTCTTCTAATTCCTACATGGATGATTCTATTCATCTCCGTCTTTTCCAACGAACCCTTACAGGTGCTGCATTTAAGTGGCTTTCCTCACGCTTTTCTAGTTTTCGGTTTGCTATGAAACTAGAACCTATTTGCTCACATTGCTTAAGAAAGATACTACGACGCACATCTCCGATCACATCCATGAATGGAGACGTAGGCATCGCCTGATCAAATTCGAGATTGCTAATTAGTTGCTCACCAAATGGTTTACCAAGTCATTCGTCGCTCCAATTGCTCGTGATATAGCTATGGGTGGATGTACCAAAGAACAAGCCATTTCTCATGACCAGTACTTAGACCTTATTTATTCTCAGTCTGGCACTTTGTATGAGTTATTACCCGATGATCCCCGACCATCATCTGACCCAACGGCATCGAAGTCACATGCTACACCTCATGTTGATGGAGTAACTGGTTCAGTGTCCCGGACCCTTGAAAAACCTTCTTCCAAATAGAATTCGATCTCGAACACTGCTTCCAATAGTTCTTCCCAGAATCCACCTGGCCCTGGTAAAACCTCAAAGGTCCACGTTGTCCAGTCTACCATAGCGGACAAATCCTTGAAAGGTAAGAAGAAAGGCAAAGGCAAGGGTAAAGTCGATGCCTCAAAATAGGGTCCTCTTAAGTCGTCTGTTGGTGATTCTTCACAACAGAAGCCTGAGTATCCGTGCCTCATTTTCGAGGAGGATCACTATACTAAGGATTTTCCCCGATGGTCTAAAGTTAGTTGTTTGCTCAAAGGGACCCCAGCTGTCCTGAAAGAGCTACTTCCGTCTCAGCAGACTCAAATGGTAGACCAACCTCAATCATTTGCTTCCTCAGGACCTCAAGTATTCATGATGAGTACGCCTATTAATGTGGCTGCTAGATCAAAATATTAACAAACTCCCACCCCGACAACCGGGAAAGAGAAAGAGGCCACCCCTCCTTCTTCTACCCTGAGTTCTGGCCCTTTTCATATCGAGCGCCCTAACCCTGATTCCTCCATTTGACCACCTTCTTGACGTGTGCTAAGGAAGTCCTCATACAATCCCAATGCTCGAACTGCTCAGCACTATAATATTGTTGAGGATTTGGCTCAGGCACCACCAGCTGTGTCTTCTCTCGAGGTACTCCAAAGTTGTCTGTCTCAACGAAAATCATTGTTGTTGGCTATTGGGGGTATTGATCCTACCAATTCCAATTTGATATGTTTTGATCTAGAGAACCACGTTCCGCGCCTACTTCATTAGATTTCCTTTCTCATTCAGGTCATCGTCAATGAGAAAACCATTCATAAGACCATCATCGATGAAGGTGCTTCTACCTACATCATGTCAGTCACTTGCTGGAAGGCAATTGGTTCTCCTACTTTGAACCAATCCCCTAACACTTTGGAATCTTTTGACGGGCACGATTCACGACCCTTCAATGTCTTACCCAAAATTGCCATTACTTTGGAGGGAAAGACAATACATGTCGAGGTGGAGATTGTTGACACTAATCTCAATTGTAATCTTCTACTCGGATGGATCTGGACCCATGCCATGCATGTTGTAGCCTCCTCCTTGTTCCGCGTGATTCATTTCCTCATCAAGGGAGGATCTTCACAGTCGACCAACTGTCTTTCTTTGCCTCTTCCTCCTCGGATGGCAATGTTTCGTATGTCAAGCACAACAGTGCTCCTTATGAGAGTGTGGGGGCAGGACCTTTTAAAGATTCTACCTTGATGGGAATTTTTTTCGCTCCTACCTCCTCATGTTGCCTCTCTCAACATGATCTTGGTCAAATCTGATCCTTGGGTCATACCTTCACTGGATCCTGTTGATTCCTGGGGCAAGGTTATGCCACTTAGTCCTGCCGAAATCAATTATATGGAAATTATTTCGGCCTCAAATTCTGTATCCTCTGAGTTTCCTATTTCGAGGACATCTCTCAATATGTATTCTCAATCCCCCTAGGTTGGTGCTTCGGAATATCCTGATCCCTTAGCCGAGACTTTTGTTGCTGACGAGAGTATCATGGAAATAATGTCTCTGGAATAACCACCATGGAACGATACTCATCATCGTTCCTCATTCCTGCCTAGCCGACGGTCATGTCTATGTATCTTAAGAAGTTCTCTTCTCCGCTGCCTATTGACATGTCAGTTTCGCCTGCCATTGTCAAGATCTTTCTCCCCTCATGGATTTAGACTTTTTCTCCCTCCACGAGTTTTTACCAATTACCCATGATTGCAATGTGGTTGTCATCTGAACTGTAACCCTCCCTCACCTAGGGGGCATGGGGGCAAAGCCTTATAAGAGTTCTACTCTATTATTTGGCTGAGTCAATGCTTCCTCATCATGTCAATGGTAAAACTCCAGTGTTCATCTATGTTGATTGATTACCCGAGTCCGAGCATGGAATCTATCAAAAAGTACTATTCTTAGGTCATATTGCAAGGTTACTTGTGTAAATTAGTGTGTCATTCATTTTTGTGCAGTGTGGTTTGGTATGTTAGTTTTCAAACAACTTTCCTGTTTACTATGTTTTTCCCTGCTTTGCAAATGTCTGTGACTCCTCACATAGGTTTCGCTGATGGTGATTGCCGTAGTACCTGGGATCTATCCTCCCTGGCATGGGCCATTTATAACCCTCATGGTGTGTTAATTGATCTTCAAGGTATTTTTTAGGTCGCACAACTAATAACATTGCTGAATATAGCGCAGTCATCGAATTGTTGTCAGAAACCATCGCTCTTGACATTCGAGAATTGGTTGTCAACCTAGATTCATAGCTTGTTGTCCTTCAACTCAGCAGACAATATTCCATCAGAAACCCTCAGATATTGAGAATGTATCTACGTATTTGTCTACTGGAAAGAAATTTTGATTATATTACATATCATCATATTCCTAGACACATGAATACATTGACAGATGCATTAGCTAATTATGTGTTGGATAAACATTTATGAAACATGTGAAAAGCCAAAACAAATTATTTGTACCATAGTAAGCAAGAAAATACAACATACACACACAAACACACACACACACACACACACATATAAATGGTGATAATGTTTGATACATCAAGACCCCCAAAAAAAATATGTGTGTTCAAATAACATCGACGGCTCGCAGGCCTCAAAAATGTAAATGCTGGACTAGGAACTAATCAACATGGTGATCGTGGTAACATGAAACTGCGCGTGCTACACTTAGCAATCGGCAAATCTGATCCGATAACCCCATCGCATGCCTCTGGTATTGGCGTGGGATGTCTCCCACCCGAGCATACTCTGGGATACCATGAGTCAACCTCTCAAGGTTCCTCGCGATCTCCTCCTCGTTGTCACTCCCCTCCTGATAAGGCGTGACATCAAAATGGCGAGCGACGCGCTTGGCTATCGGGGACATCTCAGCAGGACGCTCTAGTCCAACATCTACATTGATAAAACAAAATGTTATAAACACACACACACACACACACACACACACACACACACACACATATATAACAATTGAAATATCAAAAAATTAAAAAGTGATTTTTTTACCTTAATCGTCGATATCCTTCCCATCTGGAAGTGGCATATCTGGATCTCCGTGGAGGTTGGTATCGTTGTATGGCCAATCCTTCACTACGATCAACTATTGTCGTAGCCATGAAAAGAAGGCAGGTCTGTAGGACATATGCTAGCCTCAAGTGATCCTAGGTATCAAACGACTCCAACGGACCATCCATGGGTCTCGTGGCATTGGAAAATATACCTTAGTCGGCTGGTACTGGAACAACAGAACCCGCTCCAAGAAGAAGGTCGCTAGTACATATCCGAAGCAAATTTGTTTCTGATTCCCCGCCTTAGCTTTTGATAGCTGGCGTTTCATGTTGATCTTCATGGCTTCTGCCCAATTGAAGATCATCGGTGCTGTATAGTCGGTAGCATATAGAAATTTCCACTTGTTAGTCTCGTGCTTTGCTTGGGACCCAACAACTTTGTTGATAGTCAACAATAGCACTCTCAGTGTCAGATCTCGCACAGTGGCAATATCAATCTTGCCGCTCTTGGATTTGAGGGCTTCTGGGTAATGTTCGGCAAGTAGCATGGATATGCTTGCCCCAATTGGCCATGACCCATATATGTTGACTCGTTCCCCTCTCCAGGATGGTCTTGTAATGAAATAGATGTTTGGAGTTTCCAACTCCAACTCCTGGTCACCAATGATAAATATTTCCCGATTTGTGTCCCAAAGACTAATCAGGTATCGAAGTAGCTCAGGTTGAGCCCGCATCCCTAGTGTGAGAAAGAACTTGAGGAGCCCATAGTTCCTCAAGGTGTCCAAGTAGTTTGGATCATTCATTGCCTAGGTGTCCACATCTTCATGCTCACGTTCTTTCCATTCTACCATTTTCGACGATTCTTTCCTACAAAAACCGTGTATTCAAGTCAATAATTATTTTTGGCAAGTAAAATTTGGATTCAAACGGTGGATTTGAGAGAAAAATGGTTTTTTTCTTTGTTCATGGCGTCGGTGCGCCTGTTTTAAAAATAGTTGCACTGATGCCGTGGTTGGGCGTTTTAGCAACCCTCGGTCGGCGCGATTCCGTGCCCGAAAATTGCACCGACCGAGGGCGAATTTTTTTAGCCAAAACCTCCCTCATAAATCCAAAAAATGGATAAAAATAGGAATAAATAGTATGGAAATGGAACTTAGGGACTTGGCTTTTCCCTGCAACTGGAAGCTCAGTGAATCACCTCCCGGATCTCTAGCAATCTGCTCCAGAAAATTTAGGGCAAAAGTGGGTGAAAACTTTTTCACAAGAAGTTAAAATGGTAAATGGTAACAAATGTTTACTTTTCCCTCCTTTTATTCAGTTTTCATGAAATATTAGGGTTTTAAAGTATTCTTGACCTATTTTGCCTAAAGAATTGGATAATGCACTTTTCCTTTTTTGCACAGCGACAGGTGATAGATGTTCGACGATGGTGCTGAGTCATGTTTCAGCTCATTTCTTGACTCGTAAAACTCAAATGAAAAGATTGTTGAGTATTTTTCCCTTTTGACTCGTAAAAGAGAATAAAATGGGGGGTCTGATTTCAAGCTCTTTTCTGACCCTTTAAACATGAAAATATTGTCGAGCTCTTGTTGTTTTTAACTCGTTAACGGATGCGAAATGTCGTGCGCCCTCTATACATTTACCCCTTTTCGGGCTGGGATGCACTATTTACGAAAAAGGTACTCCTTGACTGAAATGGCCAAGCAGTTCTCTCAAGTATCGTTTTCTACCTTTTCGGACTCGGGAGACACAAATGTACGAAAAGGGACCATGTGGAGTTTTCTTTTCCGTGTCTTTTCCAAACTCTCTAAACATGAAAAAGATACCAAGTTGCGCCTTTGTCGGACTTGTTAAAATATTAAATGACATCGGATTCGTCACCATGACAAACATGAGCTTCTCCTTCCTAGGGCTCGTTAAACTTACTAGGTCGGATTCGTCCGAAGGATGAAATTACAATGCAAGAATATGCTATCCCCTTCAAGCTTGCGATTAAAAATAATTGGGGTACCTGCTAGAAATGGTGGGGGAAAATTTGGAAATCCAATCAGTTGTGTCAGCAGCTCACTCTTACACATGAAACTTTCTGCTTCGTGTCGGGTTGGAATATCCTCCTTTTTATCGTTGACCTTCCTGGGTTGGGCCGTTTATTTTTGCTTTCCATTTGATCTTTGCTACGTCATCATGACCACCGATCCTATGGATCCAAAAGCTGCCAAACTCCGAGTCGTGTCGTTGATATGTTCAAGAGTTGTCCTTTTGCAGTTACACTTACCCCCGATTCTCTATATCATCCAAAATCATTTTGCATCCCTTTGTCTCGTGTCGATGATGTGGGATACATTATGGCCCTCCTTCGACATGGTCACTTCCTGTCAACTTCAGCTCATTATCTAGGAAGTTGACCAAGAGACTCCCTTCTAGTACCTTAGAGCTTACATGCCTTAATGGCAAGTTCTTGACACTCGACGACAAGTTCACGTCATTAGATTTCACTCGGGTGATTTCACGGGTGTTCGACATCAGTTTCTTTAATCACATTCTGTGAATTGTGCTGATAGTACCTTGAGGACCATTGTAATTATTGGTGGTTTCTCTCGCACTTGTTAACAGTTTACATCATCAATTGGTAATCAAGCAAATTCCTAGCATGTTCGACTTCAACACATTCATTCGCATGTTAGGATTTGTACTTTGATCAGGTCGTTTGGAGCACAAGACCCTGGGCTAAGATTACACATGTCCAGGTTGCGAGGCGATGTGACATGGTCATGTTGATATACATGTCTCTTTCAGATGGATGGTTGCAACCATACCATGAGTTGTTATATGTGATCCTTCTCATTATTGGATGGTTGCGACCATACCTTGGTTTCGATATGATCCTCTTGATCGGATGGCTGCGCCCATGCCTCGATCCATTTACATGATCATTCCCTGGATGACTGCGTCCATACCACGATTCATGTATCATTTGACAAAGTTTTCAGTTATGTATATGTATCTGTACTTGCTTGCAGGTTTTCCAACGGCAGACTCTGGTTCCCCGCACTGATTTATAAAGCATTTCATCCCTCACTCTAGTTCGCCCTTCATGCTTTAGGGGGCATCTGTTACACAACATTTTGTCACTTTCCATATACTCCCTATTCCATGATCCTGGAGGACCTCTATAGTGATCCCTACATGCTTCCCCTCCATGAAGAAACTCCCATTGTGTCCCTCTTCATGAGCATAACAATTCCCTTTTGCATCATTTCCCAAAAATCTTCTGTTTTTCCCAGTTTACAAGACTGGCGCTAATGACCAGTGTCCTCCTCATGCTGATATGTAGGGATTAAAATTGTCCCTAGCGCCTACTGGAGTGACTAAGCCTTGTTCTAGTCGCACCAATCCTCTTTTGGAAAGTTTTTTAAATAAGGAGCCGAAGCTTCCAGCTCTAGAAGCTTCGTAACGAAAGTCTGGTGAATGGTTGGGCCAGATGGAGTCAAAGATGTCAATTTGGGCTCCTTTCCCCCTATTAGGATGGAATTACCTCAAGAGATAAGACCTTATCCCTTGAGAAGAGGAACCATCTCCCATCCATTCATGCTATATAAACCTCCCTTTTTCCCAAGCACAAGCTAGTGTTAGTGTTGGTGTGCTAGTGCTAATTAAGTTTGGAGTAATCAACAAGTTATTCATAGTTGTAGCTGTCTAGTTGTGTGTGAGGGAGAAGCGTGAATTTGGTTTAGTGTGAATACTAAAGGGAAGAGCCTTAAAACTATCATTGTTGAGGCCATCATGGAATGCTAATAGAAGTGTGTGGGAACCCAGATTTGTCACAGGAGAACAACAACATCAAGACAACGATTGTAATCTCTTCTTTATTTAATATATATGAAACTATCGATTGATTTCCTACATAATGTGTCATCTCACATGTTTATGTCTTACTGCTTCTTGACTTGTTAAGTAGGTTGAATTACAATTTGTCTACTATCACGATTGTTGTTTGCTGTTGTTTACTTGTTTCAGGTGTTCGAAGAAGGAAACAGGAGATTGCTGGAGCGAGCATGCAAGGTCATCACCAAACAAGATAAGCGTACTAAGAGGTAGTCCCTCTGAATTTGTTCTAACCTAAGGAAATATTCCATAGAATGTGTTGTTTGTGGCTAGACTTGCTATCGGGCTAGAGGAATTGTTTGTGTCCACACTTAGAATTTTACTTGACCACAAATTGGCGACTCCACTAGGGAACCATCCTTCTATTTGTTTGCTTGGAATTTCATGGCTTTGTGTGAAATTTTCTAGTTTCACCATTTCCCTTTAGTTATGTCTGCGTTGCTTTGTTTACTACTCTGTGTCTGAAATTCACGGTAGCAAGTCTGGTCTCAACTTTTGAATTTTTTTTTATTTTTTTCTTTGCATCCTCGCTCAACACGCTTATTTCGTTGACAGTCGTGCCGATCAGCGCGATATGTTGAGAAACAGTCGCGCCAACCCCCTTCTGGCACTTGTTGTCAGTTAGGTAGTCGTGCCGATGTCTGTAAGTGAAGATTATGGTTCACCCTAGATCTTAGCCAGTGTGTCTTGCTCTCTTGATTTCTTCCTTGTAAGTTGTTTAGACCGTCTTCTTCCTGACTGGAAATTTGCTTTTCATTTGGTTTATTTGCTTGTTGATTTACCTTGTTTTCGCTTGATTTCTTGGTTCTTTGGATGGTTGGTGGCCCTAGGGATCTAGGTTGTCATCCATTCAGCTGATTGTTAATTCAGCGAGTCAAGTTGTTGGTGCATTTACTCCTTGCATTTCTTCTATGGCTTTGACCTCCATTACACAAGTTTGAAAAGTTTCTTTTGCTTGTTTAAATGTCTCTTTCTGGGCATAGATCACATTGCTTGTCTTGTTTTTGGTAAAGTCTTTGCATCATTATTTTGAAAGAGATTCTCTTTTCATGTTTATTATTTGCTTGAGAATCTATTGTCTCAAAGCTTTTTCATTAGAGTGTTTTATGAGAAATTCATTTCGTCATTTGATGAAAAGTATAAAATTCTAGTTTGTTGCATCAATGTGTTACGATAGTTAGCATCATTGAAGACTAGGATTGCATTTTCCTTTGAAAACAAAAAAGTTCTCTTTACTTCTGAAAGGACTGTTTGGAGTGTACTTACTAGGAAATTAGGAATGGGAATGAATTTTTCATTAGTTTATTTTTTCAAAGATTGAAGTAGTGAAAAATCATTTTGCTTTCGGTTGCTTTATTGTTTGCATTTGATTGTGTTTTCTACCCTATCTAGTGTAGGCAATTCATCGAATTGAAAGGGCCTTGTCTCATTTAGTTGTATTTAGGGATTTTCGAGTCACACTGCTAAGGCCTGAAAACCGAGACATAATTCAATATAAACTTTAAAATGAACTCAATTAACCTAAGGTGCATTTGAAACCTAACGATCACATCTAGAAGGTCTATGCTAGAGACATGTTCTGACGTCTTTAAACCTAGCAACTATCATTAGCTTAGGCACTAGACATTGCTAGTACAAACTTGCGCTCCCTGTACTGTTGAGTATATAAAGAGAGACCCCTCTAAGCTGCAATCATTTATCCATAGAAAGCCGAGTCTGCCACCTTGCAAACATGATACATCGAACATAGCATTCGAAGAGATTGCCTACCCGTACTTCTCGGTTCGCCGAGAGTTATTCTGCAATTCACGGTTGCCTGGTAATCCTTTTTACCTAGATCATCCGGAGTAGTCATTGGATCTTTTTGAATCATTAAACTTAAAATATCATTTCGAGTGCTTGCCCTTTTGAGTTCGTTTCCAATTGAAAGTGATAGAGTCATCTTTGCTTCTTTCTCGACTCTTAAAACATGAAAGAGCACCAGTTTATTTATGCGTCTTAAAAAATTGTTGCCCATGATCTTATAACATATTGTAAAGTCTTTTCTAGACCAAATCGTGAGTTTTCCCTAAAGTACATTTTAAAGCCTTGAAATTGATCTCTCTTTTCATGTTAACTAAGATAAGGTCATTGTGTTTGAACCATTTGGTTCACCTAGTTCCTATTCCTCTCCTTCGTCTGAAAGATTGTCTGAGGAGCCTTTTCCTGAATTACCAAAGTCACTCGAGGACCAAGGTGTTGAACTTGGAATCGTTTTGAGCATTCAACCTTTGTTATCTTGTCCTCCACCTACTTCAGATCTTGGGTCACCTGCTGATATTGGCCCGGAATCTCCGGACAATCTTGTCCAGACTCCTAAGAGTTCGTTGACTACTGACGGTCAACTTGGACTTTTTATATATCCTCAAAATCCTTTGTTCAACCTTGTTGTGATATCACCGCAACATCTGTACAGTCCATATGATCAGCCGAGTGTTCCTTTGGAATTATCCCCTCGTACATCTTCGGTAATTTGTCGTCGTTTGTTCCCAGCTATGGAACCCGAAGGCGAAGCTCCAGTTACCTCTTCGGATCAATCAGAAGTTTCTACTCCACACACTATCGAAGAGGAAGAACATCAATTTCCTCCTGAAGGTTTCCCCTACACGGGGAGCATTCCCATCAGTGTGTATTGGGATTTGCCACCTAATTATGTGACTTTAGCACAGTTGGTCTTAGGTACACCTAGTGCCTCATCACTTTATCACAACCCTATTTGGGCATCTAGTGCCATGCCTACTATAGGTTGTTCATTCCGAACCCGACCTCCGAACAGGCCATGCTTTCTGTCGTTATCTTAGTCCCGATGCAACCCACCATTCCAAACCCTCTTGTCTCATCCATCCCAGTCACCCATCCTGTTCAACCGATGGTCTTGAGGCATGTTGTTGTCAGTTCTTTGACCCCTCCAGTAAGTGGACAAGGTGTGCCACCACCTGGGGGGGAGAATCTAAGTGTTCTTATGATTTCAAGCACAACCAATGTGAGTAGCTCACAGGCTCACATTGTTGGGATGAACCAGCCTTCTTCTGGTGTTATCCAAAACCCTGTTGGTCTTGTTGGATCAAGCAATGTCTAGTACTAACAGGTCCAAAATCATGTTGGTCCGTCTGGGTCAAGCAATTTCCAGTATCAACAACCTTATGAGGCTTAGGTTCAGTACCAATCTCCTTATGTTCCATATCATTCTCAAGGAATGGTCCATCTGCCTTATGTCCTTCATCATGGACAATATGTTTAGCCTGGTCCATCCACTTTTCAGGGTGGCTATGGCTGGATACAGTTTCAAAATTTTCTGGGAACTGTTCAAGTACCTTTGTAGCATCAAGGACAGCCTCTGTAGCAACAAGGGCAACCTTTGTTTGTAGCAAGGGCCATCCACGCAACAGTAGGGGCAGATGATACCACAACAAGGACAATTGCAACAACTGTAGGGGCAACCCTCGCAACAATTGCAGCAAACCATGAAGCAACAAATGCAGTATGCTTCAAAAACCTCCCAGCCTATGTCTTCGCAAGGCTAACCTCTGCAACCGCAGGGACAACCTTTGCAGCCGCAAGGTCAATCCTTGCAGCAGCAGAGCCAACCCAGGTAACAACAACCCTTATATACATATCAACAAGGTCAACCCTTGCAAGGACAAGGCCAGGGTCAAGTCCTGCAGCAGTAGGCCCAAAATCCTAATGTCCAAGGGCAACAGGTACATAATCCTTTTGTCCAAGGGCAGCAGGTCCAAAATCCCTATGTCCAAGGACAACAAGTGCAGAATCCTTATGTCCAAGGACAGTAGGTCCAAAATCCTCTTGTTCAGGGGCAACAGGTTCAAAACCCGTATGTTCAAGGACAACAGGTGCAATATCCATATGTCCAAGGTCAACAGGCTCAACAACCTTTTAACCCATATGTTGCTTATCAACAACCTATGGCCGGATAGTTCCAAGGCGTTCAAGGTCAAAATCCTCCCTACAGCGAAGGTAACCTATAGTGGGGGCAAAACCAAATGCCATATGGCCAAAACCCTCCACTATGGGGACAAAATCCTTACCAGTAGGGATGGGCTCCTCAGTTGGACTAGCTTATCGACCTCTAATGCCTTTCAATACTCAATTATCGTTCTTGGCCACACTAGAGTTTCCAGATGTGTCTCGAATCACGAATGATCCAATTCTTCATTCGCCATACTGGCCTTCGTTTCCATCCATGATCCCGAGCGATTGTCCTAATTTTGATGGGAAAGCAAAAGAAGATCCTCAAGCCCATGTGATGACATATCACCTCTGGTGCTCTTCTAATTCCTACATTGATGATTCTCTTCATCTTTGTCTTTTCCAACGAACCCTTACAGGTGCTGCAGCCAAGTGGTACATCTAACTCCCTCAAAGTACTTACCATGAATTCAACTCTTTAGCCATGGCTTTCCTCATGCATTTCCAGTTGCCGGTTCGCTATGAAATTGGCACCTATTTGCTCACATCGCTTAAGCAAGATATTGCGACACACGTCTTCGATCACATCCATGAATGCAGACATAGATGTTGCCTGATCAAATTTGAGATTGTTGATCAGTTGCTCACCGAATGGTTTACCAAGTCATTCATCGCTCTAATTGCTCACGATATAGCTATGGGTGGATGCGTTATCGAAGAACAAGCCATTGCTTGTGCCCAGTACTTAGACCTTGTTTATTCTCAGTTTGGCACTTTGTATGAGTTATTACCCGATGCTCCATGGCCATCATTTGACCCAACGACATCGAAGTCATAGGCTATACCTCTTTTTGATGGAGTAATTGGTTCAGTTTCCGAGACCCTTGCAAAACCTTCTTCCAAATAGAAGTCTCAGTGAATTATGTGTGATTTTGCACCAAACAGGGTCATAAATCTCATAAGCACAGACGTCTACCTTGCAACCTCTGATGTTTTTCCTCAGACTCCTCTGCGCATCAACTAGATTAGGAGAGTACTCTTCCTCTCGTTGCTCAACTCACCTTTCCCATTCCATAGATTTCATGTCAAGCCTATAAGGGGAGTCATGTGAATTGTAGTCTTCTACTATGCTCTTCATTCATCATCTTTGATTGTCCTGCAACATACCATGTTAGATAAACCAAATAGAGGACATAATCAAAACCATACCTTAGTGTATCTCAGGGGAGGATATCACATTTGCACAAGTAATTCCAGATTCGTACGACAAAATATCACAAGTATATCAACGCATACATGAATATCATAACCATAACCATCTACACAGGCCAATCCAGATTAGCATGACATAAAATAACATCAAGAGCTTAACTCCAATGACCATAATCATCATACATATGAACGCAATTCATATAAAAACAAGTTACTACCATGCATGACTATCTAACGCATGTGAATATAACCACATTTATCAACTAGTATCTATCATGCATGTAACCACAGGGGCAATAGCATGACAGACATGCATATAACCGTGATGCATATAAAAACCACTAGCCATTGCACCTACATGCTAAACATACAAACATGTATGGCGATCTACTTTTACCCCGAGGTCTAGTGCTGCAACCTCGCTCTAATACCAACCTGTAACCACCCCTCCCAAAATTTACTCACTTTTACAATCTCCTGGGGTAAATGTCAAGCTTAGTGCTACTATGACATGACCCAACCTACAAGTTCCAATGATGGAAGTGTGTCCTACAAATTGACAACTTATTGATACCCCTCAGGAGCACTATATCACCGAGAAGCCAGTCCACAACTTCTTATGACTAGATCCTGAGGTGGAACTACCTTTGCACAAGCCAAGCCCCAACCGCACACACAAACCCGCTTCTATGCAATTATGACATAAATCCTCCAATTTTGTGCATGCGGTTCCAGGATCTGTGCCACCTTTTCAGGATAACCTCTAGACCACTGCCCAGAACTACCTGTAACTTTCCAGAATCAATATTAACATCACGACTATGCAAAACATTCAAACTTGAAGTCGAAACTTGACCTAAACTGCCTAGAACATGATATACATTTCTTCAAACATATGATAAACATGTAAGATACAAGTCTTAAATGCATATCTGATCATATGTCTTTGAACATCATATAAGAATCACCAAGAAGGTCTAATGCCCTCTCAAGTAGCTACAACAACACTTGTTAGCCCATGCATTCATCAACCATTCAAATACTTATTAAATCATGACTAGGAGCCACCATATCCATAACAGATCATAAAACCGTGCTTATAACCAACAGTTAACCAAAACATTAACCATGACAAATAAACCATCAAATCAACATAATAACAAGTACAATTGCTCATATATAATAACATGAAAATAACTCATATTTGTAGGTTTTAACCCCGTACAGAAATTACTTGCATACAAATTCTAAAACACAGAAAATAAATAATGCAAGAGAAGAACACATAAAACACATATACACAGAGATTTTCCCCTGGATCCCAAAACTGGGATACCAGCTTGATTTTTCATTATATTCCTTTCAATGTTATAATACATATTTATACATGTCGGAGCATCCAATACCATGGACCGAAAACCATCGGGTCCAATACCATGGATCGAAAAACCATCGCGTCCAAAAAACATATGTGAAAATCATGCACAAAACCATAGGTGGGTCCGCCCAACCTAACATAGGGTCCAAAACCAAAACTTTTCGGGGCACTGCCCTGGACCCCATAAAGTGGGCTTACGGGTGCCCCTCAAACCCCCTGTTAACTACATGGAAAGAATATAACACAACCCAACATTCTCCCACTTGTTGTTTTCTTTCCACAGGGGGCCACAAGAGAGCTTAGTCATTTTTCCAACCCTGAAATGCCCATTGTCTCTCTACACCAAGAGAACTTCTCAAAGCTCATAGATTTTGTCAATGCATCTACAATATTCTTCAAAGTGTCCACCTTTACCAGCAACACCTTTTTGTCTTCTATCATATCCCTCACAAAGTGATACTGAACATCAATGTGCTTTGTCTTTGAATGATATGCGGGGTTCTTTGCCAAGAAAATTGCACTTTGGCTGTCACAGTCTATCCTTATAGCTTCATGTACTAACCCCATACTTGAACACAATATCTGCAACTAAACTACTTCCTTCTTGCATGAGTAGCTGCCATGTATTCTGCCTCTGTAGTTGATAGTGCCACTACAGATTGTTTCTTACTCATCCAACTGACTGCACCTCCAAATAGGTTAAACACATACCCACTTGTAGATCTTATCTGATCCAGATCTCTAACCCAGTCTGCATCAACAAAGCCATGAATATCCAACACTCTATCCAATCCTGGCCTTCCTTGGTAGCACAAACCATAATCACTAGTGCCACACAAATACCTGAAAACCCGCTTCATTGCTGTCCAGTGCTCCTTCCCTGGTTTTGACATAAACCTGCTCAATATTCCCACTGCATGTGCAATGTCTGGTCTAGTACAGACCATTGCATACATCAAGCTACTGACTGCACTTGCATATGGAACACGGGACATGTCCTCTTCCTCTTCTTGTGTCTTGGGACACTGTTCAACAGATAACCTCACACCTATAGGAATAGGAACTTTCACCGGTTTACTATCCTGCATATTAAACCTCTGAAATATTGTCTCGACATACTTCCTCTGGTTTAACCAGAGCTTCCTCTTTGCCCGATCTCTTTTAATTTCCATGCCCAAAATATAGTTTGCAACACCAAGATCTTTCATGTCGAATTTGGAGGACAATTGGGTCTTCAAATCCTGGATAACTTCTTTGTCATTTCCAACCAACAACATATCATCCACATACAAGACCATATAAATAACACGGTCACCAATTAATTTAAAATACACACAGTGATCTACTTTGCTTCTGGTGAAGCCAAGTCCCCATATAAATGTATCAAATTTCTGATACCACATCGTTGGTGACTATTTTAACCCATATAGAGACTTCTTTAACTTACATACCAGTTCTTTCTTACCCTTCACCACAAATCCTTAGGGTTGCTTCATGTAGATCTCCTCTTCCAGATCCATATGAAGAAATGTTGTCTTCACATCCATCTATTCTACCTCAAAATCAAAAGCAGCAGCAACAAATAAAAGTAATCTAATAGAAGTTACCTTGGTAATAGGAGAGAAAATATCACCAAAATCAATTCCTGACACCTGGGAATAACCTTTCTCTACCAACCAAGCTTTGTATTTCTCCACTTTTCCTTCTGCATTTGTCTTCTTTTTGAACACCCATTTGCTGCCAATGGGTTTCCTTCCAGCTGGCAACTCCACCAGATCCCAAGCCTCGTTTTTGTGCAAAGATGCCATTTCATCAACCATGGCCTCTTTCCAGAGTTTTCCATCCTCTGAATCCACTGCTTCCTTAACAGTTCTGGGAACATCATCAGTAACAGACAAAGCAAAATTTGAATAGAAAGTAGATGGACTATACCTTTCTGGCTACCTTTTTTCTCGAACTGATCTTCTCACAACCGAAGTTTGTGGCTCTTCATCTTCTGATTCCTCCTCTACTATAGAGTTTGATTCTTCCTCCTTTAGCTCAAACTCTATCTTCTCAGGTTCCTTTGGTTGGACTTCATGTTTAATAACATCTTTCACCTCTCTGAACACCACATCTTGGCTGTACATAACCTTCCTTGTTACTGGGTTCCAAAGCTTATAACCCTTTAAACCATCCTTATACCCAATAAAGATTCACTTTTCAGATTTACTATCCAACTTTTTTCTTTTCTCCTTTGGAACATGTACATATGCATCACATCCAAATACCCTCAGATGTGAAAGAGAGGGTTTCTTACTAGTCCATACCTCTTGTGGAGTCTTATCCTACAAAGCTGATGAAGGTGACCTGTTGACCAGGTAACATGTAGTATCCACCGCCTCTGCCCAGAATTCCTATCCTAACCCGGCACCACTGAGCATGCTTCTTACCCTTTCCATCAACGTCTTGTTCATTCTTTCTACAACTCCATTTTGCTGAGGTGTATATGGAGTAGTCTTCTGCCGTGCTATACCACACTTCTTGCAGAATTCTTCAAATTCCTTACTGCAAAACTCTCCACCATTATCTGTCCTCAACACCTTTATCTTCTTCTCTGTTTGGTTTTCCACTAGAGCCTTAAATTCTTTAAACCTATCAAAGACTTCAGATTTCTTCTTAAGGAAATATATCCATGTATTCCTTGAGAAGTCATCTATAAATGATACATAGTACACAGACTTACCCAGTGATGGAACCTTCACAGGTCCAAACACATCACTATGCACAAGCTCTAATATATGTTTCACCCTCTTACCACCAGAGGGGAAACACACCCGATTCTGCTTCTCGTATACACAATTTTCACAGAAATCAAAATCTAGAGAGCTATTACTCATACCTTCTACCATACCTTTACCATGAAGTATTCGAAGTCCCTTCTCTCCAATATGTCCAAGCCTTTGATGCCACAACATGGTCTTTTCTCCAGAGATCCCTAGATTTTTTGCTCCACTTTCAAGAACCACGGAACTATTGCACCCATCAACAACAGTGCTACCTTGCAGCTTGTACAGAGTTCCAATCTGAACTCCCCGCATCAATACCAGTGCTCCCCGAACCATCTTGCAGGTATCCTTCTCGAACACTGTTTTTACACATGCATCATCCAGCTTACTAACATAAATCAGATTTCTGGCTAATGCAGGAATATGTAGAACACCCGGAAGTGTTCTAACCCTTCCACCTTACAGCTTCAACTTTACTTTTCCACGACCAATGATTTTAGCCTTCCTGTCATTCCCCAAGAAGACATCACCACCATCATATTTCTCATACTCACAGAACCACTTTCTATGGGGAGTGAAGTGAAAGGATGCACCTGAGTCAATCAACCATGCCTCATGATCTACATGTGTACTTGAAGAAGTCAAGTACACATCCCCACCTTCATCTGAGGTGGTTTTCACCTCTACAGAAGGAGCCTCATTAGATCCCTTTCCTTTGTCAGGAGCTTTAGATTTACAGTCCCTTTTGAAGTGGCCTTCCTTTCCGCATTTCCAGCACACCACCTTTACAAGTTTTCCTGGAGATTTAGATCTGCCTCTAGATTTAGATCTCCCACTCGATGACTTATTTTTGTTTCTGTTTGGGACCGTCCTTGTACAGACACGACATCACCATTTTGGCTCTCCATATTTTTCCGTCTCATCTCCTCTGTCAGCAAGGCTGAGACTATTTCATCAAACTGCAAGGCAGTTGCATTGCTACCTATTGCAATAACCAGACTATCCCACGAATCTGGTAGAGAACACAACAAACTGATGCACTTATCTTCATCTGAAATTTTAATATCAACAGATGCTAACTAACTTACCATAGTGTTAAATGCATTCAGATGCTCTGTCACCGAATATCCATCTTTCATCCTTAGGTTATATAGCTTTTTCCGCAGGAATAGTTTATTCACTAGAGACTTAGATTGGTACAAAGTCTCTAACTTGTCCCACAAAGCCTTTGTTGTAGCTTCCCCTGATACATTCAACAATACTAAATCTGAGCCACACAATCGTATTGTGCTCTTTGCCTTCCAGTCCAACTTCTTCCATTCTTCATCGGACACTCCCATTGGTTTAGTACCCGGATCTACTGCAATCCACTGATCTTTGTCCACCAATAGGTCCTCCATCTTGAGTTTCCACAACTCAAAACTCTGACCATTAAATTTCTCGATCTCCAACTTTCCACTGCTCGCCATCTTCTTTCACCACTAGAATCGATCTCGCGGATCTCCCATTGAACAGGGTCTACCATAGGTCCGAGTGAAACCCCTCAACAACAAAGGCGTCCCCTTGAAGCCAAATCTGCTCCGATACCAAATGTAGGTTTTAACCCCGTACAGAAATTACCTGCACATGAATTCTAAAACACTGAAAATAAATAATGCGAGAGAAGAACACATAAAACACATATACACAGAGATTTCCCCTGGATCCCAAAACCGGGACTACCAGCTTGATTTTTCATTATATTCCTTTCAATGTTATAATACATATTTATACATGCCGAAGCATCCAATACCATGGACTGAAAACCATCGCGTCCAATACCATGGATCGAAAACCATTGTGTCCAAAAAACATGTGTGAAAATCATGCACAAAACCATAGGCGGGTCCGCCCAACCTAACATAGGGTCCAAAACCAAAATTTTTTGGGGCACTGCCTCAGACACCATAAAGTGGGGTTACGGGTGCCCCTCAAACCCCCTATTAACTACATGGAAAGAATATAACACAACCCAACAATATTTAAAATATACAAAAGCCAACCAAGTTAGGGACTTCCACATACCACCAAACCATAGATTGAGCTGAACCAAATATTTATTTTATCGAATTACCCTCATTCCATAATCCAAGCATGAATGTGGGATCTTATGGGATAAACCAAGACATAACAACCAAGGAATCTAGAGGTTAAACCACCTCCACCCTTAAACTACCGTGATCTCACCAAAACCAATCTCGAGATCACAAAAATAAACCAAGATTGGATGCCTCAGAATTTCTTCAACATACCTTGAGGAATTTTCCTTTATCCACCCACTTGTTTAGGGCTTCCCAGAGAAAACCATCTCCACCCCCAACCCTTAGGATTTTTTTATGTGACCACCTCACCCAGTTCCAAAAACTTATGGCTATCCAAATCTCAACCGAGAATAAACCCCATCTCACCATGGTGATCCAGGAAATGGCAAGGCAAGGCTAAAGCCATTGTCAAACCAGGAAAAACCATGCCAATGACAACAAATGAACCAAATAAAAAAATGCATGTACCATGCATTCACACCTTAGCTAGGAAATCACACATGCAACCTATTACCTGCAAAATCCTCTTGTTGAAGCTGTTGATCCAACCTTCTACTTGCTTTCCTTTGCTTGTCCTATTCCTTCCTTTGTTTGCTTGTCGAAGTGCTTATTCTCTCTCCTTTGCCACACCCTCTCGAAAGATGGGAAAAAGTTGTCAACTGATTCTCAGGTGCCTTTTTATCATTGATGTATCATTTCTCTTATTTTTCCTTCTAATTTCCCTTGCTTGCAAATTCGTGTCTCTTCACCTTCTTTTTCCCCTATTTTCGTAATTAAATTCCAATTATTGCCTCTTTGCCTTTGCCAATTTCCATTTCCAAAGTGATGCCCACTATAATGTTTTCCCACCATTTAACTTGGAATACATGTCCCATGACCTTGGTCTTATTTTATTTACATGGAAAATCAACTAGGGGTTGTTACACTAGTTTCCTCCATAAATTCCCCAAAATTGGCCCATGACTCTTGTATCCCTATTTGATACAATGCTTTTGTGAAATACATGCAATCTTACAATTTCTTTAGAGAGTAAATTTGCCACAATAGTTGCATCAATAGTTCTTGTACAAGCAATACAATGTGCTATTTTGGAAAACCTACCCATAACAACAAAAACATAATCATTACCTCTCAGTGTTTGAGGTAAACCTAAAACAAAGTTTGTGCTAACAAATCCCAAGGCCGTTGGGAATTAGCAAAGGTTGGTAAAATATTGCATTCAAGCTCCTCCCCTTTGCATACTGACATAATCTACATGTTTCCACAAATCATTTCACATTAGCTTACCTGACCAATAATAAAAATAATTCAGTACAACAAAAGTTTTATCAACTCGATAATGTCCTGCCAATCCTCCATTATGATTTCTTTGATCAAATTGTTCCTCATAGAACATCAAAGAATGCAAAGGTTATTGTATTTGAACCAAAAAGCATTCCAACACTCCCTCTTAACTAGGGAGGTATTCATAATCCCATCATGGAGTACAAGGAATCTCTAAGTATTCTCATAACAAGAGTCGAATCGATAAGCCATATTTTCAAGCATCTATATCACAACCAACATTAGCAATAAGGCCTTAACTTGACAAACTCATGTTGGGAGGCTTTATGTGAGATACCACACTACCTCTAAAGGCACATACCCCATCTGGATGTTCATCGGGTAAGTCCTTTTAGGACTATTATTATCTTGGATTGCCAATTCTCAAAGAATATCGGTCCTCTTCGACTATGCTTGTCTTGGATTCCCTACCTCGTCCTCAAAAAGTATCAGTCTAAAGGTTCACTACTATTTTATATTTTATGATCCTCAAGAAGTTCCAATTCTCAGATGCTTATCCAATCCTCTAGACCCCATTATTTCTTTATGGATTTTACTAAGACTTACGATTGTTGGTCCTGGTCTAGTGCATGACACATAAAGAGAAGAATATATTATCCATCATCCCTTCCTCTTAATTAGAGAAGATATTTCCACCAAACCAAGCTTACCTCTCAAGTACTCAAGCTTCTTGTTTGGTAATGCTTCCGTTAGAATATCAACTACCCATTCATCTATAGGAATCTAATGTAGCTTCACGACCCCATCTTGTACCAAACTTCTACTATAGTGGTAATTGTTGTTATATGCTTTGTCCTAGTATGAAATGTCGGGTCCTCTGTCAACTTTATGTAGCATTTTTTCACAATGTATACATGTAGGGCTAAGTGGTCTTTCAAATAAATATGATAACAACTTCCAAAGCCAAACAACTTCGATACAAACTTTGTAGCTGTGTATTTAGCTTCAACACTACTCAAGGAAACAATATCCTGCTTCTTTCTCATCCATGAGATCATGGAAGATCCCAAACTAAAGCATCCACCTGTAGTTATTCTTCCATTTGTCTCACTGCCACCCCAATTAGGATATGTGAATCCCATGAGATGGATTTCATTACTAGCATATCGAAGGCAGTGATGAATGGTCCCACGTAGATATCTTAGGATGTGTTTGGATGGTATCCAATGGTCATGCCTTGGATCCATAAAAAATTGGCTGAGGACATTCATTGCAAAATAAATGTTTGGTCTAGTATTTACCACATACATTAAGGAGCCAATCAATTGTCTGTAGCAAGAAGGATCCACCAGACTAGAATATGAACTCATCAACTTCTTTAGATTAGTGATCATGGGAGTTGTCATTGGCTTGCTATCCATCATGCCAAATTTTTGTAGAATCTTGATCATATATTTTCCTTGACCAAGATATATTTCACCCGATTTCTACCAAACTTCTAGTCCCAGATAGTAATGCATGATCCCAAGATCCTTCATGTCAAATTCAACTGCTAACTACTTCTTGCATTTTTGTATTCGAAGTAATACACTTGTAACAAGTAGATCATCCACATATAACATTATGATGACGAGTTCACCCTTGACCACTTTGATATAGAGGTTAGGGTTTGCAGTAAGTATGCATCCATTCTAACATACCATGTCCTAGGTGCTTGCTTCAATCCATAAAGAGCCTTCTTCAATATACATACATGTGTTTCCCTCTAATTGACTTCAAAACCTTGAGGTTGTTAGATGTAAATATCTTCATCAATGGTCCAATTCAAAAAATCCTTTTAACATCCATTTGATCAATGTTCCATCCCATAGTAGAAACCAAAGAAACAAGTCATCTAGTTGTTGTATATCTAGCTATAGGAGAAAAGGTTTCTTCATAATTGATACCACCTTTCTGTGAGAAGCCTCTAGCTACAAATCTAGCTTTGTACTTATCAATTCTCCCATCCACAACATGATTTATCTTGTATAATTTGGAGGTGACTATATATTTGTCACTTGGTCTAGGAACAATTTCCTAGATATCATTCTTCACAATTGATTGGTATTCTTCCTACATTGCGTTCCTCCACCCTTGATGTCTAGTTGCATTTTCATAGGAGGAAGGTTAATCTTCCATGAGAATAGTCATATGTGTCCTTATGCTTCTTGTAGAGTAGTTCTTAACCAAGCATGCCTCTTTCGATTTTTAGGAACAATTATTTGCTGCACAGGCTCACTAGGACCTTCAACATCTTCTTGCATTGGTGTAGGATCTTGACCATAATTATCTTTCGAGATATCCTCAAAGATAGGTATCTATTCTTTAGCATAATCAACTGGAATATGCTTGGATCTCTTGTAAGCCACATTTTCATCAAAGATCACATCCTTGCTTACTTCAATATGACGATCCTATTTAATGTAGATTCTATATGCCTTTGATGAAGCACTATACCCAACAAAGATGCCTTTCATACTGGTAGGATCCAACTTCTTCCTCTTGTCCTTCGGAATGTGTATATAAATAGGACATCCAAATATTCGAAGATGATCCACACTAGGCTTATTTCTGGTAAATGCTTCTTCTGGAGTCATGTTCTTGAGAATCTTACGGGGACTTTGATTCTGCAAGTAAACAACTGTTACTTCTCCCCATAAGAATTTAGGGAGGTCTTGATAATGTAGCATGGCCCTGACACATTCTTAAATTATTCTATTCTTCCTTTCAACCACACCATTTTGTCCAGGATTATAAGGAACAATAAGCTCCCTCTTAATCCTTGCTTCCTTGCAAAATGTTATGAGCTCTTTAGAGGCATATTCTCCACCATTTTCTGATCTTAGGGTATTTATCTTCCTTTCTTCCAGATTTTTTACTTCATTCTTGCCAAATTTTGGCATGTCTCAGGCAAAGAGACATGCCAAATAGGTACAATTTTTGCAAATTTTCACTTTTTTAATAAAACATACTAGTGGGTCATCAAACAAAGTAGTAGATTCTAAGTAGTATTAATGGAATTCTAGAAGAATTTCAATTCCATGTTTCATGATTTGATGAAATTGAAGAAAAGTACAAAAGTGATGTAGATTTCAAAGAAGCCTATGCAACATGTGAAAACCCAATGAGCATGAATTAAACTCCATGGTCAAGTTACATTATCGAAGAAGTTTTTTTGTTCAAATACACTAAGCTTTGCATTCCTATATATTCCATGAGGGACAATTTGATCAAAGAGAATCATAGTGCAGGATTGGCAGGACACTTTGGAGTTGATAAAACTTTTGTTGTATTAAATTATTTTTATTATTGGCCAGGTATGAAATCTAATGTGAAATGATTTGTGGAAATATGTAGAGTATGTGAGTAGGCAAAGGTGAGGAGATAGAATGCAAGATTGTACCAATCATTTCTAATTCCCAGTAGCCTTGGGATTCTTTTAGCGCAAACTTTGTTTTAGGTTTACCTCAGACACTAAGAGGTAATGGCTCCATTTTTATTGTTGTAGATAGGCTTTCCAAAATGGCACATTGTATTGCTTGGACAAGAACTATTGATGCAACTATTGTGGCAAATTTACTCTTTAAAGAACTTGTAAGATTGCATGGATTACTCAAAAGCATTGTATCAGATATGGATATGAGATTCATGGGACACTTTTGGGGAAATTTATGGAGGAAACTAGTGTAATAACCCATAGTTGATTTTCCGTGTAATTAAAATAAGACCAAGATCATGGGACATGTATTCCAAGTTGAATAGTGGGAAAACATTATAGTGGGCATCACTTTCACAATGGAATTTGGCAAAGGCATTGGCGAAGGTAAAGAGGCAATAATTGGAATTTAACTATGAAAATAAAGGAAAATATGAGAAAAGGAAGGCGAAGAGACAGATATTTGCATGAAAGGGAAAATAGAAGGAAAATGAAGAAAAATGAGACATCAATGATAAAAAGGCACCTGAGAATTAGTTGACTGTTTTTGCCCAACTTTCGACTAGGTGTAGCAAAGGAGAAAGAACAAGCACTTCGACAAGCAAGCAAAGGAAGGAATAGGACAAGCAAAGGAAATCAAGGAGAAGGTTGGATCAACAACTTAAGAAGGAGGATTTTGTAGGTAACAGGTTGTATGTGTGATTTCATAATTGAGGTGTGAATGAATGGTACATGAATTTGTTTATATGGTTCATCCGTTGTCAATGGCATGGGTTTTTCCTAGTCTAACAACCCTGGTAAAAATTCCATGTAAAAATATATAAGACCACATTTGATGGGACACATATTCCAAGCTAAATGTTGGGCAGGACATCCTAGGGGGTGTTCATTTGGTTGTTTATCGCTAAGGAAATTGGCAAAGGCAATGGCTAAGGCTTTGGAAAGGCAAAATTACAATTTGGCACATTTATTTATGAAACTAATGGAAATTAGGAGAAAAATGAGGTGAAAGATCATAGGTTGCATGTGAGGAGGAAATTGAAGGAAAATAATGGAAAATGAAGAAAATAGAGGCCTCATTCATAAAAAGGCTTATGAGGATCAACTGGTAACCTTTTATTAGTTGAGTTTTGGAGCTCTTTCATTATTTTTCTCTCTCTCTCTCTCACTCACTCTTTGACACTTAGATTTTTCTTGGAGCATTTTGGCATTGGAACAAGAAAGGCAAAGAAGGAAAGAGGAAGCAAAGATCAAGCAGGGGAAGGCAGGATCAAGCAACTACAACAGGATTCATTGTAGGTATCGATTTGCATGTGTATTTTTCCTTGCTATATTTGGCATGCATGGTATTTCATGTGCTTCTTTTGTTGTTGTGGCATGGGTTTTGTTGGCATTATGAGACAAGTGTTGTCCTTGATGGCAAATCACACAGATGACAAATCATAGTGCAGAAGGTCAGCAGCAAGGAATTGATGAGCAGAAGGTTAGCAGCAAGGAATTGATGATCAGACTACAAGTATGAAGAGAAAATACATATATGCAGGTTCATTGTGACTAAGCCGCGTATACACGCGGGTTATACGTTACAAAGGCGCGTATGTGTATACACGCACTTTAATGCAAAGAAAAGCGCGTATATGTTGGAGAACTTACTTTTGGTCCGTGGTAGTTAGTCCTCGGTATTTGAACCTATGGTTTTGGACCATGGTGTCTCGTCAGAAGTGTTGATCCCAAGTATTGGGCCCATGGTATTGATTTATTATGGTTTTGGACCGTGGTATTGAGCAAGGCCTAAGACTATAAAAGGAGAAGAAGATCATTAGGCAAAGTGATTGAAAAAGTCTTGAATATCTGAAGAAGTATGAGATCCAGTATGCAGGTTATGGGTTGATAACGCATTGCTTGATCTGAGCTAAGGAGGGATCTCACCGGTTGATGGAGAACAAGAACTAAGGAGAGATCGGATCAAATGGTTTGAAATGAACTATCTTTATATGGTTGATTATGCTTATTCTAGATCTGCATACTGACGCATGTGATGTTCTATAAATGTTATGAGTATGACTGATGTCTGGTACAGCTGCAAAGTTATAAGAAAATATGTTTAGATCTGTACGCGGGTTGGCCTTGGAAAAAGCTTGTATGTACGCGGGTTTGATTCATCGTAGTAGCGTATACATTGTAAAGCATGATATTTGAAGTTGCAGATGGGTCTGATTGTTATTGCAGAGTTCTGTGTCTGCTCTGTGTTCTGGTGACTGTGTTGTTGACAGGGTTTCAATGTTTCAGTGATTCAGAGATTGATGATGCTAGTATTTGATTATTTTGTTCTTCAATGATATTTATGGGTCCAGTATGAAAATTTGATGAAACGTGGCCTTCAGATTGTAGTGTTGTGCTTCAGGAGTATCCAGTCTGAAAATGTATGAAATGTGGTCCCTGGAGGATGAAAGGAGATCGTAGGCCGGCGCCTACATACTAGTACATCAGCTAGTACAAAAGCTAGGGGGATTGTAGCTCCCATCCAGGAGAGTCTGGAAAATGAGAGAGGGTTGTATCTCTCTGCAGGTTGCAACCTGCGTACTTGTAAAGGACTGCACCAATACAAAATATTGTAAAATGAAGTTTCTTATTAAAAGAAGATAGAGACGACTTGCAGCAGGTGGTTTTCACCCACATTGGGTTTCCACCTTATATCATGGTGTTCATGTGTGCTTCGTGTGTGTGATGATCTGTTCTGTTATACTGCACCTGCTTACTGTTCATATGGTTAATTAAGTTCTGATGCACTAACTAAAGATCAACATCTAATGGAATAATTGTATTATAAGTATTCTGGATATACGCTAGTTGCATTAGACACAGTTGCATATACATGCGGGTTCTATTAACTGAAGTAGCGTATATGTATCTAAGTATGGAAATGAAAAAGTTTTATTGATCTGATAATACTGATTCACCCCCCCCCCCCTCTCAGTATTATTTCCAACAATTGGTATCATAGCAGGTCCTTTGGTAGAAGCTTGATCGCTTGAAGGAGATCCGTGGAACTATTGGAAAGAAGCTTTAGAAGAAAGCACCTAAGAAGAAGAAGACATCTCAAAATAACTATGATAGTGGGAGAATCGATTGGGGATTAGGTATAAGAAGCTCTTCAGATTCAGAATCATTTCAGAATGAAGATGAACTATCTGGTATGAATTTGCTACCCTCTGATGTTCCAGCTATCTATCCATTTGGAAAAGATGAAAGTGATAACGAAACAACTGAATGTGCTCTTATGGGTGAGGAAGAAGGATATCAAATAGAGGCAGAATTTATCAGGCTGACAAACAAAATTAGTGAACAAGAAAAACTTTTGAACATAAAGAGTGGTGCCATCAAAGAAGTTGTTACCAGACTAAAGGCCCAACGTGAGGAAGGTAACAAGGTAAGGAAGCTATTCAAGGAAAAATATCAAAAGTTGCAGGATGAGGCAACATCACTAAGAGATGAAGTCAATGAAAGAAGCACAACCATCAAGAAACTCGGAGATAGATCCAGTTACTATGAAAGTCTTGAAGCCACGATCCGCTCGCTAAAGGAATATCTTGAAGAATCAAAGAAGCAGAATAAAGATCTACTCCAAACTAATGAAAAACAGGTAAACGAAGTTATCAACTTAAAATCTCAGCTGGAATGTGCCTTCAGAATTCGTCAAATGCAACAGGATCTGAATGAAGAAAAAGAAAAGGAGATTCTCAAACTAAGGCAACAAATGGAAGAGGAAAGAAATGTTGAAGAAAACGTGAAGAAACAATGTCTAGAAAAGGAAGAACAACTCCAAATTGAGGTAAATATCTTGAAAGGTAAATTAGAAGAAAAGGATAAACTGTTGCGATTTCAAGATAGTACTAAAGTCTTGGATGATATTCTTAGTAGTCAAAGGTCTCCTGCTATCAAGACTGGTCTTGGTTTTCATGAATCTGTTGAAGGTGAATCTAGTTCACAAGGTGACGCAAGGAACACTAAAGAGAAATCTAAAATGATCAACAAGGAGATAAGAGAGATGAGAGGTCAACCCCATCAACAATCAAGGAAAGAGATTCTTCAAAGAAAATCTTTTACTCCTAACTATGGAAGTAATAGTCGGCCATTTACTCAGATGAATAATATTGAATGTTATGAATGTCATAATCTTGGACATGTTGCAGCTAGATGTAGAAGAAGAATGGTTCAAGATCATCACACAGAAAGATCATCACATTCCAGGTACTTTAATGGATATTGTTTTTCTTGCAATATGTTTGGTCACAAAGCTGCTGATTGCTACAGGAGGAATATGAAACATGTAAGATGTTATGCATGTAACAAGCTTGGAAATATAGCAAAGGAATGCAGGAACAAAGGATGGACATCACACCAAAAGGAGAAAACATCATCGCACTTGAAGATATGGAAGAAGAAGGAAGTACAGTCAGAAAGATGTGGCACAACACAATGTACTCAAATACAGCACAGCACAGACATAACAGACTCAGAGGGAGCTGAAAGTATAAAACTTCAGTATCCTGAATCTCATACGCAAGTTCCATAAAGGGAAGTCGCGTATATATGCGAATCAGACACTGAAAAGTCACGTATATGTTAGTCTGATGAAAAGCAGTGGGGACTGGCTCAGAAAAAGGATCTGATATGATTCAGTCCATTATTTGCTCTATTGGTTAATAGTTACAGTCTGCTAAGGATGAGTGGAAATGTCTTGATTCTTGTAAGATGTTTAGAAGTACTTTGATCCTAACTTGATGATGATGATGTCCTGATGCTTATTGCTGATATACGCATGATCAAATCTAACAGTAAACATATGGCACAGGTTAAGGGGGAGCATATGCCTTTAATAATGCATTGTTGGCATTATGGTTAATAGTCCTTGGTGATGATGCTTATATGGCTAAATGATATATCTTGCTATGATGTGGTTATGAGTTGTCCATGATAAAATCTCATATGATTCTTGGGGTTACATAGTTGATGTTCAGATCATATTTGTGGATTGATTCTTATATGGTGCATATATGATGCTTACATGGTGATCTTCATAAGGATAAGGAGAAGTACAAAGCTTGAATACACATCTTCATTACTTGATGAGTCACTCATATGCAGCTGTTTTCATATGCTACAGTTATGATGTAGAATTCCTATAGTTCTTGGTGCTCATGTGTGTGAGGAGTGTTGATGTTATTGATATAAGGAAGCCTTGACAAATGAGCTTGAGCTCAAGATACATAGTGCTGGATACATGCAAAGTTGCATTATGATGATGAGTTCTACCTATATGATGATAGGTTGATACTTACATATGTTGATTGATGCAGATATTCCCAAGTGATGATGATCTTGTTGATAAGATGGCTATGGTGTTTTGCACATCTGATATAATGTGAATGATTTTATGATGATGAGTTGTTATCTATCTGCAGACATACCCTGTCATAGGACATTTACAGGTTGTTGATCTGGAATTGGTTGTACGCGAGTTTCATTAGGAGTATCCGCGTATATACGCGTGTTTCTGTGGATATAGTCGCATATATGTTGATTTGAAGGAAATCAGTGAGGCCAAGCTCTGGTTGAAGAAAGTCTGATATGGGTCTAACAGAGACCATCTGGTACAAATGGAACAGGCACAGAGGGAGAACATGATTGCTGGTCTAGATGTTGATGACAGATGCTTATGGAACAGATCATACATTGTGTATGATAGTTTCTAATGACTATCATGGTCTTATTTAGATGGTTGGTCTCATGAAAAAGTCATATCAAGACTCATGATGTAAAAGTGTGTCTCTAGCTATTGTAGTCATTTGATAAAATCTCTTCGAGTCACATGATGTAACTTGAAACCCCTCTTTGCATAAGAAGGATGATGAAATATTTCAGTCATGTATTTTATGGTGTCAAGGTCATGTAACGGCCTATTTTGATTTCCCCACTATGCCTGGGATGAAGATGTAATGTTCTTGTTTTATCATGTGTAACTTTTCGAAGTATCCCCACTTGGTTGGGTGGATGATCCCCACTTGGTTGGGTGATGGATGTATGTATTGAGTCCTTTTGGTGATAGGAAGGTCTTTTATGATGTATAGAGTCATGTTCTTCTTGAAGAACATCTTTTGCAGATCTTGCCTACAGTCAAGGGGAGCATGAACAACACATTTCAGCAAGAGCAGAGCTTTCAGCATGTAGCATGGACAGATTGGTACACACTGGCATATACAAAGGGGGAGCTCATTCAGAGAGTTCAGCAGGTACTCAGGGGGAGTATAAATAGCGGAATGCTTATCTTGGAAAGAGAATATCTTGGTTCGCCCTTTGCCCTTGATGTCAAAGGGGGAGAGTGATTTCGTGTTGTTGCCATCAAGTCCAAAGGGGGAGATTGTTGGCATTATGATGCATGTGTTGTACTTGATGGCAACCCTCTCATAGAAGAACATCTCACTTACATATAACTAGATGAATCTACAGATGTGACTAAATGCATGGGATGCAGGATAGCTCAAAGGAATAAGAAGATCAAGTTCTAAGTGTGACAAGTTAGCTTTGCCATCAAGTCCAAAGGGGGAGATTGTTGGCATTATGAGACAAGTGTTGTCCTTGATGGCAAATCACACAGATGACAAATCATAGTGCAGAAGGTCAGCAGCAAGGAATTGATGAGCAGAAGGTTAGCAGCAAGGAATTGATGATTAGACTACAAGTATGAAGAGAAAATACATATACGCAGGTTCATTGTGACCAAGCCGCGTATACACGTGGGTTATACGTTACAAAGGCGCGTATGCATATACACGCACTTTCATGCAAGGAAAAGCGCGTATATGTTGGAGAACTTACTTTTGGTCCGTGGTAGTTAGTCCTCGGTATTTGAACCTATGGTTTTGGACCATGGTGTCTCGTCAGAAGTGTTGATCCCAAGTATTGGGCCCATGGTATTTTGGACCGTGGTATTGAGCAAGGCCTAAGACTATAAAAGGAGAAGAAGATCATTAGGCAAAGTGATTGAAAAAGTCTTGAATATCTGAAGAAGTATGAGATCTAGTATGCAGGTTATGGGTTGATGATGCATTGCTTGATCTGAGCTAAGGAGGGATCTCACCGGTTGATGGAGAACAAGAACTAAGGAGAGATCGGGATCAAATGGTTTGAAATGAACTATCTTTATATGGTTGATTATGCTTATTCTAGATCTGCATACTGACGCATGTGATGTTCTATAAATGTTATGAGTATGACTGATGTCTGGTACAACTGCAAAGTTATAAGAAAATATGTTTAGATCTGTACGCGGGTTGGCCTTGGAAAAAGCGCGTATGTACGCGGGTTTGATTCGTCGTAGTAGCGTATACATTTTAAAGCATGATATTTGAAGTTGCAGATGGGTCTGATTGTTATTGCAGAGTTTTGTGTCTGCTCTGTGTTCTGGTGACTATGTTGTTGACAGGGTTTCAGTGTTTCAGTGATTCAGTGATTCATAGATTGATGATGCTAGTATTTGATTGTTTTGTGCTTCAATGATATTTATGGGTCCATTATGAAAATTTGATGAAACGTGGCCTTCAGATTGTAGTGTTGTGCTTCAGGAGTATCCAGTCTGAAAATGTATGAAATGTGGTCCCTGGAGGATGAAAGGAGATCGTAGGCCGGCGCCTACATACTAGTACATCAGCTAGTACAAAAGCTAAGGGGGTTGTAGCTCCCATCCAGGAGAGTTTGGAAAACGAGAGAGGGTTGTAGCCCTCTGCAGGTTGCAGCCTGCGTACTGGTAAAGGACTGCACCAGTACAAAATATTGTAAAATTAAGTTTCTTATTAAAAGAAGATAGAGACGACTTGCAGCAGGTGGTTTTCACCCACATTGGGTTTCCACCTTATATCGTGGTGTTCATGTGTGCTTCGTGTGTGATTATCTGTTCTGTTTTACTGCACCTTCTTACTGTTCATATGGTTAATTAAGTTCTGATGCACTAACTAAAGATCAACATCTAATGGAATAATTGTATTATAATTATTTTGGATATACGCTAGTTTCATTAGACACAGTTGCGTATACACGTGGGTTCTATTAATTGAAGTAGCGTATATGTATCTTAGTACGGAAATGAAAAAGTTTTATTGATCTGATAATACTGATTCACCCCCCCCCCCCTCTCAGTATTATTTCCAACAATTGGTATCAGAGCAGGTCCTTTGGTAGAAGCTTGATCGCTTGAAGGAGATCCGTGGAACTATGGGAAAGAAGCTTAAGAAGAAAGCACCTAAGAAGAAGAAGACATCTCAGAAGAACAATGACAGTGGGAGAATCGATTGGGGATTAGGTATAAGAAGCTCTTCAGATTTAGAATCAGATTCAGAATCATTTCAGAATGAAGATGAACTATCAGGTATGAATTTGCTATCCTCTGATGTTCCAACTATCTATCCATTTGGAAAAGATGAAAGTGATAACGAAACAACTGAATGTGCTCTTATGGGTGAGGAAGAAGGATATAAAATAGAGGCAGAATTTAATAGGCTGACAAACAAAATTAGTGAACAAGAAAAACTTCTGAACATAAAGAGTGGTGCCATCAAAGATGTTGTTACCAGAATAAAGGCCCAATGCGAGGAAGGTAACAAGGTAAGGAAGCTATTCAAGGAAAAATATCAAAAGTTGCAGGATGAGGAAACATCACTAAGAGATGAAGTCAATGAAAGAAGCACAACCATCAAGAAACTCAGAGATAGATCCAGTTACTATGAAAGTCTTGAAGCCACGATCCGCTCGCTAAAGGAAGATCTTGAAGAATCAAAGAAGCAGAATAAAGATCTACTCCAAGCTAATGAAAAACAGGTAAACGAAGTTATCAGCTTAAAATCTCAGCTGGAATGTGCCTTCAGAATTCGTCAAATGCAGCAGGATCTGAATGAAGAACAAGAAAAGGAGATTCTCAAACTAAGGCAACAAATGGAAGAGGAAAGAAATGCTGAAGAAAACATGAAGAAACAATGTCTAGAAAAGGAAGAACAACTTCAGATTGAGGTAAATATCTTGAAAGGTAAATTAGAAGAAAAGGATAAACTGTTGCGATTTCAAGATAGTCCTAAAGTCTTAGATGATATTCTTAGTAGTCAAAGGTCTCCTGCTATCAAGACTGGTCTTGGTTTTCATGAATCTGTTGAAGGTGAATCTAGTTCACAAGGTGAGGCAAGGAACTCTAAAGAGAAATCTAAAATGATCAACAAGGAGATAAGAGAGATGAGAGGTCAACCCCATCAACAATCAAGGAAAGAGATTCTTCAAAGAAAATCTTTTACTCCTAACTATGGAAGTAATAGTCGGCCATTTACTCAGATGAATAATATTGAATGTTATGAATGTCATAATCTTGGACATGTTGCAGCTAGATGTAGAAGAAGAATGGTTCAAGATCATCACACAGATAGATCATCACATTCCAGGTACTTTAATGGATATTGGTTTTCTTGCAATATGTTTGGTCACAAAGCTGCTGATTGCTACAGGAGGAATATGAAACATGTAAGATGTTATGCATGTAACAAGCTTGGACATATAGCAAAGGAATGCAGGAACAAAGGATGGACATCACACCAAAAGGAGAAAACATCATCACACTTGAAGATATGGAAGAAGAAGGAAGTACAATTAGAAAGATGTGGCATAGCACAATGTACTCAGATACAGCACAACACAGACATAACAGACTCAGAGGGAGCTGAAAGTATAAAACTTCAGTATCCTGAATCTCATATGCAAGTTCCATAAAGGGAAGTCGCGTATATACGTGAGTCGGACACTGAAAAGTCGCGTATATGTTAGTCTGAGGAAAAGCAGTGGGGACCGGCTGAGAAAAAGGATCTGATATGATTCAGTGCATTATTTGCTCTATTGGTTAATAGTTAGAGTTTGCTAAGGATGAGTGGAAATGTCTTGATTCTTGTAAGATGTTTAGAAGTATTTTGATCCTAACTTGATGATGATGATGTCCTGATGCTTATTGCTGATATATGCATGATCAGATCTAATAGTAAACAGATGGCACAGGTTAAGGGGGAGCATATGCTTTTAATAATGCATTGTTGGCATTATGGTTAATAGTCCTTGGTGATGATGCTTATATGGCTAAATGATATATCTTTCTATGATGTGGTTATGAGTTGTCCATGATAAAATCTCACATGATTCTTGGGGTTACATAGTTGATGTTCAGATCATATTTGTGGATTGTTTCTTAGATGGTGCATATATGATGCTTACATGGTGATCTTCATAAGGATAAGGAGAAGTACAAAGCTTGAATACACATCTTCATTACTTGATGAGTCACTCATATGCAGTTGTTTTCATATGCTACAGTTATGATGTAGAATTCCTATAGTTCTTGGTGCTCATGTGTGTGAGGAGTGTTGATGTTATTGATATAAGGAAGCCTTGACAAATGAGCTTGAGCTCAAGATACATAGTGCTGGATACATGCAAAGTTGCATTATGATGATGAGTTCTACCTATATGATGATAGGTTGATACTTACATGTTGATTGATGCAGATATTCCCAAGTGATGATGATCTTGTTGATAAGATGGCTATGGTGTTTTGCACATCTGATATAATGTGAATGATTTCTTGATGATGAGTTGTTATCTATCTGCAGACATACCCTGTCATAGGACAGTTACAGGTTGTTGATCTGGAATTGGTTGTACGCGAGTTTCATTAGGAGTATCCGCATATATACGCGTGTTTCTGTGGATATAGTCGCGTATATGTTGATTTGAAGGAAATCAGTGAGGCCAAGCTCTGGTTGAAGAAAGTCTGATATGGGTCTAACAAAGACCATCTGGTACAAATGGAACAGGTACAGAGGGAGAACATGATTGCTGGTCTAGATGTTGATGACAGATGCTTATGGAACAGATCATACATTGTGTATGATAGTTGCTAATGACTATCATGGTCTTATTTAGATGGTTGGTCTCATGAAAAAGTCATATCAAGACTCATGATGTAATAGTGTGTCTCTATCTATTGTAGTCATTTGATGAAATCTCTTCGAGTCACATGATGTAGCTTGAAACCCCTCTTTGCATAAGAAGGATGATGAAATATTTCAGTCATGTATTTTAATGTTGTCAAGGTCATGTAACGGCCTATTTTGATTTCCCCACTATGCCTGGGATGAAGATGTAATGTTCTTGTTTTATCATGTGTAACTTTTCGAAGTATCCCCACTTGGTTGGGTGGATGATCCCCACTTGGTTGGGTGATGGATGTATGTATTGAGTCCTTTTGGTGATAGGAAGGTCTTTTATGATGTATAGAGTCATGTTCTTCTTGAAGAACATCTCTTGCAGATCTTGCCTACATTCAGGGGGAGCATGAACAACACATTTCAGCAAGAGCAGAGCTTTCAGCATGTAGCATGGACAGATTGGTACACACTGGCATATACAAAGGGGGAGCTCATTCAGAGAGTTCAGCAAGTACTCAGGGGGAGTATGAACAGCGGAATGCTTATCTTGGAAAGAGAATATCTTGGTTCACCCTTTGCCCTTGATGTCAAAGGGGGAGAGTGATTTGGTGTTGTTGCCATCAAGTCCAAAGGGGGAGATTGTTGGCATTATGATGCATGTGTTGTACTTGATGGCAACCCTCTCATAGAAGAACATCTCACTTACATATAACTAGATGAATCTACAGATGTGACTAAATGCATGGGATGCAGGACAACTCAAAGGAATAAGAAGATCAAGTTCTAAGTGTGACAAGTTAGCTTTGCCATCAAGTCCAAAGGGGGAGATTGTTGGCATTATGAGACAAGTGTTGTCCTTGATGGAAAATCACACAGATGACAAATCATAGTGCAGAAGGTCAACAGCAAGGAATTGATGAGCAGAAGGTTAGCAGCAAGGAACTGATGATCAGATTACAAGTATGAAGAGAAAATACATATACGCAGGTTCATTGTGACCAAGCCGCGTATACACGCGGGTTATACGTTACAAAGGCACGTATGCGTATACACACACTTTCATGCAAGGAAAAGCGCGTATATGTTGGAGAACTTACTTTTGGTCCGTGGTAGTTAGTCCTCGGTATTTGAACCTATGGTTTTGGACCATGGTGTCTCGTCAGAAGTGTTGATCCCAAGTATTGGGCCCATGGTATTGATTTATTATGGTTTTGGACCGTGGTATTGAGCAAGGCCTAAGACTATAAAAGGAGAAGAAGATCATTAGGCAAAGTGATTGACTTGAATATCTGAAGAAGTATGAGATCCAGTATGCAGGTTATGGGTTGATGATGCATTGCTTGATCTGAGCTAAGGAGGGATCTCACCGGTCGATGGAGAACAAGAACTAAGGAGAGATCGGGATCAAATGGTTTGAAATGAACTATCTTTATATGGTTGATTATGCTTATTCTAGATCTGCATACTGACGCATGTGATGTTCTATAAATGTTATGAGTATGACTGATGTCTGGTACAGCTACAAAGTTATAAGAAAATATGTTTATATCTGTATGCGGGTTGGCCTTGGAAAAAGCGCGTATGTACGCGGGTTTGATTCATCGTAGTAGCGTATACATTGTAAAGCATGATATTTGAAGTTGCAGATGGGTCTGATTGTTATTGCAGAGTTCTGTGTCTGCTCTGTGTTCTGGTGACTATGTTGTTGACAGGGTTTCAGTGTTTCAGTGATTCAGAGATTGATGATGCTAGTATTTGATTGTTTTGTGCTTCAATGATATTTATGGGTCCAGTATGAAAATTTGATGAAACGTGGCCTTCATATTGTAGTGTTGTGCTTCAGGAGTATCCAGTCTGAAAATGTATGAAATGTGGTCCCTGGAGGATGAAAGGAGATCGTAGGCCGGCGCCTACATACTAGTACATCAGCTAGTACAAAAGCTAAGGGGGTTGTAGCTCCCATCCAGGAGAGTCTGGAAAATGAGAGAGGGTTGTAGCCCTTTGCAGGTTGCAGCCTGTGTACTGGTAAAGGACTGCACCAGTACAAAATATTGTAAAATTAAGTTTCTTATTAAAAGAAGATAGAGACGACTTGCAGCAGGTGGTTTTCACCCACATTGGGTTTCCACCTTATATCATGGTGTTCATGTGTGCTTCGTGTGTTTGGTGATCTGTTTTGTTTTACTGCACCTACTTACTGTTCATATGGTTAATTAAGTTCTGATGCACTAACTAAAAATCAACATCTAATGGAATAACTGTATTATAAGTATTCTGGATATATGCTAGTTGCATTAGACACAGTTGTGTATACACGTGGGTTATATTAACTGAAGTAGCGTATATGTATCTAAGTATGGAAATGAAAAAGTTTTATTGATCTGATAATACTGATTCACCCCCCCTCTCAGTATTATTTCCAACAATTGGTATCAGAGCAGGTCCTTTGGTAGAAGCTTGATCGCTTGAAGGAGATCCGTCGAACTATGGGAAAGAAGCTTAACAAGAAAGCACCTAAGAAGAAGAATACATCTTAGAAGAACTATGACAGTGGGAGAATCGATTGGGGATTAGGTATAAGAAGCTCTTCAAATTCAGAATCAGATTCAGAATCATTTCAGAATGAAGATGAACTATCAGGTATGAATTTGCTATCCTCTAATGTTCCAGCTATCTATCCATTTGGAAAATATGAAAGTGATAACGAAACAACTGAATGTGCTCTTATGGGTGAGGAAGAAGGATATCAAATAGAGGCAGAATTTAATAGGCTGACAAACAAAATTAGTGAACAAGAAAAACTTCTGAACATAAAGAGTGGTGCCATCAAAGAAGTTGTTACCAGACTAAAGGTCCAACGTGAGGAAGGTAACAAGGTAAGGAAGCTATTCAAGGAAAAATATCAAAAGTTGCAGGATGAGGCAACATCACTAAGAGATGAAGTCAATGAAAGAAGCACAACCATCAAGAAACTAAGAGATAGATCCAGTTACTATGAAAGTCTTGAAGCCACGATTCGCTCGCTAAAGGAAGATCTTGAAGAATCAAAGAAGCAGAATAAAGATCTACTCCAAGCTAATGAAAAACAGGTAAACGAAGTTATCATCTTAAAATCTCAGCTGGAATGTGCCTTCAGAATTCGTCAAATGCAGCAGGATCTGAATGAAGAACAAGAAAAGGAGATTCTCAAACTAAGGCAACAAATGGAAGAGGAAAGAAATGCTGAAGAAAACGTGAAGAAACAATGTCTAGAAAAGGAAGAACAACTTCAGATTGAGGTAAATATCTTGAAAGGTAAATTAGAAGAAAAGGATAAACTGTTGCGATTTCAAGATAGTACTAAAGTCTTGGATGATATTCTTAGTAGTCAAAGGTCTCCTGCTATCAAGACTGGTCTTGGTTTTCATGAATCTGTTGAAGGTGAATCTAGTTCACAAGGTGACGCAAGGAACTCTAAAGAGAAATCTAAAATGATCAACAAGGAGATAAGAGAGATGAGAGGTCAACCCCATCAACAATCAAGGAAAGAGATTCTTCAAAGAAAAGCTTTTACTCCTAACTATGGAAGTAATAGTCGGCCATTTACTCAGATGAATAATATTGAATGTTATGAATGTCATAATCTTGGACATGTTGCAGATAGATGTAGAAGAAGAATGGTTCAAGATCATCACACAAAAAGATCATCACATTCCAGGTACTTTAATGGATATTGGTTTTCTTGCAATATGTTTGGTCACAAAGCTGCTGATTGCTACAGGAGGAATATGAAACATGTAAGATGTTATGCATGTAACAAGCTTGGACATATAGCAAAGGAATGCAGGAACAAAGGACGGACATCACACCAAAAGGAGAAAACATCATCACACTTGAAGATATGGAAGAAGAAGGAAGTACAATTAGAAAGATGTGGCATAGCACAATGTACTCAGATACAGCACAACACAGACATAACAGACTCAGAGGGAGCTGAAAGTATAAAACTTCAGTATCCTGAATCTCATATGCAAGTTCCATAAAGGGAAGTCGCGTATATACGTGAGTCGGACACTGAAAAGTCGCGTATATGTTAGTCTAAGGAAAAGCAGTGGGGACCGGCTGAGAAAAAGGATCTGATATGATTCAGTGCATTATTTGCTCTATTGGTTAATAGTTAGAGTTTGCTAAGGATGAGTGGAAATGTCTTGATTCTTGTAAGATGTTTAGAAGTATTTTGATCCTAACTTGATGATGATGATGTCCTGATGCTTATTGCTGATATATGCATGATCAGATCTAATAGTAAACAGATGGCACAGGTTAAGGGGGAGCATATGCTTTTAATAATGCATTGTTGGCATTATGGTTAATAGCCCTTGGTGATGATGCTTATATGGCTAAATGATATATCTTGCTATGATGTGGTTATGAGTTGTCCATGATAAAATCTCACATGATTCTTGGGGTTACATAGTTGATGTTCAGATCATATTTGTGGATTGTTTCTTAGATGGTGCATATATGATGCTTACATGGTGATCTTCATAAGGATAAGGAGAAGTACAAAGCTTGAATACACATCTTCATTACTTGATGAGTCACTCATATGCAGCTGTTTTCATATGCTACAGTTATGATGTAGAATTCCTATAGTTCTTGGTGCTCATGTGTGTGAGGAGTGTTGATGTTATTGATATAAAGAAGCCTTGACAAATGAGCTTGAGCTCAAGATACATAGTGTTGGATACATGCAAAGTTGCATTATGATGATGAGTTCTACCTATATGATGATAGGTTGATACTTACATGTTGATTGATGCAGATATTCCCAAGTGATGATGATCTTGTTGATAAGATGGCTATGGTGTTTTGCACATCTGATATAATGTGAATGATTTCTTGATGATGAGTTGTTATCTATCTGCAGACATACCCTGTCATAGGACAGTTACAGGTTGTTGATTTGGAATTGGTTGTACGCGAGTTTCATTAGGAGTATCCGCGTATATACGCGTGTTTCTGTGGATATAGTCGCGTATATGTTGATTTGAAGGAAATCAGTGAGGCCAAGCTCTGGTTGAAGAAAGTCTGATATGGGTCTAACAAAGATCATCTGGTACAAATGGAACAGGTAGAGAGGGAGAACATGATTGCTGGTCTAGATGTTGATGACAGATGCTTATGGAACAGATCATACATTGTGTATGATAGTTGCTAATGACTATCATGGTCTTATTTAGATGGTTGGTCTCATGAAAAAGTCATATCAAGACTCATGATGTAATAGTGTGTCTCTATCTATTGTAGTCATTTGATGAAATCTCTTCGAGTCACACGATGTAACTTGAAACCCCTCTTTGCATAAGAAGGATGATGAAATATTTCAGTCATGTATTTTATGGTGTCAAGGTCATGTAATAGCCTATTTTGATTTCCCCACTATGCCTGGGATGAAGATGTAATGTTCTTGTTTTATCATGTGTAACTTTTCAAAGTATCCCCACTTGGTTGGGTGGATGATCCCCACTTGGTTGGGTGATGGATGTATGTATTGAGTCCTTTTGGTGATAGGAAGGTCTTTTATGATGTATAGAGTCATGTTCTTCTTGAAGAACATCTTTTGCAGATCTTGCCTACAGTCAGGGGGAGCATGAACAACACATTTCAGCAAGAGCAGAGCTTTCACCATGTAGCATGGACATATTGGTACACACTGGCATATACAAAGGGGGAGCTCATTCAGAGAGTTCAGCAGGTATTGAGGGGGAGTATGAACAACGGAATGCTTATCTTGGAAAGAGAATATCTTGGTTCGCCCTTTGCCCTTGATGTCAAAGGGGGAGAATGATTTGGTGTTGTTGCCATCAAGTCCAAAGGGGGAGATTGTTGGCATTATGATGCATGTGTTGTACTTGATGGCAACCCTCTCATAGAAGAACATCTCACTTACATATAACTAGATGAATCTACAGATGTGACTAAATGCATGGGATGCAGGACAGCTTAAAGGAATAAGAAGATCAAGTTCTAAGTGTGACAAGTTAGCTTTGCCATCAAGTCCAAAGGGGGACATTGTTGGCATTATGAGACAAGTGTTGTCCTTGATGGCAAATCACATAGATGACAAATCATAGTGCAGAAGGTTAGTAGCAAGGAATTGATGAGCAGAAGGTTAGCAGCAAGGAATTGATGATCAGATTACAAGTATGAAGAGAAAATACATATACGCAGGTTCATTGTGACCAATCCGCGTATACACGTGGGTTATACATTACGAAGGCGTGTATGCGTATAGACGCACTTTCATGCAAAGAAAAGCGCGTATATGTTGGAGAACTTACTTTTGGTCCGTGGTAGTTAGTCCTTGGTATTTGAACCTATGGTTTTGGACCATGGTGTCTCGTCAGAAGTGTTGATCCCAAGTATTGGACCCATGGTATTGATTTATTATGGTTTTGGACCGTGGTATTGAGCAAGGCCTAAGACTATAAAAGGAGAAGAAGATCATTAAGCAAAGTGATTGAAAAAGTCTTGAATATCTGAAGAAGTATGAGATCCAGTATGCAGGTTATGGGTTGATGATGCATTGCTTGATTTGAGCTAAGGAGGGATCTCACTGGTTGATGGAGAACAAGAACTAAGGAGAGATTGGGATCAAATGGTTTGAAATGAACTATCTTTATATGGTTGATTATGCTTATTCTAGATCTGCATACTGACGCATGTGATTTTCTATAAATGTTATGAGTGTGACTGATGTCTGGTACAGCTGCAAAGTTATAAGAAAATATGTTTAGATCTGTACGCAGGTTGGCCTTGGAAAAAGCGCGTATGTACGCGGGTTTGATTCATCGTAGTAGCGTATACATTGTAAAGCATGATATTTGAAGTTGTAGATGGTTCTGATTTTTATTGCAGAGTTCTGTGTCTGCTCTGTGTTCTGGTGACTGTGTTGTTGACAGGGTTTCAGTGTTTCAGTGATTCAGAGATTGATGATGCTAGTATTTGATTGTTTTGTGCTTCAATGATATTTATGGGTCCAATATGAAAATTTGATGAAACGTGGCCTTCAAATTGTAGTGTTGTGCTTCAGGAGTATCTAGTCTGAAAATGTATGAAATGTGGTCCCTGGAGGATGAAAGGAGATCATAGGCCGGAGCCTACATACTAGTACATCAGCTAGTACAAAAGCTAAGGGGGTTGTAGCTCCCATACAGGAGAGTCTGGAAAATGAGAGAGGTTTGTATCCCTCTGCATGTTGCAGCCTGCGTACTGGTAAAGGACTGCACCAATACAAAATATTGTAAAATGAAGTTTCTTATTAAAAGAAGATAGAGACGACTTGCAGCAGGTGGTTTTCACCCACATTGGGTTTCCACCTTATATCATGGTGTTCATGTGTGCTTCCTGTGTGTGATGATCTGTTCTGTTTTACTGCACCTGCTTACTGTTCATATGGTTAATTAAGTTCTGATGCACTAACTAAAGATCAACATCTAATATAATAACTGTATTATAAGTATTCTGGATATACGCTAGTTGCATTAGACACAGTTGCGTATAAACGCAGGTTCTATTAACTGAAGTAGCGTATATGTATCTAAGTATGGAAATGAAAAAGTTTTATTGATATGATAATACTGATTCACCCCCCCCCCCCCCCCCTCTAAGTATTATTTCCAACAGGTTTTTCTAGGTGTAACAATATTTTCAACCTAGCCTTGCCATTTCCAGATAGTCATGGTGTGATGGGGTTCTCATGTTTTGGTTATGTTGGATTGCCAGATGGATTCAAAGCTGAGTTGGGTGGATCTTCGAATGATAGAGCACATGGCCTAGTGGTCCCTGAACCAGACCATGGATCATGGTAAAGCCATTAGCCTAGTGACCCATGAGCTAGACTGTGGGTTGCGGTAAAGCCACGATTGTGTTGCCTCGGTGGGCCTAGGAATCCTTACCAGTGAATGCCAGGATATACGGTAAAGACAAGAGGTGGGTTGCTCCATGTTGGGCATAGTAATCCTGGGTTTGGGATATGCGGTAAAGCCTAGAGAGCGAGTCTCAGTTTAGGGCCTAGTGATCTGGGTTTAGATTGCGGTAAATCTTGAGGGAGTAGGAGATAGGAAAATTCCTCACGATGTAGGTGGAGAAATCAGGTAGCATCCATGCTTATTTGGCCTAGTGATCAGGTGGAGATCACGATAAATCCTATTATGATGTGTTCATTGTGTTGGCCTAGTGATTCGGGATGGATTATGGTAAAGCCTGGTTTCTATTGATGAGGGTGAGGTGGCTTAACCTCGGTATGCCCTGGTTGGTTCATTTGGTTTGAGTACCACATTCATGCTTATAATATGGCATGGGGGTTAATGGCTGAAGAGAGATTTGGCTCAACCATTCTATGGTCGGGAGGAACATGGAAGTCCCATCCTAGGTTTGGTTTTTGTATCATCAATGAAAGGTTATTTCTCCTTGTATTTCTATTAGCATTTTGATGGATTATATGTGGTTTATATGGTTGTACTTTCATGAGTATTTCTATTGTTATTATGCTGGTTATATGTGTGTTTTATGACAACAACTATGTATGGATCTCAACATGTTTTTGCTTGTAAATGAATGGATAATGTATCTATGGCCTAATAGATGATAATGCAGCAAATGACATGAGGCAATAATGGTTCATAGTGATTCTCAGATAAGTATGAGATCCCTACACTTAATTATGTTGTTTACACATGTAGGTTACATGTTGATGTCATGTTTGACGAAATATCTGGCATGGCTAGTAGGGGTCTGATTAAGGTCTTGTTCAACTTATTGATTTTACATTATTGTTTCCCTATTCTTTTACTGTTCTTGAGTTATCATTCCGTTCTGGGTAGTGACCTAGGCTCTAGGCCTAAAAAAGTGGCTTAAATCCCACGGTTGATGTCATAGCACTGACAAATTTAGTCTTTGGTCGCTACCAGGAAAGCCTATGAGAGCAACTTTGGGTTTTTGGACGCTATCTTTCCTATAAGATGGGAGTGACTGAGGCCTAAGATGTCCATAACACTAGTGGGACCCAGGAATAGGATGTCTGAGTGGCTGTCATGTCTCCCGAGGGTTCTGTTACTGATGTGGATAGGTTGGTTGAATTGTTATGTCGATTCCACTTCCTTAAGGCCACATAGGAGGTTGAATCCAATCATAGTAGCATCTTGTCGCATGTTTCCCCGGTTGGCATGGTTAATTGGTCAGATGTGGGAGGAGGATGTTATAGAGTGGTATCAGAGTATGGTTCATCCCTCGGACTAGATGGGAGGTGTGTGTTGGTCATGCATGCATGTTAGTTGCTTGTGTGTCTCTTACACTTGCATTCCATATGCTTGTTGATTTTGTTGAATTCATTTGTCATGAGTATATGACTGGTTGCATATTGTTATATGTCGCTTAGATGTTGATTTTATGTCACCTTCTTGCTTACTTGTATGTTAGGCTACACTCTTGTAGATTTGATTACATGTATCAGTCTTGTAGGTTGATTACATGTATCAATCTTGTAGGTTAATTACAAGAATTGATCTCTTGTGCTCGACTACATGCGTATATGTGTATGTGTAGTTGATTTGCCATTGCTTATGCATGTTGATGGTTGCATGTGGGAATGTGTACAATGGAGTAATGGTTATTTTCATGCATGAGCTCATAGCATGCATTGTTGATATGGCCTTGCATTGACGATTGGAACCTAGCTAGAATGATGTTTATGCGTTGACGCACTTACTTTTTATATGTCTATATGTTGTTATGATTATGTTATACATGTATCACGTTGATTTGATGATCTTGCTAACAAGGCATCCTCCCCAAATTATACTAAGGTACATTGATTTATTGTGATTTGGTTTATCTGACATATTATGCATTGTAGGAAAGAGACTAAATGGCTAGCAAGGTGGTAGACTAAATAAAATCTCCCTATGCATCATATGAGCAACGTGGTGTGAGGCACTCTTCTGATTTGGCAGATACACTGAGAAGCTTGAAGGAAGAGATAAGGAATTGTAAGGCAGATAATGACAGGATCATACATGCACAAGAGAAACAAGCAGAGGTTAATGCTATACTCCTTCAGAGTTTGTCAGACTTGCAGCTATAAGGGCCACTTTGGATCAACCATGGACATGAGGATAGAAATAATGGGGCATATGGTAGTAGATATCCTAGTAGACACAGGTCAGATAGATCAGATACGGTGAGAGATGGAAGGTTTTTGGATACTACGGATAAGAGAGGCGATGGATATAGGCACTATTCTAGTTCTGGTTCTGATAGACATCATGATCGTCATCACTATCATCCTTACAGGAGGAATAATAGGGGATACTTGCTAGATGGGTTTAAGAAAGTAAATACACCTAATTTTGATGGAGATTTGAAGAAGCTGAAAGATGCAGAGGCTTGGATACTTGGGATGAAAAAATTCTTTGAGTTGCATGAGTACACAGATAACATGAAGACTAGAGTAGCGATTTTTAGCTTGGAAGGTAAAGTAGACATTTGGTGGGAAGATGTTAAGCAGGTCAGAGACATCAGGACAAATGATTCGAGTTGGAAGGAGTTCAAGAGGCTCTTTAGGAAGAAGTACTTGTCAGAGAGGTACTATGATAGTAAGGACAAAGAATTATATGAGCTAAAGACAGTATCAATGACAAATGAAGAGTACACGACCAATTTTCTAGAGCTATTGAGATATGTACTATATATTACTGATGAGAAGGCTAAAGTTCAATGATTTGTTAGTGTTTTTCCATTAGCATTTAGAGATCAGATTGAGTATGATGAGCCTTGGTCACTTGAGGAAATTATTGGGAAATTGAAGCATTGTTATGAACAAGAAAAGCATAAGAATGAATCTTAGCAAGGATGGAAGGGAAAAGACTGTAACACCCTCCTCCCACATCCACCCAAGTAACCATGCCAACTAGGGTAAACATGAGACGAGAAGCTACTATGATCGAATTCGATCTCCTATGTGACCTTAAGGAAGTGGAATCGATGGAAACATCACACACAGTCATCCAACATCATCAACGGAACCCTCAGGAGACAAGTCATCCACTCAAACAAACTGTCCCTGGGTCCCATTGTTGTTTTGGATCTCTTAGGCCATAGTCACTCTCATGCTATGGGCAAGGGAGCGACCAACAACTTAAAGTCACTATCATAGGCTTTCGTGCCAATGACCATAGACCAAAATTGTCAGTTCTGTGCTAGTGACCTCGGGATTTAAGCCACTTTTTCAGGCCCAGAGCCTAGGCCACTGCCTAGAATGGAGTGATAGCTTGAAAACAGTTAAAGTACAAGGAAACAATGATGCACAAGAAATAAGCTGAAAAAGTCCATAACCAAACCCCTACTAGCCATGACAGGCATTTCGTCAAACAAGTCATCAACATGTAACTTACATGTGTAAACAAGAGAATTAAGTATAGGGGTATCATACTTATCTAAGAATCACTATGAACCATTTTTCCCTCATGTCATTTGCTGCATTGTCATCTATTAAGCCATAGATGAACTATCTATTCATTTACAAGTAAAAACATGCTGAGAGCCATACATAGTTGTTGTCATAAAATATACATATAACTAGCATAAGAGGAATAAAATTACCATAAACATATCATCCATCAAAATCCACATATACATCAATTCATTTGCACATAGAAATCAAGGAAATGAATTGCTCATTAATGAATGCAATAAACCAACCGAAGATGGGACTACCACGTTCCACCTGACCATAGAATGGCCGAGCCAAATCCCTCTTCAGCCATTCACCCTCGTGCCATATTCCAAGCATGAATGTGGGACTTCAACCAAAAGAACCAACCAAGGCATACCAAGGCTAAACACCTCACCCTCATCAACAGAAACCAGGCTTTATTGTAATCCATCCCGGATCACTAGGCCAACACAATGAACACATCATAATAGGATTTATCGTGATCTCCACTCAATCAGTAGGCCAACACAATGAACACATAATAATAGGTTTTATCATGATCTCCACTCGATCACTAGGCCAAACAAGCATGGATGCCACTAGATTTCTCCACCTGTATCATGAGGAATTTTCCTGTCTCCTAGTCTATCTAGCTTTACCGCAATCCAAACCTGAACCACTAGGCCCTAAACCAAGACCCATTCTCTAGGCTTTACCACATATCCCAAGCCTGGGATTACTAGGCCCAACAAAGAGAATACCACCTCTAGGATTTACCATATATCCCGCCATTCACAGCAAGGATTCCTAGGCAATCCGAGGCAACAAAAAATTCGGCTTTATCGCAACCCATAATTTGGCTCAAGGGTTACTAGGCCATGTGTGCTATCATTTCAGAAATCCACCTCACTTAGCTTTGAATCCATCTAGCAATCCAACTCAACCAAAACATGGGAACCCCGTCATACCATGGCTATCCGGAAATGGAAAGGCTAGGCTGAAAACAATGTCACACCTGGCAAAACCCATGCCATGATAGAAAATAACCACATGCAATAACATGCATGACAAATATAGTAAGGAAAATACAAATTCAATTCGATAACTACAATGAATCCTGTTGTAGTTGCTTGATCCTGCCTTTCCTTGCTTGATATTTTCTTCCTCTTTCCTTCTTTTCCTTTCTTACTCCAATGCCAAAATGCTCCAAGAAAACTCTAAGTTTCGAAGAGTATGAGAGAGAGACAAAGTATTGAGAGAGATCCAAAACTCAACTGACAAAAGGTTACCAACGAATCCTCAGAAGCATTTTTATGAATGAGGCCTCTATTTTCTTCAGTTTCCATTATTTTCCTTCCTTTTCCAACTCACATGCAACCTATGACCTTTCACCTTCCTTTTCTTCTAATTTCCATTATTTTCATAAATAAATGTTCCAAAAAATCCATTTTACCTTTCCAAAGCCTTAGCCATTGCCTTTGCCCATTTCCTTAGCCATAAACAACCAAATGAACACCCCCTAAGATGTCCTGCCCAACATTCATCTTGGAATAATTGTCCCATCAACCATGGTTATTGTTTGTAAATTTTATTACATGGAATTTTCACCAAGGTTGTGACATAAACCTCCCCCTTGGGGGACACCGTCCTCGGTGTTCAACCACAAATATACCTCAACAACCCGTTGAAAGAAGACATACTGCTCATGGAGCTTTATAACACAAATTGTTGCAGTATTTACAATGAAAGACCTGCTCAAGAGAAAACATCATGATAACATAACGCATAGTGGAGCTTTATAACATAACTCAGTACTGTATTATCAATGATCATCCTACTGAGTTCCAACCCACATGTCATCATAACATCATGATAACATAACCAATGATAACATAGTAACATGACGACATAATCATAATGACATAACACCCATACAACATAGTGGAGCTTTATAACATAGCTCATGGCAATATTTACATCCATACACATATGTACATATAACAACATCATCATGAATATATACCAAAACATATATCAAATCATATACCAAAACATATATTAAAACATATACTAAACACCATATCTAAGCATATACCAAAACTCCATATCAAAGCATATACCAAAACACCGTATCAAAACTTATACCAAAACACCATAACAAAGCATATACCAAACCACCATATCGAGGTTGCTTTGCCTCAACCGGAAAACAAGGAAGGATACATAGCCCGCATCTAATCCACCATCTCCCATGTAGCTTCATTAGGCCCAAAGTTCTTCCATTGCACTTTAACTTACTCGATTTCTCGGTTCTAGAGCATGAGAACCTTTTTCTGCAATATACAATCAAGCTCCGACTGGAATTCTCCATTTGGCTCCACATGCAATACAGACTAGTCAATCACATGATCAACATCCTTAACATATTTCTTAAGAAAAGATACATGGAAAACATCATGGATTTTTATTGTCCGAGGCAGTGCAAGTCGATAGGCTACTGGCCCAATCCTCTCAACAATACTGAAGGGTCCACAAAACCGTGGTGCTAGCTTAGCATGTGATCCAATCCGCAAGGAGATCTCTTCAGTTTGATGCGCAAGTACACATGTTCCCTAACCTGTAACTCCTTAAACAACCTATTCCTATCTACATAGATTTTCTTCCTATCATGTGTCACCTTTAGATTTTACTTGATCACCTGCATTTCCTATTCCATGTCTTCCAACATTTCTGGTTCAATCAATACCTTGCTAACCAGATCACTCCAACTGATAGGAGTGTTACAACTCCACCCATACAATGCCTCAAAAGGATGCATCCTCAATGACTCCTGATAATTGTTGTTGTATGCGAACTCTACCAAAGGAAGATACTCTTCCCACTTCTTCTGCTGATGCATCACATACATCTTCAAAATGTCCTCTAATATCCTTTTGACCCTCTCTGTTTGTTTGTCTGTCTGTGGATGATAAGTTGTGCTAAAGGCTAACTTTGTGCCCAAACCTACAAATAATTCCTCCCAAACTTGGAAGTGAACTTTGCATCCCTACATGACACAATCTTCTTTGGAACACCGTGAATTCTAACTACATCTCTGATGAATACCTATTCCACATCACTAGCTGAGAATGTAGACTTCACCGGAATGAAGTGTGAAACCTTTTTTAATATGTCCACAATGACCATAATTGAATCATGCTCCTTCACCGTCTTAGGCAACCCTGTGATGAAATCCATGGAAATGGCCTCCTATTTCCACTCTGGCATCGCGATCAGATGTAGAGGTCCACCTGGATGTTTGCACTCTGCTTTCACTCGCTGACAATCAAAACACCTCACCACAAATTCTGCTACATCCCTCTTCAAATTCGACCAATAGTAGAATCTCTTCATCACTTTCAGTTTCTTTTGAAAACTTGGGTGACTTGAATAATGTTTCACATGAAACTCCCTCAAGGTCACCTTCTTGAGCTCACTACTGTTCGATACATATGTATTATCTCAGATCCTAACCAATCTATCCATTGTAAGATAATAATCCATACCCTGTGCACTTGCACCTTTACTTGTACTTGTACCTGTACCTGTACCTGCACATGTACCATGCTGCAACCTGTGCACAATCTCCATATAACTAACATCCTACTGACCTGCCTGAAGGATCCTATCCTGTAAGTCTATCCCATAAGAGCCCATAACTTCCAAGTGATGTACTTGTACCTATCTATTAAGATTCAGATTTGGCTGGTCAAACAAATACCTCAACCCATTATGATCACTTATCAGTACAAACCTCCCGCCAAGAACATAGTGCCTCCACATCTTCAATGCATGTATGATTGTTGCTAACTCAGGATCATGTGTCAGGTAGTTATGCTCATGCTCATTTAGTTTCTGGGACTCATAACATACCACCTATCCATCCTGCATAAGGACTCCACCAAGCCCTATCTTGCAAGCATCTGTGCACACTGTTAGCTCTGCTACAAACTTTAGCAGTTGGGGGATAAAATGACAACTTGGCCGTGTTGTTGATGGTTAAAGAAGCTTGCAGCGGTCATTCACCTTCTTCTCCTTCGGTTTCCTCGCACCCTCTTAAATCCCGCTGTCTCTATTTTTCCTCTGAGAATCTTCATTCCCCGCTTTCCTCCATTCTCCTACAAAACTCTTCCAAATCCCGTGTTTCCTCTAACCCTGAGCGTTAAGCTCTAGCCACCTTTTGACTTCGCGCCCATGTAGCCCTATGCCTTCACCTAATCCTCGAATTAGCCATTTCCCAGTCATAACAGTCGGAAACCTGTGTAATTTACCCCCGCGCCGTTGATCTGCCACGTCCTGATCTAACGGTCGTCGTTGTTTTTCCCACGTGTTAAACCTCACTCACGTTTCCCACCATCCAACCATACGTCGCATGATCTGACGGTGATCGCTCCTCCCGCTGTCGAGACCTGCCCACGCGTTAACGCGCGATATCGGCGGTTTTCGCCACGTCCCGTCGCCCATGCGTCAACCGATAAATGGGATTGCTGGCTTTTGTACATATATTGCCTGCCTCTCGTAAGCGGTGCGGGGAAACCGCTTACCGCCCACACGTATGTCCTCTACCCGTTATCATGCGCTCGTCTCTGTCGCCCGATAGCCGTCGGATCTGCATGACCGCGATCCGACGGCCCACGATGTTTCGATCATTTCATACCTCCCGATATTCTGTAGCAAATGCTCTCCGCCGTTGATTCACGCATACCAACGGTTGATCTTTCCCCGTCATGCCTCCGCCATATTGCCCGTGTCCTTAGCCTGTCTAGTGTACCCGAGGGAGGAAGGAGGCCAACTACCTGTACCCGGCATAGTTAATCTTCAACCACTGTATTTAAGGAAGAGGATGACCGAAGAAGGAGAGGACATGTCTCGAGCAGATCAAGCATTTATCAGTTATGGAGCGTGCTCCATATTACACTCCACCTGCTCTGAAAAGGACTGCAGAACACCAGAGAAAGGTCGATTTGTTCATTAAGACAATCAGATTGTAGTAGAGGCCCATTCCAAAGAATTAATGTGGTTGGTGGTCCATTATGACCCCTCCTCGTATAACACAGCAGAGTGTGTTTGTAATCAACCTCTATATATATCCAGAAGACATAATGTAAGAGGGTTGATGGATGTTATTCTGATGTAAGGTTTAACTTTTGGAGACTATAACTATTGTGATACCTGCAGCGTCTGGTCTTCATTTTCAGCTAATACAAGCTTCTTTTGTTGTTAATTGCTCACTTTCCACTTCTTCTTCTTTGTTCCAGGCTGTGCCTGTTATGCATTTTTCATGTGCTCTTGATGTTTAGCATTAGAGGGGTTGTCATCCCACCTCTGTGTTAAAATATAGTATGTATCATTGAGTGTGTATGCAGGTGTCTATTATTTTAATGTCAGAGAGCTATCATCTTGTCTGTGCATTAGGAAATAGATTTGCAGACCTCTTTACTGGTTGCAGCTGGCCATCACAGGGTCCTGTGCATCTACTGGTGTGATCAGTATTCTCCATCTTCACCTGTTCCTCAAACTGTGAGTAATTGGTGGTCTAAAACCTTGTAGTCTGGGGGTGTTCACCCATGTCTGGGGTTAAGCATAGTAGAAGTGGTTATCTGGCTTGAATATGCATCATTCCTTCCATTCATCCACCATTTTCCAACATTTTTGTTGAGTTTGTAATGTTCCCGAGCATCTCTGATATACAACCTAGGAGAGTTTCTTGGGGTGATAACACATACCACAAACTCTTTGTCCAGATCCACAATTTGTAGCACTGGTGCATGTGTCAACAAATCCTTAAGCTGCTCAAAGCTAGCCTCACACTCCTCTACCCATTCAAACTTCTTACCTTTCCTTTGCAATGATGTGATGGGATAAGCAATCTTCGAGAAGTTCATGATGATCCTCCTATAATATCTTGCCAAACCCATGAAAGATCTTACCTCATCCACACTCTTAGGAGCTACCCACTCCATGATGGCCCTTGTCTTCTCTGGATCTACTGCAATTCCTTCCTTGGAGACAACATGTCCCAAGTAGTGTACCTTAGTTTGAAAGAAACTACACCTCCCGAGCTTAGCATAAAATTGATGCTCCCTCAACAACCTCAACACTCCTGCTATATGCTCAGCATGTTATTCCTCATTTTTAGAATATACCAGTATATCATCAATGAACACAATAACAAACTTATCTAACTATGGATGCAACACGCTATTCATCAAACACATAAATGTAGCTGAAGAATTAGTTAAGACAAATAAAACAACGACAAACTCATAATGCCCGTACTTGGTCTAGAAAGTAGTCTTGTAAATTTCCTCCGATTCTTTGATGTGTACCTAATGGTATTCAGATTTTAGATCAGTCTTTGAGAACAATGTTTCTCCCTTTAGTTCATCGAACAATTCATCAATCTCGGTAAAGGGTACTTTTTCTTGATAGTCACTTTGTTCAACTGCCTGTAATCAATGCATAATATGAGAGTACCATCTTTCTTCTTCACAAACGATACCGGTGCGCCCTGTGGTGATACACTTAGCCTAATGCATCCCTTGTCTAACATTTCCTTCAGCTGCAAATTTAACTCAACCAACTCGAGTGTGCTCATCCTGTAAGGTGATTTTGATGATGGAGCTTCCCCTGGCACTAACTCAATAGAAAATCCTACCTCCCTATGAGGTGGAAACTCTATAATGTCATCAGGAAATACATCTTTGAACTGTTGTAAAACTGTGTATCTGCTCAAAGCATATGCATCCTCAACCTCCTTACCCTTATCACTAGAAATGTGTACTGCAGATAACATACACCCTTTCCTGCAGCTACACTTTGCTTGCATAGTTGTCACCATCCTAACTGATGTGGCTTTCTTCTTACCTTGTAAGACTCTTGGTTCTCCATTTTCATCAACACACTCAATATCTTTGTCATAGCAGTCTACCTTGGTCCTATGAAGATACAACCAGTCCATGCCCAACAACATATTGTATGAACCCAACTATAATACATTCAGATGTGTTGTGGTAGGCATACCATTCAAGTAAAATGCACAAGATCTTACCCAATGATGAACTTGTTTCTTCATACCTATAGCCAACTGTACTAACCAAGACTTTGCATGCAATTCCTTACTCAAACCACACTTAGCCACCAAGTTAAGACTAACATAGATATAATTAGATCTATGGTCTATCAAAATATAAATGACTTGATCACAAAGCTTACCATCCATCTCAATGATAGATTCCTAGTGTTCTGCCTGCCTATTGTCCACTGTCGCATAGATAAGTGGAATACTCTGACCAACATCCCCAACAGTTTACGCCTCGTGTGCATTGTATATATGAGGCCTACCACCCTGATTGTGTGGAAAATCTCTCTTAAGGTGCTCCTTACTGCATGTCCAACTGTCCAACCGACCAGTGCCCTCACCTTTATGTTGTTGCTGCTGAAGTGACCCATGTACATGTCTAGCTGCATTAAATCTCTTTTGTGGTGCCACATTCTATTTCTCATCTGCATGTGAAGGCCTTGTCCTCTTTGGTTGCCATTTACCTTTACCTTTGTCCTTTCCTTTCCATCCATGTTGAGATTCATTCTTACGCTTTGATTGTTCATAGTAATGCTTCAGTTTCCCAATAACTTCCTCAAGTGACCAAGGCTCATCATACTCAATCTGATCTCTAAATGTTAATGACAAACCACTAATGCATATTTGAAATTTAGCCTTCTCATCATTAAGATACGGTGCATACCCCAATAGCTCCAGAAACTTGGTCGTGTACACTTCATCTGTCATTGATCCCATCTTTAGCTCATAAAACTCTTTAGCCTTACTGTCATAGTATCTTTCTGACAAGTATTTCTTCCTAAAAAGCCTCTTGAATTCCCGCCAACTCGAGTCATTTGTCTTGATGTATCTAACCCGCTTAACATCTTCCCACCAAATGTCTTCTTTACCTTTCATGTTGAAGATAACTATTCTGGCCTTCATGTTATCTGTGTACTCATGCAACTCAATAATTTGTTCATCCCAAGTATCCAAGCCTCTGCATCTTCCAACTTCTTCATATCTCCATCAAAGTAGGTGGTTTCACTTTCTTGAATTCATCCAACAAGTATCCCATATCATTCCTTCTTGTAAGGATGATAGCGATGACAATCATGATGTCTATCAGAACCGAAACTAGAATAATACATGTACTCATCGTCCCTCCTATGGAGTGTCCATCAACCTGCCATCTCTCACTATATCAGATCTATCCGACCTGTGTCTACCAGGAGACCTACTTCCATATGCCCCATTAGTTCTATCCTCGTGCCCATGGCTGATCTGAAGCAGCCCTTGTCGTTGCAATTCCAACAAACTCTGAAGGAGTATATCATTAACCTTTGCTTGCTTCTCTTGTTCCTATATGATCCGTTAATTATCTTCCTTACAACTCCTTATCTCTTCCTTTAAGCCCCTCAATGTAACTGCCAAATCGGAATGATTTCCAACACCATATTTCTCTTGGGATGTATAAGGAGAGTCTTTTTAGTCAACCATCTTGCTATCCATTTGATATTTCTTCATGCAATGCATAATATGTCAGATAAACCAAATCATAATAAACCAATGTACCTTAGTATATCTCGGGGAGGATACCTCGTCTGCAAGATCGCCAAATCAACATGATACATGTATAACATAAACATAACAATATATATACATTCGCAAATAAATGTATCAACATATAAACATCATTCTAGTTAGGGTCTAGCCATCAACGCAAGGCCATATCAACAATGCATGTTATGACCTCATGCATGACTACAACCATTATCCATTGTACACATTTCCACATGCATAAGAAATGCCTAATCAACTACAAATATGCATAAACACATGTATTTGAACATAAGCGGTCAATTCTTGTAATCAACCTACAAGACTGATACATGTAATCAAAATATTCAAGAATGTAACCTAACATACAAGGATGTAAGTAGGTGACATATAAGCCATATACAACTAGTCACATACTCATGAAAAATACGTTTCACGAAATCAATATCAAATTCAACATGGCAACCTTACTACAACCATAAACAATCATCAAGCCAATGCAAAAAGCACATGGAATGCAAGTGTAAAAGACACACATGCAACTGACATGCATTAATGGCCAACACACACCGCCCATCCAGTCCGAGGGGTGAACCATGCTTTGATACCACTCTGTAACACCCTCCTCCCACATCCACCCAAGTAACCATGCCAACCAAGATAAACATGAGACGAGAGGCTACTATGATCAGATTTGACCTCCTATGTGACCTTAAGGAAATGGAATCGATGGAAACATCACACACAGTCATCCAACATCATCAACAAAACTCTTAGGAGACAAGTCATCCACTCAGATAGCCTGTCTTTGGGTCCCACTATTGTTCTAGATCTCTTAGGCCATAGTCGCTTTCACGGTATGGGCAAGGGAGCGGCCAAAAATCTAACGTTGCACTCACAAGCTTGTTGCCAGGGACCTCAGGATTTAAGCCACTTTTTCAGGCCCAGAGCCCAAGCCACTGCCCAGAATGGAGTGATAGCTTGAAAAAAGTAAAAGTACAGGGAAACAATGATGCAAAAACAATAAGCTGAATAAGTCCATAACTAGACCCCTACTAGACATGACATGCATTTCGTCAAACAAGTCATCAACATGTAACCTATATGTGTAAACAACATATTTAAGTGTAGGGATATCATACTTATCTGAGAATCGCTATGAACCATTGTTCCCTCATGTCATTTGCTACATTATCATCTATTAGGCCATAGATGCATTGTCCATTCATTTACAAGTAAAAACATGCTGAGAGCCATACATAGTTGTTGTCATAAAATATGCATATAACAAGCATAATAGGAACATAATTACCATAAACATATCATCCATCAAAATCCACCTATACATCAATACATTTGCACATAGAAATCAAGGAAATGAATTTCTCATCAATGAATGAAATAAACCAACCGAATATGGGACTACCACGTTCCACCCAACCATAGAATAGTTGAGCCAAATATCTCTTTAGCCATTCACTCCCGTGCCATATTCCAAGCATGAATATGGGACTTCAACCAAAAGAACCAACCCAAGCATACCAAGACTAAACCATCTCACCCTCATCAACAGAAACCAGGCTTTACTGTAATCCATCCCAGATCACTAGGCCAACACAATGAACACATCATAACAGGCTTTACCGTGATCTCCACCCGATCACTAGGCCAAACAAGCATGGATGCCCCCAAATTTCTCCATCTACACCGTGAGGAATTTTCCTCTCTCCTATTCTCTTAGCCTTTAATGCAATCCAAACCCAGGTCACTAGGTCCTAAATTGAGACCTACTCTCAAGGCTTTACCACATATCCCAATCCCAGGATTACTAGACCCAACAGAGAGCAAACCACATCTAGGCTTTACCATATATCCTGCCATTCACTGGAAAGGATTCCTAGGCCATCCGAGGCAACACAAAATCTGGCTTTACCGCAACCCACAGTCTGGCTCAGGGGTTACTAGGCCATGTGTTCTATCATTTTGTAGATCCACCTCACTCAGCTTTGAATCCATCCGATAATCCAACTCAACCAAAACATGAGAACCCCATCACACCATGGCTATCTGGAAATGGCAAGGCTAGGCTGAAAACACTGTCACACCTAGAAAAACCCATGCCATGATAGAAAAGAACCACATGCAATACCATTCATGTCAAATCTAGCAAGGAAAATATACATGCAAGTCGATACCTGCAATGAAGCCTGTTGTAGTTGCTTGATTTTTCCTTTCTCTACTTGATCTTTGCTTCCTCTTGCCTTCTTTGTCTTTCTTGCTTCAATTCCAAAATGCTCCAAGAAAACTCTATCCAAGAGTATGAGAGAGAGAGAGAGCTCCAAAACTCAACTAACAAAAGGTTACCAACTAATCCTCAAAAGCCTTTTTATGAATGAGGCCTCTATTTTCTTCATTTTCCTCCTCACATGCAACCTGTGACCTTTCACCTTCCTTTTCTCCTAATTTCCGTTATTTTCATAAATAAATGTGCCAAAAATTCTATTTTGCCTTTCTAAAGCCTTAGCCATTGCCTTTGCCAATTTCCTTAGCCATAAACAACCAAATGAACATCCCTAGGAGGTCCTGCCCAACATTTAGCTTGGAATAAGTGTCCCATCAACCGTGGTTATTGTTTTTAACTTTTATTAAATGGAATTTTCACCAGGGTTGATATAAGACAAAGGTAAAGGTAAATGGAAACCTTAAAAGGAAAAGGCCCCAACATGCAGATGGGAAAGAGAATGTGGCACCAAAAAAGAAGTTTAATGCAGCTAGACAAGGACATGAGTCACAGCAACAACATAGTGGTGTTGGTACTGGTCGGTTGGAGTGTTGGAAATGTGGCAAGGAGCACCTTAAGAGAGATTGTCCATAGAATCATGGTGGTAGGACTTAGATATATAGTGCGTAAGAGGCACAAAATATTGGAGATGTTTGGCAGAGCATTCCTCATATCTATGCAGCGGTGGGCAATAAACAAGCAGAACACCAGGCATCTATCATTGAGATGGACAGTAAGCTTTGTAATCAAGTTATTTCTATTTTGGTTGACCTCGGATCTAATTATAGTAATGTATGTCCTGACTTGGTGGATAAGTGTGGTTTGAGTAAGGAATTTCATGCAGAGTCTTGGTTAGTGCAGTTGGATACAGGTACAAAGAAGCGAGTTCATCACTGAGTAAGATCTTGTGCATTTGATTTGAATGGTATGCCTACCACAACACATTTGAATGCATTACCGTTTGGATCATACAATATGTTGTTGGGCATGGATTGGTTGTATATTCATAAAACCAAGGTAGATTGTTACAATAAAGCTATTGAGTGTGTTGATGATAATGGAGAACCAAGAGTTTTGCAGGGTAAGAAGAAAGCCACATCAATTAGGATGGTGACAACTATGCAAGCAAAGCGTAGCTGCAGGAAAGGGTGTATGTTATTTGCAGTGCACATTTCTAGTGATAAGGGCAAGAAGGTTGAGGATGCAGATGTGTTGAGTAGGTACCCAGTTTTGCAGCATTTTTAGGATGTATTTACTAAGGGCATTACAAAGTTTCCACCTCATAGGGAGGTAGACTTTTCTATTTAGTTAGTGTTAGGGGCAGCTCCAACATCAAAATCACCTTATAGGATGAGAACACTTGAGTTAGTTGAGTTAAATATATAGTTGAAGGAAATGTTGGACAAGAGATACATTAGGCCAATTGTATCACCTCGGGTTGCACTAGTCTTGTTTGTGAAAAATAAAGATGGAGCTATCAGATTATGCATTGACTATAGGTAGTTTGAACAAAGTGAATATCAAGAATAGGTACCCGTTGTCGAGGATTGATGACTTGTTCGATCAACTGAAGGGAGCAGCAGTGTTCTCCAAGATAGAATTGAGATTGGAATACCATCAAGTACACATCAAAGAGGAGGACATTTACAAGACTGCATTCAGGACCAGGTATGGGCATTATGAGTTTGTTGAAGTTCCATTTGGCTTAATGAATGCTCGAGTTGATTGTATGTGCTTGATGAATAGTGTGTTGTGTGTGTATTTGGATAAGTTTGTTATTGTGTTCATTGATGATATACTGGTATATTTTAAAAATGAGGAAGAGCATGCCAAGCATTTGGAAAAAATGTTGAGGTTGTTTAGAGAGCATAAGTTGTATGCTAAGCTCAGCAAGTGTAGTTTATTTCAGAGTGAGGTACATTACTTGAGGCATGTTGTCTCCAAGGAGGGAATTGCAGTAGATCTAGAAAATATAAGAGCCATCATGGAATGGGTAGCTCCTAAGAATGTGGATGAGGTGAGATATTTCATGGGTTTGGCAGGATATTATAGGAGGTTCTTCAGGAACTTCTCGCATATTGCTTATCCTATCAAATCATTGCAAAGGAAAGGTAAGAAGTTTGAATGGATAGAGGAGTGTGAGGCTAGTTTTGAGCGGTTCAAGCAGTTGTTGACACATGCACCAGTGCTACAGATTGCAGATCCGGAAAAAGAGTTTGTAGTATGCACAAATGCTTGCAAGGGAGGACTTGGTGGAGTCCTTATGCAAGATGGACAGGTGGTATGTTATGAGTCGCGGAAACTAAATGAGCATGAGCAGAACTACCTGGCACATGATCTTGATTAAACAACAACCATACATGCATTGAAGATGTGGAGGCACTATCTTCTTGGCAGGAGGTTTATACTAATGAGTGATCATATTGGGTTGAGGTATTTGTTTGATCAACCGAATCTGAATGCCAGGTAGACTAGATGGTTGGCCACGATCAATGAGTTTGATTTCGAGATCAAGTGTATCAAAGGTAAAGAGAACATGGTAGCAGATTCTCTCAGCAGGTGGGTATAGGTAAATCACTTTGCAGCTATGAGCTCCTATGGGATAGATCTACAAGATAGGATCTTGCAGGCATGTCAACAGGATGTCAGGTATATGCAGATTGTGCACAGGTTGTAGCAAGGTAGAGGTACAGGTGGTAGTACAGGTGATGGTACATGTAAAGGTACATGTACAAGTGATGGTACAGGTACATGTACAGGTGTAGGTGCATAGGATGTGGATTATTGTCTTACAACAGATGGATTGGTCAGATTCAAAGACATGATATATATGTCGAATAACAGTGAGCTCAAGAAGGTGATCTTGAGGGAGTTTCATGCAAAACCTTATTTAGGTCACCTAAGTTATCAGAATACATTGACTGCAATGAAGATATATTATTATTGGTCAAATTTGAAGAAGGATGTAGCAGAGTTTGTGGTTAGGTGTTTTGATTGTCAGCGAGTGAAGACCAGTGAAAATATCCAGGTGGACTGCTATAACCGATCATGATTCCAAAGTGGAAATGGGAGGTCATTTCCATGTACTTCATTACAAGGTTTCCAAAGATAGTGAGACAGCATGATTCCATCATGGTTGTTGTGGATAGGTTGACGAAGGTTGCACACTTCATTCTAGCGAAGTCTACATTCTCAACTAGCAATGTGACACAAGTATTCATCAGAGATGTCGTCAAATTGCATGATGTCCAAAGAATATTGTGTCAGATAGGGATGTGAAGTTCACTTCCGGGTTTTGGAAGGAGTTATTTGCATGTTTGGGCACAAAGTTGGCCTTCAACAAAACTTATCATTTGTAGACAGATGGACAGATAAAAAGGGTCAATATGATATTGGAGGACATGTTGAGGATTTATGTGATGCATCAATAGTGGAAGTGGGAAGGCCCCTTAGTATAGTTTACATACAACAATGGTTATCATGAGTCATTGAGGATGAGTCCTTTTAAGGCATTGCATGGAGTTTCAATACTCCCATCAGTTGGAGTGATCCGGTTAACAGAGTGTTTAATGGACCATAGATGTTGGTGAACATGGAACAGGAAATGTAGGTTATAAATAAAAATCTAAAGGAAGCACAGGATAGGAAAAAGAGTTATGCATATCAGAGCAGGTTGTTCAAGGAGTTCTAGTTTGGGGAACAAGTGTACTTGTGCATCAAATCGAAGAAGAGTTCCTTGCGGATTGGATCATGTGCCAAGCTGGCACCACGGTTTTGTGGACCATTCAATATCATTGAGAGGATTAGGCCAGTAGCTTATCAACTTGCACTGCCTCCGACAATGAAAGTCCATGATGTTTTCCATGTATCTTTTCTTAAGAAGTATGTTAATAATGTTGATCATGTGATTGACTAATCTGTATTGCAGGTGGAACCAGATGGAGAATTCCAACTAGTGCCTCAATGTATATTGCAAAAAAGGTGCTCATGCTATGGAACCGAGCAATCGAGCAAGTTAAAGTGCAGTGGTAGCACTTTGGGCCCAATGAAGCTACATGGGAGATGGAAGATCAGATGCAGGCTATTTATCCTTCCTTGTTTTCCGATTGAGGCAAAGCAGTTTTGGTATGGTGTTTTGGGTATATGCTTTGGTATATGTTTTGGTATATGTTTTGGCGATGTTGTTATATGTACATATGTATTTGGATGTAAATATTGCCATGAGATATGTTGTAAAGCTCCAATAAGCGGTATGGATGTCATGTCATTATGATGTCATGTTATTATGTTGTTATGTTGGTTTTCTTTCAACACGGTGATCATTGTAAATACTACATCAAGCTATGTTATACATCTCCATGGGTAGTATGTTTGCTTTTAAACAGTCTTGTTGAGGCCTTGGAGTGGTCTAACAGTGAGGATGGTGTTCCCCAAGGGGGAGATTTCTGTAACAACCCTGGTAAAAATTCCATGTAAAAATATATAAGACGACATCCTAGGGGGTGTTCATTTTGCTGTTTATGGCTAAGAAAATTGGAAAAGGCAATGGCTAATGCTTTGGAAAGGAAAAATGGAATTTTTGGCGCATCTATTTATGAAAATAATGGAAATTAGGAGAAAAATGAGGTGAAAGGTCACAGGTTGCATGTGAGGAGGAAATTGAAGGAAAATAATGGAAAATGAAGAAAATATAGTCCTCATTCATCAAAAGGCTTATGAGAATGTGTTGGTAGCCTTTTGTTAGTTGAGTTTTGGAGCTCTCTCATTATTCTATCTCTCTCTCTCTCACTCTTTGACACTTAGAGTTTTCTTGGAGCGTTTTGGCATTGGAGCAAGAAAGGTAAAGAAGCAAGAGGAAGCAAAGATCAAGCAAGGATAGGCAGAATCAAGCAGCTACAATAGGATTCATTGCATGTATTGGCTTGTTGGGGCCTAACCCAGGTTCAGAGTTAATTAGCCAAACAAATCCTTGCACTACTGGCCCGTTCGGCAACAGTCCGTAGAGTGCGGACTGAGGTCTCACCCGAAGTAGTATTGGGGGGATGCTGGAACCAGGTTTCCGCACCCTTGAGATGTATGAGGGGTTGATTTAGTCCAACTGTGAATACTTTCACGCAGGTTATTTTGTGCCCTTCCCTAGACTGTGAGGCCTTCATGGCCTGGTTATATTTTTCTTCGCGCAACCCTACCCAGGGGTTGTGGGGATTTCACGCTACTAAAGCAGCGATCTGCGCTATTTCCCCAAGTCACCCTCACGGATCTTACTTATCTTCCTATAACAGTTAGTTATTTCCGCATAAACAGATACCTTATATTATATTCATTTATTCAGCACATTCATATAAGTTCGCGCAGTAAATAAACAGTAAACTTGCAATTCATACCCAATATACTTCAATGCATAAAACAAGAAAAGATACATAGAAATATGGTAAAAATTCTCTTTATTAATGCTTCCAGCGATTACAGACTCAACTCGCCCTGCACACTCAGCTGTAGGGGTCCGCGCACTTAGCCGCAGAGCCTTCTCCTACTCTACGACCCAAAGACACGACTTCTACACTTCGACCCAATGATTCATGGATTGATTTCCTCCCCCTCTCTCTTTAAACTTAGAGCCTTTCTCTATTTATAAAATCCCATGGTCCATGGACCATGGGTAGATCTCTCAAACCGACATTACTTTACAAAAATGATGGCGGACAACCATCTGACTCATTTACCATCTTCACGCTCCGTGGCCACAAATCGCGGAGTCTTTACATCGGACTTAGTCAAAACTTGGGCTTTAAGCCCCAAAAATTGCCTTGGGGGGTCCCACACCCAACAGGCCCTCAACACAAACATCGTGACTTGCCCTCGAGTCACTGTATAGGTGCAGAGATCTTCCCGCAAAGACCTCCCAACTCTGCTCGGACTACTGCAAGGTTGGCAACGCACTGAGTGGCTGCCGCTATATCTCTTGTATGCGTTGTTCTGAGATCGCGGTGGCGGAACTTCTCCCCTGTATCTATTCCTGCGTCCCCTGCATCTATTTATAGTCCCGCGCCTTCTTTCAGCTGCCTAGAGCACGAAGATTGTGCTTCTTTCGGCTAGTCAGATAGTCAGGCCACCCGTGTATGGCTTCAATCGACTGCCATTCACTTTGTCTAGGAAAGGTTCTCCATTTAGCTTTGCCAGCTGCACCGCGCCTCCATCTGTGACCTCCTTAACAACATATGGTCCCATCCAATGTATTCTGAATTTTCCTAGGAATTTATCAAATTTACTGTCATATAGTAACACTAAATCGTTTACCTTGAAGGTGCGCAACTTAATATGTTGATTATACCAGGCCTTTTCGCGCTGCTTTTGTACCTGCTAATGGAATCCAGCAAAAAACCGTTCCTCTTCAAGTTCCTCCAACTGCGTGAGCTTCTCCTCCAGGCTCCGCAGTCCATCATACCTGTGAGCGATGCTATGCGTAGACTAGACACAATATACTCCATTGGCATTACGTATTCCACTCCATAGACCAGCCAAAAAGGTGTCTGTCCTGTCAGTTTCTTGCAGGTTGTCCTATAAGCCCACAGAACTGCTGGTACGCGCAGGTCCCAATCACTCCGTTGCGTGTTGCATACTTTGGTCAGTAAAATCTCCAGTATTTTTTTAAATGCTTCTACTGTCTCGTTTGCTTCTGGGTGATACGGTGTGCTTTTCTGATGATACACCTGAAACTCTTCTGTGAGCGCGTTGATTGTTTTGTTTAGGAAATGTGTACCGTGATCGCTCATCAAGATCTTCGGACATCCAAATCATGTCAATATGTGCTCAAATAGAAAATTCGCGGCCGTGAAATCTTTTACCGACTGCGCTTCTGCCCAACGAGTCAGGTACTCTATCGCAGTGATAATGTATCTCGCACCCGTTTTTCCCTGAGTTTTGATAGGTCCTACAAAGTCGATCTCCCACTTTTCAAAGGGTTGAAATTTCATTTGCGGATTCAAAGGCATCTCGTTCCTCCACGATGGTTTACTTGTTCTTTGACATACATCACAGGCCTTGCAATGTGCTTTTGAATCCCGATGAAGGGTTGGCCACCACAACCCTGCACGGAGAATCTTTTGCGCGGTCGCTCGCCCTGCATAGTTTCCTCCCGTAACGCCCCCATGCACATCCGCGAGGATATGACTTCATTAAAATTCAGGTACATACCTTTGCAGTATCTCATCATTGCCCATCTTATATAGGTGCCCTGTAATGACAAAAAAATCTACCGTGCACACCACCAGTTCCTTCTTCTGCTGGACGGAGTACTCTTTCGACGCAATTCCAGTCATGAGAAAGTGGATTATATCTTCAAAGTGTCCATCTACTATGCGCACAAAAAAGATATGTGTGTCAGGTAATCCTTCCTCCAAACTAGTAGGTTCCTCTCCTATCTCAATGCGCGACAGGTGATTTGGTCCCACGTTCAGGCGCCCAGGCTTCACAATGACCTCAAAATCATATTCTTGGAATAATAAAATCCACCTACATATGCGCCCCCCCAACATAGGCTTATTGACTAAGTATTTCAGCACGGAATGATCTATATACATCTTGAAGTGTCCCCCTAGCAAATAGTGGCAATATTTCTGAAGCGCGTACACCATAGTCAATCCCTCACATTCAATGGTGGAATAGTTCTTTTCTGCTTTAGAAAATCTGTGACTTGTGAACGCGATAGGGTGATCCAAACCCTCTCCACCATCCTATGTTAGTACCTCTCCTAGCACTATACACGATGCATCAACATGGACATGAAACTCCTCATCCCATTTCGGGAAGACCAGGATCGGCGTAGAGGCCACTTTTTATTTTAGTACATCTAGGCTTTTCTTATAGTCATCATTCCAGTAGAACGTGACATCTTTTTTCAAAAGCTTCTCCATCGGTGGTGATCTGGGCATAGCTTTTGATGAACTTCCTATAGTACCCCGTATGTCCGAGGGTAGAGCGCAACTATTTCACACTTCGCGGCGCTTCCAAATTCAGAGTCACCGCAATTTTTGCGGGGTCTAGCATCAGTCCCTGTCTGCAAACCACATGTCCCAACAGGTTCCCAAAAGGAATGAGGAACGTACACTTCTTGAGGTTCAACGCGATTTGGTGTCTTCGGTAGATATCCAACATCAAGTGTAAGCTTGCTACATGGTGCTTAACCAGTCCAAATACAGTCCAATCACCTGAATAAACCTCCAGGAACTTATGGAAATATTCTTTGAATGCTGCAACAACTATGGGAAAGATGGCCGGTGCTTTCTTCAATCCAAATGACATAACAGTGTATTGAAAGTAGCCCCACTCATTTACGAAGGTTGACTTTCTTCGATCTTTAGGCGTGATTTTGATCTGGTGATATCCTAAGAATCCATCAGTGAAAGAATATGCTTCCTGCCCACCAACAATTTCCAATACTTCATCTGTGAACGGAGTTGGGAATGGGTCATGCGCACATGTGTCATTCAATTTTCTGAGGTCCACACATATTCTTATCTCGCCCTTCTGCTTCTTTTCCTGCACCACCATAGAGCTTACCCAATCAGATTCTTCCACCAGCTCAATGATTCTTGTTGCGAGCATTTTGTCTAGTTCTACGCAGAACTTGTCCTTGTATTTCAGATTCAAGCGATAAGGCCTTTGCTTAACTGGATTCGCGTCGGGCTTTAATGTGATCCACATCGTTCCTAAATCTTCGATGATTCCTTTTAAGTCCGTGATCTTGGTCGGGAATAAGTCTTGGTACTCGCGGAGTAACTCGGCGACCTTATCCACCGTTGCGTCATACCAGTAATCGCCAAGCGTTGCATACTTTGGTTCGGCTTCCATACCAATGTTCACCTGCTTTGTTTTCACCAGCACGGTTATGTCAAGGTCTTTAATCAGTGGTCCTTGAACCTCGCGATGGCCTTCCGTTTCTAGAATGTTAATTTTTCACAGATCCTCGTCGTCTTCTTCGGTGTTACATTATAACACTCCAACTCGCAGCTCAGCTGAGTAGCCCATTCAGGCTGAATCAATTCTGTTGGCTCCTTTGGTATCTTAAAGATAGTTTTTTTTACTACTTGTAGCAAGTCATCAACAGTGTCCCACCAACGATCCTCTAAAGTGAAGGTTAACAGAAACCCTTCGCACAGGATATCCCATTCACCCGTCCCATGGCAGAGCTCCGTCTCTATATACCATTTCATGGGTATAACATCTAGGGTATGACAGAACAGGTGCACCCACTCAGATTGTGGCTCTTCCCCATAGACCTTTGTCCACTTGGTGAGGTGCACGTGTGGATCATCCTATCTATCATACTTGTCTTTTAGACGCATCTGAGGCTTCCCAAAATGCATGCGCATCATTCTCCTACATTCGCGCCAGTCCGCAAAGCTTCCTTGGTGCGTACCCCACCACCTCGCAGGCATAGCGCGTAGTACCCATTTCAAAGCCTCGAAATGTTGTTGTTCCGACACCTCCCTTTCAAATATGTTCAAGAAAGCATATACATCACTTAACCCATCATAAGTAGGTAGATCCCTTATTTCTATCGATACGCAATGCAACGATCTTGTCATCATGTTGCACTTCAGCGTGGTTACCTCGTGTAATCGGTTCTGCCATCACTCTATCTCTTCATTTGAATCCGATGTATAGGAGCTTTCGCGCGCCCATGAGATTCGTCCATACATAGTGGGATTTACCTAGTCTTTCTCTTGCACGGTTATCTTGTAGATGCAGTCTAAGTCGTCGTCATTTTCATAGTCGCGCACTCACTTTGTGTAGCTCGATCCTTCAGCAAGGTCCAAAGGTATGACTACCTGCAAAGACTTTTTCTCAAAAATCATCTTACGCTTCTTCAGATTTATCACCCCATTCATGTCAGTGGCCCAATCGATTCCTAATAACGCAAGGGAGGGATTGTTGTCATCCACAAAATCTATCACTTCAAAGTCTACTAGCGCGCTTGCCCCTTCAATATTCACGGTGACTCCCTGCAATCTTCCCAAAGGCATGATATTTTGTTGGTTCGCCATTCACAGCTAGATAGGAGACCATTGCAGCGTAGTCCTTCCCATGCACTCCCATGTCTGCTTCGGCAGAACGTTTGCATTCGACATTAAGTCCAAGATTACTTGGTCCATCTCATATTCTCCAATCTGTGCGATCAACCTCATTTCCCTTCCCATCCTCATTTCATGCTTTACAATCTTTCAGACTACACGCGGTTCTCCTGGCGCGGTTCCAGCACATCTGTTAATGAGTTCCTGCAATCCCTTTACAACCTTACTGTCGCACAGTAGCTTCATGCATGTTTCTAGGAACGTCGTGAGCATCGATGGGTCCATTTATGGCTCCGGTCTATCTTTGCTTCCTGAAGTGGAGGCATCAATGAAGCTCTTCCTAGCTTCCATGAAGGTTTCCTTAGCATGCTCCAAATCAAACTCTGGTTCTTTTGTCGGAGCCTTGCGAACCCAAGTACTATCTTCAGGTTGTTTGCCTTTATCATCTCTTGTCGTAATTCCACTTCAGAGCACAATGTTCACATTAGGGTCTTCCTCGCGTGGCTCAGACCTCATCATTTGCAGGTTCTGAGTTGGGGGAGGTTGGAGCGCTCCCTTGTCGTGCAGCCTCGCTATCAGTGTGGGACAATCCTTCGTCTCATCATCAAACAATGTACAATACATGCATGATGGACATGTTGGATTCATACAATCACAAGCATAATGTCCTGGGCCCCCGCAATTGTAACATATCAGCTGTCCACAACCTATTCCAGGTCCTCCTCCACCTTGGCCTTGTCCGAGCCCCTGAAATCCGGTTCGCGTCACTCTTGCGTTCTGGTCAAGGGGCCGCGTTTCGGCCTAAACTCTGGAGGTGGGAGTCCTATCCATCATCATCTCATAGCTTCTATAGGTGCACTCATCGTGTCGAACTGATATACAAAAATTACAGAACAATTGTTGTGAATTCTGCGTGTACTTCTGCAACAAATGGAAGTTGTCCGTAGCATGCTTTCCTCCTATTTGACAAACCGTGCACCACAAAGCAGGCGCCGCACTAGGTCCTGCTTGTGCCTCTGGTCTTAACGGCATTGGTCCTCCTCCCATGAGGTATGTTATCACTCAGGTTGTTACCTGGCTCCTAAGGGAATACAACCGAGGTAACCACTAACCAATCTTTTAGCTACAAGTCCTAACCTACCTGCAACCAGAGAGGGCTCTCTCTTTATGATTTAACTTTGTTTTGGTGTAATTTTAGGCTAGTTATGATGCACAGGGTTTTGTTTTGAATTTGGTTGGATGATGATTTCAAATAGAACTGATATGCAGTTTTCAGAATAGCTTAGACCATTGGGCAATGGAGTCAATGCTTGTGTACAGCTGAAAGTGCTTGTTGGGGAAGAGGTAATACTACAGAGCCAGACAGGTATCCATGAAACAAATCTTCAAATCTAGGAATCGATGGCATGGAATCAGGGAATGAAAGGCAGTCAAGGATCTTTCACTATGCTGATAGAGGGAAAGTGTGAGAATATTATCTAGGAGCATTTAAGAATTCCTAAACAGCATTCATAATGAAAGAATCAGTGCAAACATGAGCAATTAAGAATTCATATTTATGACCAATTCTGAAGAAAACACAGTTAGAAACAGAGATTGAGCAGAGGGTGCATTCAAACAAGTCCTGAGCTATTCTTTTTCTCTATTGCTAAGATCATGAAACATATATGTGAATTTGACAAACATAGAAAAGACAAAACATGGTTGAGAAAAACTTATTGTTCCATTAGACAACACAGGAATTCTGTAGCAGAATGCAGTTCATTAGTTTCACATCCAGACAGTGCAGAAATCATAAACTCCACCAGCTCTTTGTATTAGAAAAATCTAAAATTTACAGTGCATCTCTTAGAGTGAGAATCATTCACTAACCCTAAATACGTTCTATGGGGAGGTATCTATACAAAAATATCTAGATGATGAGTCTTCGTACAATAAATTACATCACCAACTCTTCCAAGGGAGTAAATGAAGAATTAAACACTGCAGTTAATATTGGCTTGCTAGCTGTCTATTATGTCAGAAAATTTTGACTTTCTGGGCTGAATGAGTCGGCTGCCTGCTGCGCATTTATTCTGCGTGTGCTTTTCTGATGCTGGTACGCTGCCTGTTGTTGTCTTGGTCTTCATCCTTGGTGCTAGGTTTCTTTACATTTAATGAGCTGTAGTTAACATTCCAATTCTGCTTTACGCTGCTTTGATCCTTTGACAGTTGGACCATGCCATCTATATATGCTGAACTGTAGTTTACAAAAAGAATTAATAACCAAAATCACCTGAGCAACGTCTCCATCATTCCTCTCCACCAATCTTCTGTAGGTAGCTGATGCCTTTGTATCTTTATCAGTGTTTCATCAGCTTTTGTGTATCTGTAAAAGTTTGGCTGGTCTTCAAAGAGATGGTTTATCTCATGTGCAATGTAGAATAGATTTTCTAATTTATCAAAGACACTCTGTCCAGATGGAGGCCCTGTCTCTTCTGATGTGCTTGAGGAAGCTGTGATTTGATTGGCAGCATAATTGTTCACCCTGTTGGCATAATGCTCATGTGACAACAGTCTTCCAACACTGGTTACTAGGCTAGGTAGCCCTCTGCTCTGTAATGTTGTGATCTTTATTCTGAACTCATCCACCTCTGCTTGCATCTCTTGGCATTTTCTTTCCAATGTCTGCACAAAATTCCTAAGGGTTAACACCCTTTTTATTAGCAAAATAGTTTCAGTCCTATTCCTGATTCCCATTGCTGCCAACTGCCCTTTGGTGCGAGTATTCAAAAATTGGATCATTCTATTAGCTTGCTCGGGCATGTTTCCTAAAGATGTTCTAGCCTTTTGGTTTTCAAACTGAGCCAAGCTTATCAAATCCATTTGCTCATGAATGGTTTCAATGGATTGCCATTGGTCTGTAATGGATTGGCCAATCTTGGCCCACAAAATTTTCTTGATATCTGCTAGAGTCTTATCAAAAGTGAGCTCTTTCTCCAGCTCCTTTATTCTTTTTTCCAGGGCTTTGACTTCCCTTGTCTTCTCAGCTACTTCCTGCTTTGATTTGTCATATTTTTCCTCAATTCTAGCCAACTTTTCCTTGGTTTCTTTCAATTCTCCCATCTGCAATTCCAAGGCTTCTATTTCTTTCATCATATTGTCCATTCTCAAGTTGGTCCCTTGCTCTGTAGGTGCTGAAGTAGTTGCTGTAATGGGTGCTGAGCTTGAGGCACCTGCTTCTGATGTTGTAACAGTGGGAGGGACTGTTGTGGTGGTCGTAGGAGGAGCAACTGTGAGAATCTGAGCTGTTTGAATTGGCTAAGAGGCCAACTCTCCCTGCCTTCCCTGTAATGATGCCTCCAAGGCACTCTCTGTCTCTACCAACCTTTTATGTAAGGTTGTAAGCAAAGCTACGACATCCTGCTCTTCCTTTTGTTGTGCCACCTCTGTAGTTTGAGGATGCAATGTGGGTGACAGCTTGATTTGTCTTCTAAGGGCAGCTATGTCTTCATCTTTCTTTTTATCAAAGCTTGCACACCCGTGGGATCAGTGGGATCATGTCCCAGCTCTATGATGATCTCCTCCAAGGACTTGATTCTATTGTCCTTGGCCTGTGATGAAGCTTTCTCCAACTCTAATTGGGCAGCAGTATTGTGCAAAGAGTTTTGCAATCTGTGGGCTAACAATGTCTTATCTACTAAAGTAGAATATACCATCTCCCCAGTCTACTTGTGCAATTCAATCTGGTCCATCGGATGGATGTCCTTGGCGAACACTTCCAGATTGGTTCTAATGTAATCAGAAGCTGATTGGGGTTGCTGAGTTGTAGGTCTGAAGTGACCGAGGGTCATTCTCCCTTCCTGGATGTCATAGGCTGCCATTAGCCTTTGCTGATTGGTAGGGGCCATCCTTATTAGCTGGTTGTACAGCTGTAATCTTACCGGCTCATTCCTAGCTTTGATATCAGTGAATGCTTTTTTAATGTCAGAGCTCTGTCGGCCCTGTTGCCTGGTGGATGTTACCTCCACCCCCTGTTGTCTCTCTTGCTCCTGCTGAAAGGAGCTGGCCGATGTCTCCATGCTTGGGGGTATTTGCTGTTTTGTGGGACCCTCTAGCATTTCTTCCTCCGAAAAAGGATTTAACCTTTGTCTCTTTTCTCCTTGCTGCTCAGTGGATGTCCCTGGAGGGGTCTCTTCCTGTCTATCCCTCTTCTTTTCCCTTTCCTCATTAAGAGGTGTCTGCAATACAGGAATTTCAGTCACTTTTGCTTGAGTTAAAGGGTCTTGCCCTTGACTCTGTCCATCTGTAGAAACCGGCCGATCTGCCATTGTTTCTTGCTGTCCCAAATTGTGCACTTGTTCTTCTGAATGCTGCACCGCTTTTCCTTTATCTGTTGCTGCAGGTGGGGCACTTACTTGGGCAGGTTGCTGGGGGGCCGTGGCAGAAGAGGTGCCTTCTCCAAGGTGCCGAGGAGCTGTAAAAAAGACCTGTCCAAAAGATTCCAAGTCAACAGATTTTTCCAGATTCTTGATTGCTTTTTCTGTTATTTCTTCTTCAGTGAGCTCTTCCATTAGGGTGCCTTCTACCCATTCTTGTTGATTGGCATATTGTTCAAGTTGAGGGATATTGTAATGTACATATCCTGCAAGCCTATATTTGATTCTTCTAAGGCTTATAAAGTGATTGGGATCATATGGTGACCAAATGAAACTTAGTTTGAGCTTAAGTTTCTCTCCCAAAATCTGATCAGCATCCTTCCATGCTTCTTCTCTCTTATTGAAAATAAAGGGGCCCAATTGATGTCTGATTTTCAGCTGTGCCTTTTTGCTTTTGCCATGAAAATGAATCATATCTGCATTACCAAATTGCCGAAAGTATTCTAAGGCAAAGAGTCTCATAGGGACATATTTTGGCAGTTGGTAGGGGGCTAATTCACAGCCATAAACCCTGATTATTGTGTGGTTTTGGTAAAAGTACCAGTCACCAATGTTGTAGCTTTTGGAAAGTTGTAGAATCTTTTGCATCTCATCAGTGAGTCTGGGAGGAGGATCTGTTGATAATAAGCAGGTAGCTGGATAGACAAAAAGGTCAATGAACTCACAATATGTGTATGGGGAGTAACTAACATGATGGAATACTGATGACCCAAATATGACTGACCTCCTTTCCCCCCTAGCATCCAATTTTCTGAGGACGATTGGGAAACTTTCAGACTAATAATATAGCAGCAAATGATAGATATATGAGGTGTATTTGAATACCCTTTCCCTTTCTAGGTTCATGAATTGCTCATGAATCTTATCAGCTATGAAGGTAGCATAATCATATTGGACAGTAGGGGGCTGTCTTGGAGTGAAGATAGACATCAAGGCAAAGACAGTGTTGTCCACAATTTCACTTGTTCTGAATCCCAGGATGTAGGAGATCATATCTATGAGCATTTTTCCCTCCTCAGTAAATGCAACATGGAGATAGGGGATTGTGAATCTGGAGTAACAGTCTGGTGGCATAAACAACTTAGCAATTCGGTCAATCTCTGCAGAGGGCAACTTTGAGGCTTGATCCAATAGATTTTTCATGGAAAGGGGGACCAAAGGTTGAGTTGGTTTGAATTGCAACATCTCATTGATAGACTGAGGAGTAATGTAGAAGAGGACTTTACTAGCAGGGCCCATCACTGCCCTTTGAGAAGGATCATAATTGGAACAACATTGATGGATGAGATCAGGAAAGACATTTACTGAGGGCAAGTAGTACATGGGCATGTTGGACTCCCATATCCTCAATGGATCAGTTTTGTTTCTGAATTTACTCCTTATCTCATAGAAAGCCTGCAGATGAGGCTTGTCTCCTTCCATATCAGCAATTTGGTAGTCTCTATCTGCCAGTGGAATCCATTCTAACTGTCTATGGGGTGCATTTAGTGGTGCAATATTGAGGGCAACTGGGGCCTCCATGTTTTGATTGTGATTATAGTTGGATTAGGCTTGTATTTTAGCAAGGAACAGAGTTCTGATGATGGCTTTCTGGGCAAGGAACTCACAATTTTAAGTTCTGTGCAGAGATGTTATTGAGGAGTAAAACTTAAGGGGAATGAAGACTATGGAGGGCTCTGCAATAAGTACACTGGAAAGGGAGAAAAATAAAGGGCTTTAGCAAACTGTCTTTAGTGGTTCCGCGGGCAAATTGGAGCTGGAATTCGAGCTAGCAATGGCAATTTTATCAGAGGGGACAGAGATGTTGGGTTTTGGCCACAAATGAAGTTATACAATAGGGCAGAGAGGAGAAACTCGCGAATTCCGACGTCTTTCAAATGAATTTTAGGTGCATTGGCGATTTTTTGCAGAGAAACTATAAAAACAGGGTTATGGGCGTTTCTTCGGGTAAATACCTGTTAAATTGAGAGATGTTGTGGTGGATAGCTGCAGGCGGAGGCCGAAGAGGTCGGGTTGCAGGTCGAGTAGGCCTGGGTGGCTGACAGGAACGTCGAATGCGCACTGGACGTAAGTTGCATGCAAGAGTTTGCAATGTTGGTTTGCATAAAAAACAACCAAAAATGACATTTTCGCGAGTTTTAACGCAAATTTGGGTTTTTGCGGCATTTTGGCGCTTTTTTGCTATGACGTCAGCATGACATCATCGGCGGGTCCCGGGTACGGCAAGGTGACGTGGCAGTTGACGGGGCCGACGATGTGGCACAGGACACGGTGGCAGGGTAGGGACGCAGGCAGATGCGGTGGCGGTGACACATAGCAGCAGCGGGTTGACGCGGAGGTGACGTCACGGGGATGTGGCGCCCGGATAGAAGGTGGTAAGTGGTTTTTATCGGACCGCCTTCTGTACAGGGGCGGTAAGTGTCAGAGGAGGCCCGACGTAATGAAAATAGGGCACGCGTCCCTGCGTACGGTGGCAAAACCACCCTCAGTCGGACGCTAACTCCCGTACGTCGAGGGCGCTTTGATATCAATGAGAGCCGTCGGATGCGGAGGGCCTGATCCGACGGTGGACGGAACAATGATCTGACAGGATGTTAACGTACGAGACCCGCCCGAATATTTAAATCTTTATATAATGCTGCGGGGGTTTAGACTTTGGATTATATGGGTTTTATGGGTTATATGCGCTGGAGGGTTTAATGTTTAATAAACCTTTAAACACCAAACTTTTAAAAATGAACCTGGAGGGTATAGTAACAAAGTTTAATGAGCGGAGAGGTGGGCAGTGGTTGTTAATTTAACAAGGGGTTACATTAACTCCAGGTTTAGACGCAGAAGGGTTCATATTAGTCCCAAATGGACTAATATCTCCCAAGACTACATTATGTGGCTATAGTGCCATGGGGTGGGTTATGTAATATTTTTTTTTGGATTTTATATAGTTTTTTGTATAATAGGGGTAAGGGAGAGATCTAGGGAGCTAGATAATAGAGTTAGGAGTTAATATGACCTTGTGAAGTGAAAGTGTAGGGGCATGAAGCTAAGTTTATGAAGGAAAACTTAGATGTGAGAAGTGAATGGAATTTGGAAAGAGGATTTTACACAAGAAATGTGGCTTCTTTTCCTTAAGAAAACCCAAAACTTGACTTAGTATTTGACAAAAATGAAGTGAGAGCAGGACTTATTGGGCAGATCCCAAGGTCCTTAAGGGGTGTTAGTAATAAACTTTGGGGGGGGGGGGGGGCGTGAAAGGGAGTTAGACATGCTTCCATAGTTCTGCCATCAAACAACTGCTTTAACCTTTCTGTCCTTGATGAGATGAGCTCTGATTGACAATAGATGAGGTGATCAAGAGCTTGCTTCTGCAACCTCCAACTACTTACCCAGCCTAAAACACCTAACATTTTTTCTTCATTTTGAATGGGTGCACTTAGACTTGCAGACCCTGATTATCCTCTTTTCTTTTGACTGCCCTCCTATCTAAATCTACCCTTATTTCTTCCAAGGGCCCAGATTAAGTAGTTGGGCTCCTTAATTTCTCTACCTAGCTAGTGATCTGCCAAGCTTGAACTGTTTGGACAGATATTCATTCTCTAGTCTAGAACAAGCAATTTAAAACATGGCATGGTCCAGATTGAACTGTTGGGCCATCCAGCAAGCTAGGAGTGGCATTTTGGCTAGCCACTTTCCTGGTCTTTCTTTGGGGTTCATTTTTATTACTTTTTTCTTGCCCTTTGATTTTTCTTTTAGGGCATACCCTCTTTATATTTTTTAACTCTCCTCTAATGTTTTTTACAAAATATGGAACCTTTGCAGCATGAAAAGATGAACATATTTGGCACTTCCCAGGTCAATCATGAAAAATGAAACCTATTGGTATAGGAACCTAACAGTGGCTCCACTTGGGGATGGCCTTTCCTTGTGAAAGGCCAAGAACAGCAGGTCAGATTGCCTTGCTTTTCAACTATTGTTGTAGCCTGAAATTTCCTTCTCTTGAATATCAATGATCTGAACCTTTGTTTCCTGTATGCAGTCCTTATGAGCTGATCTGTGCAAAATTACAGCTGTGTCTTTACTGGTTTCTCTGAGTATTGATCATCATCTGTATACTTCCCAAGTCTTCTTCTTGATCTGCTTTGTTAATTTCAAAACATACACCAAAATGGTGTAGCTCCTTGACTTTTTCTTCAAAATCTGCTGCATGTTGTTCCTTATTTAATTGCTGTGAAAAAATAAAAACTGTTGGAAATACAAATATTTATGTACAATACACAGTGGTGTTATGTTGATTGCATGGAATCAAAATAATGCTTGAGCATTCGCCCATTGACTGGGCCTTCCTCAGTATTTGTGCCATCCAAACTCCTTAAGAAATAAGTATTGTTACCTTGTACAGCATGTATGACATAAGGTCCCTTCCATAGGAAATCAAATTTGCCATGTTTCCCTTTGTCCTCTCTCCTAGAATCCCATCTCAACACTTTGTTTCCTATGAAGAAATCTTCAGCCTTGGTTCTTTTGTCAAAGATCTTCTTGAGTTTATCTTGTAGGAGCTGGGTTCTCTGATATACTTCTTCTCTTGTTTGCTGCAAGTGGATGGTTTGATTGATCCTTCTTTGAATATCATTGGGCTCTGCCTGTATTTCTTGCAGCAACTTGATCACAGGGATTCCCAAGGATGAAGGGAACACGGCTTCTAGACCATATACTAGTTCATATGGACTTCTGCCAATAGATCTTTTGGTGCTCAATCTGTCTACCCAAAGTGCATTTACAAGTTTCTTGTGCCAATTCTTTTTGTTCTCCTCCAAGACCTTTTTAATGATGTTGATGAGGCTTTTGTTGGAAGACTCAGCTAGGCCATTGCCTTGAGGGTAATAGGCTGTGGAATGGCCTAAGGTAATGTGGTACTTATGGCAAAAGTTGATCATTCTTTTGGATTTGAAAGCAGCAGCATTGTCTGTAATGATCTTTTCTGGACAGCCAAACCTTGACAAGATGTTGATTTCTAAAAATTGCATAATTATGGAGTCATTGGCTTGCCTACAAGGGATGGCTTCTATCCATTTGGTAAAGTAGTATGTGGCAGTCAAAATCCACCTATGTTGGCCAAGGATGAAGGGTGGATTTCACCAATGAAGTCTAAACCCCATTTCTGAAAAGGTCTTTTAGTTGAAATAGGTTTGAGTGGTAGAGGTGACAACTTTCTCTTGCCTTCAAAGATCTGGCATTTATGGCAAGACATTACAAATTTTTTCACATCAGTAAACAGGGAGGGCCAATAGAATCCAGCCCTTAATATCTTATCAGCTGTTGATTTCCAGTATAAGTGTCCTCCACAGTCACCTGCATGAAATTCTTTGAGGACATTGTCAGTTTCATCCAATGTTAGGCAATTAAGTAAAATTCCTTCATGATTTCTCCAAAACAAAACATTGTCTATGATACAAAACTTTGATGCTTTCATTTTCAAGAACCTTTTCTTAGTTCTGGACAACCCTGGAGGAGCTTGCAGGTTTAGCAATACAAAACATATATCAGCATACCAAGGGGATTGTAAAAAGGCTTGATTGATCTGTGGAGTCGCCATCTCCTGTTCGTTGTCCAGTTCATTGATATCAAGGGCTTGGAAATTGGTTTCAGTCATCAGTTTAGCTAGCCCTTGTCCTTTTATCAGTTTTGTAGGCTTGATTTCAATGTCATATTCTAAGATATTGGCAATCCATTTGCCCCTTTTTCCTTCAATTCCTTCTTGAGTTAAAATGTCTTTAACCACAGCATTTGGGACATAGGCAATCACATGAGAGTATAAAATGTAAATTCTGAAATCCTTGATGGCCTTTACCAGGGCATAAGCTTGCTTTTCCATAATCTGATATTTTAAGGGAGCATCTCTAAGAGCTTTTCTGAAAAAGGCAATGGGCTTCTCACACCCTTGGTCATCTTTTTGCAATAGGACAGCAACAATTGTATGCTCAGATGCAAAGGAAAAGATAATGAAATCTCTATCAAACCTGGGACTTGTGAGGACTGGTGTATTTGTCAAAGCTCTTTTGATGTCCTCAAAGGCTTGTTTGGCTTCCATATTCCACTTGACTTTAGAATCTTTCTTCAGCATATTGTTTAACAGTCTTATGAGCTCGGCCAAATTAGGAATGAATCTTCTCAAAAAGTTAATATTCCCTATAAAAGCTTGTAATTCTTTGATGTTTCTTGGATGAGGCACTTGAAGGATAGCTTGAATTCTGTCCGGGTCGATCCTAATGCCATCTTTTGAAATGATGTGACCTAGGAGCTTGCCCTCTTCTAGGCCAAACAGTGATTTCTTTGGGTTTAAAGATATGCCATATTTTCTACAAATTAGGAATACTTGTCTTAAATGTTCCAAGTGTTCTTGGTCTGATTTTGAAAAGGCAGTAAGATCATCAAGGTAGACTACTAGGAAATCATGGATCTCTTTCGCAAAGGCTATATCCATAGCTCTTTGAAAAGTGGCCCCTGCATTTTTAAGCCCAAAAGGCATTTTGACATATTTAAAGGTTCCCCAAGGTGTTGTGAAGGCAGTTTTGTCTTGATCATCCGGGTGTACTAAAATCTGATTGAATCCTGAGAATCCATCTAACAATGAAATCCTAGAGGCTCCTACTACCCTTTGCAGGATATGGTCCATCTTCGGTAAGGGGTAATGGTCTTTGAGAGAGACTTTGTTCAAATTCCTTCAGTCAACACATAGTCTTATCTCTCCCGTTTTCTTTCTAGTAGGCACTAGATTTGAAATCCACTCTGAGAACCTAATTGGAGCAATGATTCCTGCCTCATACATTCGTTTAACTTCTTTTTCAATGAGGGGAAGGAGAACAGGGTTCACCCTTCTAAGATTCTGTTTAAAAAGCTTTTGATTCTCTTTCAAGGGTATAGTATGTTGGATGACTGATGTATCATAGGATTTGAGGTCTTCATAACTCCAGGCAAACACATCTTGGAATTCCTAAAATAGGTCAATGTATTTCAATTTCTGATCAGCAGGCAATGCTTTGGATAATTTTACCATTTTGGGATTTTGTGTGGTTCCAATGTTACAATCCTCAATTTCAGCATTCAGTGGTTGCATTTTGGGCTTCCTAGAAATATCATTTGAATCGAATAAATCCTCCAATGGGGTTAAACCTGTGGGCAGAAAATTGTCTTTTAGATCAATTACTTCAGCTTCTGCCTCAGCTGTTTCATCAAAATCTGTTTGCTCCAGCTGTTGTACGTTCTTGTCATTAAAAGTAGTTGGATGCAAAATCAGACTTGCTGTTTCAGCTGATATATGTTGTTCAATTGTGGCTATCTGTTGTTGATCATCCATAGTGCTAGTATCAATGTTCATGCTGGAGAATTCCTCCTTCAAAGTTAGGAAGTTATTTATCTGAGTGTCACTTTCAAAGACTTGCCAATTTCTGACATTATCCGGGACTGCAGGTCTATGTTTGATTTCAGCTGTGAAATGGTGGTTAGGCTCAAAAGGTAGTTTGCATGTGCTGGAAAAAGTTTCCAAGCTATGTGCATGTAAATTATGCTTTCTTGAGATTTTGGTGAGCTGAAATTCTAAGAAAGTGTTAAGTATTTCAATGGCTGCACCTCTGTAAGCCCTCAACCTAGGATCATTTGTGACAAAATTTCCCTTCATCTGTTGTATAATTAGATCTGAATCCCCTAAAATTGAGACTTTGGTTGCACCCAGGTTTTTGATCAGCTTGAGTCCTAGCAAAAGGGCTTCATACTCGGCCATATTGTTTGTGCATATGAAGTTTAATCTATACGCATGACCTTCAGCATGGTCATTTTGCATATTGTGCATCCAGACCCCTGCCCCTGCTCCTAATTTGTTTACTGAGCCATCAAACTCTAAGTACCATAAGATTTCATGGTCATGATTAGTATTGAGATTTTTAGAAAGTTGCACCATGGGCAGATTGGGTTCTTGTAAGTCATTTGATGTGTCATTTTTCTTTATTGCATTAGTCATATTGACAATTTTTTGATCTGGATCAACAGATTGTTCATTCATACTTTCTGGTTGTGCTGTTATCAGGAGTTTGGCATCAGTTTTGGGGCACATGTCAGCATTATACAAAATGAATGAATCCATGTCGGAATGTATTGAATAGATGGGGAAGTTTTGGGGCTTTTCTTGACTACTCACCACATATTTCATTAGTGTTTCACGGTACAATCTCTTTGGCTGTCCAAAGACCGAAATAGTGGCATAAGACATGTCTAATTGCAAGGATCCTTGGAGTTTTGCCCCCAAGATCTGGATAAAAGCATGCCATACTTGGGTGGAATATCGGCTACCACCACATCCATCAGAATTGTTTTGGTTGGGTATTGGACTAAGGATACACAAAGGTCTTTAATTAGGCCTAGACACCTGACTTGGCTGGAATCAAATGAGAACAAATCTTTGTATGGTCTTGTGATATCTAGGTCTAGTTTTTCCATCACAGGTTTAGGCATTAGGTTATGTGAGGCCCCGGAATTAGACATTGCATTTGAATGTTTAAATTGACATAAAAAGGTGGAACTCCTCCATTTTCTGTCTTTCCATTAACTTTGGGACCAAAAAGTAATTCAGGTTGATCATCCAGAACATTTACATCATCCCTATTGTCTGGTATTTGGAGTGACCTGTTGATTTGCTGTCTATATACTTCATGTTTGGCCAATTCAGAAAGAGGAATAGCTATTTTCAGCTTACCTATTTATGTTTCCAAGTTAAAGGGTTTTTTTGTCTGCAGCTTTGTGTTAGGGACAGCAAGCTTTTCTTTTTCAGCTGGATCTTCAATGATCTTCTCTTGATTTTGACTATTGTTTTGAAGTACCTCTTTTTTAGAAATATTTTCAGGAACACTGTTTGAATTTTCTTTTGAGGGGATAGGTGAGAATCGCTGATTTTTAGAGGACTGTACATCTGATATATCTTCCACAGTGACTTGTCTTGGGTTTGGGTCTGTTTTATCAGAGAATTCTGTGAGAGCAGCTTTATCTTTTACTTTCTTTGGCTGCTTAGCATCCTTTGGTTTGACAGTTTCAGGCACATCTATAGTTCTACTCCTCAACTTGTACTGTTTATGAACCTCATAGACTACTGCATCATAGCCTTCTCTAAAGTCAAATGACTCTCCTGATTTGGTTTGAAATTGATTGCAATTATGGGCCTCTTGATCTTATTGTGTTAAAAAGTCTTGGTGTTCACTGTCCAAACCCACCAAGTTGATGTGAGGGTCCTCAGTTGGTTCACTAGATGTTGAAGCTTCGGCATAGTTTTCTTGAAAAGGAGGTCTGATGTTTGGTCGAGACTAGGCCTTCCAACATTTGGATTTTGATTCTTTCTAAAGTTTGGGTTTCTAGCAGTACTTGGTTGACCTTCCCATGATGAATTTCTTTCGATGGTTTCCACCCTATCCCCAAGTCTGTCCATACCTTTGATGATTGCATCCAGTTTTTGTTCAAATGCTGAAGGTTCTTCTTTAAAAGTAATTCTTCTTTCAGCTTTTGCCCTATTTCTTTTAGCAATTAGGTTTGCCTCTACACTAACAGCTATATTCTGCATGTCTACTAAGGTTGGAGGGGCTCTTTCCCTCAATTAATATGCCATGTCGAAATCAAATCCATCAGGGAATTTGATCAAAGCTAAATCAAGTGGAGGTCTAAGGTTTTGAGGAATAGCATTGTAAACATTGTTGAATCTTGCACAATAATCTAGGACAGTTTCTTATGGGCCTCTTTTTATGGTGTCATACTCAGATAAAATATGCAGTGGATCTTTTTTCTTTTCCCATCTATTGAGAAATGTATGGTAAAGGGCATCTAGATTGGCTATGGAATTTGCAGCAAGTGCTCTAAACCAAGTTCTTACTTCTCCAGTTAAACTTTGGACAAAAATTTTCATTCTTACATGATCATCGTCAATTTCATAATTCTCAAAGTAGTCTTGCATTTTCTTTGTATGCTGTAGAGCAGTATATGTACCTGTACCATCAAAATAAGTGATCTTACTTTGATAATCCTGAGGCATAGCCCCAGGATTTCCAGGTAGCTGTAAAGGGGCATATCTGTTTGCCATATTGACAGGAACTAATGGGACAACAGGGAGAAATGGGACAGCAAGGATAGTAGCAGAAATATGTGTTGTGGATGGAGGTGCAGAGAAAGTATTTTGAGAAGTGGATGAGGAAGAAGGAGAAGAAGGAGCAATGTGAGGACGGACTGAAGGTTTAGCAGGGGTTGGGATATAACTTTGCTGGACTGCTTCAGGGCTTGAATCAACAAAATCTTCCTGTTCCTCGTGTTTCCTAAGGATCTTTGGGATTAAGTTGGGATTGTCAAAAACAGCTGGAGGATCTGGGTCAGGATTTGACCTGGTATAACGAGTTTTCTTCTTTGGAGCCAGCTTCCAAATTTGTTTTGGTATTTTTCTGGGAATATTTTTAGTTTAGGGAGGGATTGATCAAATTTTTGGAACAGCTGTTTAGAGCTTAAAACTAGAATGAAGATTGACTGAAGCAGCTTTTATTTAATCTTGTAAATGCAAAGCAAGAACAGTTTCAAAGGCTTCCTGGCTAACATTTAGGCTTCATTTGTAGTTTTAAGGAATAGACAGCAATTGGGAAAATTCGTTCTGTTCCCCAGCAGAGTCGCCAATGATGTTATCACTCAGGTTGTTCCCTGGCTCCTAAGGGAATACGGCCGAGGTAACCACTAACCAATCTTTTAGCTACAGGTCCTAGCCTACCTGAAACCAGAGAGGGCTCTCTCTTTATGATTTAACTTTGTTTTGGTGTAATTTTAGGCTAGTTATGATGCACAGGGTTTTGTTTTGAATTTGGTTGGATGATGATTTCAAATAGAACTGGTATGTAGTTTTCAGAATAGCTTAGACCATTGGGCAATGGAGTCAACGCTTGTGTACAGCTGAAAGTGCTTGTTGGGGAAGAGGTAATACTACAGAGCCAGACAGGTATCCATGAAACAAATCTTCAAATCTAGGAATCGATGGCATGGAATCAGGGAATGAAAGGCAGTCAAGGATCTTTCACTATGCTGATAGAGGGAAAGTGTGAGAATACTATCTACGAGCATTTAAGAATTCCTAAACAGCATTCATAATGAAAGAATCAGTGCAAACATGAGCAATTAAGAATTCATATTTATGACCAATTCTGAAGAAAACACAGTTAGAAACAGAGATTGAGCAGAGGGTGCATTCAAACAAGTCCTGAGCTATTCTTTTTCTTTATTGCTAAGATCATGAAACATATATGTGAATTTGACAAACATAGAAAAGACAAAACATGGTTGAGAAAAACTTATTGTTCCATTAGACAACACAAGAATTCTGTAGCAGAACGCAGTTCATTAGTTTCACATCCAAACAGTGCAGAAATCATAAACTCCACCAGCTCTTTGTATTAGAAAAATCTGAAATTTACAGCGCAGCTCTTAGAGCGAGAATCATTCACCAACCCCAAATACGTTCTATGGGGAGGTATCTATACAAAAATATCTAGATGATGAGTCTTCATGCAATAAATTACATCACCAACTCTTCCAAGGGAGTAAATGAAGAATTAAACACTGCAGTTAATATTGGCTTGCTAGTTGTCTATTATGTCATAAAATTTTGACTTTTTGGGCTGAATGAGTCGGCTGCCTGCTGCGCATTTATTCTGCGTGTGCTTTTCTAATGTTGGTACGCTGCCTGTTGCTGTCTTGGTCTTCATCCTTGGTGCTAGGTTGCTTTACATTTAATGAGCTGCAGTTAACATTCCAATTCTGCTTTACGCTGCTTTGATCCTTTGACAGCTGGACCGTGCCATCTGTATATGTTGAACTGTAGTTTACAAAAAGAATTAATAACCAAAATCACCTGAGCAACGTCTCCATCATTCCTCTCCACCAATATTCTATAGGTAGTTGATGCCTTTGTATCTTTATCAGTGTTTCATCAGCTTCTGTGTATCTGTAAAAGTTTGGCTGGTCTTCAAAGAGATGGTTTATCTCATGTGCAATGTAGAATAGATTTTCTAATTTATCAAAGACACTCTGTCTAGATGGAGGCCCTGTCTCTTCTGATGTGCTTGAGGAAGCTGTGATTTGATTGGCAGCATAATTGTTCACCCTGTTGGCATAATGCTCATGTGACAGCAGTCTTCCAACACTGGTTACTAGGCTAGGTAGCCCTCTGCTCTGTAATGCTGTGATCTTTATTCTGAACTCATCCACCTCTGCTTGCATCTCTTGGCATTCTCTTTCCAATGTCTGCATAAAATTCCTAAGGGTTAACACCCTTTTTATTAGCAAAATAGTTTCAGTCCTATTCCTGATTCCCATTGCTGCCAACTGCCCTTTGGTGCGAGTATTCAAAAATTGGATCATTCTATTAGCTTGCTCGGGCATGTTTTCCTAAAGATGTTCTAGCCTTTTGGTTTTCAAACTGAGACAAGCTTATCAAATCCATTTGCTCATGAATGGTTTCAATGGATTGCCATTGGTCTGTAATGGATTGGCCAATCTTGGCCCACAAAATTTTCTTGATATCTCCTACAGTCTTATCAAAAGTGAGCTCTTTCTCCAGCTCCTTTATTCTTTTTTCCAGGGCTTTGACTTCCCTTGTCTTCTCAGCTACTTCCTGCTTTGATTTGTCATATTTTTCCTCAAATCTAGCCAGCTTTCACTTGGTTTCTTTCAATTCTCCCATCTGCAATTCCAAGGCTTCTATTTCTTTCATCATATTGTCCATTCTCAAGCTGGTCCCTTGCTCTGTAGGTGTTGAAGTAGTTGCTGTAATGGGTGCTGAGCTTGAGGCACCTGCTTCTGATGTTCTAACAGTGGGAGGGACTGTTGTGGTGGCCGTAGGAGGAGCAGCTGTGAGAATCTGAGCTGTTTGAATTGGATGAGAGGCCAACTCTCCCTGCCTTCCCTGTAATGATGCCTCCAAGGCACTCTCTGTTTCTACCAACCTTTTATGTAAGGTTGTAAGCAAAGCTACGACATCCTGCTCTTCCTTTTGTTGTGCCACCTCTGTAGTTTGAGGATGCAATGTGGGTGACAGCTTGATTTGTCTTCTAATGGCAGTTATGTCTTCATCTTTCTTTTTTATCAAAGCTTGCACACCCTTGGGATCAGTAGGATCATGTCCCAGCTCTATGATGATCTCCTCCAAGGACTTGATTCTATTGTCCTTGGCCTGTGATGAAGCTTTCTCCAATTCTAGTTGGGCAGCAATGTTGTGCAAATAGTTTTGCAATCTGTGGGCTAACAATGTATTATCTGCTAAAGTAGAATATACCATCTCCCCAGTCTGCTTGTGCAATTCAATCTGGTCCATCGGATGGATATCCTTGGCGAACACTTCCAAATTGGTTCTAATGTAATCAGAAGCTGATTGGGGTTGCTAAGTTGTAGGTCTTAAGTGACCGAGGGTCATTCTCCCTTCCTGGATGTCATACGCTGCCATTAGCCTTTGCTGATTGGTAGGGGCCATCCTTATTAGCTGGTTGTACAGCTGTAATCTTACCGGCTCATTCCTAGCTTTGATATCAGTGAATGCTTTTTTAATTTCAGAGCCCTGTCGGCCCTGTTGCCTGGTGGATGTTACCTCCACCCCCTGTTGTCTCTCTTGCTCCTGCTGAAAGGAGTTGGCCGATGTCTCCATGATTGGGGGGATTTGTTGTTCTGTGGGCCCCTCTGGCATTTCTTCCTCCGAAAAAGGATTTAACCTTTGTCTCTTTTCTCCTTGCTGCTAAGTGGATGTCCCTGGAGGGGTCTCTTCCTGTCTAACCCTCTTCTTTTCCCTTTCCTCATTAAGAGGTGTGTGCAATACAGGAATTTCAGGCACTTTTGCTTGAGTTAAAGGGTTTTTCCCTTGACTCTGTCCATCTGTAGAAAACGACCGATCTACCATTGTTTCTTGCTGTCCCAAATTGTGCACTTGTTCTTCTGAATGCTGCACCGCTTTTCCTTTATCTGTTGCTGCAGGTGGGGCACTTACTTGGGCAGGTTGCTGGGGGGCCATGGCAGAAGAGGTGCCTTCTCCAAGGTGCCGAGGAGCTATAAAAAAGACCTGTCCAAAAGATTCCAAGTCAACAAATTTTTCCAGATTCTTGATTGCTTTTTCTGTTATTTCTTCTTCAGTGAGCTCTTCCATTAGGGTGCCTTCTACCCATTCTTGTTGATTGGCATATTGTTCAAGTTGAGGGATATTGTAATGTACATATCCTGCAAGCCTATATTTGATTCTTCTAAGGCTTATAAAGTGATTGGGATCATATGGTGACCAAATGAAACTTAGTTTGAGCTTAAGTTTCTCTCCCAAAATCTGATCAGCATCCTTCCATGCTTCTTCTCTCTTATTGAAAATAAAGGGGCCCAATTGATGTCTGATTTTCAGCTGTGCCTTTTTGCTTTTGCCATGAAAATGAATCATATCTGCATTACCAAATTGTCGAAAGTATTCTAAGGCAAAAAGTCTCATAGGGACATATTTTGGCAGTTGGTAGGGGGCTAATTCACAGCCATAAACCCTAATTATTGTGTGGTTTTGGTAAAAGTACCAGTCACTAATGCTGTAGCTTTTGGAAAGCTGTAGAATCTTTTGCATCTCATCAGTGAGTCTGGGAGGAGGATCTGTTGATAATAAGCAGATAGCTGGATAGAAAAAAAGGTCAATGAACTCACAATATGTGTATGGGGAGTAACTAACATGATGGAATACTGATGACCAAAATATGACTGACCTCCTTTCCCCCCTAGCATCCAATTTTCTGAGGACGACTGGGAAACTTTCAGACTGATAATATAGCAGCAAATTATAGATATATGAGGTATATTTGAATACCCTTTCCCTTTCTAGGTTCATGAATTGCTCATGAATCTTATCAGCTATGAAGGTAGCATAATCATATTGGACAGTAGGGGTTGTCCTGGAGTGAAGATAGACATCAAGGCAAAGACAGTGCTATCCACAATTTCACTTGTTCTGAATCCCAGGATGTAGGAGATCATATCTATGAGAATTTTTCCCTCCTCAATAAATGCAACATGGAGATAGGGGATTTTGAATCTGGAGTAACAGTCTGGTGGCATAAACAACTTAGCAATTTGGTCAATCTCTGCAGAGGGCAACTTTGAGGCTTGATCCAGCAGATTTTTCATGGAAAGGGGGACCAAAGGTTGAGTTGGTCTGAATTGCAACATCTCACTGATAGACTGAGGAGTAATGTAGAAGAGGACTTTACCAGTAGGGCCCATCACTGCCCTTTGAGAAGGATCATAATTAGAACAGCATTGATGGATGAGATCAGGAAAGACATTTACTGAGGGCAAGTAGTACATGGGCATGTTGGACTCCCATATCCTCAATGGATCAATTTTGTTTCTGAATTTACTCCTTATCTCATAGAAAGCCTGCAGATGAGGCTTGTCTCCTTCCATATCAGCAATTTGGTAGTCTCTATCTGCCAGTGGAATCCATTCTAACTGTCTATGGGGTGCATTTAGTGGTGCAATATTGAGGGCAACTGGGGCCTCCATGTTTTGATTGTGATTATAGTTGGATTAGGCTTGTATTTTAGCAAGGAACAGAGTTCTGATGATGGCTTTCTGGGCAAGGAACTCACAATTTTAAGTTCTGTGCAGAGATGTTATTGAGGAGTAAAACTTAAGGGGAATGAAGACTATGGAGGGCTCTGCAATAAGTACACTGGAAAGGGAGAAAAATAAAGGGCTTTAGCAAATTGTCTTTAGTGGTTCCGCGGGAAAATTGGAGCTGTAATTCGAGCTAGCAATGGCAATTTTATCAGAGGGGACAGAGATGCTGGGTTTTGGCCACAAATCAAGTTATATAGTGGGGCAGAGAGGAGAAACTTGCGAATTCCGACGTCTTTCAAATGAATTTTAGGTGCATTGGCGATTTTTTGCAGAGAAACTATAAAAGCAGGGTTATGGACGTTTCTTCGGGTAAATACCTGTTAAATTGAGAGATGCTGTGGTGGATAGCTACAGGCGGAGGCCGAAGAGGTCGGGTTGTAGGTCGAGTAGGCCTGGGTGGCTGACAGGAACGTCGAATGCACACTAGATGTAAGTTGCATGCAAGAGTTTTCAACATTGGTTTGCATCAAAAACAACCAAAAAGGACATTTTCGCGAGTTTTAACGCAAATTTGGGTTTTTGCAGCATTTTGGCGCTTTTTTGCTATGACGTCAGCATGACATCATTAGCGGGTCCCAGGTACGGCAAGGTGGCGTGGCAGCTGATGGGGCCGACGACGTGGCATAAGACACAGTGGCAGGGTAGGGACGCAGGCAGATGCGGTAGCGGTGACACGGAGCAGCAACGGGTTGACGTGGAGGTGACGTCACGGGGACGTGGCGCCCGGACAGAAGGTGGTAAGTGGTTTTTATCGGACCGCCTTTTGTACGGGGGTGGTAAGTGTCAGAGGAGGCCCGACATAATGAAAACAGGGCACGCGTCCCTGCGTACGGTGGTAAAACCACCCTCCGTCGGACGCTAACTCTCGTACGTCGGGGGCGCTCCGATATCAATGAGAGCCGTCGGATGGGGAGGGCCCAATCCGACAGTGGACGGAACAACGATCTAACAGGATGTTAACATACGGGACCCGCCCGAATATTTAAATCTTTATATAATGCTGCGGGGGTTTAGACTTTGGATTATATGGGTTTTATGGGTTATACGCGCTGGAGGGTTTAATGTTTAATAAACCTTTAAACACCAAACTTTTAAAAATGAACGTGGAGGGTATAGTAACAAAGTTTAATGAGCGGAGAGGTGGGCAGCGGTTGTTAATTTAACCAGGGGTTACATTAACTCCAGGTTTAGACGCGGAAGGGTTTATATTAGTCCCAAATGGACTAATATCTCCCAAGACTACATTATGTGGCTATAGTGCCATGGGGTGGGTTATGTAATATTTTTTTTTGGGATTTTATATAGTTTTTTGTATAATAGGGGTAAGGGAGTGATCTAGGGAGCTAGATAATAGAGTTAAGAGTTAATATGACCTTGTGAAGTGAAAGTGTAGGGGCATGAGCTAAGTTTATGAAGGAAAACTTAGATGTGAGAAGTGAATGGAATTTGGAAAGAGGATTTTACATAAGAAATGTGGCTTCTTTTCCTTAAGAAAACCCAAAACTTGACTTAGTATTTGACAAAAATGAAGTGAGAGCAGGACTTATTGGGCAGATCCCCAGGTCCTGTTGATTCCTCGAAAATCGCTGCAACAACATTGGGGGATAACCACCCGGTCCGGACCTTAAAAGCAGCTCCTTTTCCGTTTGGTGTGGTGGCTCCGACTGTTCATCTAGGTCCAGTTACCTTCTCCCTATTGCTATTGGTTTATAATGTATCTTTAACTACCAATAGACAGGGACATCAGATCACTTCTTCTTGTTGATCAGGCAAGAGAATGACCCTTAAGCTGATTTGGGTTCAGCCAAGCCTCAACTAAAGTTTTGCCTCTTTGAGGAGAGGACTTAAAAGAATGTAAAATTTACTCTAAATGCAAGCTTATTCTATGATGTAAGCAGAAGAAACTAATCTAAATCCTATCTTAATTAGGCAGATATAGATCTAACCCAACTAAGAGCAAGATAATTAAAATATTAGGATTTAAACATGTCTTGTTTATAATGAATATCAAGTTAATGAAGTAGTTCAATTAACTGATATTATGGTTACCAAAACACATTCTATTGAGACCTTAAAACTGAAATAATAAATCAACAACATTCAGGAAGTAATTCTCAAAATGATATTGATTATCAAATCAATAAATCCAATAATTGAATAATGATATGTAGAAATAGTTCACACACATTATTATTCAATAAATCAGTTTCATAAGACAGATTTCAGAGTAAGTAGTTACTCCAAAATGAGAAATTAATCCATAAAAACAGAGATACATAATAACAAGATTGAGACAAATTACCCATATTGACAATAGTGCACAAACATGAATAACATGACACATTCATATCACCATAAAATTAAAACTGATATTTGAAACAGTAGTATTAGAAATACCAATTTATTGCATCCATTTCTCTGTTCTTGGTCTCCAACAGCCCTTTACATTGCTTGAACCTCAGCCTTCAAAACTAGAGCCACAATAGTGCAAGCTTTGTTCCTCATGCAAAATTCAATATACAAAGGGAAAATCCTCAATAATCCCCAGATCTGAGATTTTTCACTCCTCCCTCCTGCAACTCTAAATTCCAATTACAATAGTGCTTTTAGAAGCTCTAAAATTGCAGAGGAGAGCAGCCCTTTTTACATTCTGCAATCTGTTATTTATAATATTTCTAAAAGAATTTTTTGGAGAGGAGAGTTTGTTGAAGAGAAATCTGCCAAATATAATTTTAATTGCTCCTAATTCTGATCTTCAATTGCTGGAGCATTCTCATTGCTTGAAATCCTTTTCTCCATATCTTTTCCACTGTTTTCCTGCAAAAGAAATCAAAATAAATTAAAATGCAATCAAAATATCATTTCTGGCAGTTAAATCAAACCCAATCAAACTCTATTTAAATAAATAATTAAAAACAAAATATAAGCTCTGTATTTGATGCTTGGAATGGTTTGATTGGTAAATGATATTATCGACCAATGGATCTGCAATTAGAAGAGGCTTTGGACAAATGAAATTGAAAGCAATAACTCAGAAAATTGATTTTGTTTTCAAAATTCGGAGCCTGATCTTCTGCCTGATTTTTGGCCCAATAAATGATTAAATCTGTTGGTGAAACCTCCTCCAAAATGTTCTCCTTGATTTTTTCTTTCCAATGAGCTGTCATGGGCCTCATTTGGCCAAGTAGAACTCAATTTATGAGCTTCCAAAGTTGATGGGTCAAATCTGATGTAAATCTGGAAATTCTGTTGCTGGGCTAAAATGAGAATTTGAATTAAAAATTAAATCCTAAATTAGTCCCTAATTAATCCTAATTTAATTGCTAATTATAAACTAAACTATTTATTAATTTAACTAACTAATATTTAATTAACTATTTATAAGCAAATTAAATCTAATTAAAAACTAATTAATATTAATCTAAACGATATTTAAATTTAAATTAATCAAATTAATTAACTGTTATAAATTAATTAATATGATTAGTTTAAAATTTATTAATTAAATAATACATATTAATTTAAATAATATAATATATATTACATATTATATATTAATATATATACTAACTAATATTACCATATCTAATATATAAAACATTAAAACTAACTATATTACCCTACGTACCTGATTCACTCAACATATAAACTAATATTAAAGACATATGCTAACCTACACTATTCCTAACTTTCTATTACCATACTCCACTCCTTATTAATTCCACTCATACGCATGAGTGTTTTTGAAAATTATATTAACTCAAAACCAAACTAGTTAATGCCTTTTAACTTTTTCACAATCGGCATTTCGGCGTGGAGGATGCTTGTCGGCATATCGGCGTGGAGAAGCTTGTCGGCATATCGGCGTGGAGAAGGCTTTCGGCACTTCGCATCGGGAGGGAAATGAATATCGGGGTTCTTTAATTTGTAACATATGAAAATCCCCGATGCGATATCGCATAAACTCCCGATGCGATATATATTATTTTTTATTTTTTATATTAAATTTTAATTTAATTAAATTAATTAAACTTAATTAAATTAATATTTAATATTATTTTTTATTTGTTTTAAATTTTAATTTAATTAAATTAATTATATAATATATTAATTAATTTAAAATTTAATTTTAAACTTAAATTTTCATTTTTTGTTTTATTTTTATGAACATAAGTTTCTAAACTATAGCTAAAAATAAAACTACAGCCACTTAGAAAATAAATAAAAAATAATAAAAATAAACTACAGCCACTTGAATGTTTGGTTTTTCGAGATTAAGATTTGATTAGAAAATTGGAGTGAATTTCTTAAGTCCCGATGCTTAATTATTTGGCTGCATAATGAAAAATGTTAGTAAAACCCTCTACGAGTTAATATTTAAACTAAATGCGATATTGTACATTTTATGCATTTTTAACCCAGGCTAGATAAATGATGAGATGTCAAAGGAGTGCCATTTTCAAACCAGTTGACCAAATGAGGTGAAACAAGCGTCAATGTGAAGCTTATAAAAAATCGATTCTAACAAAGCAATCAAAACAAGAATCCAAAGAAAGCTAAAAATTAACGAAAGCGTAGGGCAATCAATTAAAATAAAAATCAAAAAGGTGCTTAGCCAAAAATTTTATAGAAAGGGTCCCCATTATTCGAAGCGGACGCATCAATAATGGGGGGTGTTGTATTTTTACCACAACAATTGGCGACACACGGGAGAAGAACCAGTTATCTCTGTTATGAATGAGATTTTCCTAAAATTAAAGCAAAAATAATTAAAGAAGAGAAGATTATGCTTGAAATGCTTGACTTAGTTCATTAGTCTGAAAAAACCAGAATCATCTAACTGTAATTTTTCTTAAAATTCCTCATAAATTAAAATATTTCAAAACTCTATATCAGTCATTAATTAGCTGAAGGGATAAAGCAGGGGTCACTTTACAGCTTAGCTTTCAAAATATACTCATTTGTCACAGGTAGAGCCACTGTTGCCAGCAAACATCCATAGTTTCGACAGGGTTACCTTTTAATCACCAATGATTTCAGAATCCCATCTTTTTAAAAATTATTGATCTAGAGATAAATCCATTTATATATGTATATTTTTTATTTATTTTTTTATTTTTTATTTTTTTTATTTTTTATTAAATCTTAAAAGCCATTGTCCTAGTATGATGGCCAGATAGTTGACAATGCCATTCACTGGTTAAAATTGGACTGAACAAGCTGGCTCGTGATGAGACCCCTTGTCTTATAATTGTTTGCAATCATAAGCCATTACCCTGGTTTGTTTAGCAGTGTTGGTAATGTCAGCCTATTTTCCCCTATGATCATGGTAAGCAGGCTCACGATGAGACCGCTCATCTTTTAAGTTTAAATATATTTCTGGATTATTTTCTAGAAAAATAAGACTTTTTGAGACAGAGAGAATCATTGACTCCTTAAGAGTTAAGAATGACAATTTCAGAGTTAAAGGTGCTTTGCTGTAAAGTATCTTTACTTGGTTTAAAAATAACTTTTCTTGACTGATAATAGAACTTTGAAAGATCCTAATAAAATTTTGAAATCTCAAAATGATTACAATTTTGATGAAAAATGAATTTTTGCAGATTTTATGATACTTTGCCAACTTCTCTTGATTGGTAATCTCTTCCTTAAGTATGTTTACTTCTATAATAAGAAAATCAAACTTCATTAAGAGATTTAAGAAAAAGCTAATAGGCGACTATTAACAAATTTTCTCCACGTATCCTGACCATTGTTAGGTAACCAATAGGCCTTCCATATAAATACTGACAAATTCACCAAAATCAAAATTGAAGTCCAAAGGAAAAGAATTCTTATGCTAAAATGAGAAAAGAAATCAGCAAACAAAAATAAAAACCAAGAAATCTCTAAAAATGGAAAGGAAAACCCAAGTCTCGCAAGATAAACTCAAACAAGAATGTTTATACCAATGTCTCCAACAATATGAAGAAAAAGAAAATAAGCATGTTATCATTCCTTCTTATGTTGAGATTTAGAAAAACATACCTTGCAGAGTTGTGAATGCTTTAGGCTTTTAGATAACAGTGATCGTAAAATTCAGCCACAATGAATAATTTCTGTTTGATATGAGTCTTCTTGTTCCCAAGCATCATCTTAATCATTTTCTAAAAGAAAATGAATGCTTAAAGAAACAGATTAAAGGTTCAGAAACTTCCTGGTGTAGCTGTTTCGATGAAGATTATCGCTGCTTATTGAAATAAAGCCAGAGGAAGAGTATGGACTTTGAAAATATGATTCGGCAGAAGATTGAAAATTTTGTGAAGAGCTGCAAAACAGAGTTTTATATCAGCATAATTTAAAAACAAAAAATGAAACTAGAGTGATGAAATGGAAATTAATGAAAGTGGGTACATGAATCTTACCATTGGATAATTTCTTTTGATCTTACCTGAAAGGTATCAGTTTCTCCAAACTAGCTGACTTCTTATTTTAATTAACATTAAAAATATGAAGAAGCCAAACTAACCAAAATCCTATAACCCAAGATCATTATTTATTTTACTTACACTAAAGCAAGCAGTAAAACGTAAAAATGAAATGCCTAGTGCTCAAGGGAGTTGAAATTAAAACAAATGCATCAAAAATGAGAATGAGAATTTGCAGTAATGACTATTCCTCAAAATATTATAAGTTTAATATAAACTCCATGATTTGATAAATTGTCCAGAATCAAGACCTCATCCAAGTTAATAAAATTTAAATATGAAGATAGAGGTCTTGAATTCCATTTTTAATTATGGAATTATATATTTAAAACTAAAATGTATGGGAAATTGAAATGATTTAAATGTACTGCAAATCCATCATTAACTGCTTTCTTACCATAATTATTACCCAAGTTAGCTTTTAGAATAACACATCGTTGTATCGGATGATTCGCATCAAATGTCTCTTCACCATGCTTGAATTTTAATTTGCAAGACTTCACCTTTTGTTGCTATGCCATAGATTGATTGAATGTTAATGGCTCATAGGCATGCATTGGAAGCTATTGCATCGGAGATTGCAATGGCAAATTGCCGATAAGAACATGTGCAATGAAATGAAGCGATCGCATCATTAAAGAAATATTATATCGGGGATCAGAGAATAAATTGCATCGTGCTTCCCATATTGCAAAATACACATTGTAGATTCAGAGAGGTGATGTGAGCGTAAGAATGTGATGAAATGATTGCAATATCGGCGATGCGATGGAAGTCGTAGCTAATCGGAAATCGACAAATTTTGGGTACCCGATGTAACATAGTATATTTTTTGCGATGACGATATGCAATGAAGAGTGGACCCGATTACTTTTTATGATGGGATTTTAATAACATATCGGATCCGAGACATCGGCCATAAATAAAACTGCAAGGAAGCGATTGCGATATCGGCGATGCGATGGATGACGTAAATCGACGATCGGCAATCTTAAGCACCCGATGTAACACAATATGATTGTTGCGATGCCGATATGCGATGAATGACGTGGCTAATCGGCGATCGCGATCGGTAATGTTATGCGCACGATATACAATTCTCAATATGCCGATATGTGATGAAGAGTGGACCCGATAATTTTATGATGAAAATTTGATAACATATCAGATCCGAAACATCGGCCTCCTTTAAAGTTATACTCCTACCATTATTGCGATTGAACAGACGCGATATTTTTATGAATTTGATTTGAATTTCATATCGGGTCCGGAATTATGTGTTTATCGCAATATCGGTAAAATCGATTATCGGCGATTCATGTTCATGGAAGTATACTTCACTTGGAAAACTCTGATATGTGAAATGCAATATGGCATATGAGTAAGATAATACATCGGAGGTCTTTGATGAACAATTTTTTATCAAAAGAAATGCTAAGAACTACTTCCGATGAAATCTTATGATGCGAATGGTCTTATGATATTCCTTGAAATTTCAATTGGGTTTTCTAATAAATGAAAGCAAAGATACAAAAATGCTTAAATTCTAATGCATCACAATTGAATTTCCCTGAACCTGTTTGCAAATTTGAAATGAGTTTACTGCTTACTTCAAGTTTTTGAAAACAAATGAAAACCTGTAAATAAAATAGAACACGAATCAAAAATAAACTAAGGAAAATATGAACTAATAATGGATGAGAATAAACTTGTAAATGCGTACCTGAAAAGAATTTGTCTGTAAATTTTACCTTATGAATCTTCAAATTCTTCCTTCGATTTATCAAAGTTTTGACTTTGTTCAAAAATATCTCATCATTTATTCTAAATCTAAGTGTGCAATCAGCCTAAATAAAATCTGTTTATTCATGTTTAGGAAATATAGAATTTACCAGAAATAAATATGAAAATAATCTTCCCTTTCAAATTGAAACAACAATTTATTACATCTGCTCATTCCGAATTAGCTTGAAAAAAAATCTGTATTGCTATAGCGACTGTTCAATAATACCTTTAGTAAATGAATATGATGCGTTTTACAGCATCAGATAATAAACTAAAGATTAGAATGAGATTAAGCCACTAATTGTGGAAAAATATCAAAACAGATTTGAATGTGTGCACTTGGCAAAATGGACATCCTTAAGGTCAGCTTTTAGCAAATTCCGAGGAAGATAATATGAACTTCATATGATTACCGTGAAAGGTTGGACTGGCTAATAATGATGAAATTAGAATTAAGCTTATCATAGACAGTCATACATTTCATGGGATAATGGGGTCATGAAGCTTTTTTATCCTCAAATCCTTACCATATAAATTTCAAAAGAAAATATTAGAAGGAAATCCCGAAATGAAGGAAAGTGGCTTTGAGGCAATCGATACCAAGTGCAACTTTAATTGAATTTAATCAAGACATTATTCAGAATAGGCAGAGTAGAGGTATTGCTGTAAGAAATTAGAAAAAAGAAAGCAAGAATTAAAATTTTCTGATAGGGAAAAATGTTTTCACTGAACATGTATGAGAATGGCTGATTGCTTTGTTTTATTTTTAATCTACAGAACTGTTAAAAATAAACTATCTATACAAAACAAACCAACTAAATTAATTCTACTCCTATTCTAACCATATACATGAAAATGACTAGGTATAGTCATATTTCCAGTGTAGCCATTTTCTCATTTTTATTCCCGCGTTTATGTACAGTTTAAATGTTAGTAATAAAAATACAGATTTGACTAAACTAAGGAAAATAAATATGAAATCAGAATGTACAGTTATTGTTAGGAACTTAATTAAAATCTCTCTCTCCTGAAATTTCCTTTCCAATTGACTACCAATTGGATCATAAAAATCTGGATGGATTTCTATTAAGGATTGAGAAATGTTCAAAGGAAGAGATAACATGCCAGATTGTGAAGATGAGCTTTTAGATTCTTTGACCTGAAAAAATTTGTTAGTGTTATGTACAAATGTTAAATCATTGACAATTTTTCTTGAAGGAAAAATTTCCAAACAGTTTTCAAATAAGTCAATGAAAAATGGATGGAAGCCTTTCAAATAAAATGGCAATTTATTAATTGAATTGAATTGCTGGCCAGATTGCAAAAATACATTCTCTTGTTGACATTGCCTTTGAAAAGATAGAAGCTTTTGATGAAACATTAGCATTGATATAAATTGGAATATTAATATCTTTCGATGCTGATGATTATAATATGAAACTTGAATTTCCCAATTGGGCAATGCATCAATTGAGTGTTTGATAATAAGGTATTCAATATGCCGACGAAGAGTGTGAAAATTTTGCAAAATAAAATCAAAAAATAAATCTAAGTTTAAACAAAATAGCTGTGAAAGAAAAACTAAAATGAAATCACTATTTGTACAACTAATGTTACAGCACATTTGGGATCGTTTTGAAATTATTTCATTTTCACAAGGAATGGCCAGAATTATGGAATTTGAATAATTTTGAATTCCAACTTGTGAAATAGAAAACGAATCATGATTATGAATAGGAATGGGAGTTTGATCCTCATATGAATCATAAATTGGAATGATTTCTTGAATGGTGAAATCATGAAGATAATTTGCTGCTCTAAAATGAGGATTAGTTGGGATAATTCCTAAATTGAAGCGTTCCTCATTTTCAGATGTTATTTGAATTTTCTCATGAGGATTCTCTTGAGAGGAATAGAAATCAACATCCTCAATGTCAGAGTAATTATCATAAATGATTTCACAATATTCTCTACAATTCCCTTCTATCTCATCCAATATATCAAAACAAGAAGGAACAAAAATCTCATGTTCATTAATGGCAAAAGAATGATCAATTATTGTTTCTTTATCTTGATAAAAATTTAATGGTAATTCATTTAAACCATCCTCTTTAATTTCTGAAATATCATTGATATTAAGAGGAGAAAAATTACTATCATTAAAAATATCAGGATAAAGGGAAAAATGTGAACCTGAAACAATGCATTTAAAACTGTCTCTGTTTGAGAGCTCTTGTGCATTATGCTCATTGTAAATTTCAGATTGCAGATCATTCCTTTGCGTGCACATACTTTCTTGGAGAACACTGCTTTGCTGCTCTGATTTCGGCATTTGCTCATCATAGAAAAATTCAGAAATTTGTACAGCAGTTTGCATTTTATTATTTGCTTTGATTGCTGCTTGTACTTGCTGATTTGCGATTTGATTTTCCGAATTTACTTCAAAGTGGCTTTCAGATTTCAAGGCGGCTTTTTCCCCAAAATTGCTGTTGTTGTCTTCTTGCATTTGAATGGAAATATTTTCCAAGCTTTGTGAAACCACTTCATCACCATTTATTTGCACATCCATATTGGAATTCTCATTTGTATTGGAAGGGGATGGAACAAAGCTTGAATCAATTTCATATGGATTGGGAATGGTTGGAAGAGAACAAATATATTTAAACCAATCTAATGATTTTTCTTCGTAGGTTTATCTTCTTCATCTTTAAATCTTAAGCAATTCAAGTGAAATCGAATATTAAAATCATTAACAGACTCATTTTCAAACCTACGTAGATATTCAATTTCTTCACATACATGTTCATAATTATAGCCGTCAAATTTACAAATGAAAATTGTAACAAATTGATCCCAGCTATGGATTGAGGCAACTGGAAGAGTTTTGCACCAGTTTCTGGCTTTTGCCGCAAATGTGAGAGTAAAAATTCTGCATAAGATGCCTTCATCAATTCCTTGAAAATCATAATTTGAAACATTTTGAATAAATTGAAAGACATGATTAAAAGCAGAAGAATTTCTCTTACCATTAAACTTTGCCTGAGACAAGAGTCTTACCACTTCGGGTGGAGTATTGGAGGATGCACGTCCATGGATACAACTCCATATTGGAAGTTTAAGAGGAGCCATAAACAAAATGTTAAAATTGAAAAGACTCCAATAGACAAAAATCTCAGGCCCTCCTTCTAGCGCCAAAAATGTTGATTCCTCGAAAATCGCTGCAACAACATTGGGGGATACCACCCGGTCCGGACCTTAAAAGCAGCTCCTTTTTCCGTTTGTGTGGGTGGCTCCGACTGTTCATCTAGGTCCAGTTACCTTCTCCCTATTGCTATTGGTTTATAATGTATCTTTAACTACCAATAGAACAGGGACATCAGATCACTTCTTCTTGCTGATCACGCAAGAGAATGACCCTTAAGCTGATTTGGGTTCAGCCAAGCCTCACACTAAAGTTTTGCCTCTTTGAGGAGAGGACTTAAAAGAATGTAAAATTTACTCTAAATGCAAGCTTATTCTATGATGTAAGCAGAAGAAACTAATCTAAATCCTATCTTAATTAGGCAGATATAGATCTAACCCAACTAAGAGCAAGATAATTAAAATATTAGGATTTAAACATGTCTTGTTTATAATGAATATCA